>CM032232.1:150537500-150682500 GCA_019009955.1 Riptortus pedestris | reverse complement strand
CCCCTCCCTCCCACAGGTCCGATTTCAGCCATTAATGAGCTGGATCTTCCTTTTTACAATAAACGATTAAATCCCGAAATGGTGACGATAAAACAAAAATTGCGACCGCTAGAGTGTTAACAGACCAATATATATATATATATATATATATATATATATATATATATATATATATATATCATTTTGAACGGACCTCATTTTTGAAAACCGCGTCATGAGTACGAACTCAATAGCTGATTAAGGGAAATCTGCTAAAACCGTAACAATATTGTAGGAGCAGAACAATTACTTGTCTGTTAACGCTCTGGTGGTCCAAGTTTTTATCTGATCGTTGCCCAACTCGATATTTCAACGATTTATATTAAAGTCCGTCACGCAGGGGCTGCGTAAACTAAGCAGATTTCCCTCGGGAAGTTTAGTAATAGATAAATATACATACTGCTAACACAACGACACCGTGAATAAATACAAACGGAAATAAGAAATGTTTCATCCAATTTCAATAACCTGCCGACAGGAAGTGTTAGGTTAGAAATGTAAACAAACGGGCCGGGCCGGCTCACACCGGAAAGACAATCAATTACTGAAATATATCAGAATATAACACATTATTTTATTGAGAACTATTTACTATATTTAGTACTGTAATTAATAATGAGTCAGAATAATTGTTATCTCAATCAATAAAATTTTAGTAGTCCAAAACTTTAAGATGGGGGGGGGGTCACCAGGGCATATTTGCATGTATCTCGTATAATAAAGGTCTCTTGAATACAATTTTTGGTATTTAAACTTCCAATAATGGGATTTATTATGTAGCAGAGTATAGTTTACGTGACATGAGTAGAAGTGGCGGTTTGCTAAAAACTGAAAAATGCACATATCTCGGTTAATATTCAAGATAGAGAATAAACGTGCGACCGCTAGAGCGGTAACAGACAAATATATATATATATATATATATATATATATATATATATATACAGTTTTGAACGGACCTCATTTTCGTCATCTACTAGGTAGGATCGATGGACATTTGAAGAAAAATTTCGAAAATTCCGTCATGAGTACAACCTCAATAGCTGATTTCCCTCGAGGGAAATCTGCTAAAAATAAAGCTGGAGTTCGTTAACGGCTGAAATCGGAAGAAAGGGAGGGGGATTTAGAGGGAGAGAATTTCGAATATTTGAAATATCTCCGTTTTTATGTGTCTGATCAAAAACGTGTATAGAATCAATCTTATTGAAAATGTAACGTTCTCTAAAAGTTGTTATATATATGTTTTCTCTAAATGGGATATTAAGTGAGATATTTGCATATTTTATTTTTCTGCCACCAGCATACCCCACTCCTGCTCATCTCATAGTAACTATATGCTTATTATTTACAGTAACTATAAGCTTATTAATATTTTTTATTAACCACTTTATTCCTAGATTTAATGCTCAACATGGTTTTTATTAAACTTTGAGAGACATGAAAATACTACGTCATCAATTAAGATATTTAGCCGTTTCAGGCAACACTAATGATCACATTTGTTATTGGCTGAAATCGGTCCTGGTTAGGGGGGGGGGGCGTTGTAACACCGTTTAGCAGATTTTCCTTAGGGGAAATCAGCTATTGAGGTCGTACTCATGACGCGATTTTTGAAAAATTTCTTCAAATGTCCATCGATCCTACCCAGGAGATGACGAAAATGTGGTCCGTTCAAAATTATATATATATATATATATATATATATATATATATATATATATATATATATATCTGTAAACGCTCTAGCGGTCGCAATTTTTGTTTGATCGTTACGAAACTCGATATTTAACTGTTTGATTATGTAAAAAGACAGTTCAAGTTCGTTAATGGCTGAAATCATACCAGAGGGAGGGCGGGGGGCTTTAGAGGGGGGATTTTCGAAAATCAGCTATTTCGGAAATCAGCTATTGAGGTTGTACTCATGACGGAATTTTCGACATTTTTCTACAAATGTCCATCGATCCTACTTAGTAGATGACGAATATGAGGTCCGTTCAAAACTCTATATATATATATATATATATATATATATATATATATATATATATATATATATGTGTGTAACATCTCTAGCGGTCGCTATTTTTGTTTTATCGTTAAGAAACTCAAATATTTGTCGTATTATGTAAAAAGAAAGATCAAGTTTGTTCACGGCTGAAATCGGACCAGTGGGAGGGGGGGATTAGAGGTGAGGATTTTCGAAGATTCGAAATATCTCCGTTACTATACGTCGGATCGAAAAATATTACAGAATCAATCTTATTGCAAATTAAATTTACTATAAATATTGTTTTATAAATTTATTCTCTATCTTGAATATTAACTGAGATATTTGCATTTGTATTCTGCATGTGCTTGGCAGCAGTAGCTATGTTCGGACTTTCCGCCGTGAGCTCTGGCGGCAGTTTTCGTAACTATTCGTCCCTCGTGAATAGGTTTAGAGGTTTCTTGCTACTACAGCTGTTATTAGGTCGATTTTTCTATTGTAAAACTTCCCGTGGAATCTGCTTAGTTTACGCAGCCCCTGCGTGATGGACTTTTTAATATGAGTCGGGTCAGAAAATACTAAACCAATCTTGTTAAATATTTAATTTTTGACATACATATTTATATATATATTGTTGCGAAAATTAAATAGATAAATAATCCTTCAGAGAGAGAGAGAGAGAGAGAGAGAGAGAGAGAGAGAGAGAGAGAGAGAGAGAGAGAGAGAGAGTCGCGTTTTTGTAAAGTGTGACGTAGATCAAAGAGACCGATGGAGGGTTCTACGCTCGTCTAGCCCAGCCTTGAATGAACTAGACAATTCCCCTTTGATGTGTGCCGACAAGCTATATAAAGAGGGCCTGCCGGGAGTCAGTCAGTTTTATTCTCACCTGTCTTGATGTTCACATCAGTGCTACAGTGCGACTTAGTACACTGCGGTAATCTGTTTTTATAAGAAGAACAGTGTTGGGCCGTGACTGTAAGTAACAGTTTAGTGCCGTGTTTAAGACAGTGCAGTGCCGCGAAGTAAAGGACAGTGCAGTGCCGCGAAGTAGAAGACAGTGCAGTGCCGCGAAGCAAAGGACAGTGCAGTGCCGTCTTGTTATGAATTTCAGTGACCGTGAGTGAATTATTGGACTGTGTAATCTGAAGAACAGTGACGCTATCAATCTATACTGTGAGTAGTAATTAAGAATAATTACCAAGTTTATTGTGCATTATCCAAATAAATTGTGCAGTGATAAAAACTGTGAAACTTGCGAGTATTTAATTTTGCAATCCAAAAGAACTCTTATTAAAAACGTTTATTACTGGTTTTGGTAATAAAAACGTAACAATATATATAAAATTGTAACCTCTGTCTGTACATTAATTTTTTTGTCGAAATTTCACGATAACTTTTCGTTTCACATATCATTGACACCATTGCTGCATTTTGCTTCTTTTGTGTGTGTTACCTTTTCACGCATAAACGGCTGAAACGAATTTTATGAAACTTGGTATGTGTATTACTACTAACCCAACTTAGACTTTAGGCTATATTAATTTTCTCTGAGACGAGCAGGAGGGGGGGTTATAAGGATATTAAATAAAAATAAAATAGCGATATTTCGTTTTATATTGGTTTTTCGGCAAATATGAACATAAAAAAAGTTGTTTATTTTGTTATTTAAAGTAGCTTTTGTTATATACACTTTTTTCGTATACTGAATTAAAAACGAGATATACGCTAAAACCTATAGCGGAAGTGAACAATTTTATTTGGGACAAATGACCCAACCGAAATAAATAAAACTCGGTATATGTATTAGCACTAACGCTTTCATTATAACAAGCCATACCAACATTTCTAGGGACGGGCAGGAGTGGGGGGTATGAGGGAAGCCAGAAATTAAAAATAGCGATATTTCGTTTCCTATTAGGTTTTCGACAAATATGAACAGAACAAAAGTTGTTTATTTTGTAATTTAGAGTAACATTTGTTATATATACTTTTTTCTTATAACAAATTATAAGCGAGATATACGCTAAAACCTTTTCGGCAAATATGAACATAACAAAAGTTGTTTATTTTGTAATTAAGAGTAACTTTTATTATATACACTTTTTTCTTATACCGAATTATAAACGAGATATACACTATAAACTAAAGCGGGAGTCAACTATTTCATTAGGCACTAACGATTAAACCAAACTTAAAAACTCGATATGTCAACTCGCATTAATTCTTCCATGATAATAAGCTCTATTAAAATTGTTAGGTTCAAACGGGAGTGAAGCCAGAAATAAAAATTCGTCATATTTTATTGTCTATTTGTTTTTTTACAAACGTGCACATAACAAAAGTTGTTTACTTTGTAATTTAGAGTAACTTTTGTTTTATACTTTTCTCCAGGAACAATCTGTGGATCTAGTAATTTGCGTAGAAATATTGATATGCTCAACAATTCATTCTAATTTCAACTATGAGGTACCTCCCCTGGAAAAATTAATTCAAATCTATGTTAATATTTGGTCCTTAGTAACTGAAATCTATGCACTATGCTCAGGAGACGGGAAATATGGCAATATTACAAAATATGAAATATGACAATTTGGAGGATAGTCAAGACTTACATATAAATTAATTTTATTATTAACAAATGCCAACAACGGATATTAGCCCTAAACACTGGGACGGGTAAATGTCAAAATATTGTGCAAAGTAAAGTTTTGCCAAAAAAATACCATAACCATTCAGCCTCAAATAAATTCCCGGGCGAAGCCGGGTATCTGAGCTAGTATATATATATATATATATATATATATATATATATATATATATATATATATATATATACTATCTATGGTCCCCGTCGTCTCTCGGGAAATCACTTGAGTCTGAATGATAATAGTGATTTTTTTTTGAGCAAGGCTTCAATGTTTACTACACTTCCCGTCTGGGGGTTTTCCCGTGAGGGTCAGGCAGGCGGCTTACAGAAAAAAAAAATTGTAATTCAAATAAGCCCCTAATCATTGTTTCCCGTGAGGGTCAGGCGGGCGACGTATAAATGAGAAATTTTAAATTTTGAAGAATAAATAAAAATGTGTTCCTGATCTATCTCTCTCCACTTTTTAACTCACCTTTTTGAATACTTCAAACCATAATCGTGGATAGCATTTATTAAAATTAAATATCCTCTATAATGAAACTTATTTCCTGTCAAAAACTAATCCGAGCTCGTATAGTTTAAGCATAGTTTTGTAATTAGATTATATTCGTAATAGTAGAGCGCAGTGGAAATCATTTCAAGGAAATAGGTTAACTCAATTAACTGTTTAGGCTCCGGCCTTCTTCCGCTCCAGCATCTCCATAGTTTTCCTTAAAATATTGATTCGAAGTATTATTTTAATAATTTATCTACCTGATGGAATTAAATAATAGTATTACCCTAAAAATAATTTCATTTATATTCAAAAATATAGGTGAGGGGAAGAGAACGTAGCCCTCCCTGCAAAATAAGTAGTACTTTAAACATATCAAATTTAAATGGATATTGTCTTTTTTTCATAATAACATTACCATTAACGTCTAATTGTTATGATGGTACATATTTGTTTCAATAACATCAAGATATTGGAAATAAGATAATATAATAGCAGAACCAAAGAGTATGATCCCATAACTTCCGCTATCACTCTTTGTGCCAATCCAGCTGACTTTGTTTAAATAATACATTATACAAATTAAATAACGGAAATGCTCTTATAGTTTACATTTCTATTGGAAATAAATAGCAATGTTATTTTCTAGGAGAAATAAATAAATGAGAAGGGACGACGGAGATATATAACCTCACTAATCCGAATCATATTTAGGTAGAGTTATCATATGTGACTAAAACATAAAATCTTTTGTCATAATATTCATTCATTAAAAACACTTAAATAAGCACTAATAAAATTAATGACTCCCGCTATAGTTTTAGCGTATATCCCGTGTTTACTTCATTTTACGAACATAGTGAATGCAACAAAAGTTACACTAAATAATAAAATAAACAACTTTTATGTGCATGTTTGCCGAGAATCTAATAGGAAACGAAATATCATAATTTTTCATTTCAGGCCTCCCTCATAACCCCCACTCTCGTCCGGGCGTAAAAATTTTAATATAGCTTATAATCATGGAAGAATTAATGCTAATTCACATACCGAGTCTTGTTAATTTCGGTTCAATCGTTAGTGCCCAACAAAATTGTTGGCTCCCGCTTTAGTATTTAGTGTAAATCTCGTTTATACTTTGTTATACGACAAAAGTGAATATAATAAATCTTACTGTAAATAACAAAATAAACAACTTTTGTCATGTGCATATTTGCAGAAAAACCAGTAGAAAACAAAATACCGCTATTTTTAATTTAAGGCCCCCCTTACAACCTCCACTCCTGCCCGTCCCTAGAATTGTTGGTATAGCTTATGATAATTAAGGCGTCAGTGCTAATACACATACCGAGATTTAATTAGTTCGGTAGAGTCTTTTGTGCCAAATAATATTGTTGACTCCCGCTTTAGTCATTAGCGTATAACTCATTTAAACTTCGGATTACGATGAAAGTGTTTATGACAAAAGTTACTCTAAATAACAAAATAAACAACTTTTGTTATGTGCATATTTGCCAAAAAACCAATAGAAAACGAAATATCGCGACTTCTAATATCAGGCCTCCCTTATAGCCCCCACTCCTGTTCGTCTCAGAGAAAATTAATATAGCCTAAAGTCTAAGTTGGGTTAGTAGTAATATACATACCAAGTTTCATAAAATTCGGTTCAGCCGTTTATGCGTGAAAAGGTAACAAACAAACAAACAAATAAACAAACAAACAAACAAACAAACAAACAAACAGACACCAAAGAAACAAAATGCAGTTATGGTGTCTATGACATGTGAAACGAAAAGTTATCGTGAAATTTCGCGAAAAAAATCAATGTACAGACAGAGGTTACAATTTTATATATATATAGATATATATATATATATATATATATATATATATATATATATATATATATATATATATAAAATTGTAACCTCTGTCTGTACATTGATTTTTTTCGCGAAATTTCACGATAACTTTTCGTTTCACATGTCATAGATACCATAACTGCATTTTGTTTCTTTCGTGTCTGTTTGTTTGTTTGTTTGTTTGTTTGTTACCTTTTCACGCATAAACGGCTGAACCGAATTTTATGAAACTTGGTATGTATATTACTACTAACCCAACTTAGACTTTAGGCTATATTAATATCCTCTGAGACGAACAGGAGTGGGGGTTATAAGGGAAGCCTGAAATTAAAAATAGCGATATTTCGATTCCTATTGGTTTTTCGGCAAATATAAACATAACAAAAGTTGTTTATTTTGTTATTTAGAGTAACTTTTGTTATATACACTTTTTTCGTATACCGAATTATAAACGAGATATACGCTAGAACCTATAGCAGAAGTGAACAATTTTATTTGGGACAAAAGACCCAACCGAAATAAATAAAACTCGGTATGTGTATTCACACTAACGCTTTCATTATAACAAGCCATATTAACATTTCTAGGGACGGGCAGGAGTGGGGGTTGTAAGGACGGGAAATACGACAATATGTTTTACATAAAAAATTAATTTTATTATTAACAAATGTGAACGACGGGTATAAACCCTAAACACTGGGACGGGTAAATGTCAAAATATTGTGCAAAGTAGAGCCTTGCCAAAAAAATTCCATCACCATTCACCCTCAAACCGATTCCCGGGCGAAGCCGGGTATCTGAGCTAGTATATATATATAAAATTGTAACCTCTGTCTGTACATTGATTTTTTTCGCGAAATTTCACGATAACTTTTCGTTTCACATGTCATAGACACCATAACTGCATTTTGTTTCTTTCGTGTATGTTTGTTTGTTTGTTACCTTTTCACGCATAAACGGCTGAACCGAATTTTTTGAAACTTGGTATGTATATTACTACTAACCCAACTTAGACTTTAGGCTATATTAAAATTCTCTGAGATGAACAGGAGTGGGGGTTATAAGGGAGGCCTGAAATTAAAAATAGCGATATTTCGTTTCCTATTGGTTTTTCGGCAAATATGAATATAACAAAAGTTGTTTATTTTGTTATTTAGAGAAGTTATATTACAATTTTTAGGTTCGAACGGGAGGGGGGTTATAATGGAGGCCTGAAATAAAAATTTACCATATTTACATGTATGAGACGGGAAATATAAAAATATCGAAGCCTGTGAAGAATTATCGAACAAATAATTCTATTATTAGCAAATCACCGGCAACGACGGGTATCAATCCTAAACACAGGGGCGGGTAAATGTCCAAATATTGTGCAATGTAAAGCCTGCTAAAAAATACCATCACCATTCAGCCTCAAATGAATGAGGGCGAAGCCGGGTATCTGAGCTAGTATATATATATATATATATATATATATATATATATATATATATATATATATATATATATATATATAAACTGTCGTTTTTGTTGGTCCGCGAGCTATTGTCGCCTACTACACAACATTCGCCCTATCAACAGTTAAACTTACCTTTAGTGATATATTTCAGCACTAAGGATGTTATACCTGCAATTAACAACAAAAAATTACTAAATTCATCTAACCACTACAAAAAAAAAACTCATATTAGTTATTAATCACAATAAAAACAAAATTAAATAGAAATAGAGTTTATCAAAAAAACATCAGACACTGCATGACTTTATCCTTCTTATAAAGGTTTTCCACTATAAGTCATATGTAGCATTTTTTCGGTGCGCAATGTTTCGGATTAACAAACGTACCCAACATGCCTATGAGCCTGTGTACCCAACAAACCAATGTGCCTGTGTACCCAACATGCCTATGAGCCTGTGAACCCAACATGCCTATGAGCCTGTGTACCCAACATGCCTATGAGCCTGTGTACCCAACATGCCTATGAGCCTGTGTACCCAACATGCCTATGAGCCTGTGTACCCAACATGCCTATGAACCTGTGTACCCAACATGCCTATGAGCCTGTGTACCCAACATGCCTATGAACCTGTGTACCCAACAGGCCTATGAGCCTGTGTACCCAACATGCCTATGAGCCTGTGTACCCAACATGCCTATGAGCCTGTGTACCCAACATGCCTATGAACCTGTGTACCCAACATGCCTATGAGCCTGTGTACCCAACATGCCTATGAGCCTGTGTACCCAACAAACCAATGTGCCTGTGTACCCAACAGGCCTATGAGCCTGTGTACCCAACATGCCTATGAGCCTGTGTACCCAACAAACCAATGTGCCTGTGTACCCAACAGGCCTATGAGCCTGTGTACCCAACAAACCAATGTGCCTGTGTACCCAACAGGCCTATGAGCCTGTGTACCCAACATGCCTATGAGCCTGTGTACCCAACATGCCTATGAGCCTGTGTACCCAACATGCCTATGAGCCTGTGTACCCAACATGCCTATGAGCCTGTGTACCCAACAGGCCTATGAGCCTGTGTACCCAACATGCCTATGAGCCTGTGTACCCAACATGCCTATGAGCCTGTGTACCCAACAAACCAATGTGCCTGTGTACCCAACAGGCCTATGAGCCTGTGAACCCAAAATGCCTATGAGACTTTGTGTCCAATAGGCATATGCCTCTGTGCACCCTAGAGGCCTATGTGGTCCTAAGAGAAATCAGCTCTTGAGGGAGTACTCATGACGCGAAACATTGCGTCAAATGTCATTAGAAAAATTTCCTCAAATGTTTATCGATCCTACCTAGGAGTTGACAAAAATTAGGCCCGTTCATAATTTGTTAGATATTCTTCATATGTTATGCCAAGGGTCTCCATAAAAAAACATTTTCTTTCGGTGCAAACTTTATTGAACTGCCCTTCATGTTTCGTGGCTTAATTGCCATCTCTTCAAGGATGATCCTTACCATAAAATATGAAGAATATATAAAAAATATTGAGTCCAGAATAAGAAGAAAATTGTATATAAGTATATATGGTAGGAGGGTGGGTTTATAAGGGGAGAATTTCGAAATATCTCCGTTATTATAGGTCGTATAGTAAAATTGTATAGAAGCACTTCTATTGCTAATAAAATTCCCTATAAATATTGTTATATGCATTTAATCACTATCGTTAGTATTTACGGAGGTATTTGCATGTTTCAGTTTTTGGTCTTCACTATGCCTCCACTCCTACTCATGTCGTATTAACAATAAACAGTTATATTATGAAGAACTTTATCAGGTGCCCAAATACCAAAAAATGTTCTCACGTTTTGAAATAAATGCAAATACGTGACACACGTAATTCGCTTAGTTAATGCAGCCCCTGCGTGATGGACTTTTAGATAAGAGACTGTGAGAGACTTGGTTGAGGGAAGCCCAGAAGGCGGACTGCCCTGAAGGGGAGCTATTCGTTAGAATGTTTTTCTGGGCAGGCTTATTCTAAGAGAGGGTTATAAATAGAAGCCTCTTGGCAACCCCTTCCACCTCCAAGTCACAAATACTCTCCAGCAAGTCACAAATCTACCGACCTACAGTACACAGTCACGCGACACAACTAAGCAGAGTTTTCACGTCAAGGACAGAACTTATCTGGGTTGACCATTTCTTAATAGGTGCAAACCTCCATTCTGGGTCTCATGATACATGAGTATAAAGTAAATATAAGTCCGTCACGCAGAAGCTGCGTAAGCTAAGCAGATTTCCACATGAAGATTTACAATAGAGAAATTTCACGAGAGCCAAACAGTTACGGAAACGGCCGAAATATCAATTGCCGGAAACTCACTACTAGTACCGAAATTATCCGATCTCATCTCGTCCGTTATATGCGCACACTTAATAAAAGTTCAAATATCTCGGATAATATTCAAGATAGAGAACAAATGTATATAACCATATTTATAGTACATTTAATTTTCAATAAGATTGCGTTTTATTACAATACCAGTAATAAACGTTGTTAATAAGAGTTCTTTTGGATTGCAAAATTAAACACACACAAGTTTCACAGTTTTTATCACTGCACAATTTATTTAACAATTAACAATATACTTGGTTAATTATTCTTAATTATTACTCACAGAATGCCCTGATAGCGCCACTGTTCTTCAGAGTAAACAGTCCAATAATTCACTCACGGTCACTGGAGTTCACAAAAAGACAGCACTGCACACTGTGATGTGATCATCAAGAAAGATGAGAGTAAACTGACTGAGTAGGGTTGGTCAGGGTGTCTTATATAGATTGGCGGCAAAACATCAAATGGACGGCCCAGATCCTTCCAGAACAGGACATGAACGAACTCGATCCTCTGTCGGCTTCTTAGATCTACCTCGCACTTCCCAAATACGCGATTCTCTATCTGCTAATGATTCTCGCATTTAATTTTCGTAACAATACAATTCTTCAATCCGACGTACAATAACAGAGATATTTTGAATTTTCAAAAATCCTCCCCTCTCACCCCCCCCCCCACTTTTCTGATTTCAGCCATTAACGAACTTGATCTTTATTTTTACATAAACCGTTTAAATATCAAGTTTGGTAACGATCAAGCAAGAATTACGACCGCTAGAGCGTTAACAAACAAATATATATATATATGGTGTTGTTATTGTTTCTTGGAGTTTTGTTCAATGTTGGTGGAAAAAAACAAACAATTATTTTATGTCAATAAATCGAGAATATTGGAAAGGGACAGATCACGGTCGAAACGCTTCAACTGCGGTAACTGTAGAGCACCAAAGAAAAGGTCAAGAAATGTAACGCCACCAAGGAAGAACAAACGGACGAATAACCCCAAATCGCAAGAGACACTGTTAAACTAAAACGAGCAAGCACCGAGGGGCAAGAGCTAGCTCCTACAACCGCTGGCCCCACAATCTCCATTTCCATAATACAACAACAAAATGGCAAGCTTACAGCTCGTGGGCTTATCAACGGTAGGAAGCAAGTCCTCGCCATAGACAGGGGCGTCGTAGGCCATAAATAGGCCTGATTTGTTGAAACGATCATTTGAACCATTAAACGACGTTCGACTGCGCACTGCTACTGGGGAATCAGCCATCGTCTACAGAAGAGGCAAGGTCTGACTATCGCCAACACTAGCGCCGATCATGTATTTGTTGTCGCCGACAAAGTGGACGAAGTGATCATCGGTGCAGACTTCATGATAGCCCACGGTATCAATCTGCACATGGGTCAACAAGTTATGATCTGGCGCAACGTCGAAATACCCTTGGATGTTGGATACGAGAACAAGACCACAATGATAAGGAGGCAACCAACGTCGGACGCCAGACACTACAACCTCTGGCAGAAACCTTATTCTGGGCGCGTGTGGAAGAAGATTGTGAGGATAACCGGTTCTGGGTAGTAGAACCTAAAGAACTTAAAGACGATATCATAACAGCTAAAGTCCTCGTGAAACCTGCGACGATGGACGAGTTCCGGTGAGAGTACTTAACCTATCCAACAATGAGAAGATCATTGACAAAAATGTTGAAATAGGTCAATGTGAGCCAGCAGAAGCAATAATTAACTATGCCTCAAATTCCGGATGCCCGAAAATGGCAGCCAAGGAACGCGAATTTCTAGCAGAAGAAGTGGGAAAATGAGTGAAAGGGCTGACATCATCTGAAAGAAACAAAACAAAGGAGTTGCTAAGAACACAGGCCTCCGTCTTCGCCCTTAACAATAAAAGTCAAGGGAGAAGAGCAGTTTTAAAACACGAAATAAATACCGGTGAAGCGAGACCTATAAAACAATCACCCAGGAGTGTTCCTCTAGCAAAGCGGAATGAAGTTAAAGAACTCGTCAACGAAATGGAGTCATTGAACCATCTTCGAGTCCGTCGAGCTCGCCAATAGTTCTAGTAAAGAAGAAAGATGACAGCACTAGATTCTGCGTTGACTACAGAAAACTGAATGACGTACCCAGAAAGACAGCTATCCGCTGCCAAGAATTGACTAGACAGACCACTGCCAAGAATTGAAAGAAGAATTGACCACTGCCAAGAATTGAAAGACAGCTATCCGCTGCCAAGAATTGACGACACCTTAGACACGTTGGCTGGAACGAAATGGTTTTCTACCTTGGAATTGCAAAGCGGCTACTGGCAAGTAGAGATAGCAGATAAGGGCAAAGAGAAAACTGCCTTTAGCGCAAGCAATGGTTCATGGCAGTTCAAGTTCATGCCATTTGGGCACTGCAACGCCCCAGCTACTTTTGAGCGTTTAATCGAACTTGTGCTAAAGGGTCTCAATTGGAAGACATGCTTGGTGTATCTAGATGACATAATCGTTATGGGGGGTTTGACGAACATCTCAAAATGGATGAAGTGTTTAAACGCATAACAACAGCCGGACTAAAGTTAAGCATGAAGAAATGTGCTCTATTTCAGAAGGAGGTCAAATAATTAGGGCATCGGGTAACAGCAGTCGTCAATTTTTGGGTAGTGGATAGCTGTCTTTCTGGGTACGCCATTCAGTTTTCTGTAGTCAACGCAGAATCTAGTGTTGTCATCTTTCTTCTTTACTAGAACTATTCGCGAGCTCCACGGACTCGAAGATGCTAGGGGAAAACTCCTGGGTGCTTGTTTTATAGGTCTCGCTCGCTTCTCCGATATTTATTTCATGTTTTACAACTGCTCTTCTACCTTAACTTTTATTGTTAACCCTAGAATGGTAGTGATATTATTTCCCACTTATTGGTACTGACACGTAAATTTTACGTGTGCAACTGGTAATTGGTGAAATTATTCAAAATTTGTTAAAGTTTGTGATTATTTTTTTGTTTTATTAAAACGTACACTTATCTTTAACTTATATCTACGTTAATATCTAATAATGTGCACGGCATTCCTTTCAGGCGCTTTGTTCGAAACACGTTCCGGAGGTTGTGTGCTCCATTCATACCAAGCACAACCCCACCTTCTGCATTTATTGTGACTGATCTGTCAATATTGTGTGGTTGAGAGGTTTTAGGGTTTTTTTGCCTCTGTGTTTCTTCTCTTTCTTCGATAGCCTTGATGTTTTCTAAAATTGTCTCACTCTCATCACTATCTAGCCCACTCTGTGTTGTAATCATTTTCGAAGGCTCAACCTCCTCATCACTTAAAGAATACTCCGGATCATCATCGCTGTCGTATCCATATCCATCTATTTCATAATTGTCATTTTCCCCATCTGACTCATCGGAGAGTTCTTTCAACAAATTTCTGATTTCTTCATCCATTCAATATTTTTTCTCCATTTTTCCGAAACTATAAACAGATTATCTGTATTCTTTCTATACATCTTTGTCTTTTTTATATTGAAAAAAAAAGTTAAAAACATTAAGAGAAAATGAATTAGAATATAAAAATAAATTGGAAGAAAATAAATTGAGAATAATATTAACTAAGTTATGGCATAAAAACCGGTTATTAGTAGCGATACGTAAATTTTACGTGCCAAAAAGTTGCGGTTAATAGTATTGATACGTAAATATTACGTGTCGTTTTTATTTCAAAAAATAGTATTGGATAAGTGGTAAGGTTCACTTAGCTGCACTCGGCCGAGGTGAAGGCCAACTGTCTGGAGGGCTCATACGTAATTTTTACGTTCAATGCCATTCTAGGGTTAAGGGCTTCATCCACAATGGCATGGTTGAAATATTTAATCGAACACTGGAGGAATATCTCAGAAAAGTGGTTAGCACACACCAAAGGGATTGGGATGTGCACATACCAAAAGCCGTCCATGATTCCACCTCAAGTACTCCAGCGAAAATCCTATTTGGAGCAGAACTAAGACTGCCAGAGGATTTGGAATTTGGGGCCAAACCCTGGCCGGCCTCCCCTGAGGACAATGGAAATACCTCCCGGGCACAAGGAGACCTGCATGAGCTTCATGAGTTTGTACACAACCGTATTAAAATAGCAAGTGAAAAGATGAAAGCCAGGTATGATCGAGCAGCAAATACGGAGGGATTTACTGAATGGTGGAATGACAAATGGTTCTACTATTCAACCCACAACGCAAGAAAGGACTATCCCCTAAATTGCAAACACACTGGGACCTTACAAGGTTATCAAGAGATTGAACGACGTGGTCTACTGGATTCAGAGACACCACAATCCGAGGTCTGAAATGAAAGTGGTTCACCTAGAGCCACTAGCCAAGTATACCAACGGCGATATTGACCCTATTCGGGACAAAAAGGCTTAAGTGGGCAGCAGTGTTAAAAGTGCGAAAATTAAATACATGAAAAATACGGACGTCTTCTTTGATATTTTTCCACCAATCTATATTAGAGACCCTGGCCGACCAAAGTCAGTTTAGTTTGTTCTCAGCTGTCTTCAAGTGATCACCAGTGCGTTCAGTGCAACAGAGCGATTTAGTGTAGCGCGGTAAAGTGTTTTATGTGAAGAACAGTGTGCCGTGACTCTGTAAGGAACAGTATAGTGCCGTGTTTAAGACAGTACAGTACCGTTAACTTCGAGAAGTATAAGATAGTGCAGTGCTGTCTTTTTGTGAACTTCAGTGACCGTCAGTGAATTATTTTACTGTTTAATCTGAAGAACAGTGGCGCTATCAGTGCATACTGTGAGTAGTAATTAAGAATAATTAACCAAGAGTATAGTGCATTGTTAAATAAATTGTGCAGTGATAAAAACTCTGAAGCTTGCGTATGTTTAATTTTACAATCCAAAAGAACTCTTATAAACAACGTTTATTACTGATTTTGTAATAAACGTAACAATATTTATTTTCTCTTCTCCAGGGCTATAAAAATACAGTTACTGACTTTATATGTACTGTACATTGTTATTAAACTAGAGTGTAACAGATGATGTTTATGTTATTTCTACTTACCAAGAATAGGAATACTTAAAACCTATTGTACATTATGTATTGATTATTCCGGTTACACTAGGAACACTGATTGTAACCTTCCTTTGTCTGTTTACACTGAGCAGGGTCACAGCCTTTTGCCTTTGTTTATCTATTAGGTATGTCTATAGTTTATTGTCTTTTGTTTGTTGAACTATATTATAATTATTATACTACAGCTATTATATTATATAAGCTGCCGTTTCATCAGAACGTGCAGAAGGTGTAAATCGTTAACAGCAGCAATGTACCACTCTAAATTCGAGTTTTCTTCAGTAATAAGCTTCGTGTCATGAAAGACAATGAAGGAAAATTGCTAATAATTGAGTTCTAGTTAAATTTAGTAGACCAAATTTGAAATCTAAAATTGTTCGTTATAAAATCTAAAACTTAGGTTGGTTTAAGTGGCTATTAAACCGTTGATTGTTCTAGCTGAGTGTTCCGTCACTCAACGTTTTAGGCTCAGTTTAATTTTCGAGCACTGTTTATCTTCTATAAATACGAACGGGATGGAAGGAGAATAGAATGTTGAAGTATGCGACATCAGATTGATAGGTTACATTAATCCCGGATGTATTATTTTCCTTAAAAAGTGAGTTTTCCTAAATTGAAAAAAAGTAAATATAAAGTCTACAAATTTGTAAAGAAGCGGCTTTGGTGTAATAAGAGCAGACTCCTAACCTGATCATTTATGGAGGTTATTAAGGAATTGAAAGGGAAAAGGTGAGGCTGTGTAAAGGCATTCAGCTGTGTGGCCTTTAGAAAACAGGAAGGAGTGCGCGGGTCTCGAATAGACCAGTCGCCCCCACACTTTTTGTTATTATAATTGCCAGCCCCGGAACATGATAACAGCTCTCTGAGCGAATAATGGCCGACTAAGGGTTTCCAAATGAAATGAGCGTTAGCCTTTGAGAGCTAGATTTCCCTGGCGATGAAAAATGGAAAAGTGAGGAAGGGGATGTAAGGAGCCGATTATATATTTGCTGGCGAGAGGCCAGGCAAAGAATGGCCACCATTTTTCATTCTGATCTAGGTTGCAATCCCACAGAGATTAATTCCTCGCTATTACAGTCACCATAGCTCAACCTATTCCACTCTTTCCATACTTGTCAAATAACAAACTCACAACTGTTTTATCGGGCTGTTTGTTCACCATATTTCCTACCGGACGACTTACTAACGACCCATTTACGTCCATTATTTGATTTCCGTTTGTCACTATTGAGCAAAATGAAGATATATGTATGCTTACCGGAAATTATTGCAATAATCCCCAACACTCCAGTAGGTAGATAGACAGAAAATTCTGTATTTAATGTTTTTACATGTTTACATTTTTACATGAGTCATTTCATTAGCTAAAATAATATTAAATAGAGACACAAATCAAATTATAATAGACATTATTATATTTTATTATACATTATATTACACATAAGAAAAAATAATAAAAAAGTAAATTAAAAAATAATAATATTTACAGAAAATAATTCTTAATTACATGAACCTAAAATAAATAATTATTCATTTTTAATAACACAAGGGAACAACATTTTTGTCGCATGAAATATTTTGACTAATATTCTACTTCCTTGAGGTGCTGATTTAAGATCTAAAGTCAGTTTGTTTGTATCAGCTTTACTTTTGGGGTTATAATTATAAACTGTTTTTTAAGATGAAAATATTTTTTTATTAAGAAAACTATTAAAATAATTACCACTACATATCAAAAAATTTTCTTTTGTAAGATTTTCTGGCTTGATTCACGGGGGCTGTTTTTAATGCTTCAACAATCATGTGAGCATTCCAGTGACCTTGTTAACGTTCCTCCATAGTTCGAATGTCCTGAAGGAACCGTTCCCCTTGTTCTTCACTCAGATCACCAAGATTTTCAGGGAAACGGTCCAAATGGCTGTGGAGGAAGTGTACCTTGATGCTCATATTACAACCAAGCTGCTGGAAGTGTAACAACATTAGTTCAATATGCTCCACATAGCTTTCTTCCTTTTTGTTTCCCAGAAAATTTTGAGCAGTCCAAACGAATTCATTCCAGGCATTTTTTTCAATATCAGTCATGTAACTAATAAAGTTTTCATCCTTTATCAACCTTCTTATTTGGAGACCATCAAAAATTCCAGCTTTAATTTTTTCTTGGCTCAAATTAAAGAACTTCCTAGAGATGTATTTATAGCAATCACCACCCTTATTCAAAGCTTTGACAAATTGTTTCATGAGCCCTAGTTTGATATGCAAAGGTGGCAGTATTATTCGATCCCTGGGCACAAGGGGCTCATTTATTACATTCAGTTGTCCCGGAACCATAGATTGCCTGGAAGGCCAATCTGTTCTAATCCAGTTCTCAGACCTAGCTCTGCTGTCCCATAAACAAATAAAACATGGATATTTTGTATATCCACCTTGTTGTCCAAGAAGAAAATTCACCATTTTTAGATCAACACTTATTAATCACTTTTGTTCGTTGTATTTGATTCTATCCATTACAGAAGCTACAGTAGCATATTCTTCTTTGACTGTAGTTGAATGTGCAATCGGTATCGAACCCAGCTTATTGCCGTTATGCATAAGTACACATTTCAGGCTACGTTTGGAGGAGTCAATAAATAAACGCCATTCATTTGGATCATACTTCTGTATTCCCATTGCTTTCAATAAACAAGGAGCATCTGAACAAAAAGCAAAGTCTTCATCTTTAGAAAAGAATGACAGCAATTCTGCCTCTCGGTCACGATAGTATGAAATTCTTGTTTCTGGGGTTAAAAGATTTCTTTGCTTTAATCGAGAAGCTAGAATCTCCGATGACTTTTTAGAAAAACCAAGATCTCTGATTAATGCATTGAGGTCTTCCTGATTAAAGAGCTGGGGCTCAGAAGTAAAATCAGGGTAAAAATCACTTGTCCGACTTTCATCACTTGAAGAATAGTTTTTTTTTTCTATGTCATGATCATTTTGTACAGATGAAGAAGCTTGGGGTACTGGTGCATCGCCAGAGAACAAGACTGGTCGAGTAACAGATAACAAGTTAGGATAAGAACATTTCGACCGGTTAATTTTATTAATTCCATTTATATCAACCACACAAAAATAACAATCATCTTGATGATGATAAGGTACCCACCAAATCATTGGTGTTTGATACTTAAAATGGGGTCTTTTCTTATTTGCCCATAATCTCAAAGACTCAACACATGTTTTACATACCATATGAGGGATCCAGTACTTGTCACGGATGTCCAAAGCGAATCCAAAGTAATCAAAATATCCCTGTTTTATAAACTCTGACACACTTAGCCTACAATTTTTGAATGTATATTCGCCACAAATGTTACAGAAATAGTTTGGATCGTTTCTACAGATATTTCTTAACTTGGACATTGTTATTTAACACAAGAGCTCAAACTTTTTCACTAAACAACTCAGTTGAATTGAATTTTGAATGTGACTAGTACAAATATATGTCTATCAGCTGTTTGCCAAAAACAAAAGCTGCTGAAGAAAAACTGAGACTAGATTTGTAATCACCAACCTCTAATTAGTAAACAACAGGCCTAAAACTCCATGCAACAAAAAATTAATAAAAATTTGTTCCCTTGTGTAATTTACCATATTTTAAGAGCACCTGTTATATAATGATATGAATCTTTGATAATATGTGGATTTTTTGAAATCAATATTGTAGTAAGTTTTTAGCAAATTTTCTTTAAGGGAAATCAGCTGTCGTACTGATGCAACGATTTTCGAAATTTTTGTACAAATGTCCATCGATCCTACCGAGGAGATGACGAAAATGAGGTCCTGTCAATATATATATATATATATATATATATATATATATATATATATATATATATATATTTCTGCAATGCCGTACAGACATAGTTACACTCCCAGCTATAAATGAAGCTTTAATGGACCGTTTTGGGACGCCATTCGACCTGGATTATTATTTCAGAGCATTACACTCTGAAGTACAAGGCCTGGGTGAATTGGCTTGTGATCAATATCGGGGTTAGAGAATTAAGGGGTATAAAAATCCGAAGAAATTCAATCCCTGGACCGTTGTTCAAATAGAACAGGTGGTCAAATAGAACAGGTGGTCAAATTTTCTTAAGTAAACGGGATTAGGGGCGAGAGTGGTAAGCAACTTAACTTCTCTACACCTCGGGCGCTATTGAACAGTTGAATCGTAGAACAGATTCAAGAGTAGCAACCACGATCGGAGGTTCTTGGAGTACCCCAAACGAGTAGCCTTCGTCGGCCAGAGTAATATTCGTAAGGAAGAAACCGGCAAGCGGTGAACTGAAGGACAGATTTTGTCCAGACTTCCTAGGGCTTAATGGGGTGACCCGACGCGATGCTTTCCCTTGATACAAGAGAAGCTTGAAGTAATAGGTGTTTCTCAGTATTTCTCTACAGGTATTCTTTTCTCCTTTTTCGAGTATTTCCTGGATCTCACCAGTGGCTACCATCAGATCCCTATCTTCTTAAAAGACCGTACAAAAACAGCATTCACCACTCCCGAAAGACACTACAAATATACTATGATGGCATTCGGCCTATTCAGAGCCCCGGCTACCTTTCAGCAGATCATGGATAGATTACTTTACAGGCTAAAAGGGGAGGAGTGTTTTGTGTACTTGGACGACGTAATAGTTTTTATCAAGACCATGAAGGAACCGCGGAATGATTGGGGTGAATTTTAGAGTGGTTCCAGGAACTCTATCTGAAGGAGAAATGCCGATTCGCGGAGAAATTTGTAGAATTCTGGGTCATGTATTACTAGAGACGGAGAAAAACCGGGTCCAAAAAACATGGAACACGTAAAGTGCTACCCAGAACCAAGGTCTAAGGCGGAGATGCAAACCTTTTGAGTCTTTCAAGCTATTTTCGCAGATGTATCCCTCAATTCTCAGACGTCAAGAAGTGGTTGTCTAGTCTGACGAGAAAGGATATAGATTTCACTTGGGAATCGACGGGATGGATTGGGAAGACCAATCTCTTATGATAATAGGAACTTTCAGAGACAGAACAGCTTTACAGCACGACAGAGCGGGGACTGTTAGTCGAAGTTTGGGCAGTTCGACAATTTAGGCGTAATCTCTAATCTTTAGGCGTGAATTTGAATTAGTCATGTCACTATCAAATGGGCTCTCGGGCTGAAAAAGGAAAATCAAGCTGGAGGAGTTCCAGTACGAACAGGCCTACTGGCCAGGTAAACTCCGCTTTAACTCCGACGATTTAAGCCATGTGGGAGGAGTCCATTCCTAGGTAACAATGGAGAAAGAGACAGTTCTGCCATACCAACCAGTTGTTCCAAAGGGCCAGCGTCTACCAGAGAGATAGTGGTCTACCAACAAAGATTGCAAATAGCGTATTTGTAGTAAACAGCGGGTGCCTAAAGTAAATCATCCCTGCCATGAGAAGAATGGCCATGGAAGAATGGGAACGCCAATGGGACTCTTCAACCAAAGGGCGATGGACACATCAGTTCTACCCACTTGTTAACCAAAGAATGGAGGCCACCTGGTACGTTCCGGACTTGTGGACAACTCTGATAATCTCAGGGCATGGCGTTTTTAACGCCAAACTACATACCTTCAAAAGGAAGGAAGATCCTAAATGCAAGTGCGGAGAAATCGAAGACACACGCCATATAACGTATTATTGGACTGCACTTATTATAAAAGAGAAAGACTAGAATTAGCAGGAGAATTCTCCCTTCTTGAAAAGCCTTCAACAGCATTAAAAGAACTTGTTGAAAACAAAGACATTTTTATAGCGTTTAAGAAATTTACTACTAGTGTATTACATAAAAAAAATAAATTAAGTAATAAATAATATCGTGTAAATAAATAACTAAAATAGTTTTTAATTAGTGTAAAGTAATAAATTAGGCTTAGAAATATTATAGACATTTATTAACAAAATTAAAATAGTTAGAATTAAGGACTTAGAATTAGTTTAAAACTAATGCTCAACAGAGCAGCGGCATTCCAATTGCGGGCGCCCAAAATTTAACCGAAAAGTTTGCTATAATCACTTATTTTATTAATGCTCAAAGCTCCATCCTCGCTGCTTAGAAAGCATCAAGGTAGAGTTACCACAGACCTATTTAAAATCCCGGAAATCAAAATTCAAAAAAGAAATTGGAAAGTACCGCTTGTATAAAGGCTGCCTTAAGGTAAAGCGGGGGCAGAGAAGGATAAAAAGAGAGAGAGAGTGAGAGAGAGAGAGTGAGAGAGAGAGAGAGAGTGAGAGAGAGAGAGAGAGAGAGAGAGAGAGAGAGAGAGAGAGAGAGAGAGAGAGAGAGAGAGAGAGAGTGAGAGTGAGAGAGAGAGAGAGAGTGAGAGAGAGAGAGAGAGAGAGAGAGAGAGAGAGAGAGAGAGAGAGAGAGAGAGAGTGAGAGAGAGAGAGAGAGAGAGAGAGAGAGAGAGAGAGAGAGAGAGAGAGAGAGAGAGAGTGAGTGAGAGGTATTGGCTAGATGACAATAGACAGAGGCATTCCAATCCCAGGCTTAGATCCTCCAGCCTTCCAGCCTGCTCCAGCTACACCAGAAAAACTCTCTCCTCTTACTCTGCTCACAGATTCGCCGTCCATTACAGACCTTCCATCTCTCCGGACGTTATAATTCAAAAATAAATAAATATTCGAAAAGCATTTATGTTTATGGGAACAAGTAAACTTTACTACCTTCTTGCTTAAATGACTAGACTAAAAGAGAAACACAAAATACAACTTTAATAAATATATTCTAGCCCTCCAGCAATATCTCAGTTTGACTAAAAGATTTGGTTCTCATTATTGATACCCGCAAGATCTCCATTCAGTATTGGCAACTGTTATTTAGAAATATTCATAGTTAATACTCACCTGCAAAATATACAGAGCAAAGAACCATCGTCAATAAAATAATAGAATCTAATCAAAAACCTTATTTAAACCTAAATCAAATTATATCGACTACTTCGATATAATGATTTCAGTATGACTATCCAATAATATGATACCATTTAAATAAAAAATAATGGTTTTCTTTTTAAACTATTCAATAAAATTATGGAAAAGATTCCTTTTTAATGAACTGACTGAATGGTTTCCTCCCTGATTAACACTCCAATACACGCGCGTCATCTCACAGATGACCAGATCTGTTTTTTCGTCATAAGTTTGATGGAGGGAGGGGAGCCTGGTCCCCCGCCCTAGTATTCCTCAAGCTCGCCTAGCTCGACAGTTCAGTTGAACCCATCAGAGATCAGTTGATTATGTGAGTGCAGTTCAGCAATTTGCCACCCACCATGACGTCACGTCTTAGAAAACTCCTTCCCAATGATCAAATACCACCACGAGCTTCAAGCAACTCAGCAGCTACTGATGCTGGTGGACACCAGCGCTGCAAATTTTGCTTGGAAAATAAAACAAAACGATACACCAAATATTCTTGCAAGGAATGTGGCCAATATTTATATCTGCAACACTGTGCCTTTTCTTGTGCTGATGGATGTAACGTTGGTGTGGGTAATGAAAGTGATTCAGAGTGAAATTTAAGTTTAATTTTTTAAAAGCAAAGGTTCTTGGTTATTTTTAGTTTTTTTTTATTGATCATTTCCATTTGTTTGAGTAACTTTCCAAGTTCTAGAAATGAGGCTCAATTGTCAATGTGCTCATACATTTTACATTATTATTACGTTCTCTGAAACTATCTTACAAGACTGATAAGAGTTGTGTTCCTAGGTTTACTAGTTGATTTACCTTTTGCAAACCAGTAATAAGGAATAAAATTGAAACTAAGCTACCGTGGCAACTGTGTTACAAAAATTTAACATTTTTGAAGATTTATATACAGGTAATGTTTTTCAAATTCACATTTATGAACTTTTTCATTTAACTATGCACCATTATTCCTGCAAAATTGCGAAAAAACAATTATATTATTCGCTTTTGACAAATAAGTGAACAGTCATCTGACAGATGACACGCGTGTATTTATGTCTCACTAGGGGGCGCGTGTATTGGAGTGTTAATCATAGGATGGCTATATTTTCAACTAATTGACTGAATGGTTCCCTCATTGATTAAATTATAGGATGGTTTTCTTTTCAATAATCTGACAGATTCGTTTCCACTACGATTAAATAATAGGAGAGTTTCCTTTTCAATCAACTGACAGAACGCTTTCCTTTTTGATTAAATTATAGGAAAGTTTCCTGGTTGATTAAATTATAGGAAGGTTTCCTTTTTAATAAATTGACTGAATGGTTTCCGTCCTTGGTTAAATTATAGAAAGCCTTCCTTTTCAATCAACTGACAGAATGGTTTCGTTTCTGATGAAATTATAGGAAGGTTCCCTCATTGATTAAATTATAGGAAGGTTCCCTCATTGATTAAATTAAAGGAAGGTTCCCTCATTGATTAAATTATAGGAAGGTTCCCTCATTGATTAAATTGTAGTAAGGTTCCCTCATTGATTAAATTAAAGGAAGGTTCCCTCATTGATTAAATTATAGGAAGGTTCCCTCATTGATTAAATTATAGGAAGGTTCCCTCATTGATTAATTTATAGGAAGGTTCCCTCATTGATTAAATTGTAGGAAGGTTCCCTCATTGATTAATTTATAGGAAGGTTCCCTCATTGATTAAATTATAGGAAGGTTCCCTCATTGATTAAATTATAGGAAGGTTCCCTCATTGATTAATTTATAGGATGGTTCCCTCATTGATTAAATTATAGGAAGGTTCCCACATTGATTAATTTATAGGAAGGTTCCCTCATTGATTAAATTATAGGAAGGTTCCCTCAGTTATTAATTTATAGGATGGTTTTCATTTTGATTAAATTATAGGAAGGATTCCTTTTTCATTAAATTATAGGATTGTTTCAATTTTGATTAAATTATAAGGGAGTTTCCATTTTGTTCAAATTATAGGATTGTTTCCATTTCGATTAAATTATAGAAAGATTTTTATTTTGATTAAATATAGGAAGGTTTCCTTTTTGATTAAATTATAGGGGGTTTCCGCATTGATTAAATTATAGTAAGGTTTCCGCATTATTAATTTATAGGATGGTTTTCATTTTGATTAAATTATAGGTAGGTTCCCTTTTTGATTAAATTATAGGTAGGTTTCCTTTTTGATTAAATTACAGGGAGGTTTTCTTTTCAATAATCCGAAAGATCGGTTTCCTATTCTTTCCAACTTCTTTATTTATGAAATTCCCTCTTGGAGGAGTGGCAGGTGTATGCCAAGCCTAGACGGTCACCCATCCAGTTAGTAGCCCCACACTCTCCTCTAACATACATATCATAATGATAGCTAGTGACCAGCATGCTTTCATAAATAGTACTGATACCTGTTGGAGCCCAACAGACATTCTTTAACCGGTTCTATAATTCTTTATGTGAGCTGTTCCCTGATGCGATATCAACACATATATTAACAAATAGCGAAACGCTGATTACAAATTCGAGCAGGTTTTGCTTGCATTGCGCCATCTTTGAATGTGAACTCCGAGAGCAAAGCCAGAATGCAATCCAGACTTAAACCGGCCTGCATGCATTTGGTATAAGCAAAAATATATCATTAAATACCACCTCGATGCATTTTAATTAGTAAAATTAAATTATAAATACGCATGCTTTAAATAAATTATTCTCCTGTGACCGGATAATATTATGCATTACATTAAATTAACAAGGCTTATGAAAACTGAAAGAAATTATTTAACCGGGTTTAAACTTTATAAATTCCAAATATATGCCTTATGTTATGTCCTAACACTTTATATTAAAAGTCCGTCACGCAGGGGCTGCGTAAACTAAGCAGATTTCCAACGTGAAGTTTTACAATAAAGAAATCTGCCTAATAACAACTGTAGTAGTAAGAAACCTCTAAACCTAAAACATTATTTAGGGCGTAATAACCCAGTAGTTTCTAGCCCCAAAAAACAGTTAACCTAACCTCTAAACCTATTCACGAGGGACGAATAGTTATGGAAACGGCCGCCAGAGCTCTCGGCGAAAAGTTTGAACATAGCCTACTGGTGACCACACGCAGAATACAAATGCAAATATCTCGGTTAATATTCAAGATAGAGAAAAAATGTATATAACAATATTTATAGTAAATTTAATATGCAATAAGATTGATACTGTACAATTGTTCGGTCCGACTAATAGTAACGGAGATATTTCGAATTTTCGAAAATCCTCCCCTTTATCCCCCCCCCCCTCCCACTGGTCCGATTTCAGCCGTTAACGAATATATATATATATATATATATATATATATATATATATATATATATATATATATATATATATTGAGTACAACCTCAATAGCTGATTTCCCCTAAGGGAAATCTGCTAAAATGCTCCGTGGCGCACGTGCTGCTAAAATCAGCAGATTTCCTTAAAGTTAAATAACAGTTTTAGGCGGTGCTCATCATGGGATTTTCATAAAAGTTCGTCATACAGGGGCTGCGTTAACTAAGCAGATTTCCCACGTGCGTCACGTTTCTGCATTTATCTCAAAAATTAAAAGTTCAATGAGAACAACATTTAGTATTTAAGCTTCAAATAAAGTACTTCATAACATAATAGAATATTGTTAATATGAGATGAGTAGGAGTGGGGGTTTACTGAAGATTGAAAACTAAAAAATGCAAATATCTCAGTTAATAATCAAGATAGTGAAAAACTATACATAACAACATTTATAGAACATTACATTTGCAATAAGAGTGGTTCTATACAAATTTTCGCATAATAACGGAGATATTAAGAATTTTCGAAATCCTCCCCTCTAACCCCCCCCTGCCACTGGTCCTATTTCAGCCGTTAACGAACTTGATCTGTCTCTTTGTATAAAACGATTATATATCAAGTTCGGTAACGATAAGACAAACATTGCGACCGCTAGAAGAAAAACGTCCGTCACGCAGGGGCTGCGTAAACTAAGCAGATTTCCCACATGAAGTTTTACAGTAGAGAAATCTGCCCAATAACAGATCAAGTAGGAAGGGATCTCTAAACCTATTCGAACGAGGGACGAATAGTTCTGGAAACGGCCACCAGAGCTCTCGGCGGAGAGTCCGGAACGTCCGGCGGGGTTCCGTCGACCACGGATATTATATATATATAATTTTGAACGGACCTCATTTTCGTCATCTCCTGGGTAGGATCGATGGACATTTGAGGAAATTTTTCAAAACTCGCGTCATGAGTACAATCTCAATAGCTGATTTCCCTGAAGGGAAATCTGCTAAAACAAGCAGCAAAGCCAAAATATCATTGATCATTTATATTATTTCAATTCAATGTGAAACGAAAAAGAAAAGTCCGTCTCACAGGGGTTGCGTAAACTAAGCAGATTTCTCAAATGAACTTTACAATAGATAAATCTACATTCTGTAACACTTAGCACCGCTGTGAATATTACGTGGATAAATATTAATTGTAATAAGAAATCTTTTATCTGTTAATAGCCCTTACAAATAAGATGCGTCTGAATTATAAACAAATTGGCCAGACAACCTCTCAGAGTAAATAGGTAGAAATATCCTTCACCGGGACGAACAACGATTACTGAAATATATCTGAATATGACATATTCATTTCATTGGAAACTATTACCTATATCTAGTACTGTTAATTATATATAATCGGAATAATTTTTATCTCAAACACTCAAATTTTAGTGATCCAAGAACTAAAGACAGGGAAGAGTGGTCTACACAACGTATTTGCATGTAAGGTCTCTTGAAATGAATATTTGGTTTTTAAACGTTGAATAAAGTGGTTTATTATATAACAGAGTATTGTTTTTGCCACATGAGTAGGAGTGGGGGTTAGCAATTTTTCAATCCTACGTATAATAACGGAGATATTTCGAATTTTAGAAATTCCTCCTCTAAACCCCACCTCCCTCCGGTCCACTGTCATTAAGGAACCTGACCTTCATTTTAGCAGATTTTCCTTAAGGGAAATCAGCTATTGAGGTTGTACTCATGACGCGATTTTTGAAATTTTTCTTCAAATGTCCATCGATCCTACCCAGGAGATGACGAAAATGAGGTCCGTTCAAAACTGAATATATATATATATATATATATATATATATATATATATATATATATATATATATATATATATGTCTGTTACCGCTCTAGCGGTCGCAATTTTTGTTTGATCGTTACCAAACTTCATATTTAATCGTTTTATGTAAAATGAAAGATCAAGTTCGTTAATGGCTGAAATCGGACCAGTGGGAGGGGGGGGTTTAGAGGGGGGAGTTTAGCAGATTTCCCTCAAGGGAAATCAGCTTTTGAGGTTGTACTCATTACGCAATTTTCGAAATATTTCTAATGTCCATCAATCCTTCGTAGGCGATGACGAAAATGATGTCCGTTCAAAACTGTATATATATATATATATATATATATATTTGTCTGTTACCAGCGGTCACAATTTTTGTTTGATCGTTACCAAACTCGATATTTAGTCGTTTTATGTAAAAAGAAAGATAAAGTTCGTTAACGGCTGAAATCGGACCAGTGGGAGGGGGGGTTTAGAGGGGAGGATTTTCGAAAATTCGAAATATCTCCGTTACTATACGTCAGACCGAAAAATTGTACAAAGTCAATCTTATTGCAAATTAAATTTACTATAAATATTTACATAGATATTTGCATTTTTATAAAGTGTAACGGACGAGCTATGGTCACTTCTATTAGTTTCCTCCGAAAGCTAGTTCGGCCGTTTCCGTAACTGTTCGGTACTCATATGGAGATTTCTCTATTAAATAACTATTCATGGGAACTCTGCTTTCCCACTAGGGTGTAACTGCTAAGCATTGAGACGGGAAAATGTTCAAAATTTTGTACAAAGTAAAGCCCCCCAAAAAATATCATCATCATTCATCCTCAAATGATTTCCCGAATGAAGCCGGGTACATTAGCTAGTACATAATAAAAACTAAATAATTAAAGTGCTCATGTGGTTTAAACTTCTATGGACATGCATAACGAAGTTATTTCCTAGTTAAAATAAGTAACAAATCAGGAGGGGAGGAGATTTATAACTTCCCTAATTCGAAACACACTTTGAACTAGCACAACATCATTAGGTGGTTTCCCCCAAGGGAAATTTGTTATCAATCGTGAAAGTTTAAAAATAAAATAAAGATTACAATTATTAATGTTTTATTTATACATAATTTCCTCTTGAGATTGACGCCCTTGTCCGACAATTCAAATGCCACACCATTCATGTCAAATAAACTTAGACCAAGTTAAATCGACTTGTGCTATTTAGTAACAGCTTTCCCTGAAGACAATTCTGGTTGTACTTGGGGGCATTTTCCAAATACATGGAAGATGTGGGCCACTCTAAATAATGTGTTTATTGGCGCTTCGCAGCTGTGGCGATGTTGCTCAAAATAAGAGCTTCAAACATTTAAAAAAAAACAGAAATAGAAAGCAAACTTAGAAATGGGCCACGATAACCAAAATGTAACGAAATAACAGATATGGAACACAAAACGGAAAACAAAAGACGGAAAAGGATCGCAAGAACGGAAATGGAACCCAAAACAAGAATGAAACTCAACAAAAAACATAACACGGGAAAATTAAAGACAGAATCAGTCATAATATAACACAACTAAATAACTTTGTATAAAACTAAGTACATGTAAAATTAAACACAGTTCTTCACACACAAAACACTTTACCTCACTACATCTAAAACGCACTGTTCACTAAAGCTGCACTGAACGCACTTTTGATCACGTTTTGTGTAAAGAAGAGTGTTTTGCCTAATCGTAGCGACACTACGTACATGCGAAATTAAGTACACACAAGCATCAGCGTTATTATCACTGCACAATTTAACAATGCACTACACAATAGGTTAATTATTCTTAACTACTACTCACAGTGTGCACTGATAGCTTCACTGTTTTCATTTAACAGTCCAATAACTCACTCATGGATCACTGAAGTTCACAAAAATACGGCACTGCACTGTCCTTTATTTAAACGCGGCACTATACTGTTATTTGCAGAATCACAACACAACACAGTTCTTCACACAAAACACTTTAAAGAACTGAAACTAAAACGCACTGTTCAGTAAAGCAGCACTGTTGATCACTTGAAGAGAGCTGAGAACAAACTAACTCTCGGGACGAGCTGGACCGCTTTTATAGACGAGCGGGAGAACACCCAGAATGTGCTAGATGCTTAGTCTAGACACTTCCAACGTCAACGATCCTTCCTTCTGTTTGCTCCTTTCATCTACTTCTTACTTCTTAACCCTTCGTCGGGCGCGTGATCTCTCAGATACACAGTTTCTAGAAAAATATTTGTCACACCTAGCAGAGAGTGGTGGTGTAGTGCTTCGAGTTATGTGCTTCAGAGAACTCCCCCTCAAGGTATGTTGAGTCACTGAGTTTCACCTGTCATTAAATTTTATCTCCTAGATACCACGCGCCCGATCTCGTAAGATTTTTTGAAATCTGTATTTCATAAATATGTACATCAATTAAGTTTCTCTTTATTAAATGGAATCATATAAACCTATTATTCTATTATTTTGCTCAAACATGAGCTTTCAGAAGAACTTGTACAAGGATATATTGCACGACGCAGTGACAATAGTAGACGTTTACCAACCGAACTAAGGACGAAACTTTAAGACTACAGAGACTCATAAGAGTACACTAGCTCATTGGACCATACATTGAACTCAAGTACAGAACAGCATAAAAAAGTCCCTCCGCTACAACGAACAAAAGAAAATTATGTGAACCAAGCAAAACTGAAAATAAATGTAGGTGCACTAATTACTGTTCTGAGATTTGCAAACAAAATTTGTTAACAACATAGTTCTATGCCTTGTCCTAATTGTAATGCAGCTCTGCAAAAGATATAACAAAACTGGTATTTTTAAAATGTTTTGATGATTTTCATTAAGTCTTATCTAAAAGTGATTTCGTGCTACTTATTTTTGATTGAAGTTATATTTAGATATTTTTTTTATATTGTTCACAAACTGAAATGAATTATGTATAATTAAGGCATGTGCATTTAAACAATTCCTTTTGATATTTGTGTTTTTTAATTATATTTTAAAAATTATCGTCCACGGTTTTTTTATATTATAATACTTGTCAATTTTAAAAATTATTTACTTCTTTCAAACAAATACTTCCTCTTTTATGGTTTCTAATCACACGCTGAACATTTTAGTGCAAAATATATAATAAAAAACTGTATTTCCGTAAAAACGATTGAAGATGATCTGTGAGATACACGAGCCAGATGGCGGAATATTCTTGACGCGCCCGACCGAGAGTTAAATAAGTGCTCTGTTTCATTTTACAAGTAAGCAGTTTTCGCAGCAATATATATATATATAATTCTACCTACTGAACGTGTGAATGTCACTGAACTCATCCTAAACGGCTGGACCGATTTGAATGAATTTTTTTTTGTACGCGTTTGGGTGACGCAATTGATGGTTTAGCGTATCAAATCAGCCTGGCAGATGGAGGAGTGGGGCTCGTAAGGAAGGCCTAAAATTAAAAAAAGCAATATTTCATTTCCTATTGGTTTTTCTGCAAATAGACACAGGATAGAAGTTGTTTGTGTTGTTATTTAGAGTAACATTTAGAAGATTTCCCTTAAGAGAAATCAGCTATTGACATCGTACTCATGACGCCATTTTGAAAAAATGTTCATCAATCCTACCCAGGAAATGACAAAAATGAGGTCCGTTCCAAAAGATATATATATATATATTTGTCTGTTAACGCTCTAGCGGTCGCAATATTTGTTTGATCGTTACCAAAATCGGAATTTAATCGTTTAATGTAAAAAGGAAGATTAAGTTCGTTAATGGCTGAAATCAGACTAGTGGGAGGGGGGGTTTAGAGGGGGGATTTTCGGAAAATGTGAAATATTTCCGTTATTATGTGTCGGATAGAAAAATTGTATAAAATCAATCTTATTGCAAATTAAATTTACTATAAATATTGTCCTATACATTTATTCTGTATCTTGAATATTAACCGAGATATTTGCATTTATATTCTCTGTGTTGCCGGTAGGAGACGGCTATGTTCCGGACTTTCCGCCGAGAGCACTGGCGGCCGTTTCCGTAAATATTCGTCCCTCGTGAATAGGTCTAGAGATCCCTTTCTACTACAGATGTTATTAGGCAGATTTCTCTATTGTAAAACTTCACATGGGAAATCTGCTTAGTATACACAGCCCCTGCGTGACGGACTTTTGTTATATTCACTCTTGTCGCATAACAAATTATAAAAGAGATATAGTAGAGTAGCCGTTGTTTTAAATATAATTTAATTAAATTTAATAACCTAATCTCTTGAAAAATGTAGGACAACGCCTGTCGGGTCGGGTAATATATAAATATGTATATAGTATGTACATTTCAAGTTTTAATATAATAGAGATGTCGCACGTAAGGACTGTTAGCAGTCATTTCAATTGAAGCGCTGATGTCAAACATGCTAATAATGAAAAAAAGATACTGAAGTATTTATTAATATGTCATCTTAAATTATTCCTGCATGAATCGAAAAAATTGTAGTTAGTTACTATATTTATAGTTTTAAGCATTAAGCTTGGAATGTTTATCGGACGGGTTTTGGGGTTTTATTAGCGTTCTTGGTATCAAATAAATCTAAATTAACCTCAAAATTAAACAACTTTATCCTCTCAGCATCCAGTGAAAAAATATTGTCGCGTTTATTAGAAAAGTTCCCACACCGCCGAGTTGGAAGCAAAAGCGACAGCACTCTACCTCGCAGCAATCATACACAGCACTCTACCTCGCAGCAATCATACACAGCACTCTACCTCGCAGCAATCATACACAGCACTCTACCTCGCAGCAATCATACACAGCACTCTACCTCGCGGCAATAATACACAGCACTCAACCTCGCAGCAATCATAAACAGAACTCTACATCGCTGCAATCATACACAGCACGCTACCTCGCTGCACTGATACACCGCGCTCTACCTCGCGGCAATCATAAACAGCACGCTACCTCGCGGCAATCATCCACAGCACTCTACCTCGCGGCAATCATACACAGCACTCTACCTCGCAGCAATCATACACAGCACTCTACCTCGCAGCAATCATACACAGCACTCTACCTCGCGGCAATCATACACAGCACTCTACCTCGCGGCAATTATACACAGCACTCTACCTCGCAGCAATCATACACAGCACTCTACCTCGCAGCAATCATACACAGCACTCTACCTCGCGGCAATCATACACAGCACTCTACCTCGCAGCAATCATACACAGCACTCTACCTCGCAGCAATCATACACAGCACTCTACCTCGCAGGTGTTCTCTGACTCCATGAATAGCATACAGGGCCCCCATAAAGACCAACTTTGAATAAATAACATTTATAACTACTTGCAAATCCTGAAGAATCTAAAAAAGTCCGTCACGCAGGGGCTGCGTAAACTAAGCAGATTTCCCACGTGAAGTTTTACAATAGAGAAATCTGCCCAATAACAACTGTAGTAAGTAGTAAGGGATCACTAAACTTATACACGAGGGACGAATAGTTACGAAAACGGCCGCCAGAGCTCTCTACGGAAAGTACCAACAGCTCACTCCTGCCGACCAATGCAGAATATAAATGCAAATATCTCGGTTAATATTCAAGATACAGAATAAATGTATAGAACAATATTTATAGTTAATTTAATTTGCAATAAGATTGATTTTATACAATTTTTCGATCTGACGCATAATAACTGAGATATTTCGATTTCTCCGAAAATCCCCCCTCTAAACCCCCCCTCCCACGGGTCCGATTTCAGCCATTAACGAACTTGATCTTCCATTTTACATAAAACGATTAAATTCCGAGTTTGGTAACGATCAAACAAAAATTGCGACCGCTAGAGCGTTAACAGACAAATATATCTATATATATATATAAAATTGTAACCTCTGTCTGTACATTGATTTTTTTCGCGAAATTTCACGATAACTTTTCGTTTCACATGTCATAGACACCATAACTGCATTTTGTTTCTTTGGTGTCTGTTTGTTTGTTTGTTTGTTTATTTGTTTGTTTGTTTATTTGTTTGTTTGTTTGTTTGTTACCTTTTCACGCATAAACGGCTGAACCGAATTTTATGAAACTTGGTATGTATATTACTACTAGCCCAACTTAGACTTTAGGCTATATTAATGTTCTCTAAGACGAACAGGAGTGGGGGTTATAAGGGAGGCCTGAAATTAAAAATAGCGATATTTCATTTTCTATTGCTTTTTCAGCAAATATGCTCATAACAAAAGTTGTTTATTTTGTAATTTAGAGTAACTTTTGTTATATGCACTTTTGCCGTATACGGAAGTATAAATGAGTTATACGCTAAACACTATAGCGGGAGTCCACAATTTTATTTGGCATAAAAGACTCAACCGAACTAAAACAAACTCGCTGTGTGAATTAATACTAACGATTTACTTATAATAAGCCATACTAACATTTCTAGGGACGGGCAGGAGTGGGGGTTATAAGGGAGACCAGAAATTAAAAATAGCGATATTTCGTTTCCTATTGCTTTTTCAGCAAATATGCACATAACAAAAGTTGTTTATTTTGTTATTTAGAGTAACTTTTGTAATATGCACTTTTGCCGTATACGGAAGCATAAATGAGTTATACGCTATAAACTAAAGTGGGAGTCCACAATTTTATTTGGCACTAAAAACTCAACCGAATTAAACCAAACTGGTTATGTGAATTAGTACTAACGCCTTCATTATAATAAGCTATACTAACATTTCTAGGGACGGGCAGGAGTGGGGGTTATAAGGAACGCCTGAAATTTATAATAGTGATATCTCGCTTCCTATTGCATTTTCGGCAAATATGCACATAACAAAAGTTGTTTATTTTGTTATTTAGAGAAACTTTTTTTTTATATACACTATCATCGTATACCGAAATATTAAGACGTTATACGCTAAAAATTATAGCGGGAGACAACAATTTTATTTGGCACAAAAGACTCAACCGAACTAAATAAAACACTCATTATGTGTATTAGCACTAACGCCTTCCTTATAATAAGCCATTCTAACATTTCTAGGGACGGGCAGGAGTGGTGGTTATAAGGGAGGCATGAAATTAATAATAATGATTTCCTATTGGGTTTTCGGCAAATATGCACATATCAAAAGTTGTTTATTTTGTTATTTAGAGAAATTTGCTCAACACTTCTTTTCAATATGAACTACCAGGTACCTCACCTGAAAAAATTAATTCAAATGTATATCAATATTTTCTCCTTAATAATTCAAATCTATGCATAATGCACAGGAGACGGGAAATATGACAATATGCAGGACAGTGAAGTTTTGCATAAAAAAATAATTTTATTATTAACAAATGCCAACAACGGGTATTAACCCTAAACACTGGAACGGGTAAATGTCAAAATATTGTGCAATGTAAAGCCTTGCCAAAAATATACCATCACCATTCAGCCTCAAATGAATTCCCGAGCGAAGCCGGGTATCTAAGCTAGTATATATATATATATATATATATATATATATATATATATATATATATATATATATATATCTATCTATATATATATAAAATTGTAACCTCTGTCTGTACATTGATTTTTTTCGCGAAATTTCACGATAACTTTTCGTTTCACATGTCATAGACACCATAACTGCATTTTGTTTCTTTCGTGTCTGTTTGTTTGTTTGTTTGTTTGTTTATTTGTTTGTTTGTTTGTTACCTTTTCACGCATAAACGGCTAAACCGAATTTTATGAAACTTAGTATGTATATTACTACTAGCCCAACTTAGACTTTAGGCTATATTAATATTTTCTAAGACGAACAGGAGTGGGGGTTATAAGGGAGGCCTGAAATTAAAAATAGCGATATTTCGTTTCCTATTGCTTTTTCAGCAAATATGCACATAACAAAAGTTGTTTATTTTGTAATTTAGAGTAACTTTTGTTATATGCACTTTTGCCGTATACGGAAGTATAAATGAGTTATACGCTAAAAACTATAGCGGGAGTTCACAATTTTATTTGGCACAAAAAACTCAACCGAACTAAACCAAACTCGCTATGTGAATTAATACTAACGATTTCCTTATATTAAGCCATACTATCATTTCTAGGGACGGGCAGGAGTGGGGGTTATAAGGGAGGCATGAAATTAAAAATAACGATATTTCGTTTCCTATTGCTTTTTCAGCAAATATACACATATCAAAAGTTGTTTATTTTTGTTATTTAGAGTAACTTTTGTTATATGCACTTTTGGCGTATACGGAAGTATAAATGAGTTATACGCTAAAAACTATAGCGGGAGTCCACAATTTTATTTGGCACAAGAGGCTCAACCGAATTAAACCAAACTCGGTATGTGAATTAGTACTAACGCCTTCATTATAATAAGCTATACTAACATTTCTAGGGACGGGCAGGAGTGGGGGTTATAAGGAAGGCCTGAAATTAATAATAGTGATATTTCGTTTCCTATTGCATTTTCGGCAAATATGCACATAACAAAAGTTGTTTATTTTGTTATTTAGAAAAACTTTTTTTTTTATACACACTATCATCGTATACCGAAGTATAAAGGCGTTATACGCTAAAAATTATAGCGGGAGACAACAATTTTATTTTGCACAAAAGTCTCAACAGAAATAAATAAAACACTCAGTATGTGTATTAGCTCTAACGCCTTCCTTATAATAAGCCATACCAACATTTCTAGGGACGGGCAGGTGTGGGGGTTATAAGGGAGGCCTGAAATTAATAATAATGATTTCCTATTGGGGTTTCGGCAAATATGCACATAACAAAAGTTGTTTATTTTGTTATTTAGAGATATTTGCTCATCACTTCTTTTCAATATGAACTACCAGGTACCTCACCTGAAAAAATTAATTCAAATGTATGACAATATTTTCTCCTTAATAATTCAAATCTATGCATAATGCACAGGAGACGGGAAATATGACAATATGGAGGATAGTGAAGTCTTACATAAGAGATTAATTTTATTATTAACAAATGCCAACAACGGGTATTAACCCTTAACACTGGAACGGGTAAATGTCGAAATATTGTGCAAAGTAAAGCCTTGCCAAAAATATACCGTCACCATTCAGCCTCAAATGAATTCCCGAGCGAAGCCGGGTATCTGAGCTAGTATATATATATATATATATATAATTTGGAACGGACCTCATTTTTGTCATTCTCCTGGGTAGGATCGATGGACATTGGAAGAAATTTTTCGAAACTCGCGTCAGGCGTACGACCTCAATAGCTGATTTCCCTTAAGGGAAATCTGCTTAAAAAGTACACTAAGCAGATGTCTCTCACGAAGGTTTACAATTTATAAATATACATACAGGTAACAGTGCCGTGAATGCTCAGTAAATGTACAAGGCTGAATTGTAAACAAACAGGTCAGCCAACCTTGTAGCGCTGCATAGATAGACCGGAAAGACAAACAATTAATGAAGTATATCTGAATATAACATATTAATTTTATTGAAAACAATTTACTAAAGCTAGTGGTGTAATATGTAATGAATCAGAATCAGTTTTATCTCAAACACTCAAATTTTAGTAATCAAAGAACAAAAGAAGGGGGGGGGGGTCCACAGAAGGTATTTGCATATATCTCACAAAGTAAACGCTCAATGAAAACAATATTTGGTATTTAGGCTTCAATTAATATTTTTTATTATATAACAGAGCATTGTTTTTGAAACCCTAGTAGAACACTAGTGGGGGTTTACTGAAGGCTGAAAAATGCAAATATCTCGGTTAATATTCAAGATAGAAAAATAAATGTATTTAACATTATTTATAGTACATTTAATTTCCAATAAGATTGATTCTATACATTTTTTCGATCCGACTTATAGTAACGGAAATATTTCGAATTTTCATAATTCTCCCCCTCTAAACTCCCCCTCCCCCTTGTCCGATTTCAGCCGGTCTTTTTTTTACGTGACACGACTAAATATCGAGTTTGGTAACGATTAAACAAAAATTGCGACCGCTAGAGCGGTAACAGACAGATATATAGATAGATTGATATACGTATATACATATATTTTTTTTTTTATTTTTTATATTTTTATATTTTCCTTTGCATATTACCCATGCAGGAAGGGCGTTTATTTGCTACATGTACCATACTATTACAGTATATAACATGTATGTTCATAATACATCGTGTTTTGTATACAAGAATTATTCATAAATTGGTTCTTGAAGTTAATAAAAAAAGAAAAAAAAATAAACGAAAAAGAAAATGAAAAACAAAAAAGATAAGTAAATAAATAACGTACATAATGAAAGAACAAACAATCAAATTGATGAAAAATTAGTACACATAATCAGAAAATCGAAACAATCCAATTGTTCAGTCGTCAGTTTGAATTCAAATCTCCCGCGCTCGCGAGGTTCACAGTTCCGCCAACACACATGCATATCGCGAAGGCTGTGGCATACTTCTCCTCTAGGCAGCCCGTTGCAGGGACAAGCCAGTCTATGATCACCTCTCCTAGAATCAACAGGTTTTGCGGCTCCCGCCTTTCTCCTTCTTGGCCACGTGCTCATCCAGTTTTATCACCGCTACCAGACTGCATCGCCTCTAGGAAGTGCAGGAATCCCGCTTTTAACTACCTAATAATGCTAGCATTATATGCGCAAGTATCTCATGAGTACTCATATATATTATAAGACCAACTGTTAATTTAGAGTGTATATTTATGGCCGCCATCTTAGTACATAATGGTTGTTTACTGCCTAAGATTCATGTTTTGTTATAGAGGTATCTTTAACTATTCAATTTCCCTAATTCTTAACATATTAGTTCTTAAAGTTTGTTTAATGCTTACATTTCATGTCCTGTTATAGAGATATATTTATCTATTCAATTTCCCTAATTCTTAACATATTAGTTCTTAAAGTTTGTTTAATGCTTACATTTCATGTCTTGTTATAGAGATATCTTTAGCTATTCAATTTCCCTTATTCTTAACATATTAGTTCTTAAAGTTTGTTTAATGCTTACATTTCATGTTTAGTTATAGAGATAATTTTAACTATTCAATATACCTAATTCTTACGAGAACTCACATAGTTGTTTTGTCTTCTTTATTTATCTTTTTCCTCATCTCTCCATGACAAATAACAAATGGTTCAGTCTAAATTCTCTCCCAACTCTTTCTTGCCTTTAACACAAGATTTCCGCCATTACATTTTGGTGCCGACATTTTCTATTACATCTAAAGCTTACCGCACGCCCCTACATTTTGGTGCCGAGTAACCCGGGAAGTGTTCATTAACCGGAAGTGTATCCGAAAAAGTTTATTAAGTATTATTACAAGATTAATTGAATTATAAAAGTTCACCGCAAAACCAACTATTTGAGTTCTAAGTTAATTATAAGTGCACATTTCATTTCTTTATTTTCTTATATCATTGTATAATTGTTGTTCTTTATTTCTTATATTTTGTATAAAGGTTCATCTTCAATATGGGTCCAAAAACCAAACACTCAAGAACCGCTACAAGCCCAAAAGGGTCAATAAATAAAGTTTATCTCGGTTCATTGTTAGAGCAATTTAGTCTGCTTAGTGATCAATGTAGAAACGCTATAGAGGTGAAAGATAATCAACTTGCTGCCGCATTATCAGCCCGATTAGAAACAATTGTAAAGCAAGCTGATAACTTTCATCTGGGTTTAATAGAGGAATACATAGAAAAGGGGGATACGCTGCCCAGCGAGTTGACCGCCAAGATTGTGGATATCAAAACTTCATATGCGTTACTTGTAGCCGCCATAGGCGAGACAGCTGTCTCATCCCCTCCCCCCTGCTCTTCAAATGCCCGCGTAAATTTAAATGCTTTCCACCTACCTCATGTTCCTCTTCCGCATTTTAGCGGCAATTTAGCGGAGTTTCAGGCATTTAAGGCAACATACATACCGCTAATCCATGATAATCCAAATATTTCAGAAGGATTAAAGTTAACCTATTTAAAAGGTTGTTTATCTTCAGAGGCATTATCCTGCATAGCACATTTTGAGAACCTCGATATCAATTACAATCTGGCTTGGACTACTCTTTTGAAAAAATATGATAACCGCGCCGCTTTGGCTTCATCAATTCTCAAAGAAATGCTGGACTTTCAACCAGTTTCACATGCCTCCCCCTCACAGTTGAAAAGTTTTCTTAAAGTGTTTTCGGAACAAGCACAGCAGCTGGAAAATCTAAATGTTCCCGATCTAGCTGACTTTATCACTTTTTCTATTGCATTCAGGGGCTTAGATGCCCACTCTCAAAAGGAATTCAGTTTTCTTCACCCTGAAGATTTTCCCTCTCTCTCCAACCTGGTGAGTTATATACACAAAACGTTGAATGCCTCGGCTAAAGTATCTACATCTGAGAGAAATCGTAAAGCTGTTCTCACTCCTCGCAAGGGTACATCTCCTCCCCGCTTCCGGTCTACCGCATCGAACCCATCAAGCTCCCCTCCGCCCCGCGGCAACCGTTTTGTGAAGGCGTTCGCTACCATCGCCAAATGTCTTTATTGCCGCCAAGCCCATAGCATTTATCAGTGTCCAGAATTCCAGAGGCTGTCTGCTGCCTTGCGCTACAGCGCTATTAAAAGGTTGCAGTTGTGCTATAACTGCTTGGGAAACCACGGAGTTCGACATTGCAAATCTTCAAGCCGCTGTCGGATATGCCACCGCTCTCATCACACCCTCATCCATGAGGGCGCTAATCTAAAGGTTGCCCGCTCTTCAGATAGCTTCGCTTCCCCTCCTTCAACGCCTAGTCCGGAACCTTCCCCGTCGTTCCCGCACCGCTATTCTAGGCAAAGGCATCCTATTGCCGCTCAGAAGAGATCACCCTCTCCACCGGCAAGGTACTCCCCACCTCCCAGGCATGATCAAGAATCATCATCTAAGACTTCCAGCAGCTCACGATCATCCCCTTCTGTCAACGATTCTCAGCAAACATCTGTCTTTTATGCGGAGAGGAAATTGCATAAACCCCGCCGCACTAAAGATCCTGAGCTTTCCCGCCATCATCATTCCCCGGATTTGTCTCCTCAATGACTCCCGCAACCCGGACCCTCAGGCCGTTCTCTGGCACAACCCTCGCTTTCTCAAAAGGTATTTTCCGCATCATCTAGTCTTCCTGAGGGTTACCGGGTAGACCTTCATGCTACTTCTGCTGCACCGCTAAAGGATTCTCCGCTTCATCAACGCTTACAAGGTGTTCCCGCTTCAAATAAGGAATATTTTCCGCCCAAATCTAGGCCCGTTATACTCCGGTCTCTCCCTTCTGTTTCGTTGTCTGGTTCATCGAAGCATTGCCCGCTTTCTATTCTTCCCACAGCACAGATCATTCTCAAAGGTTCTTCCCGCTCCGCACATGTCTTCCGAGCCCTTGTTGATTCCTGCAGCCAGGCCAGTTTTGTCACTCAGAGCGCCGCTTCCCGCTTAGGCTCTGACATCATTCCGTCCCAAGTGGATGTTTCACGGATTGGGTGACCCTGTGGGAGTTAGCTGCCCTGGCTACATTGCTGTTTCCTTTCCAGTGTCGCCAGATAAAATGATCACCGCACAGTTCTTCGTTATTGAGTCCATCTGCTCCACTATGCCTGCTGAACCGTTTGATATTGGGCCCTGGAAATATCTGCATGGCCTCTCCTTCGCTGATCCTAAGTTTGACTGCCCGGCTCCCATTGACATGCTGCTTGGAGTCGATTTAGTTGCACATCTCCTTCAGCCCGCTATCATTCATCCCTCTAAAGGTGGCCCTCTTGCCTTTAAGACTAGTTTGGGTTGGTGTCTTCTAGGGCAGTGTAGCCACCCATCTCCTCAACGCCGCATAAGCTGGGCCCCAGAAGTCCAGGATAATGAAGGCAAAACCATCCGCAAGAAACACAGACGTCGTCGCCGCACTGAGAGTAATCCTCAACGAAAAATTCCGCCTTACAATTCAGAAGACAGGCCTGCTCAAGTTACAGTACATTGCATATCTGACTCACCTCCTGAGGAATCCATCGAAGTTGCCTCACAATCGTTTGTGAAAACGTTTTCCGCCGTATCAAACTTGCAACTGAATAAAGACCTACAGAGGTTTTGGGAATTAGAACCTGTTACTTCCGCCGCACCCAAATATTCAAAAGAGGAACTTCTATGTGAGGAAATGTTCACCCGCACTGTTTCCCGCCAACCGTCAGGCCGCTACGTCACTCCGCTCCCATTAAAAGAAAATGAAGAACTAGGAGATTCTTACTTCCGCTCATTGCAGCAATTTCGCCGTTTGGAATCCCGCCTGGCCCGTGACCCCCACCTTCAAGAAGCATACGGCTCCTTCATGCGCGAATACCTAGATTTGGGTCACATGTCTCCCGCTCCTGATCCAAACCCCGTGGATAGAACGTACTACTTGCCGCATCACCCCGTTCACCGCCCGGAGGACCCTCCTTCTAAATTTCGCGTTGTTTTCAACGCCTCTGCGAAATCCTCGAATGGCAAATCCTTAAATGATATCTCTCTCACTGGCCCCAAGCTTCAAACGGACATTGTGGAGCTTCTCACAAGGGCTCGATCTCATCGCTTCGTCTTCTCAGCAGATATCCGCCAAATGTACCGACAGATTCTGGTCCCACTGCAGCACCAAGATCTCCAACGGATTGTGTGGCGTTTCTCGCCAGAAGAACCTACCAAATCGTACCGCCTCCACACAGTCACTTATGGAGTGGCATCTTCGCCCTTCTTGGCCATCCGCACCCTGCATCAATTAGCAGCTGATGAGGGTAAAAGGTTTCCGCTCGCCGCTCCTGCCCTGCTGCGTGATACTTATGTTGATGACATTATCACAGGAGCATCCACGCTGTCTAGTGCAATAGTTCTCCGCGACCAGCTGATCTCTCTACTCGGCTCTGGATGCTTCGAACTGAGAAAGTGGGCTAGCAATCACCCAGAATTGCTCGCCGGATTGCCCGGTGAGCATTGCAAAGTTGACCCGCACTCTTTCGACTTTGATTCTTCTGAGGATCCTACAGTCAAGATCCTTGGACTAACTTGGTCCGCCACCTCTGACCGCTTTTCATATCGAGTGGCACACGCAAAGGTTCCCGCTACTAAAAGGTTTATTTTGTCTAAAGTTGCCCGCATTTATGACCCTCCCGGATGGTTAGCACCCATGACCTTCTTGGCGAAAAGATTCATTCAACGCCTGTGGCTATGTCACGCCGATTGGGATGACGCCGCACCTCCCGACATCAGCCAAGACTGGGAGTTCTTTCAGGATGAACTGAAAAATGTCGCCCGCATCTCTCTCCCTCGCTACTTTCCCGACTTTGACGTCTCTCGGACTTCACATCGCCTAATTGCCTTTTGTGACGCTTCAGAGCTTGGATACGCCGCGGTAGTCTACCTCCATTCCACTTCTTCGTCTGGGGAGATTTCCTCATCAATGGTTATGGCTAAGTCGCGTGTAGCCCCGCTAAAGAAGATCTCGCTCCCTCGTCTAGAGTTGTGTGCGGCTCACCTTTGTGCCCTGCTTGTGGACAAGGTTCTAAAAATGTTTTCGCAGCCTTTCGAGGACATTATTTCTTACTCTGACTCAGCCGTTGCACTGGCTTGGATTCGCGGAGAGCCACACCGCTGGAAGACCTTTGTGGCCAACAGGGTCTCTGAAATCCAAGAAAGGATTCCGCCATCCAGTTGGCACCATGTGGATGGAAAGGATAACCCCGCTGACTGCGCATCTCGAGGTCTTTATCCATCAGCACTTCTTGATCACCCACTCTGGTGGCATGGTCCCCGCTGGCTTTCGAAGCCTATCTCACAGTGGCCCCGCTCGCACGTAGACCCGCCTGCCTCCGTTCTGGATTCGGAGAAAAGGATTTCCGCAAAGGCGATTGTCGGCGTTACCGTCACCGCGTTAGGTTTAGAAAGTCGTTACTCGTCGTTGTCAAAGCTTCAAAGGATCACCGCATGGATCTTTCGTTTCGCTAACAATGCGCGTTACCCCGCTTCTCGCCTTAGTGGCCCTCTTGTTACGAAAGAACTTAACCTCTCCCTGGACGCCCTTACTAGAGAAGTTCAACGCATCGCTTTAAAGGAAGATTGTCAAGCTGCTGCGGATCCCAAGCGCAAGACCAATCTAAAAAGGACGCTTCAACTTTTCCTTGATCCCAAAGGTATTCTCCGCGTCGGGGGTCGCTTGAGCCAATCAGCGCTCCCTTATTCTGCCAAGCACCCCGCTTTATTGCCGCGGGATCACCCGTTTACCCGCTTAGTGATTGACCAGGCCCACATCGCCAATCTTCACGCAGGAGCCCAGGCCACCCTCCACACCATCCGCCAACGCTTCTGGATCATCGATGGGAGGAATGTTGTTCGCCGCCATCTTGCCAAATGTAACCGATGTTTTTCAGTGTCCCCGCAACCTCTTATTCCTCTTATGGGGCCTCTTCCTGCAGACAGGGTCACTCCTTCATCTGCTTTCCTCAAGGTCGGAGTTGATTACGCAGGACCATATTCATTGTCAACAGCACGCATCCGCGGCGCTCGCCCTCACTAAGGCGTACATATGCGCCTTCGTATGTTTTTACTACAAAGGCTGGTCCATCTGGAGGTTGCGTCGGAGCTTTCCATAAGACGCTTTTCTGGCAGCCTTCACCCGCTTCTGTGGTCGACGAGGCCTCCCTACAGATGTCTACAGCGACAATGGTACCAACTTCGTGGGCGCCCAACCGCACGCTCTCCGACCTAGCCAAGTTTCTCCGCCAAGACCAGACCCGCACTTCTCTCAACAAAGTTCTCCTCCGACCGCTGTATAGATTGGCATTTTATTTCCGCCAAGTGCTCCTCATTTCGGCGGACTTTGGGAAGCCTCCATAAAGTCCACAAAAAGACAATCTTCGCACCGTAATGGGTCAACAGGTTCTCTCCCTTGAAGAGTTTAGCACCTTACTGGTCAGCATTGAGGCCATCCTCAATAGCCGCCCTCTTTGTCCGCTCTCTGCTGACCCAAATGATCTGAACGTACTCACTCCTGGACATTTTCTAATCCACCGCCCTCTCAAAACGCTCTTCCGGCAAAGGACCTATTGGATATCCCGCTCAACAGAGTATCCACGATGGCGACTATTGATCGTCTTCACCAGTCATTTTGGAAACGTTGGCAGCAAGAGTACTTACACACTCTCCAACAACGCTCTCGTTGGCTGGACCCCGCGCCTGACATCACCACTGGATCTCTGGTCCTCATCAAGACTGACAATGTCCCACCGCTTTGCTGGCCCTTGGCCAGAGTCACCGCTCTGCACCCGGGTCCAGATGGAGTGTCTCGAGTTGCTTCGGTACGCACGGTCCTCGGGGACTTTTCCAACGTCCCCATATCGTCAAGCTGTGTCCCCTTCCTACACAGTAATGCCGCTTAAATCGCGCCATGGGCGGGGGGATGTTCAGGTCGTCAGTTTGAAATTCAAATCTCCCGCGCTCGCGAGGTTCACAGTTCCGCCCAACACACATGCATATCGCGAAGGCTGTGGCATACTTCTCCTCTAGGCAGCCCGTTGCAGGACAAGCCAGTCTATGATCACCTCTCCAGAATCAACAGGTTTTGGCGGCTCCCGCCTTTCTCCTTCTTGGCCACGTGCTCATCCAGTTTTATCACCGCTACCAGACTGCATCGCCTCTAGAAGTGCAGGAATCGCCGCTTTTAACTACCTAATAAGGCTAGCATTATCTGCGCAAGGATCTCATGAGTACTCATATATATTATAAGACCAACTGTTAATTTAGAGTGTATATTTATGGCCGCCATCTTAGTACATAATGGTTGTTTACTGCCTAAGATTCATGTTTTGTTATAGAGGTATCTTTAACTATTCAATTTCCCTTATTCTTAACATATTAGTTCTTAAAGTTTGTTTAATTGCTTTACATTTCATGTCCTGTTATAGAGATATATTTATCTATTCAATTTCCCTAATTCTAAACATATTAGTGCTTAAAGTTTGTTTAATGCTTACATTTCATGTCTTGTTATAGAGATATCTTTAGCTACTCAATTTCCCTTATTCTTAACATATTAGTTCTTAAAGTTTGTTTAATGCTTACATTTCATGTTTTGTTATAGAGATAATTTAACTATTCAATATACCTAATTCTTACGAGAACTCACATAGTTGTTTTGTCTTCTTTATTTATCTTTTTCCTCATCTCTCCATGACAAATAACAAATGTTTCAGTCTAAATTCTCTCCCAACTTTTCTTGCCTTTAACACAAGATTTCCGCCATTACAATTTGGTGCCGACATTTTCTATTGTATCTAAAGCTTACCGCACGCCCCTACACCAATAACATGTTAATTTTACTTCATTAAGAAAGTTATGCCACTCATTCTATTGCATTATTCTTGATGTAGGGGTTAAAAAGAAAAAGAAAATGGAAGGAAGACTTAAATTATTATTCTTTAAGTAAGGTGTTTAAGATGCTGTTGCTATTAAGGTTTTAGAAAAATGTCTAAATACTAAAGGGTATTTTTTAAACAAATTCTTTAGATGTATTGGCCACTGGTCATTGTTTTTTAGTGTTTAAGTGTTTGTTAGAATATATATCCAGATATATATAGATATATATACAGTTTTGAACGGACCTCATTTTCGTCATCTCCTAGGTAGGATCGATTGGCATTTGAAGAAAAAAGTCGAAAATTCCGTCATGAGTACAACCTCAATAGCTGATTTCCCTTAAGGGAATTCTGCTAAAACCAATCATCTTGCTATGGATACCCGCACACTCCGGAATTCAAGGAAATGAGGCTGTTGATAAAGCAGCAAAAGAAGCAGCTCATATCGGAGGGACCCAACTTCATGTCAACGAAGCAAATGATATCAGCAACTGGCTAAAGAGAAAAGTCCGTAATAGCTAGGATTCAATGTGGAAGTATAGCCATAAAGGTTTAATGAACAGTGCGTGCGCGCGCGCGTGTGTGTGTGTGTGCGTGTGTGTATGTGTGCGTGTGTGTGTGTGTGTGTTTGTGTGTGTGTGTGTGGTGTGTGTGTTGTATGTGTATATGTGTGTGTGTGTGTGTGTTTATTTATTTATTATAAATTACTAATTATATTTTTAATAACTTTTATAAAATATTTTGTTTTGATTACGTTTTTGTTTCATTTTTTTGTTTTAACCCAATTATTCAGTTTTGTTTGCTGTTTCCTGTTCATACCTTTCCTCGTTCAATAGTTTTTATAGCAGATTTCCCTTCAGGGAAATCAGCTATTGAGGTTGTACTCATAACGGGATTTTCAAAATTTTTCTTCAAATGTCCATCAATCCTACCAGGAGATGACGAAAATGAGGTCCGTTCAAAACTGTATATATATATATATAGATATATATATATATATATATATATTTATATTGGTCTGGTACCGCTCTAGCAGTCGCAATTATTGTTTAATCGTTACCAAATTCGATATTTAGTCGTTTTATGTAAAAAGAAAGATCAAGTTCGTTAACGACTGAAATCGGTCCTGGCGGAGGTGGGGGGGGGGGGTTAGAGGGGAGGATTTTCGAAAATTCGAAATATCTCCGTTACTATAGGTCGGATAGAAAATTTTTATAGAACAAATCTTATTGTAAATTAAATGTACTATAAATATTGATATATACATTAATTCACTATCTTGAATATTAACCATATGAGATATTGGCATTTTTCAGTTTTTCAGCCACCAGCAAACCGCCACATCTACTCATGTTACATAAACAATACTCTGCTACATAATAAATCACATTATTCGAAGTTTAAATACCAAAAATTGTATTCAAGAGACCTTTATTATACGAGATACATGCAAATATGTCCTGGAGATCCCCCCCCCCCGTCTTAAGGTTTTCGACTACTAAAATTTGATTGATAGGGATAACAATTATTCTGACTCATTATTAATTACATTACTCGATAGAGTAAATAGTTCTCTATAAAATAATATGTTATGTTCTGATATATTTCAGTATTAGTTTTTCTTTCCGGTGTGGAAGCGGGCAGACCCGTTTGTTTACATCTCTAACCTAACGCTTCCTGTCGGCAGGTTATTGAAATTGGATGAACCAATTTTTATTTCCGTTTGTATTTATTCACGGTGGTGTTGTGATACCAGTATGTTGATTTATCTATTACTAAACTTCACGAGTGAAATCTGCTTATTTTACGCAGCCCCTGCGTGACGGACCTTTTTTCTGTTTTAATAGTTTTTTTTCTATTAGTTCCTACTTTATTTTATTTTGCACATTTTAATCGCCGAGCATCAACAATAAATTTAATAACTACATTGAATAATTTGGAGAAATTTTACCAATTGGTTATGCGATAAAGGGTGTAAATCACTGAAATTGAGTGACACCAAACAAATAAATAAATCAATGTGGAAGGAAGTAGCCCTCAAAATATAAATGATTCTGACATTTCATACTGCATTCAGAGGCATTCGAGTAGAAAAGGTGTTGGCTGCTAGGATGCGTATAGGCCACACAAATCATACGCACATACACTTAGTAGCTAAAGATCCCAAACAACCAGTGTGAAACTGCCATGTTCCATTCTTAATGCTCCATCATATCGACGAACGTCATTTATTTATAATCAAAGTTCCAAGTATTTGACATTCCTAGAAACATAAAATTGGCCTTGCTAGACACTTCACAAGCAGTCGATAGAATCATTTTGTTAGTAAAGAAGATATCTCTATACAAAAAAAAAAGTAAGCACGCAGGGGCTGCGTAAAGTAAGCAGATTTCACTTGTGAAGTTAATAATAAATAGATAAACCTACATACGCTAACACAACACCACTTTGAATTTTAAATGAATGAATACAAACGATAATACGAAACCACCAGGCGGGAAGCACCTGAAACGTAAACCAACAGGTATGCCAACTTCCTACAGGGGAAAAAACAATTACTAAAATATATCAGAATATACCATATTAATTGTATTAAAAACTATTTACTATATCAATTGCTATAATTTGTAATGAATCAGAATAATTTTTATCTCAATATATTAAATTTTAGTTTTCCAAGTAAAATTAGAACGGGGGGGGGAGGGTCACCATAACATACGCTTCGAATAATGTGGTTTATTACATAACAGTATTGTTTATGTAATATGAGTAGAAGTGAGGGTTTGCTGAAGGCTGAAAAATGTAAATATCTCGGTTAATATTCAAGATAGAAAAATAAATGTAACAATATTTATAGTACATTTAATTTTCAAAAAGCTTGGTTCTATACAATGTTTTGATTCGACGTATAGAAACAGAGATATTTCGAATTTTCGACCCCCCCCCCACGCCTCCCCACTAGTATTATTTCAGCCATTAATGAAATTGATCTGTCTTTTTACATAAAACGTTGAAATATCTGGTAAATCATTATTTACAATATTTGATGGTTGGTAACGATCAAACAAACATTGCGACCGCTAGAGTGTTAAATGACACACACATATACGTATATATATATATATATATATATATATATATATATATATATATATATATATATATATATATATATATTAAGTAAAAGTTCCCCTTAAGGGGAATCAGCTATTGAGGTCGTACTCATGACGCGATTTTTGAAATTTTTCTTCAAATGTCCATCGATCCTACCTAGGAGATGACGAAAATGAGGTCCGTTCAAAACTATATATATATATATATATATATATATATATATATATATATATATATATATATGTGGGTGTGTGTGTGTGTGTGTGTGTGTGTGTGTCTGTTAACGCTCTAGCGGTCGCAATTATTGTTTAATCGTTACCAAACCTGATATTTGGTCGTTTTATGTAAAAAGACAGATCGAGTTCACTAACGGCTGAAATAGGACCAGTGGGAGGGGGGGGGGTTAGAGGGGGGGGGGATTTTCGAAAATTAGAAATATCTCCGTTACTGTACGTCGGATCGAAAATTTGTATACAATCTATCTTATTGCAAATTAAATGAGCTATAAATATTGGTATGTACATTTTTTTCGTTATCTTGAATATTAACCTAGATATTTACATATTTATTATATGTGGGCGGGTAAAAGTGCGTTTCCCGCCAAAAGCTAGTTCGGCCGTTTTCGTAACTGTTTGGTTCTCGTGAAATTACTCTACTGTAATACTTCACGTGGGCAATCTGCTTTGTTTACGCAGCCCCTGCGTGACGGACTTTGGTTATTTGGTTGCGCTCTATTATGTGGTTGCGTTTTGTTATTTGGTTACGTTCTTACGTTTGTTCCGTTCTAATTTTATTGTTTAATTTTTCTGTTACTATTTTCATGCTTTATTTTGTTTTTATTCGTTGTTTTCTTTATGAGCAATATCGCCTCGCATCGAACTCTCCGCAATTAATAAATAAATAACGTGGGACTGAATACCTTTGGATACTTCTTGACTATGACACGTTCAAATTCCTCCCGAACTCGGTTCGTATCAATACTTTGGCTTGACATATTAGTGCACTCGGCAGTAATGGAAGCTTAACAGTCAAAACCTAATACAAACGCAACAAGGGTGTACCATTTTTCGATGATACACCCATGTAGTGTAACCCCGCCCCACACACGCCATTGACAAATATAATACACCCTATGTAAGACTTCATTCCAATCCAAGTATATACATCGTAGATAGTTTGTAAAAGATCTGCGCACAAGAGTATTTTGTTCAGCATGATGATGGAATCGAAGAGTCGGCGCTTACTTGGCGAATTTCTCACTCCAACTCAAGGCTACACTGAGCAAGGGCACTTAGGGTGTGAGGGTGAATAAACGAAGAGGGATGTAATACAATCAATAGAATTTATAAAACAGACCGGCCGGTGGGAATGTATTTAGCATATGTATATTGATGTAGCAGGCTTGTGCTGTGCATAACAATGCCATATGGTATAATAATATGGTATAATCCTCCCGCGGGACAAACCAAGCTGATACCGCCTTTACGTAATCCCACCATTGATAGTCTGCCGGGTTATTGTCTCCACAATGATCACCATTGATGATGATGCTCCATCAATTGGGAATGTTATTGAATAGCTATCAAGCATACGGATATTGGGCTTGATTATTCTTTATTACCATCAAAATATTTTTAGAAGAGTACCCTTAAAGGAAATCAGCTACTGAGGTTGTACTCATGACCAAAATGAGGCCCTATCATAACTTTCTCTCTCTCTCTCTCTCTCTCTTTCTCTCTCTCTCTCTCTCTCTCTATATATATATAAATATATATATATATATATATATATATAAAATATATATATGTAACCTCTGTCTGTACATTGATTTTTTTCGCGAAATTTCACGATAACTTTTCGTTTCATATGTCATAACTGCATTTTGTTTGTTTTGTGTCTGTTTGTTTGTTACCTTTTCACGCATAAAAGGCTGAACCGAATTTTATGAAACTTAGTATGTATATTACTACTAACCCAACTTACACTTTAGGCTATATAATATAATATCCTCTGAGACGAACAGGAGTGGGAGTTATAAGGGAAGCCTGAAATTAAAAATAGCGATATTTCGTTTCCTATTGGTTTTTCGGCAATTATGCTCGTAACAAAAGTGGTTTATTTTGTTATTTGGAGTTACTTTTGTCATATACACTTTTTTCGTATACCGAATTGAAAACGAGATATACGCTAAAACCTATAGCGGAAGTGAACAATTTTATTTGGGACAAAAGACCCTACCGAAATAAATAAAACTCGGTATCTGTATTAGCACTAACGCTTTCATTATAATAAGCCATACCATCATTTCTAGGGACGGGCAAGAGTGGGGGTTATAAGGGAGACCTGAAATTAAAAACAGTGATACCCCGTCTCCTTTAGGCAAATATGAACATAACAAAAGTTGTTTATTTTGTTATTTAGAGTAAATTTTGTGATATTCATTTTTGTCTTTTAACAAAGTATAAACGAGATATACACTATAAACTAAAGCGGGAGTCAACTATTTTATTGGGCGCTAACGATTGAACCGAACTTGACAAAACTCGGTATGTCAATTAGCATTAATTCTTCCATGATTATAAGCTATATTAAAATATTTAGGTTAGAACGGGAGTGGGGGTTATAAGAGAGGCTAAAATTGGCGATATTTCTTTGTCTATTTGTTTTTCGACAAACATGCACATAACAAAAGTTGTTTACTTTGTTATTTAGATTAACTTTTGTTTGATACATTTCTCCAGGAACAATGTGTGGAGCAAGTAATTTGCGTAGAATTATTGATATGCTCAACAATTCATTCCAATTTGAACTATCAGGAACCTCACCTGGAAAAATTAATTCAAATCTACGTTAATATTTTGTCCTTAATAACTGAAATCTATGGATAAAGCACAGGAGACGGGAAACATGACAATATGGAGGACAGTGAAGTCTTACATTAAAAATTAATTTTATTATTAACAAATGCTAACAACGGGTATAAACCCTAAACACTGGGACGGGTAAATGTCAAAATATTGTGCAAAGTAAAGCCTTGCCAAAAAAATACCATCACCATTCAGCCTCAAATGAATTCCCGGGCGAAGCCGGGTATCTGAGCTAGTATATATATATATATATATATATATATATATATATATATATATATATAATTGTAACCTCTGTCTGTACATTGATTTTTTTCTAGAAATTTCACGATACTTTTTCGTCTGCAATTTGTTTCTTTCGTGTATGTTTGTTTGTTACCTTTTCACGCATAAACGGATGAGCCGAATTTTATGAAACTTGGTATGTATATTACTACTAACCCAACTTAGACTTTAGGCTATATTAATTTTCTCTGAGACAAATAGGAGTGGGGGTTACAAGGGAGGCCAGAAATGAAATATAGGGATATTTCGTTTCCTATTGGTTTTTCGGCAATTATGCACATAACAAAAGTGGTTTATTTTGTTATTTGGAGTAACTTTTGTCATATACACCTTCGTCGTATACCGAAGTGTAAATGCGTTATATGCTAAAAATTATAGCGGAAGTCAACAATATTATTTGACACAAAAGACTCAACCAAACTAAATAAAACTCGGTATGTGTATTAGCACTGACGCCTTAATTGTCATAAGCCATGCCAACATTTCTGGGAGGGGCAGGAGTGAGTAAGGTAGGCATGAAATTAAAAATAGTGGTATTTCGTTTTCTACCGGTTTTCTGCAAATATGCACACGACAAAACTTGTTTATTTTGTTATTTAGGGTAGCTTTTTTTATATTCACTTTTGCCGTATAACAAAGTATAAACGAGATATACATTAAAAGCTAAAGCGGAAGCCAACAATTTTATTGGGCACTAACCATTGAAGCGAACTTAACAAAACTCGGTATGTGAAGTAGCATTAATTCTTCCATGATTATAAGCTATATTAAAATTTTTAAGTCCAAACGGGAGTGGGGGTTATGAGGGAGACCTGAAATGAAAAATTGTGATATTTCGTTTCCTATTAGATTCTCCGCAAACGTGCACATAACAAAAGTTGTTTATTTTGTTATTTAGAGTAACTTTTGTTGCATTCACTTTTGTCGTATAATGAAGTAAACACGGGATATACGGTAAAAATATATGCGGGATTCATTAATTTTATTAGTTTTAGTCACATATGATAACTCTAAATATGATTCGGATTAGTGAGGTTATATATCTCTGTCGCTTTTTCTCATTTATTTATTTTTCGCAGAAAATAACTTTGTTATTTACTTCCAATAGGAATATAAACTATAACAGCATTTCAGTTATTTAATTTGTATAATGTATTATTTAAGCAAAGTCATGCTGAATTGGCACAAAGAGTGATAGCGGAAGTTATTGGGATCAAGCTGTTTGGTTCTGCTAATATATTATCTTACTTCCGATATCTTGATGTTATTAAAACAAATATTATGTACCATCATAACAATTAGACGTTAATGGTAATGTCATTATGAATATCCGTTTAAACTTGATATGATTTAAATTATTACTTATTTTGCAGGGAGGGCTACGACCTCTTCCCTTTACCTATCTTTATGAATATAAATGGAATTATTTTTAGGGTAACACTAGTATCTAATTCCTTCAGGAAGATAAATTATTAAAATAATAATTTGAATCAATAATTTAAGGAAAACAATAGTGATAGCCCTCATGCTGTAGCGGAAGCTGACCGGAGGCTAAAACAGTTAATAAAGTTCACTTATTTCCTGTGAGATGCTGGCATTACTGGAAGTGATTTCCACTGAGTTTTACTATTACGAATATAATCTAATGTAAAAAACTGTGCTTAAACAATATGTGCTCGGATTGGCTTTTGACAGGAAATAAGTTTCATTATAGATGATATTTAATTGTAATAAATGCTATCCATGATTATGGTTTGAAGTATTAAAAAAAGTGAGTCAAAAAGTGCAGAAGGATAGATTAGGAACACATTTTTATTCTTCAAAAATAAAATTTCTATTCTACTACTTTCCAAAAGAAACCATTTAGGATTGGCTATTTCGGAAAAACAATACGTCGTGGAGGGAAGTGTAATTGTACACTTCAAGTCTTACTATAAAAATACCATCATTAGTCAGTCAACAATGATTTCCCGGGCATCGCCGGGTACCTTGGCTAGTATATATATATATATATATATATATATATATATATATATATATATGCATTTGTGTGTGTGTGTGTGTGTGTGTGTGTGTGTGTAGTAATAGCTCTTAGGACTTAAAAGTCGCTGGTCCTATATGAAATAAAGTTTTCGAAATCCAAATGATTCATTCACTGTTGTGTCAAATATAAATATTAAAATCTCATAAAAGGAACAAATGAGGTGTATCATTAAGAGAGAGGGAAATATAAATGGAAGAGGGAGGGGGGGGGTTAAAGGGTCGGGGAATGTAATTCGTATAATTGAAACCTTCAAAGGGAATAAGGACAATTTAAATTGCAAAATGTATTTTTTTTTCTGGTCGATTCGGAATTGAGAGCTACACTTTATTCATGAAAGCTGTGTGTACTTTCTAACGGTTTGTGCTTCACAATTACAGCTGGAGCCCGCTTAGCATCATTACAGCTGTTTATGTTTATAATATATTAAAGAGACATTAAACCAAAAAAAAAAAATATGTTTGAACAAGCATAGCTCACTTAAAATGTTAGGGGGCTCAGATTAGCCGTGTGAGTTAAAGCGTTGGCCTTAATCTCACATGGTAAACCTAGTAAATCAACCCTTTGCTATCATTAGAATCGACAACGCCAAATTAACCCAAAATTATCTATTTGAATTGACAACGCCAAACTAACCCAAATTTATCAATTTGAATTGACAACGCCAAATTAACCCAAAATTATCTATTTGAATTGACAACGCCAAATTAACCCAAAGTTTTCTATTTGAATTGACAACGCCAAATTAACCCAAAATTATCTATTTGAATTGACAACACCAAATTAACCCAAAATTATCTATTTGAATTGACAACGCCAAATTAACCCAAAATTATCTATTTGAATTGACAACGCCAAATTAACCCAAAATTATCTATTTGAATTGACAACGCCTAATTAAACCAAATTTTTCTATTTGAATTGACAACGCCAAATAAACCCAAAATTATCTATTTGAATTGACAACGCTAAATTAAACCAAATCTATCTATTTGAATTGACAACGCCAAATAAACCAAAAATTATCTATTTGAATTGACAACGCCAAATTAACCCAAAATTATCTATTTGAATTGACAACGCCAAATTAACCCAAAATTATCTATTTGAATTGACAACGCCAAACTAACCCAAATTTATCAATTTGAATTGACAACGCCAAATTAACCCAAAATTATCTATTTGAATTGACAACGCCAAATTAACCCAAAATTATCTATTTGAATTGACAACGCCAAATTAACCCAAAATTATCTATTTGAATTGACAACGCCAAATAAACCCAAAATTATCTATTTGAATTGGCAACGCCAAATAAACCCAAAATTATCTATTTGAATTGACAACGCCAAATTAACCCAAAAATATCTATTCGAATTGACAACTCCAAATTAAACCAAAGTTTTCTATTTGAATTGACAACGCCAAATAAACCCAAAATTATCTATTTGAATTGGCAACGCCAAATTAACCCAAAATTATCTATTTGAATTGACAACGCCAAATTAAACCAAAATTATCTATTTGAATTGACAACGCCAAACTAACCCAAAATTATCTATTTGAATTAGCAACGCCAAATTAACCCAAAATTATCTATTAGAATCGACAACGCCAAATTAACCCAAAATTATCTATTTGAATTGACAACGCCAAATTAACCCAAAATTATCTATTTGAATTGGCCTCGTAAAATTAACCCAAAATTATCTATTTGAATTGACAACGCCAAATTAACCCAAAATTATCTATTTGAATTGACAACGCCAAATTAACCCAAAATTATCTATTTGAATTGACAACGCCAAATTAACCCAAAATTATCTATTTGAATTGACAACGCCAAATTAACCCAAAATTATCTATTTGAATTGACAACGCCAAATTAACCCAAAATTATCTATTCGAATTGACAACGCCAAATTAAACCAAAGTTTTCTATTTGAATTGACAACGCCAAATTAACCCAAAATTATCTATTTGAATTGACAACGCCAAATTAACCCAAACATATCTATTCGAATTGACAACGCCAAATTAACCCAAAATTATCTATTTGAATTGACAACGCCAAATTAACCCAAAATTATCTATTTGAATTGACAACGCCAAAATAACCCCAAATTGTCTATTTGAATTGGCCTCGTCAAATTAACCCAAAATTATTTATTTGAATTGGCCACGCCAAAATAACCCATAATTATCTATTTGAATTGACAACGCCAAAATAACCCCAAATTGTCTATTTGAATTGACAACGCCAAATAAACCCAAAATTATCTATTTGAATTGGCCACGCCAAAATAACCCAAAATTATCTATTTGAATTAGGCGTGGCCAATTTACCCAAAATAGATAATTTAATAATATATGATAGATAATAGATAATTTGTATTGACCACACCAAACTAACCCGTTATCAGCAGAATTGGACATACCAAGTTAACACATAGTTATCAGTAGAATTGGACCCACCAAATTAACACATAGTTAACATTAGAATTAGCAATACCAACTTAACCCTTAGCTTTATAAATACCCCTTTAAAATTGGACTCACCAATTCATCCCAAAGTTATCTATTTGAACTGAACATACCAAAAGAACCTCTACTTATAGAGCAGCCTTACCGTTGGGTAGAGCAACACGACCGTTTGGTAGAGCAACACGACCGTTTGGTAGAGCAACACGACCGTTTGGTAGAGCAACATGACCGTTTGGTAGAGCAACCTGACCGTTTGGTAGAGCAACATGACCGTTTGGTAGAGCAACACGACCGTTTGGTAGAGCAACATGACCGTTTGGTAGAGCAACACGACCGTTTGGTAGAGCAACACGACCGTTTGGTAGAGCAACATGGCCATTTGGTAAATCATCTTGAACGTTTGGTAGATCATTGTAAATATTTGGCAGAGCAGCATGGCCGACTTCATAAAGGCCTTGCTGGAGCAACTGGCTGAAACGTGTACTTGAACCTGGTGATTTGTCAGACATAGTTGCAGAGAGATTTTTGCACCAACTTGAGTCATAATTAATATGTTTAACTTGGTAATGGTGATGTTAACCTGTCCCGTTCCTTCATGGAGCCTTCCCTCAAGGACTCCTTTATATAGATCTCTTCCTACAACCATTATTACTATCACCTTATTAAAACAAACCACAAGAATAAAAAGGAATGGACTTAGCTGATAAAGTATGCAGTAGCCAGAAAAGGCAAGGCCTGGGTGCAAACTCACACACTCGCAAACCTTTCAGCAGATTGCTTCAAGGCAAATCAGATATTGACCAACTCCACACAACGCTATTTCCAAATTATCAAATCTCTACCTCTAATCAATATATAACAAAACTAACATTCATCCCATGTCATATTTATATATTTATATATATAAAACAGGATTTATTCTCTAATAAGTACATAGCATTAAATCAAATGGTTAAATATAAAATTGTATTAAATGTTCACATCCTTACATAAAATTAGGGCAGAAGTTAGCCATGTGAATTAAGGAATACACTATTTAGAACTATGGCTGATTGGAATGGACTATCTACAGGTTACCACCCTTTTCTAGTCAGGGTGGGTCTAAGGAGTTTATTTTATAAGGTCGTCACTTAATAAATCCCTTGTCCCACTGCACTTAATAATTTCCTCCCAGTTTGCTGCCAGCTAGAATTGAAGCTTGGTTTGAAAGATGGCAGCAAGAAGTGCTGCCGAGTTGACACCCAGTATGCATGCTGCCAGCAAGATCTAAAGCTCGATTTACAGGCTGGCAAGAGGTGATACCTTAAAGAGGTGTTTCTCAGTTGTCACGATGGCAGCAAGGTGTGACTCTGGAGAGGTAAGTCCTAGTTCACAGACTGCCAGCAAGGGGTGATCCCTTACCGAGGCGACTTTCAGTTCACAGGATGCCGGCAAGGGGTGATCCCTTACCGAGGCAACTTTCAGTTCACAGGATGCCAGCAAGGGGTGATCCCTTACCTAGGCGACTCCCAGTTCACAGGATGCCAGCAAGGGGTGATCCCTTACCTAGGCGACTCCCAGTTCACAGGATGCCAGCAAGGGGTGATCCCTTACCTAGGCGACTCCCAGTTCACAGGATCCCAGCAAGGGGTGATCCCTTACCTAGGCGACTCCCAGTTCACAGGATGCCAGCAAGGGGTGATCCCTTACCTAGGCGACTCCCAGTTCACAGGATGCCAGCAAGGGGTGATCCCTTACCTAGGCGACTCCCAGTTCACAGGATGCCAGCAAGGGGTGATCCCTTACCTAGGCGACTCCCAGTTCACAGGATACCAGCAAGGGGTGATCCCTTACCTAGGCGACTCCCAGTTCACAGGATCCCAGCAAGGGGTGATCCCTTACCTAGGCGACTCCCAGTTCACAGGATCCCAGCAAGGGGTGATCCCTTACCTAGGCGACTCCCAGTTCACAGGATCCCAGCAAGGGGTGATCCCTTACCGAGGCGACTCCCAGTTCACAGGATGCCAGCAAGGGGTGATCCCTTACCGAGGCAACTTTCAGTTCACAGACTGTCAGCAAGCCATCACTCCGACTGAGGAAACCCACAGATAAAGTAGGTCCACAAATGAGTTTGAGATGTGAGTGAAGGAACGGTCTGCTCATTGATCGATTCAGCAAGAAATATGGTCAATCATATGGGAAAGGTTTTCTATCCAGAGAATGTCTATTAGAGTTCCTCATTTCTCATTTGATGTTAGCTATATGTTTGTGTCCAGTCTGCCATCTCTGGCCTGCGGTCATCAATCCTACCATTTACAGTCGAGTGCTCATATTTCCAGTGGATTTCTCCAGGACCTGTCTTCGTTCCAGCCTCATTCCTAACTATGACTTTACACCCATACGTATCCTAACATTCCACTCCACCTAACAGGACAAAAGTCATTTATCAACCTATCCTATTTTTCCACGCTACAATAATTGTCGGAAATAATCTTCAGATTTCTTGACCGAACATTTAGCAGTTAATATTCATCGTTCTGCAGACAAAAGTTTAAATTACAAATTTTACCAAACTAGATTAATATTGGGAGAAACTGAATACACATTCCTTTTAGCAGATTTCACTAAGGAGGTTGTACTCATCTCGGGAATTTTTAAAAATATCATCAAATATCCATCGTTACTACTGAGGAAATAACGAAAATGAGGTCCGTAAACGCTCTAGCGTTCTCAGTTTTTTTTTCGTTACCAAACTAGATAATTATATTTTTTTATGCACCTAATCGAAAAATTGTAAAGATTCTATCTTATTGGAAATGTAATGCCCTATAAATATTATTATATATGTATTAACTCTATATTTAATGTTAATAAAAACATTTCTATATATTAGTTCCGGCTATCAACAAGGACTACAGGAGAGAGGGAGTTTCGAAAATTCGAAATTCTCTGTTACTATACGTCGAATAAAAACATTGTAGAGAACCAACCATATTGCAAATTAAATGTACTACAAATATTGTTATATACATTTATTTTTCTATCTTGAATATTAACCGAGATATTTACATTTTTCAGCCTTCAGCAAATCCCCACTTCTACTCATGTTACATAAACAATACTCGGTTATGTAATAAACCACATCATTTGAAGCTTAAATACCAAATATTGTTTTCAAGAGATATTTATTATACGAGATACATGCAAATACTCGTATGTTCTGGTGCCACTCCCTTTTAGCAGATTTCCCTTAAGGGAAATCAGCTATTGAGGTTGTACTCATAACGGAATTTTCGACATTTTTCTTCAAATGTCCATCGATCCTACCTAGTAGATGACGAAAATGAGGTCCGTTCAAAACTGTATATATATATATATATATATATATATTTGTCTGTTACCGCTCTAGCGGTCGCAATTTTTGTTTGATCCTTACCAAACTTCATATTTAAGCGTTTTATGTAAAAAGAAAGATCAAGTTCGTTAACGGCTAAAATCGGACCAGTGGGAGGGGGGGTTTAGAGGGGAGGATTTTCGAAAATTCGAAATATCTCCGTTACTAAACGTTGGATCGAAAAATTGTACATAACCAATCTTATTGAAAATTAAATTTACTATAAATATCTATACATTTATTCTGTATCTTGAATATTAACCGAGATATTTGCATTTGTATTCTGCGTGTGGTCACCAGTAGGCTATGTTCGGACTTTCCGCCGAGAACTCTGGCGGCCGTTTCCATAACTATTCGTCCCTCGTGAATAGGTTTAGAGGTTAGGTTAACTGTTTTTTGGGGCTAGAAACTACTGGGTTATTACGCCCTAAATAATGTTTTTTAGGTTTAGAGGTTTTTTACTACTACAGTTGTTATTAGGCAGATTTCTCTATTGTAAAACTTCACGTGGGAAATCTGCTTAGTTTACGCAGCCCGTGCGTGACGGACTTTTTAAGTTTTTGGACTACTTAAATTTGATTGATTGAGATGAAAATTATTCTGATTCATTATTAATTACAGTACTAGATATAGTAAATAGTTTTCAATCTACTTAATACGTTATATTCAGATATTTTCCCGTAATTGTTTTTCATATTTATTTTTAGCTGGTGGTGAGGGTGATGAATGGTTAATCACAAAACTTTTTTATGGCTCCTCACAATTTTATTTCTTATAAACGCTGAACGCTTTCGGGGGCTAAATCCCCATCCTCAGAGCTAAAAAAACAATGTAACACCATAATAAAGGAGTCAAAAATCAGTTCTTAAAAATGTTTTACATAGTTGGTCATATAACAATCAGTCTATAACATTATACATTTTTTTTCAATAATAACACCTATATTAAAAAACACAATTACAATTAAAATATAACAAATTAATAATTACTATTTAAACATTAAAATATTATAAGCAAAATTACCGTCAGAGCGTAGGGCGATCTTACCTTAGCCTGGTAGCAAGTCTATAAAATCGCCCTACGCTCTGACGGTAATTTTGCTTATACTATTATTTTAATGTTTAAATAGTAATTATTAATTTGTTATATTTTAATTTTAATTGTGTTTTTTAATATAGGTGTTATTATTGGAAAAAAAATTTATAATGTTATAGACTGATTGTTATATGACCAACTATGTAAAACATTTTTAAGAACTGATTTTTAGACTCCTTTATTATGGTGTTACATTGTTTTTTAGCTCTGAGGATGGGGATTTAGTCCCCGAAAGCGCTCAGCGTTTATAAGAAATAAAATTGTGAGGAGCCATAAAAAAGTTTTGTGATTAACCAGTAATTGTTTTTCTTTCGGGTAAGACGTTAGCAGAACTGTTTCTTTACATTTCAGATGCTTCCCGTTGGAAGGTTTCTTATTATCGTTTGTATTTATTCACGGTGGTGTTGTGTTAAACGGTATGTAGATTTATCTATTGTTAAACTTCGCGTAGGAAATCTGCTTAGTTAACGCAGCCCCTGCGTGACGGACATTTATGTATATAGATGTACGTACCAACGGGTGTGTGTGAGCCATTCCTGATCAGCCAACATGACAGTGGACGTCAATAAATTAAAAAAAAAAGTTTCTATGTTAAGATCCGATGAGTAGAAAGGGGGGGGGGGGAGAGTTGCTGAAGGCTGAAAACAAGAAAGTACTTATAGCTTGAGTTACGACCCTTCTAAACCCCCCCCCCCCATATTTCTTGCCATATTTCAACCATTAACGCCTATGGACTTAGAAGTTGCACGAATCTCTTAAATATCGAATATGGTATAAATCAAATGAGCATTTTCGAGACAAGAACGTAATATCTTAATTAATGACGTTACCACAAAATAAATTCCATTTCTCTCCAATATGAAAGTATCTTTCATACAACATCTGGTATTTAGGATAAGAATAATAAAAGTCCGTCACGCAGGGGCTGCGTAAACTAAGCAGATTTCCCACGTGAAGTTATACAATAGAGAAATCTCCATAATAATGATAATTTTTTTTTGTTTTTTTTTTTGAAAAAACTTTGTTAATGGCTGTGATTTCTCGTGATGAGCTTTAAGTCTAATGCTGTCATTTAATAGTTAATTAGATATGTAGTCCAAAAGTTTAATGTAATTGGTAATAACATAATTATTCCTCTTAGTGTTTATCAATGAGTTGAAATGGTTTCTGTGATACCGGCAAGTAGGTGTAAATGCATAGGCCGAACCCCCCCCCTTACCAAAAAAAAAAGAAAAGAAAAAAAAGGGGGTTGGAAAAAATATATATATATAAAGTTAAAAATAATGTAAAAAAATAAAAATATATGCATATTAATATATAATAAAAGTCGGTCTAGCGTGCGTGTGCCTGGGACTTCCCATGACTGGGGAACTCAAATACGGTCTGAAGAGTGTTGGGCATTGATAACCATGAAGTTTTTTGCCCAAAATCAAACAAACAATCCATACGAGAGCCGAACAGTTGCGGCAAAGGGTCGAACTAGATTTTGGCGGGAAAGTCATCCGTTATTGGCACAAATTTAATAAAAATGCAAATATCTTTATTCAAGATAGAAAATACTTGTATTTAATTTGCAATAAGATTGGTTCTATACAATTCTTTGACGTATGGTAACGGGGATATTTCGAATTTTCCTAAAATCTCCCCTCTAAACCCACCCTCCAACTGGTCCGATTTCAGCCATTAACGAACTTGATCTGTCTTTTTGCATAAAACGTTTAAATATCGAGTTTGCTAACGATCAAACAAAAATTGCGACCGCTTGAGAGTTAACAGACATATATATATATATATATATATAACTTTGAACGGACCTCATTTTCAAAAATCGCGTGATGAGCACGACCTCAATAGCTGATTTCTCTTAAGGGAAATCTGCTAAAATTCATTGTACTATAAGAGCTTATTATTAATAAGGCAAGAGCAGGAGAGAGGGTTCACTGAAGGTCGAAATATTAAAAAAATACGAATATCTCTGTTAATAATGACATTTATAGGACATTTTATTTTCAATAATATTGGCTCTATATAATTTTTCGATTGGACTCATAGCAACGGGGATATTTCGAAATCACTACCTTCTAACCCCCCCCCCCTCCACTCACTGGTTCGATTTAAGCCAGTACGAACTTGATCATTCTTTTTTAATAATGCGAATAAATATCGAGTTGTGTGACGATTAAACGAAAATTGTGACTCCCAGAGCGTTACAGAAAAAGAAATACATGCATAGTTTTGAACGACCCTCATTTTGGCGAAATCCTGGATGCATGGACATTTTCCGAAAATCGTATCATGAGTACGACCTCAATAGCTGATTTTCCTTGGGGATAAAACAATCACGATAAAACATGTTGAGGAAGTTATTGCTAGGTGTTAATACACTTCAAGGATATTTTTAATAATTTCAATAGAGAGACGATATAATATGTAAATAGCAGCTACTTATATTAGAACGCTTCTCCCGGAGGTTGTCTGTTCCCGGCAAGTGTTATTGGTGGAGAAGAAGGAGATAGCGCCTTGCTAGCAGGTTAATCACCTCCAGGAATCGGCAGTTTGCATAATCCAGCAAAAAGCAGGAACACGCCCCATCTAGCAAATACACTCAAGGAACAGCTCTCACAACGCCAGCCCTTCCTAACTTCCCTATTCGCCCAACTAATATTTTAGCAGATTTCCCTTGGGGAAGACAGTTCATCAAATTATCAACGATCCTACCCTGGAGATGATGACAAAAAATATATTCGTTCAAAATTGTATAAATATACATGTATATTTCTCTTAACGTTCTTCATTTTCTTTGATGTTTACAAAAAACGATATTTACTCTTTAGGTGTGTAGGTGATAAGGGGAGTGTGCTGCAAGGTAGGGGCTGAATGTAGTGAGGCTGTGGTGGTGGGGGGGGGGGGGGGTGGGGGGGGGGGGGGGTGGGGGGGGTGGGGGGTGGGGGGGGGGCGGTCTGGGGGTGGGGGGGGGGGGGGGGGGGGGCGGGGCGGGGGGGGGGGGCGGGGGGGGTGGGGGGGGGGGCGCGAGGGCGCCGGGGGGAGGGGGGGGGGCGGGGGGGGGTGGGGGCGGGGGGGGGGGGTGGGGGGGGGGGCGGGTGGGGGGGGGGGGGGGTGGGGGGGTGGGGGGGTGGTGGGGGGGGGGGTTGGGGGGGGGGGGGGGTGGGGGGGGGGGGGGGTGGGGGGGTGGGGGGGTGGGGGGGGGGGGGGGTGGGGTGGGGGGGGGGTGGTGGGGGGGGGGCGGTGGTGGGGGGGGGGCGGGGGGGGGGCGGGTGGGCGGGGGGGGGGCTGGGGGGGGGGGGGGGTGGGGGGGGGGGGGGGTGGGGGGGGGGGGGGGTGGGGGGGGGGGGGGGTGGGGGGGGGGGGGGGTGGGGGGGGGGGGGGGTGGGGGGGGGGGGGGGTGTTCCAGACTATATTATTATTAATGATACGAATCAAACCATAAGCAAAAATTCAACTATTAATTCTCAGACATTGTTTCCTGATTTTTTAGTTCATCGTGAAAAAGGTGTAGTCTTTTGTGACTGCCCCGGGTTCAATGATACTAGAGGAGGAGAGCATGATATTGCTGCAAATTACTTTATCAAGAAAGTTACTGATCTTGCTAAGAAAGTAAAATTAGTGTTTGTTGTGAATTATTCAGCGGTTCGCAAAGGGAATGACAGACATGGTTTTATGACATTGATGAAGCATGCCAACAAATTTATTAAGAATATGGACAAATGCATTGATAGTATAGCACTGATTGTAAATAAAGTTGACAATAACTTCATAAACATTGAAGGTGCTTTCACATTGGTGCCAGACAAATCAGTCATATCCTCCATCGCCTCTTTTCTCGAAGAGGTTAAATCATCTATCGAGGAAAATATAACTCTGAGGGATGATCCGGACCAACAAACATTATATAGGAATGTTCTAAAACAAATTAATGTACTTTTGGAATATGATGGAAGTAATTTCAAAAGGATTGGGATTTTTAGAAGACCTGACCAGCCTGGAAAGCTTTCAGAGATTCAAATACTCAAGTCGTGTAGGGAATTGGTTGAAAATGTCATACTAAATAATATTAGCTATTCGTTAATATCTGAATTGGATATTAGTTATAGTGTTTCTCCTGAAACGTGTAATTACATAAATAAGTTGAGATGCCAGATTTATATGTGCCTCAAAGGTGAGCTAGAAGATATTAGCAGGAAGATAATAAATGATCTCCAAAGAATAGAAGGAAAATATGCCTATAAGATTTATTTTTTACACGGAGTATTTTCTTCACTCCATCTCGACTTCGAACATTTTGACATACAAAAATCCTTTAGTGACATCATTGAATTTTTTACTGGTTTCACAAACAAAATAGAATCTTTAACTAATGTTTCCTTGAAATATAATATAGAGTTTATTGAAAAGTATAAAGAGTTCTTGAGCTTTTTGGAAGAAGTGAATAATCAGGAAACAGATTATCTATTTGAAGAATTTAAGGGATTACATTCTCTTACACAATATGCAAATGATGCAAAGAATAGGTATTTTTTTCTCACCAAATTATATGAATGGTTGTCAAGTTATGATGTACAAGAAGTTATTAAATCAATGGACTTGGATATAATGATCATTGAAGGTGAGGATCATTTTAAAGTTGTTCAACTTCTAAAGACTCTATTGAAAGACATAACAAAACATCTGCCTGATAATATCTATTTTATTGAACAACAATTGGCTAATATTGACTTTAACAAAGAAAATATTCTGTCATTGAAAGCAGTATTCGATGTTACACTTGGTCAACATGTTTCTGAAGAAAAAACACATAATAAAGTAATTATCAAAGGGAATTATATTAAAACAAGTTATATTAATGAGATTTTATCAAGAAATGAGATTACATTTATTGAAGTTTATGCGATTAATAGACTTTTTATTGATGAAGACATTATTCAAACAGGGAACAAATTGCAATTATCTTTTATTAGTCCCATATTGAATATAATCAAGGAGGAGAAAATGATAAAATTAGATGGAATGGCTGGTAAAGATTGGAAAAGTCGGGCTGCAGATGGTAAAAAATTTGGAGGGAAAGGAATGGATGGTAAAGCTGGTAGAAATGGAGGGCCAGCTGGAAGTTGTTTGGGAATCGCTGGTAAAGTTGTAGGAGGTAGGTTGCACATCTCGGCCAATGGTGGGAGAGGTGGTCGTGGGCAAGCGGGGGGTAATGGGGCGCCTGGCAGGAAAGGCACTGATGGCAAACCCATCTCTAGCTGGGAAGAGGTAAAAGGTAGGGAAGATTATGAATATGCATATAATCTATGGATTTTAAGTAAATCAAAATACAAATATGAAAATAAGGGAACAGCATCGACTGATGGTGGTGATGGAGGCAATGGTGGGATTGGAGGTATTGGAGGGCCTCCAGGAAGAATACACTTCGTCGATCTCACTGAAGAGAAAGCCATTTCCCCAACACTTCCTTCCTTTCAAAAATATAGCAATATAACTATTCACGAATGTAATAATGGTGAGGATTTGGACGTAGAGAGTGCATCCGAAGCCTCTGAGGCAGATACAAACATTGGAAGCTCAACGGATGAAGTTTCTTCAGGAATAACAGACTGTTCAGCGAGCGATTGTGATACACAACCCTCAGGATTGAAATTAGTCCCAATTCAACATATGGTGAAGGAGATAAGTGGAGGCTTATCACGATTTCTTATTAAAGGGTTAGTGCAAGCCAAATCATATGGGAAATCACTTGTCCCCACTTCAATATCTCACCCAAGAAAGACGGATCATCCAAGGGAAACTGATAGTCGAACTCAGGAATCAACGACAGATCAAATATCAGAACCAATTTGTTCCATGAAATTAACTGATCACATTATCGTTTCCCTGGTACCTGGAGAAGCTGGAATTGGAGGAGCTGGAGGCAAAGGAGGGTGTGGTTATGAGCATGGACAAACATATCAGGGAGAAATAGAAGTTATAACAATTCTTGGTTTTATCAATTTTCCATCTGAACCCACAAACGAAAGAGTTGCTTCTGGCAAAAGTAATGATGGTGCCGATGGCCGAGATGGTGCAAACTCTGAAGGAGCTGCTCCTCCTGAAAAGCAACAAGACTTAATTGATTATATAACTATTAAAAACAATTTCCTAGCGTTTATAAATGAAAAAGGAGAGAGGCTTATTGATGAGCCGATCCTGACTAAAGTGATTGAAGAATTGGATGCTCTGCTTCCTGATACACGTGCTTTGCGGAGAATGCACCAATGATATTCCGCACAGCTACTCGCTACAAAAATATCCTAATGTTGCAGCTTGCCTTCCAGTTACACTCAGCAGAGATCAAGCAATTGTCATACTTAACTTGTATAAATATCTGGCACATATCACAACACTCATTTCTTTTGACTTAAATATATTAATACAGTTGGTTTTCAACAGGTCTTCATTAGGAACAGTAGCTCTTGAAGTTGCTCACATGACAGATATTTCATAAAAATTCTTTCAAATCTTTGAGAATCAGTAAATGATCCCAAAAACAAGGTCAGTTTGAATTTTAAAATTTAGATCTATATATACTCTAGCGGTTGCAAATTTTGTATCTAAAGTTTTATTAAAAAAGAGTGATGGATTTCCTTCGAGTGGGTGAGGCCCCTGGAGGAGGGTTATGTGAAATATATTATGATAGATTATTATAAGTTATATTGAAAAATGTTATACAACAATGTTATAAATCTTGTTTTGTTCTATCTTTTATACTAGAGTTAATGAGGTACGGGAGATTTTAGTGTTTATTCTTGAGAATGTCATATTATTTTATAAATATCTTATTTTTTCCCAGCCTCACTAGTCCATTATTTGGTTTCATGGTTGTTATTTTTCAAAAGTATTTAATAGGTTTTCCTTTTTTAGTAATTGTACTGAGTACTAGATGTGCTTTTGTACCTTCTTCACTCTTATGTTCTTCATAGTTTCATGGCAAGGGTCACCGATAAAAAAGGAAAATGTTTTCCGTGCAAACTTTATTGATACTGCCCTTTCATGTTTTTCGTGGCTTACATACCACCTCTTCAGGGGTTATCCTTTCTGAAGCACTTGTTCGTTGTGACTGTCCTTCTTCACTGGGGCGGTCATTGGTACTGAGATTCCTCAAGTAGGTTTTGTCAGCTGACTACAAATCGATTATTTTCTCTTGCCATGAAACTATGAAGAAGATATAAAAATATTGGGTCCAGAATAAGAAGAATCTTCACTCTATATCTGACAACATAATTACTGGGTAATTTGATTTTATTAAACATTCTGGTAGTTGTCTTGTGTACAGAGACCAAAATCTCAAGTCATGTTTTGTATTGGAATCTAATCAGATTCTAGACATTAATATGATTTGATTTATTATTATCACTATTATTTTTTTATTCAATATGAATTTTATTAAATATCATTTTCTATTTGTAATATAATCTTATTTTGAATGTGTTATATAGAATGTTGTATTATGTACTCGTGCTAGTGTTATGTATCAAGCACTTTGTAAATTATTTCTAATCCTGAAGTAATAGTATTGCTGAAGAGATACATTTATTTTTTAGACCAATTTTTAATTTTTGCCATCTGAAATTGGATCAAGTTTTTAGAATTTTGATCAGTTTTGAGGTTGTATTATTGGAGAGTATTAGGAAGCCGATCACCCATGTTGCTAAGTACAGACAAACAGTCGTACTCATTACCATTTATAATGTTTGCTCTTTAACTACCATTTGTATGAGTAATAAGAAAATTTCCTGTTGACATTTATGAATTATTAAATATTTGTATTATCAAAATATATTTCTTAAACATATCAAATTTCTTTCACTAATATTCCTCCTTCTCCTTGGTAAACTAAGCATATTTCCCGTATGCTGGTATGACAGCCTACTGACCTCTTCTCGTTATATATTTTCTATTGCTAAGTATAAATCGGATGAGTAGAAGATGGGGTTTACTGAAGGCTGAAAACGAGGAAGACCAGATATCTCCCTTATTCATGAGCGGAACATGAAAAGCTAACGACCACTCTGGAAGTGATTGTAGTTGCCGCTATGGAGCAGAACTATCCACTCGTCAGCCCTTCCTCTAAGAACCTGTTAGCCCGTTCTCCTCCAACTCATTGCTACTATCGTAGTAACATCTTAATGGGAATCAGCTATTGAGGCTGGTCTCTTGACTCAATTTTCAAAAAATGTCTTCAAATGCCCATCGATTCAATCTAGTGGATGGTGAAAATGAGGTCTATTCAAAAACACATACATATATAATAAAAGTCCGTCAAGCAGGGGCTGCGTAAACTAAGATTAATAATAGATAAACCTACATACTGCTAACACAACACCACCGTGAATATTAAGTGAATAAATACAAACAGTAATAAGAAATCTTTCCCCTTCCGGTGGGAAGCGTCTCAAATGTAAACAAACAGGTCTGCCAACGGCTCACCGGAAAGAAAAACAATAACTGAAACATATCAGAATATAACATATTCATTTTATTGAAAGCTATGCACTATACCTAGTACTGTCATTTATAATGAATCAGAATAGTTTTTATAGCAATCAATCAAATTTTAGTAGTCCAAGAATTTAAGATGGAGGGGCACGAACATATTTGCACCAATCTCGTATAATAAAGGTATGAGATTTGTTATATAAGGGAGTATTGTTTGTGTAACGTAGGTAGAAGTGGGGGTTTACTGTAGGCTGAAAACTGAAAAATGCAAGTATCTTTGTTAATATTCAAGATTGACAATAAATTTATATAACCATATTTATAGTAAATTTAATTTGCAACAAGATTGGTTATATACAATGTTTTGATCATTGCGACCACTGCTAGAGCAGTAACAGACAAATACATATATATATATATATATATATATATATATATATATATATATATATATATATAATGATTCAGCCTGCGTTCTAGCTAAAATAGTCCTCATAGATTTATTAGCACATACTATTGTTGATCAGTATAACTTTCATAAAAAGTCTATTAATTCAAATGATATTCAAGCTGAATTTGTTGAATCAGAATTGGAATACAAATGATGGTATCAACCTTGAAAATTTCCAAATGTATTAAAGTATCAAGGAAATAGGCTTTTTAATACCGAAATATATACAGATGGGAGTAACGATGAGAAAAAGGTAGGCTGTGCATGTGTAATATTCATTGATCAGAAATTGACAGAGATACATAAATTTAGGCTGGACACAACTGCACAAACATTCAAGCAGAACGATATGCTATACTGAAAACCTTACAAAAAATGCAAACTGAACATACAAAACATAATACACTTTGTATATTCATCGACAGTAAAGTAACGATATAAAAACTACAGAACCGTACAACCTATGACTTGTTAACAACACAAATCAGAGAACTTATAGCAGAATTAAATCATATTAACATATCTTCATGGGTTAAAGCATATTCTGATAATTTTGGAAATGAATTGGCTGATAGAGCTGCTAAGTCTGCTTCAAAAGATTCCCAATTACCAGAATGTTACAATAAAATCTCTAAAGCCCATGTAAAATATATGTTTAAAACTAACTGAAGAGTGGCAACAACAATGGACTGTAACTAATAAAGGACAACATTTAAGACTTTTCATTCCCAACATTAACACATATTTCAACAGCAAATACATACAGACAGACATTTACATTACACAATTAGTAACAGGACATGGTACACTAAATTCTTACTACCAGCAATTCAACATAAAAGACAACAATACTTGCCCCTGTGATTACTCAACTCTACAAACAAGTCAACACTTAAAATACGATTGTAGACTATTGACTAACGAATGAAAAAACTAAAACAAGACATTGAACAAGAACAAGGCAAATTCCCAATTGAAGAAGACAAGTTATTTTTAAAATATAATAATGCTTTAAAAATATTTGTAGGTCATGGTTTTGATACAATTGATAGGTTGAATACTTATTATAGCTGATACAATACTTAAAATATTTATGGATATTCAATAATTCTTATTATTTTTATTTTTAAGACTAATAATCTTCTCTTTATATGTTTTTATTTTTATTTAACGTTCTTATTGTTAATTCTTTATATATATATCTCATAATTTTGAAGTAATTTATATATAAATTAATTGTAATACACTACAAATGCATGTGATATGCTAACTTGCATGGGACATGCAAATAAATAAACGGCCTTCTTATAGGGTTACTATAGGAAATGAATAAATATATATATCATCTCCTAGGTAGGATCAATGGGCATTTGAATAAAAATTTCAAAAATCGATGAGTATGACCTTAATACCTGATTTTCCGTAAGTCAAATCTGCTAAAAGAAAAGGTGATAATGTTTATGTGAAATGGCTAGGTTATGATAATACTCATAATAGTTGGATAAATAAAAGAATATGTTATGACCTAAATTTTTTATTACTATTTTATCAAGTAAGTCATCTGTAAATTCTAAAATGTTTTTATGCTTTTACAACTTATTAGATTTTAAGATACCTAAAATAACTTCATTAACTATATCAATTTAAATCTTCATGGAGATTTTTGGAGACTGAAAAAACTTCTTTTCTAATAAATGTGTTGCGATCTGGCTGCAGCGATAGGCAGTGGAAGATTAAGAGATATAAATCCCACAACCAAATCACTAACAAGAATTTAGGAAGGGTTCACCAACAATCGACTCTAGTCAAAATTTAAATATATATAAATTTATTTATAATTAAATCTTCACCAATAAATATAAAATGAAGAGGCACCTTTTAAATAATATAATGGGGGACACTTATCTCTACTTATACTGTATTACAATTAAAGCTTTTAGCTGTTTTTATGGAAGTTGAGACTCTGCTGTGGGAGATAGTGGAGGCGAGAAGTTTTCTGACTGGAGCAGGCTGGATAAAGCTGAAGGATTAGCAAAGTGTCCTGAACCGAGATCTCCTGTCGGGAGTATCTGGCATATGACTGTCTTTAATCCTTTGTGGCTTGGTCCTCATATAGGCATTGCTCACGTTGCCCTTTGTCCCCGCCGATAAAAAGATGCTCAGAAAGTGTATTTAACGGGAAATTATTATCGAAATTCATCCAGAATATTAATTAGTGTATCGACATTAAGAGCTGTGAATGTTATTATAAAAATCCGTTGGCGTTATCAACTAAAATACGAGAGCACATGGTGACAACTCCAAATTGGATAAAACTCTTATTTACAGGTCAAAACTATATATTTAAGTATTCATAAATAATAATCTTAATGTGCTCTGTGCTGGCATTATTCAGAATATAAAATATATGGTCATTTGTGATGGGTTTATGTAATGCAATGTCAGTTTCATTATAAATGAGTGAGTTGGAATTTTATCAGATCTGCGGTAAATATTCACATTTATAACAAGATTTATCTAATATTCTGTATTAGATAAATCTTGTTATAAATGTGTACCACCAAAAATAACACTACATAGCAATGCAGACAGAGATATTTTCATAAGTATTTATTACAGTTAATAGATAAATATGAAGACTTAATTAAAATTGAAGAATTATTTGAAGTAATGAAAATTATAAACAAAAAGCTTTACCTCATAAATTATTTATGGCAAAGATATTAGATTTATTAGAAATTAAACATGATACTCTTATAACTAACTCAAATAGAATTATAAGATTGTGGAATGATTTTTTAGAGATGACACCATTAAAGATAGTTGAAAAGAAAACAAAAAAACAATTTAGAGAATATATTTTGAATCGATTTAGTAGAATGTAATATTTAAAAAAAAAATTGTATAAATAAATGGAACATAAAAAAAATATGTAGTAAATGGAAAAAAGAAGATAGAATGAAAAATAGAAGTTGTTATAATCAATATCAACAAGAAAATTATATTTCAGCTAAAAATAAAAGATTTGGTAAAGATGTTCGTAAAACTTATTTATCTAAACATAAACTTTGTCCCATTCATAATAAAATATTGAAAAGCATCAGCAGAAACTTAGTCTGTAAGTGAAAAATTCCAAGACTTTTGGATTTTTAAATTCATCTTAATTAATCACTTTTAGCAGATTTCCCTTAAGGGATATTTAGCTATTGAGGTCCTACTCATGACACGATTTTTGATATTTTTCTTCAAATGTCCATCCTACCTAGGAGATGACGAAAATGTGGTCCGTTCAAAACTGTATATATATGTGTGTGTGTGTCCGTTACCACTCTAGCACTCGCAATTATTGTTTAACCGTTACCAAACTCGATATTTAATCTTTTATGTAAAAAGAAATATCAAGTTCGTTAACGGCTGAAATCGGACCAGGGGGAGAATTTTGAAAATTCGAATTATCTCCGTTACTATACATCGCATCGAAACAATGTATAGAAGCAATTTTATAGCAAATTACATTTATTATAAATATTGTTATTGACATTTATTCACAATTTTGAATATTAACCGAGATATTTGCATTTTTCAGTTTTCAGCCTTCAGCAAACTCCCACTACTCATGTTACATCAACAATGTTATGTAATAAACCATATCATTCAAATCTTAAATGCCAAATATTGTTTTCAAGTAACATTTATTATACAAGATACATGCAAATATGTTGTGGTGACCTCCCCCTTCTTATGCGTTTGAACTACCTAACTTTGATTGATTTAGATAATAATTATTCTGATTCATCATAAATTACAGTACTAGATATAGTAAATAGTATTCAATCAAATTAATATGTTATATTCATTTGGTCAAATTTGAGCTGTTATGAACTTGATCTTCATATTTACATAATAAGTTTAAATATCAAGTTTGGTAATGATCAGATAAAAATTGCTACCACTACAGCGTTAACTGACAAATATGTATATATAATTTTGTACGGAACTGATTTTCGTCATCTCCTTGTTATGATCGATGGACATTTGAAGGAATTTTTCAATAATCCCATCATGAGTACAACCTCAATAGCCAATTTCCCCTAAGGTGAATCTGCCAAAATCCGTTGAGTAAAAGTGGGGGTTGATTGAAGGCTGAAACAGAAAGGTTGAATAACTCGCCTCATGTCTAAGCTGCAAATACATCTGAAAAACAACAATCATAGAGCATCAACATAGAACAAAGAATGTTAGCTTAAAATCTGTTTAGGTTTGCTGCTATCTTAAATACTCAGTTTGGTTTTACTTCGTGAGCAAAAAAAGTCCACATTGCAAAAGTTACTTTAAATAACAACCAACTTTTGTTATGTTCATCTCTGCCGGAAAACCAATATGAAACGAAATATGGCGATTTTCAGCTATTGGGGGTGTACTCATGACGCCGTTTTCGAAGATATTTATGAAATGTCCATAGATCTATCTAGAAGATGACGAAAATGAGGTCCGTTCAAAATTTTTTAATATATATATAGTGTTGCGAAAACTACGTACATGTAAAATTAAACAGAGTTAATAACATATTTCAAGAAGTATGAAATAAATCAAAGGAGCCGACCGATGGTCTAAAGGCCGGTCCAGACGCTCCGTTTTGCACAACGTTTTGTCTGCGCAGTCTTAAGACGGAATGAAAATGTTGCAATTTTTAGAGTTGTATATTTTGCTCAGTTTTGTGTGAGATCGTCATGGAGGAGGTACTACTCTGGTCGATTTTCGCGATGTGTCTTGTTAAAAAAAAAAAAAAGATTGCAACATCTCAGAAGTACCCGGCGTTCAAAGTGGTCGCGGAAGTGGCTTCTAAAAAGGAAGCACTTTTCCCATATCAAATTATTGCGTGAATTACGTGATGAACCTACTGATTGGCGGAACTACTTGCGAATGGACGTTGACACATATACTTATTTATTGGAATTAGTGACACCGCATATCAACAAAGAAAATACTTGTATGAGAACAGCAATATCAGCACATGAAAGGCCAACAGCAACTTTCAGGTTTTTGGCAACTGGTAGAAGTTACAAAGGCCTCTCAATGAATTTGTTTTTTTCACAACTGTATCCCGGTTTGCCGTTGCATCAATTTCTTTAAATTTATTTGCTAAACTTTCATACGCCTCCCCCTTCTTATCCCTGTCACTGTATTCTTTTGATTTAACACGCCAAATGCACGGGAAACTTTCATACAGAGCAATAAAATCTGTTAAAAACTCCCTAGAACATTGCCGAAGGTCAGCCATTGTCGCCTGACGAATTGAAACTGAGTATCAAAATGAATCGGAAAACGGTGCTACCGTCCACACACGCCGACTTGTCTGCGCAGTTCAAGGAAATCTATGCTCTCTGGCTCAGTTTTACTAAAACTGTACCGTCTTCGAATTGGGTTCAAAACTGCACAGTTTTCCTGTCCACACGCAACGTTTTAAACTGCGCAGACAAAACGTTGCGCAAAACGGAGCGTCTGGACCGGCCTTTACTCTATTTCGGCAATATCCAGGATATATCCTTCAGGGATCTAGATGTGTCTAGACAGTTCCACTTTGCTGTTCTCCCCTCGTTTTATAAGAGGTCCAGCTCGTCCCGAGAGTTAGTTTGATCTCAGCTCTCTTCAAGTGATCAACAGTGCGTTCAGTGCAGCTTTAGTCAACAGTGCGTTTTAGTTGCAGTGCGGTAAAGTGTTTTACGAGTATGTGAAGAACTGTACAGTGCCGTTTTTATGTAAAGAACAGTGTAGTGCCGTGTTTAAGTAAAGGGCAGTGTAGCACCGTTATCTTTGCGAAGATCAGTGCAGTGCCGTGTTTTTGTGAACTTCAGTGATCGTGAGTGAGTTATTGGATAGTGCAATAATAAGAACAGTGAAGCTATCAGTGCATATTGTGAGTAGTAGTTGAGAATAATTAACCTATTGTGTAGTGCACTGTTAAATATATTGTGCTTTGATACAAGTTCTAAAGCTTGTCCAAAAGAACTCTAATTAACAACGTTTATTACTGATTTTGTAATAAACGTAACAACTGGTGTCAGAAGTGGGATTCCAAAATTAAAATCACCAAAGTGGAACTGTCTAGACACATCTAGACCCCGGACAGGTATTGCCTAGGACGGGCTAGACCATCGGTCGCCTCCTTTCATCTACTTCCTACTTCTTAGAATATGTGATTAACTCTGTTTAATTTTACTTGTACGTAGTTTTCGCTACACGATACATATGATATATGAGGAGCTCTTTAGAAGAAGGGCGAAATTGCATAAAATGAGTTTTGAGATAAAGCCTTTCAAAGTTTTAAATTTTGTATAAAACTGGTTGAAACAATTTTTTAATAGCGATTTTTGGAATTACAGGGTATAATATTGTCTTAAATCCGATTATTGCCACCATTTTTGCGTATCTTTAATGGATGATCCATAGTTAGCAAAATAGTAAGTGTAAAATTTGGCCCTTTTTCCATAGAACACATTTTATTAGAAATAAAGAGATATTAGTTTTGAAGTTTCAAGGCATTTTTTTTTATTTAAACAAATAATTATAAAACAATAACAACAAAGGATCACTTTGATAATTTTTGTACCATAGGAATTACATACTGAACATCAATACTCAATAGTGAAGATCTGAATCCGAAGACAAACATTCATTGCTGAACTCGTCGACTTTGTCACTTTGTTTGAAAACATTTTGTTCAAACCATATCCTTTCATTTAGGTTGAGGAACTTTAGTAGTTCTGGGGTCACGGAATGCATAGTTGGAGTTTTTTTTTTCCAGAATTTGTGGTATGTTTTATAATTCATCTTCAAGCCAGAGCTACTACATTGTTTGTAGTAACTCTGGAAAAGATTGAACAGTTTTTTTACATTCAATTCCGAGTTAATAAAGTACTTTTTGGAACTTTTGGAAGCTGAATAATGAGAATCTGAGTGAGGTATCAGAGACCAATGTTTCTTTACTAACTCCCAGACTTCATCATTGGTTTTACTAGGTCGATTAGAATGCTGTCCTCTAAGATCTTTGATAATAGTTGTGCCTCGAACATACTTTTTTTTGGACTGTTCGCAACCTTTTTCTTCCTATTTGTCACCAAGTAGCAAATTCATACATACGGTTATCCTTTCAGTTCCAACATCAATAAAATACTTCCATGAAAGTTGTTCCCGTTTTTTTCTGGTACCCGGAATCACTCGCTTGGGCAGATGACTTGTTACACAACGCATTAAGAAATTATCTTTATCATGCTTATTTTTCAACTCTACAAAATTGTTAAAAACTACTTGCTGTTTTTTCTAAATCGACACTATCACAACAGTTTTTTGAGCAACATGTCTGGATTCTTTGAAACTCCATTGTGAACTGAATGTAATGTAGGTACTAATAGAAATAAACTAGAAACAACTATGATGATAAGTAAACAGAATTGTTCAAAGTTAAACATGTGTTAATCCCAAAATCTACTGATTAAAGTCCAGTTCAAAACGATCTCAGGAAAAATAATTTATTAATTATAATTAATTAAATTAATTATTTTGATTAATAAAATTAATTATTTTAATTATTATTAATTAATAAAATTAATTATTTTGATTAATAATTATTAATCAAAATATCTCAGCAGTGGTTCTACCTATTAACATGAAATCTTGTAGGACTACTCAGAACAATATGGCGCATTTGAAAATGCAATCTCCAAAAAGTACGTCACGCAGGCGCTGCGTAAACTAAGCAGATTTCCCACGTGAAGTTTTACAATAGAGAAATCTGCCTAATAACAACTGTAGTAGTAAGAAACCTCTAAACCTAAAACATTATTTAGGGCGTAATAACCCAGTAGTTTCTAGCCCCAAAAAACAGTTAACCTAACCTCTAAACCTATTCACGAGGGACGAATAGTTATGGAAACGTCCACCAGAGCTCTCGGGGGAAAGTCCGAACATAGCCTACTGGTGACCACACGCAGAATACAAATGTAAATATCTCGGTTAATATTCAAGATAGAAAATAAATGTCTATAACAATATTTATAGTAAATTTAATTTGCAATAAGATTGATTCTGAACAATTTTTCGGTCGGTCCAACGTATAGTAACGGAGATATTTCGAATTTTCGAAAATCCTCCCCTCTAAACCCCCCCTCCAACTGGTCCGATTTCAGCCGTTAACGAACTTGATCTTTCTTTTTACATAAAACGACTAAATATCGAGTTTGGTAACGATCAAACAAAAATTGCGACCGCTAGAGCGGTAACAGACAAATATATATATATATATATATATATATATATATATATATATATATATATATATATATATATACAGTTTTGAACGGACATCATTTTCGTCATCTCCTGGGTAGGATCGATGGACATTTGAAGAAAAATTTCGAAAATTCCGTCATGAGTACAACCTCAATAGCTGATTTCCCTCAAGGGAAATCTGCTAAAAAAGGGCCAAATGGTCCTCTGGCCCTTCTTCTAAAGAGCTCCTCATATATATATATGCTCTTGCCTGTTACCACTCTAGCGGTCGCAATTTTTGTCGTATCGCTACCAAAGTCAGTATTTAAACGTTTTATATAAAAAGTCCGCCACGCAGTGGCTGCGTAAACTAAGCAGATTTCCCACATGAAGTTTTACAATAGAGAAATTTCACAAGAGCCGAGCCAGTCAAAGAAACGGCCGAACTAGCTTTTGGCGGGAAAGTAACTCTCGTCCGTTAGGCTCCGAGATTAAATTAAAAACAATTCAATCTCAAAAAACAACAAGAACACAAAAGATGGACTTACCGTTAATGATAGCAGCGCTCTGTACACTTATTACACCAACACTAAATAGTACCACAGAATATCCATTATTTGTAAGACTTAATACTGCTGTGAATATTAAGTAAACAAATAAAGGGCAAGTCAAATGGTAAGAACCTTCCTGATAGTAAACAGTCTTGAGTTCTAAACAATCAGGTTAGCCAGCTTTTACCGGAAATAAAAGCAATTACGGAAATATATTTGAATATAAGTTATAAATTTTATTCATATAACTATTTATTGTATCTAGTACTGTAATTAATAATAGAACGTAACCTACAACGTAATACGGCTGGATTGTAAACAAACAGGTTAGCCAACCTTGTAGTGCAGTATCGATAGATAGACCGGAAAAACAAACAATTAAAGAAATATATCTGAATATAAAATATTAATTTTATTGGAAACTATTTATTATAGTTAGTGGAGTAATTTGAAATGAATCAAAATAATTTCTATCTCAATCACTCAAATTTTTGTAGTCCAAGAAAAAAAGGGGGGGGGTTCAACAGAACGTATTTGTTTGTACCTCGTAAAATAAAGCTTTGTTGAAAACAATATTTTGTATTTAACCTAATAATGAGGTGGTTCATTAGATATCAGCTTATTATTAATATGTCCCTAGTAGGAGTAGGGGTTTACTGAAAGCGGAACTCATTACAAAAAATACAAATATCTCGGTTAATACTCATTATACGGAAAATATGTATAGAACAATATTTATAGTAAATGTAATTTGCAATAAGATTGATTTTATACAATTTTTCGATCCGACGTATAGTAACGGAGATATTTCGATTTTTCGAAAATCCTTCCCTCTAAACCCCCCCCCCCTCCCACTTGTCCGATTTCAGCCGTTAACGAACTTGATCTTTCTTTTTACATAAAACGACTAAATTTCGAGTTTCGTAACGATCAAACAAAAATTGCGACCGCTAGAGCGGTAACAGACAAATATATATATATATATATATATATATATATATATATATATATATATATATATATATATATATATATATACAGTTTTGAACGGACCTCATTTTCGTCATCTACTAAGTAGGATCGATGGACATTTGAAGAAAAATGTCGAAAATTCCGTCATGAGTACAACCTCAATAGCTGATTTCCCTGAAGGGAAATCTGCTAAAATGGATATCGAGTTGGTTAGCGGCTAAAAGCAGAGCAGAGAGAGGAAGGGGCATCTCGAAAAATTGAAATATCTCCATTATTATGCCTCAGAGCGAAAATTGGCAAAGAACCAATCTTATTGCGAATGTAATTTTCTATAAATGTAGTTATGTACGTTTTTTCATTATTTTTTATTTTAACGGAAATATTCACATTTGTAGTTTTAAGGCTTCACCAAACCCCCACTCCTGCTCATGTCATATTAACAAATAAGCTCTCATATTATGAAGCACATCATTTGATGTCTAAATGTCAAATATTATTCTCATGGAACTTTTACTTTTTGATATAAATGCAAATACGTGACGCACGTGGTAAATCTGCTAACATAACGAAGCTCGTGCGTGGCGGACTTAATTTGATTCTCAAGGGTTATAACACTATATATATTGCAGTATTTAGAGCAATTGTTTATTGATTTTTCATGTATTTGTTTAAGAACTCATGGAAGAATAAAAAAAGTCCGTCACGGCTGCGTAAACTAAGCAGATTTCCCAAATGTAGTTTTACAATAGAGAAATCTGCCTACTAATAATGGCAGTAGTAACGAGTCCCTAAACCAATTTCAGGAAATCAGAACCGATACGGTAACGGCCGCACTAGCTTTCGGCGGAAAGTCCCGAATAGAACCGACTTCAGCCGATCTCATCTCTGTTATCCGCACACCCTTAATAAAAATGCAAAAATCTCGGTTAGTATTCGAGATAGAGAATAAATGTATATAACAATATTTATAGTTCATTTACTTTGCAATAAGATTGGTTCTATACACGTTTTCGATATATATATATATATATATATATATATATATATATATATATATATATATATATATATATGTGTGTATGTATACAATTGTAACCTCTGACTGTACATTGATTTTTTCGCGAAATTTCACGATAACTTTTCATTTCACATGCCATAGACACCATAACTGCATTTTGTTTCTTCCGTGTGTGTGTTTGTTAGTTTATTTATTTGTTTGTTACCTTTTCACCCATAAACGGCTGAACCGAATTTTATGAAACTTGGTATGTATATTACTACTAGCCCAACTTAGACTTTAGGCTACATTAATGTTCTCTAAGACAAACAGGGGAGGCCTGAAATTAAAAATAGCGATATTTCGTTTCCTATTGGTTTTTCCGAAAATATGCATATATCAAAAGTTGTGTATTTGGTTATTTAGAGTAACTTTTGTTATATTTACTTTCGTTTTATAACAAAGTATAAACGAGGTACTCACCCAAAACTAAAGCGGGAGCCAACTATTTTATTGGGCACTAACGGTTGAACCGACCTTAACAAAACTCGGTATGTGAATTAGCATTAATTCGTCGAAGGTTATAAGCCATTTTAAAAATTTTTAGGATCAAACAGACGTGGGGGTTATAAGGGAGGCCTGAAATTAAATATAGCGATATTTCGTTTCCTTTTCATTTTTTTGCAGATATGCAGATGACAAAAGTTGTTTATTCTGCTATTTAGAGTAACTTTTGTTATATTCCCTTTTGTTTTATAACATAGTATAAACGAGATATACACTAAAAGGTAAAGCGGGAGCCAACCATTCTATTGGGCACTAACGATTCAACGTATCAAAACTAGGTATGTGAATTAGCATTAATTCTCCCAGGATTATAAGCTATATTAAAATTTTTAGGTTGAAACGGGAGTGGGGGTTATAAGGGAGCTTGACATAAAAATTCGCGATATTTCATATTCTAATTGTTTTTCGGCAATCGTGCACATAACAAAAGCTGTTTACTTTTTTAATTAGATTAACTTTTGTTTTGTAAAATAAGGTATGAAGCAAGTAATTTGCATAGAAATATTGATATGCTCAACAATTCATTCCAATATGAATTATATGGTACCTCACATGGATAAGTTAATTCAAATCCATATTAAAATTTTATCCTTAATAATTCAAAACTATGTTATTTTTTAACACCAGTAACTGTTTGCACCAAATAAAGTATACTGCCTCCCTCCCTTCTCTTATCCCAAACATTAATTCATGAGAAACGCCGGTTTTCCCTATGTGTATTTAATACTTTATTAGCAGATTTCCCTTAAGGGAAATCAGCTATTGAGGTTGTACTCATGACGGAATTTTCGAAATTTTTCTTTATATGTCCATCGATGCTACCTAGTAGATGACGAAAATGAGGTCCGTTCAAAACTGTATATATATATATATATATATATATATATATATATATATATATATATATATATATATATATATATATATATATATTGGGTTGTAACATATGAAATGACCGTTTGTAGACTCAGGAAAAAAATGAAAAATTGAGATCGAATCTAAAATATTATTCATGCAAAGTATTTACCATCATTTTCAATACACTTCTGCCAACGACTTACCAAGTTTTCTATCCCACGGAATGACCAAGTTTATGCTCGTAAAAGAAAATTATCCGGAAATCGCGTGTTTCCATGTTCCCGATTGATATTGATATATAAACTAAAATATGTAAGCCTACTTGGGAAAAAAACAAACATAGCTTGCGACTAGAGGATTAACAAATGTTTATTATAGATGGTAAATATTTTGCTTGGATTCAACACACAACGTTTTAATCCTTTATAAAGATTAGGATTTAAAAAATGGCACACTTCATGTGTTACAACCCAATATATATACTAGCTCAGATACCCGGCTTCACCCGGGAATTGATTTGAGGCTGAATGGTGATGGTATTATTTTGGCAAGGCTTTAATTTGCCCAATATTTTGACATTTACCCGTCCCAGTGTTTCGGGTCAATACCCGTTGTTGCCATTTGTGAATAATAAAATTAATTTTTTATGTATGTCTTCACTGTTCTCCAAATTGTCATATTTCCCGTCTCCTGTGCATTATGCATAGATTTCAGTTATTAAGGACAAAATATTAACAAAGATTTGAATTAATTTTTCCAGGTGAGGTACCTCATAGTTCCAATTGGAATGAATTGTTGAGCATATCAATATTTGATCGCAAATTACTTGCTCCACACATTTTTCCTGGTGAAATGTATAAAAAAAAAAGTTAATCTAAATAACAAAGTAAACAACTTTTGTGGTGCATGTTTGTCGAAAAACATATAGACAATGAAATATCGCAAATTTTTATTTCAGGCCTCCCTTATAACCCCCACTCCCGTTCTAACCTAAAAATTTTAATATAGCTTAAAGAATTAATGCTAATTGACATACCGAGTTTTTTTAGTTCCGCTTAATCGTTAGCGCACAATGAAATAGTTGAATCCCGCATTAGTTTATAGTGTATTTCTCGTTTATACTTTGTTAAAAGACAAAAATGAATATGACAAAAGTTAGTCTAAATAACAGCATAAACAACTTTTGTTATGTCCATATTTGCCGAAAAACGAATAGAAAACGAAATACTGCTATTTTTAAATTCAGGCCTCCCTTAAAACCCCCATTCCTGCCCGTTCCTAAAAATGTTGGTATGGCTTGTTATAATGAAAGCGTTAGTGCTAATACACATACCGAGTTCTATTTAGTTCCGTTGAGACTTCTGTGCCAAATAATATTGTTGACTCCCGCTATAATTTTTAGCGTATAACGCCTTTATACTTCTGTACTCGACGATAGTGTATATAAAAAAAGTTTCTCTAAATAACAAAATAAACAACTTTTGTTATTTGCATATTTGCCGAAAATGCAATAGGAAACAAAATACCGCTATTATTAATTTCAGGCCTTTCTTATAACCCCCTCTCCTGCCCGTCCCCTAGAAATGTTAGTATGGCATATTATAAGGAAGGCGTTAGTGCTAATTCACATACAGACTTTTATTTAGTTCGGTTAAGTCCTTTGAGCCATACAAAATGGTTGACTCCCGCTATAATTTTTAGAATATAACTCATTTATACTTCGGTATACGACAAAAGTGTATATAACCAATGTTACTTTAAATAGCAAAATAAACAACTTTTTTATGGGCATATTTGCTTAATAAGCAATAGGAAACGAAATATCGCTATTTTTAATTTCAGGCCTTCTATATAACCCCCACTCCTGCCCGTCCCTGGAAATGTTAGTATGGCCTATTATAAGGAAGGCGTTAGTACTAATTCACATACCAAGTTTGGTTTAGTTCGATTGAGTCTTTTGTGCCTAATAAATTGTGGACTCCCGCTATAGTTTTTAGCGTATAACTCATTTATACTTCCATATACGGCAAAAGCGCACATAACAAAAGTTACTTTACATAACAAAATAAACAACTTTTGTTGTGTTCATATTTGCCGAAAAACTAAAAGGAAACGAAATATCGCCATTTTTAATTTCTGGCTTCCCTTATAACCCCCACTCCTGTTCGTTTCAGAAAATTTTAATATAGCCTAAAGTCTAAGTTGGGTTAGTAGTAATATACATACCAAGTTTCATAAAATTCGGTTCAGCCGTTTATGCGTGAAAAGGTAACAAACAAACAAACAAACAAATAAACAAACAAACAAATAAACAAACAAACAAACAAACAGACACCAAAGAAACAAAATGCAGTTATGGTGTCTATGACATGTGAAACGAAAAGTTATCTTGAAATTTCGCGAAAAAAATCAATGTACAGACAGAGGTTACAATTTTATATATATATAAGATATATATATAGATATGATTTAGGCTATTTCCCACAACAATGGAAAATATCAAAGTTAATATTTATTCCTAAACCAGGCAAAGAAAAAGACGACTTTTCTTCAGTACGACCCATAAGTTTAATCACAACTGGAGGAAAAATCCTCGAAAGAATCATTAATCAACGTCTATCACACTACCTATACACAAACAACCTTTTGCACAGAAATCAATTCGGCTTCACTCCTCAAAAATGTTCTTCAGATGCAATACATGAAACACTTAATTTTATCAAAACTGCACTTACTCAAAAACAACATGTTGTTCTCATTTCACTTGACATTAAGGGTGCATTTGATAATGCGTGGTGGCCTTCTATCCTCAACTCTCTCCTAATAAAGAAATGTCCTAAAAATTTATATAAACTTATCTTCTCATATTTTACTAATCGCCAAACCTCTTTCATGACACCCAATTTAATGATCACTAAAGCTCAAACAATAGGAACACCTCAAGGTTCAAGTTGTTCTCCACTTTTATGGAACCTAATTATTGATGAATTATTACATTTAATTAATATGAAACACGCAGCTATCTACGCATTCGCAGATGATATTATAATTTTGGTAAAATCAAAGATTCCTGGACAGACACAGACCATAATTAACACAATTCTAGACGTTACTGAACAATGGGCTCATAAAAACAAATTGAAATTCAATACAGACAAATCATCCTACACAGTATTTAGCAGATCAAGGACAACTCTATCATTTGACATCAGGTTACAAGGACAAACACTTACTAAAGCAAACACAATTAAATACTTGGGAATAATTTTTGACAGTAAACTAACTTGGAACGCCCACATTCAACATCTTGAAACAAAACTATTGAAACATATAAACCTACTTTCAATAGCAACAAAACTGACTTGGGGACTACAAACAGACACATTACGGACTATATACTCTGCAGCAATACAACCTGCAATGACTTATGCCATCACAGCTTGGCATGAAGGTTTACAGCGGCAATACAATTTAAGGAAAATGGAGAGAGTTCAGAGACTGATGGCTTTGAAGATAATAAAGGGATTTAGAACAATTTCATATGAAGCTGCCTGTGTTCTGGCGAGAATTACACCCATCTCATTACTTGCAAATCAACAAAAAACACAATATTTATTACTACATGAAAACACACATATACAAAACATTAACTCATCCGACATTGAAAAACCCTTACACTACTCAAAATGGACACATCCTGCTATACACCCACACATAGAACTGACTCCAACTCACACAACAGAATTTCAAATCTACACAGACGGAAGCAAGGACAAAAAACATGTAGGATGCGCTTTTATTGTCTTTCATAAGAATATACTCACTGACGTACTTAAATACCGACTAGGACCTTTATGTACAAACAACCAAGCTGAAGCGCTTGCATTAATGAACGCACTCGAATACGTAAAACTAAATAATAAACAAATTACAGAAGTAACTATAAACACAGACAGCAAGGTAACAATACAAAAACTAATGAATACAGACATACATGACCCATTGACAGAACACAGTAGGCAACTAATTATAGACATTCAAAACAACAATACAAAAATATATTTGACTTGGGTCAAAGGACATGCCGGACTTTACGAAAACGAATTAGTTGACAAAATTGCAAAAAATGCATCCAAGGACCAAAACATTCCCATTACATACTCCAACATAACAAAACAAAGTCTACAATACACGTTACGCACGGACACAATAAAACAGTGGCAGGAGCGATGGGACAAAACAGAGAAAGGCAAGCATTTAAAAACATTCATCCCAAATATTGAGGAATACCTCAACACCTGTACTGCTACTTAATTTTACTTGACACAAGTACTCACTGGACACGTAACTACTAAATCTTACTTACATAGGTTCAAAATACTAAATGACAAAAACTGCCGCTGTGACAGAACGAGTGAACAGACTATAGAACACCTCATCTACACTTGCACACTGACTACACAGTTACGAAACACACTCCAACAAACACTTATCAAAAACAATGACCAGTGGCCAATAAATCCAAAGTATTTGTTTAAAAAATACTCATTAGTATTTAAGCATTTTTCTAAAGCATTAATAGAAACAACGGACATCTTAAACATCTTACTTAAAGAATAATAATTTAAGTCTTCCTTAATTTTTTTTTTCTTTATTTTAAACGCCTACATCAAGAATAATGCAATAAAATAAGTGGCATAACTTTCTTAATGAAGTGAAATTAACATGTTATTGGATTGTTTGGAATTACTTTTATGCGTACTAACTTTCGTTACTTTGTTTGTTCTTTCATTATGTACGTTTTTATTTATCTTTTTTTGTTTTTCATTCTTTCATTTTTTTTTCTTTTTCATTTATTTTTATTTTATTTTTCTATTTAATTTATTTCTTTTATTAACTTCAAGAACAAATTTATGAATATTTTTTGTATACAAAACACTATGTATTAAGAACATACATGTTATATACTGTAATAGTATGGTACATGTAGCAAATAAACGCCCTTTGTGCATGGGTAATGTGCAAAGGAAAATATAAAAAAAAAAAAAAAAATATATATATATATATATAGTGTTGCGAAAACTACGTACATGTAAAATTAAACAGAGATAATAACATATTTCAAGAAGTATGAAATAAATCAAAGGAGCCGACCGATGGTCTAACTCTATTTCGGCAATATCCGTCAGGGATCTAGATGTGTCTAAACAGTTCCACTTTGCTGTCCTCCCCTCGTTTTATAAGAGGTCCAGCTCGTCCCGAGAGTTAGTTTGATCTCAGCTCTCTTCAAGTGATCAACAGTGCGTTCAGTGCAGCTTTAGTGAACAGTGCGTTTTAGTTGCAGTGCGGTAAAGTGTTTTATGTGAAGAACTGTACAGTGCCGTTTTTATGTAAAGAACAGTGTAGTACCGTTATCTTTGCGAAGATCATTCATTCATATATTTGTTTGTCACTAGCGGTCGCAATTTTTGTTTGATCGTTACGAAACTCGATATTTAACCGTTTTATGTAAAAAGACAGATCAAGTTCGTTAACGGCTGAAATCGGACCAGTGGGAGGGGGGGGGGTTTAGAGGGGAGGATTTTTGAAAATTCGACGTATCTCCGTTATTATACGTTGGATCGAAAAATTGTAGAGAATTAATCTTATTACAAATTAAATTTACTATAAATATTGTTTATACATTTATTCTCTATCTTGAATATTAACCGAGATATTTGCATTTTTATTAAATCTGAGCGGCTAACGGACGAAGTGACTTTCCCGCCAAAAGCTAGTTCGGCCGTTTCATTAACTGCTCGGCTCTCGTGTGGAGATTTCTCTATTGTATAACTTCACGTGGGAAATCTGCTTAGTTTACGCAGCCCCTGCGTGACGGACTTTTTAATTAAAACGTGAAAAATATTTGAAACAATTTTAAAATTGGGAAAATAATGTAGTCTGATTTGTTAATGTATTACAGGATTGACATCCTAAATGAGTTGGCACCACTGAGCCTAAGGAGGTGTGGGGTGGGGGTTACTTCATATGTCCTATCTGTTCTGCCGCTTCCCTATATTTACATGATAATTGATGCTTATATTTTTAGCAATGTAGTGTTATTCTCGGGAATGTGAATTTGTTTAATTATCATTAATAAATAATTTAAAACGATGATAGCTGAGGAGGTGCACCCAGTTATTTCTGGCATTTATTAATCTTCTCTGCTCCGTTAATGTATTTTGATATATTTTACTATGTACCAACATAAATATACAGTTTTCAATCGAGACTTACGAAAGAGTATTTTAATAGAGGCTATGACCTACCTCAAACATCTATCACCGTTGGGCATTGTACCGCATGAAGGGAAAGGAACATTTATTCATACGTGGTTTGGAAGATAGAATACTTTTTATGATTATGAATTATATGGTCCATTACATTATAAAAAAAAAAAACTACATGCACAGGAGATGGGAAATATAAAAATATTGAGGACAGTGAAGTATTAAATAACAAATAATATTATTAACAAATCCACAGCAAGGACGGGTATAAATTCTAAACTCTGGGTCGGGGAAATATCAAAATATTGTGGAAAGTAAAGCCTTGCCAAAAAAAATACCATCTTCATTCAGCCTCAAATGAATTCCCGGGCGAAGCCGGGTACCTTAGCTAGTATATAGATATAATTGTAATCTCTGTCTGTACATTGATTTTTTTAGGGTCATAACATATATGGATTTACATATCTAGTATAATAAAGGTTTCTTTAAAACAATATTTGGTATTTATACTTCTAATAAAGTGGTTTAGTTATTATTATATAAAGGCTGAAAACTGAAAAATACAAATATCATAAAGATATTTCGAATTTTCAAAATTCTCCCCCTCTAACACTCCTTCCAAAGGTCCGATTTACTGGGAAACGCATGTTTTTGACTTGCGTAGTATACAAGGAATGTCGTTGGGTGACGGCCGGAAGTTGATGGACCCTGTGGAGGGGGGAGTGTACAGTTTCAGTTATAGCCGAGATGTCGAACCTTGAGAATTGTTGGGCGCTGTGGAGGGGGGAGTGTGCAGTTTCAGTTCTAGTCGATATGTCGAACCTTGAGCATTGTCCTCGCTGTGATGGGAGGAGTTTGCAGTTTCAGTTGTAGCCGAGATGTCGAACCTTGAGAATTGTCCTCGCTGTGGAGGGGGAGTTTGCAGTTTCAGTTGTAGCCGAGATGTCGAACCTTGAGAATTGTCCTCGCTGTGATGGGAGGAGTTTCAGTTGTAGCCGAGATGTCGAACCTTGAGCATTGTCCTCGCTGTGATGGGAGGAGTTTCAGTTGTAGCCGAGATGTCGAACCTTGAGCATTGTCCTCGCTGTGATGGGAGGAGTTTGCAGTTTCAGTTGTAGCCGAGATGTCGAACCTTGAGCACTGTTGGGCGCTGTGGAGGGGAGTTTGCAGTTTCAGTTGTAGCCGAGATGTCGAACCTTGAGCACTGTTGGACGCTGTGGAGGGGAGTTTGCATTTTCAGTTGTAGCCGAGATGTCGAACCTTGAGCACTGTTGGGCGCTGTGGAGGGGAGTTTGCAGTTTCAGTTGTAGCCGATATGTCGAACCTTGAGCATTGTTGGGCGCTGTGGAGGGGGGAGTGTGCAGTTTCAGTTGTAGCCGAGATGTCGAACCTTGAGCATTGTTGGGCGCTGTGGAGGGGGGAGTGTGCAGTTTCAGTTGTAGCCGATATGTCGAACCTTGAGCATTGTTGGGCGCTGTGGAGGGGGGAGTGTGCAGTTTCAGTTGTAGCCGAGATGTCGAACCTTGAGCATTGTTGGGCGCTGTGGAGGGGGGAGTGTGCAGTTTCAGTTGTAGCCGAGATGTCGAACCTTGAGCATTGTTGGGCGCTGTGGAGGGGGGAGTGTGCAGTTTCAGTTGTAGCCGAGATGTCGAACCTTGAACATTGTTGGGCGCTGTGGAGGGGGGAGTGTGCAGTTTCAGTTGTAGCCGAAATGCCGAACCTTGAGCATCGTACGTTTGTCTTGCGACTGATTTAAGGCAATCGTGAATCAGTCACTCAGACTCAGCTAGACTTTCGTGTACATTTTTACATTGCACGGCATGGTACTCTCCCTGATCGTAACATGATATCGCGTTGGATACATAATGATAACACAACTGGATCATTGCTTTAGAAGAAACCTCCTGGACCAGCAAGGGCAGTTAGTAGCCCTGAGACAGTTGAAAGAGTCCGCCTTGCAACAGTTCAACACTGTATCCAAGCAGAAGGCGACCACTTTAGAGATGTAATTTTAAAACGCTATATTGTAAGTAACTTTATTCTGAAATTGTATATTGTGTTCACTGTTTTTCCACTTAAATACATTTTTTGCTCTGAATTGACTGAGTAATCGTTATTTGAAAAATATGTGTTTCTCGGTAATCAATATATATATATATATATATATATATATATATATATATATACATATATTTATACAATTTTGAATTGACTTTATTTTCGTCATCTCCTAGGTAGGATCGATGGACATTTGAAGAAATATTTCGAAAACCACGTCACGAATACGACCTCAATGGCTGATTTCCTTTTAGGGAAATCTGCTAAAAGGCTGTTATATTTTGAGGCCTAAATACCACATATTGAACTTTTATCTTTTTGACGTAAATGCAAATACGTGCCGCACTGCGGAAATCTGCTTAGTTAAAGTAGCCCCTGCGTAACGGACTATTTAGCTGATTTCCCTCAAGGGAAATTAGCTATTGGGGTCGTATTCATGACGTGGTTTTCGAAATATTTCTTCAAATGTCCCTCGATCCTACCCAAGAGATGACGAAAATGAGGTCCCTTCAAAATTATATATATATTTGCCTGTTAAAGCTGTAGCTGTCGAAGTTTTTGTTTGATCGCTACCAAACTCGATATTTAAATGTTTTATGAAAAAAGACAGATTAAGGTCGTTAGTGGCTGAAGTCGGGCCAGTGGGGGGGGGATTTTCGAAAACTCGGAATATATCCGTTCCTATATGTCGGATCAAAAAAGTCTATAGACCCTATTGCAAATTATATTTATTATAAATATTGTTATATACATTTATTCTCTATCTTGAATATTAATCAAGGTATTTGGATTTTTCAGCCTTCATCAAACGCCCATTTCTACTCTTCTTAAATAAACAATACTCTGTTATGTAATAAACCACATTATTCGAAGCTTAAATACCAAATATTGTTTTCAAGAGACCTTTATTATACGAGATAATTGCAAATATGTTATGGTGACCTCCCCCCCAGTTTTTTAAGTTCTTGGACTACTAAAATTTGATTGATTGAAATAAACGTTATTCTGATTCATTATAAATTACAGTACTAGATATAGTAAATAGTTTCCAATTAAATTAATACGTTATATTCTGATATATTTCAGTAATTGTTTATCTTCCTGGCAGACCTGTGGAAGGACTTCTTATTACCATTTGTATTTGTTGTTTTTATTCACCTAATATTCACGGTTTGTGTTAGCAGTCAGTTTTCAATAAAATTAATATGTTTTTCTTTCCTGTGAGATATTGCCACACCTGTTTGTTTACGTTTCAGGTGCTTCCCGTCTGGAGTTTTGTTATTATCGTTTATATTCATTCACTTGATGCTGGCACTGCTATTGTCTTACGAGTATGTAGATTTATTTATTGTTAAATATCACGTGGGAAATCTGCTTAGATAACGCAGCCCCTGCGTGACGGACTTTTATTTATTTAAGGTGAATTATGCCGAGGGGGTGGCGCGGGCAAATTGCTCTATTGCCTATGACATTTGTATAGGAGGCAGTTGAAAGGGAAGTGCTCCGATCATTGCCGATCATTGCCGAGCCGACGACCCCATCTCGGCAGCTCTCACTTCAAGCCAGTCCTCCCTCATCTGTCTAAGTGAGTGGTGTACTAAGTGCTTCTTCTACACTTCGTGCGATCTTATTCCCCTTGGATATTACAAAGCCATTTCTTCAAATTGGTAAGCTTTTTTTTTTTTAATCTGTATCTTGGATTATAAAATAAGTAAGTATTATATGTTTTCACAGAATATTATATTTTTAATAAGTAACTAAAGTTGTTTCTTTCGAATTCATAACTAAAATTGAAATTTCCATAAAAATTTAGAAATATATACTTGCCGTTTCGCATTGGGTTTCCGAATCTTCCACTACACAGTCAAATGCTTTTAGACAACATGAAAAACGACATCTTACACCAACTATTGACGGAAGGCAATCATTTTAAACTAAATTTTTTCTCCTTATAGTATCCCTTTGGGAAATTATTTATTTGAGTACATGTTCCTCTGCCACAGGGTATGCTAATGTTTAAATACATTTTTACAATATATACTATTTATTGCGGGTTATTACAATATAATAAAATTAATAAAAAAAAATATATGAATAAATATAAATAAAATATGAAAGAATGAAATATTAGAAGTGATAAAATAAAATAATGGCTAAGTAAGATGACTGTGCATAAAATTAATAAATGAAAATGATTAAAAAAATAATTAAATTAAGTTTAACTCAACCGGTGTTACTGTTTGCCTGTTCTTTAATTTGCTTGTCTATGTAAGGCAAATATCCTCGACCAACACCCGACATTGTAATTATTACTGAAAATACAAATCACGCATACCATTATACAATTTACACAGACGGTAGCAAGGATGGACAGGACACAGGTGCTGCATTTATCATTTTCGTAGGAAATAAAACTGATGATGTTATAAAATGTAAAAAATTTAATTTAGGAAACCATTGTTCTAATAACCAGGCAGAAATAATTGCCGTGTTACAGGCTCTGAAGTATGTAAACGAAATGGTCTTGCCTCCAAACACTTACATTCTACCACACAGAGACAGTCAAATGCTTTTACACAAACTAGACAACATGAAAAACCACGACGAACATATGGAACAAATACGGCATAATATAACACGATTAAAAAACAGACTGATTTTCGTTCACTTCAAATGGGCCAAGGCACACGCTGGAATTATGGGCAATGAAATAGTCGATATCCACGCCAAAAGTGCCTCTAAAAGTAGCGAAGAGATAATTTACAATAATAGTACTCCAAATGTGTTAAAATCTTTACTGAGAGAAAAAAGTATTAATTTGTGACCACAGAGATGGAATCAAACAAATAAAGGATTACATCTAAAATCATATGTACCAGTTTTAAAAACCAATATCTCACTATCCCAACATACATTTTATCTAACACAAATACTAACTGGACACGGAAATACAAACTCTTACTTATACAGATTCAAACTTACTGACTCAAATACTTGTAAATGCGACAGTTACACTGAACAGACAATCACCCACCTGATTTATGAATGTAGACTGACTCAAGACATACAAAGACAGTTAAAGAATCATATTCCCGCATGGCCAATCAGTCCTGATATTTTATTTTCAAAGCGCCTAAATTTATTAAAAGCAACAGCCTATGATATTCTTAAGCTGAGAGAGGAAAAGATAATATAAGATTAATATTATGAATTTTTTTATTGGTTATTTAATTGCATTCCTGAATTGTTTTATTTAATGTTTTTTGTTTTATTTGGTCAAGTAATCGTTTCATAATCTTACTTACATTTTTTAATATTTATATATATTATTATATAAAAAATTGCTAAAAGTTTAACATATAATGCAAATATGCAGTGCAGAAAATAAAATCCCTCCATCTCTACTAACTAACAAGAGTATTACAAATCTTAGCGAACAAACGCAATATAAAAACAGTTCTAATGAAAATTTACATAAACTAATGCATTCGTAAATAAATTTTCTAATTTCTGATTAAGATAGTTTCACAGTCCAAAAGCAGTAGGAATGTTTACTTTGTATAGTGAATGTTTACTAAAATCCCTTACTTTGTATAGTGAATGTTTACTAACATCCCTTACTTTGTATAGTGAATGTTTACTAACATCCCTTACTTTGTATAGTGAATGTTTACTAACATCCCTTACTTTGTATAGGGAATGTTTACTAACATCCCTTACTTTGTATAGGGAATGTTTACTAACATCCCTTACTTTGTATAGGGAATGTTTACTAACATCCCTTACTTTGTATAGGGAATGTTTACTAACATCCCTTACTTTGTATAGGGAATGTTTACTAACATCCCTTACTTTGTATAGGGAATGTTTACTAACATCCCTTACTTTGTATAGGGAATGTTTACTTTGTATAGTGTCCCCGAAGTGCAGTCCCCCTTAAAATCGCCAATTGTATTAATAATAGCCCGTCACGCAGGGGCTGCGTAAACTAAGCAGATTTCCCGCGTGAAGTATAACAATAGATAAATCTACATACCGGTAACACAACACCACCGTGAATATTAAGTGATTAAATACAAACGATAATAAGAAACCTCCCGACAGAAAGCATCTCAAATGTTAACAAAGACTTCTGCCAACTTCTTACCGGAAAGAAAAACAATTACTGTAATATATCTGAATATAACGCATTAATTTGATTGAAAACTATTTACTATAGCTATTACTGTAATTTAAAATGAATCAGAATAATTTTTAACTCAATCAATGAAATTTAAGTGGTCCAAAAACTTAAGAAGAAGGAATGGATCACGATAACATATTTGCATGTATCGCGTATAATAAATGTCTCTTCAAAACAATATTTGGTCATTAAGCTGCGATTAACATGGTTAATTACATAACAGAGTATGGTTTATGTAACATGAGCAGAAGTGGGGGTTCGCTGAAGGCTGAAAACTGAAAAAATGCAAATATCTCGGTCAATATTTTGACTTATAATAATTTATGCGTGTGTACATATAATATATATATATATATATATATATATATATATACGGAACGGACCTCATTTTCGCCATCTCCTGGGTTGTATCGATGAGAGAGGTCTTTAACCTATTTCGGAAATAAGATTAGATTGTTTATGTGGGCGAACGTGTTCATCTCATCCTGCATATTTGCATTTTGGCCTAACTCTTCCTTGTCCCACATATTTTGCAACATTAATCCACGAGCAACTTTCTTCGGCCTTAAAAAAAATAAGCTCTTTTAACAGATTTTCCTTAAGGGAAATCCTCTATTGAAGTTGTACTCATGACTGGATTTTCGGAAAACTTCTTCTAATGTCCATCGATCCTACCTAGTAGATGACGTACATGAGATTCCTTCAAAATAATATATATTTGTCTGTTAACTCTCTAGCGCAGGGCTTCTTAAACTATGGGTCGCGAACCCCATTTGGGCTCGCGTAGCAAAATTCTGGGGTCGCGAGGGATAAAAATACAATTTAACAGAAAATGTTTTTTAACTTGTAAAATTATTGTTATAAAGATAAAATAACAATTACCGTAGATAAATATATCATAAAATCGTCTAGTTCGGAAAGATTGTTTGTACCTGCATTTCTATTAAGAGTATTATAATAACTTGAATAACATTTACTATGAATTATTATAATTTAACGACTACTTTGATTTTGTAAACCAAATATTGTTTTCAAGATAACTTTATTACGCGGACACATCCAAATTCGTTTTGTGATGTCGTCTCCAATTAACAGATTTCCCTTAAGGTAAATCAGCTATTGAGGTTGTACTCATGAAGGAATTTTCGACATTTTTCTTCAAATGTCCATCGATCCTACCTAGTAGATGATGAAAATGAGGTCCGTTCAAAACTGTATATATATATATATATATATATATATATATATATATATATATATATATATATATAGATAGATAGATATATATATTTGTCTGTTACCGCTCTAGCGGTCGCAATTTTTGTTTGATCGTTACCAAACTCGATATTTAGTCGTTTTATGTAAAAAGAAAGATCAAGTTCGTTAACGGCTGAAGTTGGACCAGTGAGAGAGGGGGTTTAGAGGGGAGGATTTTCGAAAATTCGAAATATCTCCGTTACTATACGTCGAATGGAAAAATTGTAAAAAATCAATCTTATTGCAAATTAAATTTACTATAAATATTGTTACATACATTTATTCTCTATCTTGAATATTAATCGAGATATTTGCATTTTTATTAAATCTGGGCGACTAACGGCTGGGTGACTTTCCACCAAAAGCTAGTTCTGCGGTTTCCTTAACAACTCGACTCTCGTGAAATTTCTCTATTGTATAACTTCACGTGGGAAATCTACTTAGTTCACGCAGCCCCGGACTTTTAGCAGATTTCTTTTAAGGGATATATATATATATATTTGTCTGTTAACGCTCTAGCTGTCACAATATTTGCCTGATTGTTACCAAACTTTATTTAAACGTTTTATGTAAAAATAATGATCAAGTTTGTTAATGGTTAAATCGAACCAGTGGGAAGGGGGGGGTTAGAAGGGACAATTTTCGAAAATTCGAAATATCTCCTTTACTATACGTCGGATCGAACAGTTTTAAAGAATAAACCATATTAAAAATGAAATTTACAATAAATATTGTAAAAACATTTATTCACTATCTTGAATATTAACCGAGATATTTACATTTTTCAGTTTTGAACCTTCAGCAAACCCCCACTTCTACTCATGTCATATTAACAATAATCTGTTATATCATGAACCACTTCATTACAAGGTTAAATACCAAATATTGTTTTCATTGAACTTTTACTTTTTGAGATATATGCAAATACATTCTGCCTCCCCCTTTCTATTGTTTTTGATTACTAAAATTTAAATGATTGGGATAAAACTGATTCCGATCCATTACATTTTTGTACTAGCTTTGGTAAATTATTTTCGATAAAATTAATATGTTATATTCAGATATATGTCATTAATTATATGTCTTTCCGGTCTATCTATTTATTCAGCGCTACGAGGTTGGCTGGCCTGTTTGTTTACAATTCAGCCGCTTTCCGTTTTAGAGATTATTAACTTGTATTGTAAATTGACTGAATGATTTCTCATTGCCCTATGTATTTATTCAGGTAACATTCACGGTAGTGCTACCTGTATGTATATTTATCTATTGTAAACCTTCGCTTGGGTAATCTGCTTAGTTTACGCTGGCCCTGCGTGACGTACTTTTATTGGAATTGATAAGCAGGCACTAAAAGTCAGTTACATCATGGCGTTTGTAAATAACGGTGTTTGGCGGGAACGGAGAGATTCTCATTGACTATGCAGAGGCGAGCAGAAGAGTTCTAATAAGAGATGGTAGTGTTGCCCGAGGAATCAGCATAAAGACAATAGGCAAAGACCGGGTCGACCCAGGAAAGGTAGGCCCTGTCTTACGACACACCTAGCATTGCCTGCCTGGCTACTCGTCTAAAAGAGCCCGTCACGCAGGGGATGCGCAAACTAAGCAGATGTCCAATGGGAAGTTTTACAATAGAGCCGAACAATTACGGGAACGGCCGAACTTTGGCGGAAACTGATGACTAGAACCGAAGTTAGCCGATCTCATCTCGTCCGTTATCCCGGTTAATATTCAAGTTAGAGAATAAATAAATATAATACTATAAATATTGTTATATATATATATATATATATATATATATATATAACAATATTTATAGTGAATTTAATGTGCAATAAGATTGGTTCTATACCATCTTTCGATCCGACGTATAGTAAAAGAGATATTTTAAATTTCCAAAATCCTCCCTCTAAACCCCAGCTCCAACTGGTCCGATTTCAGCCATTAACGAACTTGATATTTATTTTTACATAAAAGGCTTAAATATCAAGTAGAGAGAGAGAGAGAGAGAGAGAGAGAGAGAGAGAGAGAGAGAGAGAGAGAGAGAGAGAGAGAGAGAGAGAGAGAGAGAGAGAGAGAGAGAGAGAGAGAGGGGGGGGAGAGAGAGAGAGAGAGAGGGGGGGGAGAGAGAGAGAGAGAGAGAGAGAGAGAGAGAGAGATAGAGAGAGAGAGAGAGAGAGTGAGAGAGAGAGAGAGAGATAGAGAGAGAGAGAGAGAGAGAGAGAATTTTGCACGGACTTCATTTTCCCTTTGCCATTTGTGCCAAATCGGGTTAATTCTCTTAGAGATTATAGCCGACATAATTTCTAAACCCAAGCCAATGTTTATTCTTCTCAAGAGACGAGGCGTGTATATTCCTTAAATCAGGGATGAAAGTTATCCCGAAATTCGGGACAGAATCCTCGAGTTTCCAATATAATCCTCATGCTTTAGAAACTCGTGTTACAGCTGTTGATTCGAATTTCTGAGACATCAGTAGTCGACGAAAGAAACTGCAGACAGAAACGCTGCCCGAATCTTGTTCGATCGCTACCGAACTCCATATTTAAATGAACGCTTAACATTACAATCACAAATACCGGGGATATTGTGAGTTTGATCGGAAAATGACACACATCCTTATGCATTCCCTTTTTTGCAAGCGGTTTGATTGATGCATTGATTTAGTATTCTCAGGTCAAGAGGTATCCCTATGAATGCAACTGATGCATTCCCATGGGTGGAAACGCTGCTTTAACAACAAGTACCCAATCAGTACCGACATACCCTGGTTTAGCATTCTCTGGTTATGGGAAATCTCTGCGGATGTGCCTACTGCATTTCCCTGACTGGAAGCGATGGTGTCACAATAAGTAAAGTACATGCCTTGGTTTAGCATTCTCTGGTTATGGGAAATCTCTGCGGATGTGCCTACTGCATTTCCCTGACTGGAAGCGATGGTGTCACAATAAGTAAAGTACATGCCTTGGTTTAGCATTCTCTGGTTATGGGAAATCTCTGCGGATGTGCCTACTGCATTTCCCTGACTGGAAGCGATGGTTTCACAATAAGTAAAGTACATGCCTTGGTTTAGCATTCTCTGGTTATGGGAAATCTTTATGTATATTTGTCTGTTAACGCCGTAATTTTTGTTTGGTCGTTACAAAACTTGATATTAAAACGTTTTATGTAAAAATAAAGGTCAAGATGGTTATTGGCTTAAATCGGACCAGTGGGAGGGGGGTCTAGAGGGGGGGGGCTGAAATATCTTCGTTACTATACGTTAGATCGAAAAATGGTATAGAACAAAAAAAAATGAGCAACCATTTCCTCGAAGGGATTGTCTTAAAACGAGGATATTCCTCGCCATTTGATGGCATAACTATAATTTCATCATTATGAGGCGATTATGCACAATAATGATGGCGGGCAGGATATCCTTGGGCGGTGACTGTGTCAGGGCCGAGGAGGATGAACCGATTGCCAAGGATATAGTGCTTCCGGAAGCCTTGCTCCTTCGCCAGCTGTTTCATAATTTCCATTCGCCCATGGTTAGAAAAACTGTGAAAACCAGTCTCCGACTTTCTCAAATCACGCTTAGACCCCCAATGCTCATAGACGACCGGTTCCATTTTTCATCAAATCTCCGAAAAGGGAATCTGCTATTCTGGTTGTACTAATGATGCGATTTCCAATCTTTTCTTCAATTGTCCATCGTTCCTACACAGGAGATGACGAAAATGAGCTCCGTACAAAGTGTAATGGTCTACAAGTATTTTATATACATTTATTCTCTATCTTGAATATCAACCACAATTTTTTGCCTTCAGCAAACCCCCACTTCTACTTATGTTAACGGAATCTGTTCCCTTAAAGGAAATCTGCTAACACTTAGTAGAGCCCTTTAAGATGAGATACCTAATATTCCAACATCGAACTAATGGATATGGCTAAAGAACCATCAATATCGGAAAGTCGCGAATAGAACCGACTTCAGCCGATCTCATCTCTGTTATCCGCACACTCTTAATAAAAATGCAAATAACTCGGTTAATATTCAAGATCGAGAATAAATGCACATAACAGTCTATATAGTAAATGTAATTTGCAATATGATTGGTTCTAAACAAGTTTTTGCCCCGACGTATAGATATTTTGAATTTTTTATAATCACACACTCACACAGGCCCGTTTTTGCCGCGATTAACGAACTTTATCTTTTTTTTTTTGTTGCGTAAAACGAGTAAATATCGAGTTTAGTAACGATCAAACAAAAATTACGACCGCTAGAGCGTTAGCAGATAAATATACATATAATTTTGAACGGACCTCATTTTTGTCATCTCCTGGGTAGGATCGATGGACATTTGAAGAATATTTTGAAAATCGCGTCTAGAGTACGACCTTAAAAAATAGGTACAAGATATTTTGATAGGTTAAGTTGCCGGCAAGTGATGGCTAAAAAATTACTTGATGTCCTATTTTAAAAGAAAATAAACCTTGGGAGAATAGAGTTAGAAAGGTGAAATAGCAGCTGACCTCACCTGTTGCTGGTTAAAGAAATGACATAATCATTAAGGGCTTTATTTTTAAGCTGAAAGAAAATGACCACAGCTGCCTTGACAATGTTCTAAGCGTGTTTCATTTTGTATTTTTCACCAAACCATTGCGCCAGTTACGCTTATTTCTATTCTACAAACTGAGAAAAGTACAGTAGGCTGTTATTATTAACTAGTTGGAACAACATTCAGGTAAATCAGGTTCAGGGAAGTCTGCTATTGAAGTCGTACTCGTGACGCGATTATCGAAAAATGTCTTCAAATTATATATATTTGTTTGTTAACTCTATAGCGTTAACAGTAGAAATTATTGTTTGATCATTACCAAAATGGTATTTAATTTTTTATGTAAAATGAAAGATCAAGTTCATTAATGGCTGAAACGGCCCAGTGGGAGGATTATAAAAAATTTGAAATATCTCCGTTACTATTCGTCTAATAATGTATAGAATGAATCTTAATTCAAAGTAAATACTTTATAAATATTGCACAACATTTTTGCAATATACATTTATTCTTTATCTTGAATATTAACCGAGATATTTGCATTTTTCAGTTTTCAACCTTCAGCCAACCCCCACTTCTACTCATGTTACATGAACAATACTCTGTGATGTAATAAACCACATTATTCGAAGCTTACATAGCAGATATTGTTTTAAAGAGACCTTTATTATACGAGATACATGCGTATATGCTTTGGTGAACTCCCCCCCTTTTAAATTCTTCGACTACTAAAATTTAGTAATCGCCGCCCTCTCTCTCTCTCTCTCTCTCTCCCTCTCTCTCTCATATCTATATTCTCTCCCCCCCTCTCTCTCTCTCTCTCTATCTCCCTCCCTCCTCTCTCTCTCTCCTCTCTCTCCTCTCTCTCTCTCCTCTCTTCTCCCTCCCTCCCTCCCCTCTCCTCCCTCCCTCTCTCCCTCCCTCTCCCCTCCTCTCTCCCTCCCTCTCTCTCTCCCTCCCTCCCTCTCTCTCTCTCTGCTCCCTCCCTCCCTCTCTCTCTCTTCTCTCCTCCTCTCACTCTCTCTCTCTCACTCTCTCTCTCCCACTCTCTCCCTCCCTCCCTCTCCCTCTCTCTCTCTCCCTCTCCCTCTCTCTCTCTCTCTCTCTCTCTGTCTGTCTCTCTCTCTCTCTCTCTCTCTCAGAGGGAGTGAGTGGGAGGGAATATATATCTATATTTGGGGCAATAGTTGATGGATCAGGACAAGGTTAGTGTGGTGGTGTATGGCTGCAAGAGGTGTTTCGACACAGCTGACAATGTCTACCTGCCAGCTGATGGTGGCCAGCTACCTACAGTGCCTACCTCCATCTTCCTTGCCTCTGTGGCCCAAGGTTGCCTCATGACCGGGTGCTGTATGAGTTAGTGGTGACTCGTTAGCCCTCCTACCTGCAGTATCTCACCAGGCATTGCACCACGCCTGATGCAACTAGCTCAGCGAAACTACACAAGTCTGCCCGCACACACATCTATTAGCAGTGTCCCATGCAGAGGATACCAGCTATTGACAAAATACTCTTAATGAGAAATATAAACAAAAAAAAGTCCGTCACTCCGGGGCTGCGAAAACTAAGCAGATTTCCCTCGTGAAGTTTAATAATAGATAAACCTACATACTGCTAACACATCACCACCGTGTATATTAAGTGAATAAATACAAACGGTAATAAGAAATCTTTCTCCTCCCGACGGGAAGTGTCTCAAATGTAAACAAACAGGTCTTCCTCACCGGAAAGAAAAACACTAACTGAACCATATCAGAACATAACATACTATTTTCATTAAAAACTTATTACTATATCTAGTACTGTAATTTAGAATGAATCAGAATAATTTTTATCACAATCAATCAAATTTTAGTAGTCCAAGAATTTAAGACCGGGGGGGGGGACGCTTACATGAACATACATCTATCTCGTATACCGAAGGTCTCTGGAAAACAATATTTGGTTTTTAAGCTTCGAGTAATGTGGTTTATTATATAACAGAGTATTGTTTATTAAACTCGAGTAGAATTGAGGGTTTACTGAAAGCTGAAAACTAAAAAATGCAAATATATGGGGTAGTATTCAAGATAGAGAATAAATTTATAGAACAATATTTATAGTAAAAGCAATTTGCAATAAAGTTTATTCTATACACCTTTTCGACCCGACTTATAGCAACGTAGATATTTCTAATTTTCTAATGTTTCCCCCTCTAAGCCCCCCCCTCTCCCTGCTCCGATTTCACCCTTTAACGAACTTGATCTTTTTTTTGCATAAATGAGTAAATATCGAGTTTGGTAACGATCAAACATTATTATTATTTATTAACGTCCACTTTTTGCAACTTAGGCTAATCGGAACGGGTTATATACAGGTTACCACCCTTTTCTAGCCAGGGTAGGATACGATCAAACAAAAATCGCGAACGCTAGAGCGTTAACAGACAAACATATATATATTTCCCTTAAGGGAAATCTGCTAAAATCAAGGTCAATTTGGAAACAATTGCGTTGGTATTTAGGGAAATAGCTGTTAAAAGTTAACATACGTAAAGACCCCCACTTAACTCCAAAGCAAAAGCTAACGAACCAAACGTTTTCTCTCCCCTCCATTCCACGAGTGATTATACTTTTTCCTTTTTAATTCATTTGAATAAATCATTTATTGGCTTCAGAGAGAATAATAGCGAATTGTTTCTATCACAGCTGTTACCGCCGTTTAAACGGTGGCATTTGAATGCGATTAAGTCCCAATGTTCACCGATTTATTGCTAAGTGTTCAAATGGAATAGATTTAATTATTGGATGTTGTTGACAGGCGATCTATTATCGATTCGGCGCCCAGGTTAATCACGTGAGTTGAAGCGTATGACCTTAACCTCACGTGATAAACCTAGAGTCGCGAGTTCGATTCTCGCCTGGCCAAACGAATTTATTTAGTGACGGCATTCATTAAATACAATCCTTAGTCCCGCCCTGGCTAGAAAAAGTCCGCCACGCAGGGGCTGCGTAAATTAAGCAGATTTCCCACGTGTAGTTTTACAATAGAGAAATTTCACGAGAGCCTAAGAGTTAAGAAAACGGCCGACCTAGCTTTTGGCGGGAAACTCACTCTCATCCGTTATCCGCCCCAATTTCATAAAACTGCAAATATCTCGGTTAATATTCAAGATAGAGAATAACTGTATATGACAATATTTATAATAAATTTAATTTGCAATAAGATTGATTCTATACAATTTTTCGATCTGACGTATAGTAACTTGATCTCCCTTTTTACATAAAACGACTAAATATCGAGTTTGGTAACGATCAAACAAAAATTGCGACCGATAGAGCGGTAACAGACATATATATATATATATATATATATATATATATATATATATATATATATATATATATATATGTATATATATACACAGTTTTGAACGGACCTCATTTTCGTCATCTACTAGGTAGAATCGATGGACATTTGAAGAAAAATGTCGAAAATTCCGTCATGAGTACAACCTCAATAGCTGATTTCCCTTGAGGGAAATCTGCTAAAAGGGTGGTAACCTGTAAATAACACGTCTCAATTAGCCTTGGTTGCCAAAAAGTGGATGTTAATAAATAGTTTAATTAAATTTATTATCGAATGGGGCTAGTAACTCAAGTCAGTCACGCAGGGGGTGCGTAAAATAAGCCGATTTTCTACGTGCTGCTCCAACAGACTTGTTATCTTATCTAACTACATATTCCCTATCTCAATGTAATAAACCGATGACTAGAAGGGTTGGAGGGGGGGGGTTACAGAAGGCAGAAAACAAGAAATACGAAGGGGGGGGGTAATGAAGGCAGAAAACAAGAAATACGAAGGGGGGGGTAATGAAGGCAGAAAACAAGAAATACGAAGGGGGATGGTTACTCAAGGCAGAAAACAAGAAATACGAAGGGGGGGGTTACTGAAGGCAGAAAACAAGAAATAAGAAGGGGGGGGGTTAATGAAGACAGAAAAACAAGAAATACGAAGGGGGGGGAGTAATGAAGACAGAAAACAAGAAATACGAAGGGGGGGGGTAATGAAGACAGAAAACAAGAAATACGAAGGGGGGGGTAATGAAGGGAAGAAAACAAGAAATACGAAGGGGGGGGGAGTTACTGAAGGCAGAGAACAAGAAATACGAAGGGGGGGGGGTAATGAAGACAGAAAACAAGAAATACGAAGGGGGGGGGTTAATGAAGACAAAAAAAGAAATACGAAGGGGGGGGGAGTTACTGAAGGCAGAGAAACAAGAAATACGAAGGGAGGGGGTAATGAAGACAGAAAACAAGAAATACGAAGGGGGGGGGGTAATGAAGGCAGAGAAAACAAAGAAATACGAAAGGGGGGGGAGTTACTGAAGGCAGAGAAAACAAGAAATACGAAGGGGGGGGTAATGAAGGCAGAAAACAAGAAATACGAAGGGGGGGGGTTACTGAAGGCAGAAAACAAGAAATACGAAGGGGGGGGGGTTACTGAAGGCAGAAAACAAGAAATACGAAGGGGGGGGGTTTGAAGGCTGAAAAAAGAAATACGAAGGGGGGGGGTAATGAAGGCAGAAAACAAGAAATACGAAGGGGGGGGGGTTACATAAGGCAGAAAACAATAAATACGAAGGTGGGGGTAATGAATGCAGAAAACAAGAAATAAGAAGTAGGGGGTTAATGAAGGCAGAAAAACAAGAATACGAAGGGGGGGGGGTTACTGAAGGCAGAAAACAAGAAATACGAAGGGGGGGGGGTAATGAAGGCAGAAAACAAGAAATACGAAGGGGGGGGGGGTAAGAAGGCAGAAAACAAGAAATACGAAGGGGGGGGGAGGGAAGGGGGGTTACTGAAGGCAGAAAACAAGAAATACGAAGGGGGGGGGGTACTGAAGGCAGAAAACAAGAAATACGAAGGGGGGGGGTGTAATGAAGGCAGAAAACAAGAAATACGAAGGGGGGGGGGTAATGAAGGCAGAAAAACAAGAAATACGAAGGGGGGGGGAGTATACTGAAGGCAGAAAACAAGAAATACGAAGGGGGGGGGTAATGAAGGCATAAAACAAGCAATACCAAGGGGGGGGGGAGTTACTGAAGGCAGAGAAAACAAGAAATACGAAGGGGGGGTGTTAATGAAGGACAGAAAACAAGAAATACGAAGGGGGGGGGGTAATGAAGGCAGAAAACAAGAAATACGAAGGGGGGGGTAGTTACTGAAGGCAGAGAAACAAGAAATACGAAGGGGGGGGTAATGAAGGCAGAAAACAAGAAATACGAAGGGGGGGGGTAATGAAGGCAGAAAACAAGAAATACGAAGGGGGGGGGTAATGAAGGCAGAAAACAAGAAATACGAAGGGGGGGGGGTTACTGAAGGCAGAAAACAAGAAATACGAAGGGGGGGGTAATGAAGGCAGAAAACAAGAAATACGAATGAGGGGGTTACTGAAGGCAGAAAAACAAGGAAATACGAAGGGGGGGGGGTAATGAAGGCAGAAAACAAGGAAATACGAAGGGGGGGGGAGTAATGAAGGCAGAAAACAAGAAATACGAAGGGGGGGGGGTAATGAAGGCAGAAAACAAGAAATACGAAGGGGGGGGGGGTTACTGAAGGCAGAAAACAAGAAATACGAAGGGGGGGGGTAAAGAAGGCAAAAAAAAAAAAATACGATGGGGGGGGGTAATGAAGGCAGAAAACAAGAAATACGAAGGGGGGGGGTTACTGAAGGGCAGAACAAGAAATAAGAAGGGGGGGGGTTACTAAAGGCAGAAAACAAGAAATACGAAGGGGGGGGGGTTACTAAAGGCAGAAAACAAGAAATACGAAAGATATTCATAGTAGAAATTCGTAGTATAACAATTGTAGAACATCATAAGTTAAACAAGATTGGTTCTATTACATTTTACTATCATACTCATTTTAACTTATAAGATTTTATGTTTATATATATATATATATATATATATATATATATATATATATATATATATACACACTAGTTCAGATACCAGGCTTCGTCCGTTAATTCATAAGCTGTATAAAACAATAGTTACTCTAAATAACAAAGTTAACAACTTTTGTTATGTACACGTTTGTCGAAAAAAAATAGACAATGAAATATCGCGAATTTTTATTTCAGGCCTCCCTTATAACCCGCACTCCCGTTTGGACCTAAATAATTTTAATATAGCTTATAATCATGGAAGAATTAATGCTAATTCACATACCTAGTTTTGTTACGTTCAATAATTAGTGCCCAATAAAATTGTTGGCTCCCGCTAAAGTGTTAGTGTATATCACGTTTATACATTGTTATAAGACAAAAGTGAATATCACAAAAGTTACTTCAAATAAAAAATAAACTCCTTTTGTTATGTGCATATTTGCAGAAACCCAATAGAAAAAGAATTACCTCTATTTTTGATTTCAGTCCTCCTTATAAAACCCCCACTCCTGCCAGACCCTAGAAATGTTGGTATGGCTTATCATAATGAATGCGTTAGTGCTAATACACATACCGAGTTTTATTTAGTTAGATTGCGTCTTTTATACCAAATAAAATTGTTCACTTCCGCTATTGGTTTTAGCGTATATCTCGTTTATAATTCGGGTTCCCTGTTCTTCTTATATCACAGTCCAAATAACTCACTCACGATTACTGTAGTTCACAAAAAAATGCACTCCGCTGATCTTCGCAAAGTTAACTGCACTGCACTGTCCTTTACTTGAACTCGGCACTGCACTGTCCTTTACTTAAACACGGCACTATACTATTCTTTACTTAGTGTTCACTAAAGCTATACTGAACGCACAGTTATTCACTAGAAGAGAATTTAGAACAAATGACTCTCGGGACGAGCTCGACCGCTTTTATAGACGAGTAGCGATATCAAAGGAGAACGTCTAGAATGGGCTAGATGCTTAGTCTAGACACTTCCCACGCCATCCGTTGGCTCCCTTTATCTACTTTGTATTTCTTAAAATATGTGATTAACTCTGTTCAATTCTACATGTACGTAGTTTTCTCAACACTATCTATCTATCTATTTACAATATATATATAATATATATATATATATATAATATGCATTCATAGATTTATATATTTGTCTGTTAACGCTCAAGTGGTCGTAATTTTTGTTTGATCGTTACCAAACTTGATATTAATGCGTTTTATGCAAAATTAAAGATCAAGTTTGTCAATGGCTGAAATCGAAAGTGGGGGGAGCGGGGGGTCAAGTTGGGGGAATTTCGAAAATTCGGAGTATCTCCATTATTATCCGTCAGATAGAAAAATTGTATTGATCCAATCTTATTGCAAATGCAAAGTGCTACAAATGTTGTTATGTACGTTTTTTCTCTATCTTTAATATTAACAGTGGTATATTCATTTTAGCAGCTTTCCCTTAAGGGAAATGAGCTAATGAGGTTCGTGCTCATGACGCGATTTCGAAAAATTTCATGAAATGTCCATCGATCCTATCCAGGAGAAGACGAAAATGAAGTCCATTGAATACTGTATGTATGTGTATATATATATATATATATATATATATATATATATATATATATATATATATATATATATATATATATTTATATACATATATATGTGGTGTGTGTGTGTGTGTGTGTGTGTGTGTGTATATAACGACATATAGTCGTTATATGCAAACATAAATTTTAAGTTTGTCATTGGCCGAAAACCGGATAAAAAAATTGTATAGAACCATTCTCATTGCAAATTAAATTTGCTATAAATTTCCTTATATACATTTATTTTCTATCTTGAATATTTGCAGTTTTACTAAGTGTGAGCGGATATCAGGCGAGATAACTTCGGCTCTAGTCGTGAGCTTCCGCCGAAAGCTAGTTCGGCCGTTTCCGTGAAATTGGTTTAGAGACTCGTTACTACTACTGTTTCTAGTAGGCAGATTTTTCTATTGTACAACTTCACGTGGGAAATCTGCTTAGTTTACGCAGCCCCTGCCTGACGGGCCTATTTTAGTTTTCGGCCTTCAGTAAACCCGCACTCCTACTGAAGTCATATTAACAATAAGCTGTTTTTAGCAGATATCAGCTATTGAGGTCGTACTCATGACGCGATTTTCGAAAAATTTCTTCAAATGTCCATCGATCCTACCCAGGAGATGACGAAAATGAGGTCCGTTCAAAACTATATATATATATATATATATATTTCTGTTAACACTCTAGCGGTCTCAATTTTTGTTTAATCGTCACCAAAATCGGTATTTAATCGTTTCATGTAAAAAGGAAGATCAAGTTCGTTAACTGCTAAAATCGGACCAGTGGGAGGGGGGGTTTAGAGGGGGGATTTTCAAAAATTCGAAATACCTCCGTTATTATGCATCGGATCGAAAAAATGTATATAACCAATCTTATTGCAAATTACATTTACTATAAATATTGTTCTACACATTTATTCTGTATCTTGAATATTAACCGAGATATTTGCATTTGTATTCTGCGTGTGGTCATCAGTAGGCTATGTTCGGACTTTCCGTCGAGAGCTCTGGCGGCCGTTTCTATAACTATTCGTTCCTCGTGAATAGGTTTAGAGGTAAGGTTAACTGTTTTTTTTGGGGCTAGAAACTACTGGGTTATTACGCCCTAAATAATGTTTTAGGTTTAGAGGTTTCTTACTACTACAGTTGTTATTAGGCAGATTTCTCTATTGTAAAACTTCTCCTGGGAAATCTGCTTAGTTTACACAGCCCCTGCGTGACGGACTTTTTTTATACGAAGCATTTTATTTGAAGCCTAAATAATGTTCTCATTGAACTGTTACATCAAATATAAATTTAAATATATGGCGCAAGTGGGAAATCTGTTTCCCGTGAGGGACTTTTATCTTGTAAGAAAATCTGCTAAAAGGTACTTTAAGAGTATGGGTTAGAAAGAGGCGAGCAAGGTTGGTACTGTCTGCCTGACCCCATTCCGTTAGCTCATGTATAATTCGTGGCTCGAATCCCACCACCGCCTCCTGGGCCTCCACCAACCACTCCTCTGTCAGATTACCTCCAACAAACAGCACATACACTCTCTCCACTATTGTAAGGTGTCATAGTTAACAGTTTTTGGAACGCCCTTTTAGCCGATTTCCCTTGAGGGAAATCAGCTATTCAGGCCGTACTCATTTTCAAAATTTTTCTTCAAATGTCCAACGATCCTACCAAGGAGATGACGAAAATGAGGTCCGTTCAAAACTGTACATATTTGGGGGTTTAAAGGGAGGGAAGGAACTCCGAAAATTCGAAATATCTCTATTACTGTACGTCGGATAGAAAAATTGTACAGAACAATATTATTGCAAATTAAATTTACTATAAATATTGTTATATACATATTTTCCGTATAATGAGTATTATCCGAAATATTAGGATTTTATAGTTTTCCGCTTTCAGTAAGCCCCACTCCTACTAGTGTCATATTAATAATAAGCTGTTATATCATGAACCATTTCATTACAAGGTTAAATACCAAATATTTTTTTCAAACAGCTTTATTATACGAGATACAAACAAATTCGTTCTGTTGACCCCCCCCCCCCCCCGTATTCTTGGATTACTAAAATCTGAGTGATAGAGAAAGAAATTATTCTGATTCATTTTATATTACTCCGCTAACTGTAGTAAATAGATTTAAATAAAATTATTACGTTGTATTCAGATATATTTCATTAATTCACACTTTTCACGCGGTCGTCAAAAAAAAAAAAAAATCATAAAGACTGCCTAAGGTCTTGAGGTGTAGTTAAGGTAAGTATTTCTAAGGGAATCAATGGTTCAGTTGAAGCATCTTCTTTTTCTAACCTCAACATCTGGAAATCGCATCTCCCCAGGAACAACAATTTTTTTCTGTTCATATTTTTTTATTGATGTCGTACGTAAGACACAATTTTCGTAATTTTTCTCCAAATGTGAAATAAATTATTGAGATTCATTATAAACTACAGTACTAGGTATTGTGAACAGTTTTCAATAAAATGAATATGTTATATTCTGATATGTTTCAGTTATTGTTTTTCTTTCCGGTGAGCCGTTGGCAAACCTGTTCGTTTACATTTTATTCGCTTACCTCCAGGAGGCGAATGATTTCTTATTATTTCTTCCGTTTGTATTTATTCACTTAATATTCACAGTGGAGTTGTACTGCAGTATATAGGTTTTTTCTATTATTAAACTTCACGAGGGAAATATACTTTGTTTACGCAGCCCCTGCGTGATGGACTTTTTTCCCCCTGGACTTTAGACATGTAGGAGGAGCATGGTGTACATGGGTGGGGGCAGCGTGTAGACATACATAGGCTAGGTTGCGGAGCGCCCCCAGCTAGGGTTCAGCCATCCATTCACACACCTGACTCCCGCAATACGTCATCTCATACTCATTTCTACATTTGTGGTTTTACATTCCCTACAGACTCTAATTCATGGCTGCCATTCTATCGCAATCAGCATTTGGTTCTGTCATCGCTTTTAGATTTCCCAAACAGCGGTTTTCCCCTCTTTTGTTTCGGATTTTAGCAGAGCTCGTCTAAGGGAAAAGGCTATTGAGGTTGTTTTCATGGTGTGATTTTCGAAACACTTCTTCAACTGTCAATCGATGCTCACAACTGTGCAAGGAGTAGAGTCCCTGCCACTGTGCAAGGAGTAGAGCACCTGCCACTGTGAAAGGAGTAGAGCACCTGCCACTGTGTAAGGAGTAGAGCACCTGCCACTGTGTAAGGAGTAGAGCACCTGCCACTGTGTAAGGAGTAGAGCACCTGCCACTGTGAAAGGAGTAGAGCACCTGCCACTGGGCAAGGAGTAGAACCCCTGCCACTGTGCAAGGAGTAGAGCACCTGCCACTGTGCAAGGAGTAGAACCCCTGCCACTGTGCAAGGAATAGCACCCCTGCCACTGTGAAAGGAATAGCACCCCTGCCACTGTGCAAGGAATAGCACCCCTGCCACTGTGCAAGGAATAGCACCCCTGCCACTGTGCAAGGAATAGCACCCCTGCCACTGTGCAAGGAATAGCACCCCTGCCACTGTGCAAGGAATAGCACCCCTGCCACTGTGCAAGGAATAGCACCCCTGCCACTGTGCAAGGAATAGCACCCCTGCCACTGTGCAAGGAATAGCACCCCTGCCACTGTGCAAGGAATAGCACCCCTGCCACTGTGCAAGGAATAGCACCCCTGCCACTGTGCAAGGAATAGCACCCCTGCCACTGTGCAAGGAATAGCACCCCTGCCACTGTGCAAGGAATAGCACCCCTGCCACTGTGCAAGGAATAGCACCCCTGCCACTGTGCAAGGAATAGCACCCCTGCCACTGTGCAAGGAATAGCACCCCTGCCACTGTGCAAGGAATAGCACCCCTGCCACTGTGCAAGGAATAGCACCCCTGCCACTGTGCAAGGAATAGCACCCCTGCCACTGTGCAAGGAATAGCACCCCTGCCACTGTGCAAGGAATAGCACCCCTGCCACTGTGCAAGGAATAGCACCCCTGCCACTGTGGCAAGGAATAGCACCCCTGCCACTGTGCAAGGAATAGCACCCCTGCCACTGTGCAAGGAATAGCACCCCTGCCACTGTGCAAGGAATAGCACCCCTGCCACTGTGCAAGGAATAGCACCCCTGCCACTGTGCAAGGAATAGCACCCCTGCCACTGTGCAAGGAATAGCACCCCTGCCACTGAGCAAGGAGTAGAACCACTGCCACTGTGCAAGGAGTAGCACCACTGCCACTGTGCAAGGAGTAGCACCACTGCCCCTGTGCAAGGAGTAGCACCACTGCCACTGAGCAAGGAGTAGCACCACTGCCACTGTGCAAGGAGTAGAACTCCTGCCACTGTGCAAGGAGTAGAACCCCTGCCACTGAGCAAGGAGTAGCACCCCTGCCACTGAGCAAGGAGTAAAACCCCTGCCACAATGGAACGTGCCATTACATAGAATTTGGGGGATATTTGATGGAAGTAATATCTATAAAGGCTGGGTTCAGAATACACAATAGATATGAACCAGACATTGTCGAACCTCGCTGCCCCAGAGGTAGAGGGGCTGGCCCCGGGCAGTGACGTCACAAGATGCTCGTTAAACAGTAACGAGGAGAACAACAAAAGGTTGACTATTATCATCACACCTTTCCCTTGGAGCCAGAGTAAGGCCCATCCAATACACTAGCAGTCATCACCAGCTCTTATTACAGGAAGAATAAGGTCTGGTACGCAAGTGCTGCGTGAACTCCTCATATTTCCCATTGGCTTACTTAGTTTTATATGGAGCGTATAAATTTTCAATTTTCGGATTAGACTTTTAGAATTTTTTATCTTATGGATAATATGCCGAATAATTTACATTTCTTTCGTAATATACATTTACCCATATATATCTATCTAAATATATTTAGAAGAAGAAGGCGATGGAGGGTATTTGAATGTAATAATTCATTTGCAGAAGTATCTGAGGGGTGATTACATTCCTCGACCTTAGCCTAAGGTCATTTCGTAACAGCATCAGGTGTTCATGCCAACCACTTCAACTCTCTCTCTTGTAAAAGTGAAGAAATTAAACCTCATTCATATATACACTTGAAATTTAATGACCATTTTATAAAACTAACGGGACTAGTGCAGGATACAAACCTTTTCTAGCGAGTACAATATGCAATGAATAAATTTCCTTTTCTATATATATTTAAATATGAATGTTTGTCTGTATGTCCTTTATAGAATCGTAACCGAATTTTATGAAACTTGGTATGTATGTTACTACTAACCAGTCTTGGGATTTAGGCTACATTAATATTCTCTGAGAGGAACAGGAGTGGGGGTTATATGGGAAGCCAGAAATTCAAAATAGCGATATTTCGTTTTCTATTAGGTTTTTTGGGAAATATGCACATAACAAAAAGAAAGTTGTTTATTTTTTTATTTAGAGTAACTTTTGTTATTTTCACTTTTGTCGTATACTGAAGTACAAATGAGTTATACGCTAAAACTATAGTCAGAGTCAACAATTTTATTGTGGAATTTAATTATGAATAACCTACTACGAAACGAATTACCTCCTAACACAGAAATCATAACTTTTGCAGATGACATTATTATTCTGATAAAATCCAAATTGTTTACAGAAATTCAAGTATTAATTAATTAATAATTACCCGCATTACTGACTTATGGGCAAAAGAGCACAAACTCCAATTTAATACTAACAAATGTAATTACATTATTTTTTCTAAAAAAAGATCAATTCCTCTTCTTACCACACGCATTCAAGGCCAACAAATAAATAGGGTAACTACATTAAAATATCTGGGAGTAATTTTTGATGAAAAATTAAAATGGATCTCACATATTGACCAACTACAAAACAAACTGCTTAGACTTATACATAACCTCTCGTTAGTTTCAAAATTGAAATGGGGACTCCCATCTCAAGCATTGTATATAATGTATAAAGGAGCTATTTTACCCGCTTTGACATACGGACTAAACATCTGGCATCATGGACTAAACAGACAATACAATTTGAAAAAACTACAGAGAGTTCGACAGATGACCAAAAAAATAATATATATATATATATATATATATATATATATATATATATATATATATATAAAATTTGGAACGGACTTCATTTTCGACATCTGGGTAGGATCGATGAACATTTGAAGACATTTTTCGAAAATCCCGTCATGAGTACGACCTCAATAGCTGATTTCCCTTAAGGGAAATCTGCTAAAATTGTGGCCGCTAGAGAGGTAACAGACAAATATATATATATATATATATATATATATATATATATATATATATATATATATATATATAAAATTGTAACCTCTGTCTGTACATTGATTTTTTTTCGCGAAATTTCACGATAACTTTTCGTTTCACATGTCATAGACACCATAACTGCATTTTGTTTCTTTCGTGTATGTTTGTTTGTTACCTTTTCACGCAAAAACGGCTGAACCGAATTTTATGAAACTTGGTATGTATATTACTACTAGCCCAACTTAGACTTTAGGCTATATTAATATTCTCTAAGACAAACAGGAGTGGGGGTTATAAGGGAGGTCTGAAATTAAAAATAGCAATATTTCGTTTCCTATTGCTTTTTCAGCAAATATGCCCATAACAAAAGTTGTTTATTTTGTAATTTAGAGTAACTTTTGTTATATGCACTTTTGCCGTATACGGAAGTATAAATGAGTTATACGTTAAAAACTATAGAGGGAGTCCACAATTTTATTTGGGACAAAAGACTCAACCGAACTAAACCAAACTCGGTATGTGAATTAGTACTAACGCCTTCCTTATAATAAGCCATACTAACATTTCTAGGGACGGGCAGGAGTGGGGGTTATATAGAAGGCCTGAAATTAAAAATAGCGATATTTCGTTTCCTATAGCATTTTCGGCAAATATGCATATAACAAAAGTTGTTTATTTTGTTATTTAGAGAAACGTTTTTTATATACACTATCGTCGTATACCGAAGTATAAAGGCGTTATACGCTAAAATTTATAGCGGGAGTCAACAATTTTATTTGGTACAAAAGACTCAACCGAACTAAATAAAACACTCAGTATGTGTATTAGCACTAACGCCTTCCTTATAATAAGCCATACTATTTCTAGGGACGGGCAGGAGTGGGGGTTATAAGGGAGGCCTGAAATTAATAATAGTGATATCCTATTGGGGTTTCGGCAAATATGCACATAACAAAAGTTGTTTATTTTGTTATTTAGAAAAATTTGCTCAACACTTCTTTTCAATATGAACTACCAGGTACCTCAAATGAAAAAAAATGATTCAAATGTATGTCAATATTTTCTCATTAATAATTCAAATCTATGCATAATGCACAGGAAACGGGAAATATGACAATATGCAGGACAGTGAAGTCTTACATGAAATATTAATTTTATTATTAACAAATCCATAGGAACGACAGGTATAATAAACTCTAAACACTGGGACGGGTAAATGTCAAAATATTGTGCAAAGTAAAGCCTTGCCAAAAGTACACCATCACCGTTCAGCCTCAAATGAATTCCCGAGCGAAGCCGTGTATCTGAGCTAGTATATATATATTTATGTACATATAGATCTATCTATCTATATATTTGTCTGTTACCGTTCTAGAGGTCGCAATTTTTGTTTGATCATTGCCAACCTCGATAATTAGTCGTTTTATAAAAAAAAAAGATCAAGTTCGTTAATGGCTGAAATCGAACGAGTGGGAAGGCTTAGAGGTGGGGTTTTTCGGAAACTCGAAATACCTCCGTTACTATACATCGGATCGAAATATCATATAGATCCAATAGTATTGAAAATGAAATATTCTATAAAAATCACGATATACGTTTATTTTCTTGAATATTAACCAAGATATTTGCATTTATGGTTTTTCAGCCTTCAGCAAAGCCCCACTCCTACTCATGTTACATAAACAATACTCTGTTACATAGTAAACCACATTATTCGAAGCGACCTTTATTATACGAGATATATACAAATATGTTCTTGTGACCCACCCGTCTCCAGTTTTTGGACTACTGAAATTTGATTGAGATAGAAATTATTCTGATTCATTATAAATTACAGTACTAGATACAGTAAATAGGTTTTAATAAAATTAATATGTTATATTCTATTATTATTATTTATTAACGTCCACTTTTTGCACCTTAGGCTAATCGGGTCGGGTTATCTACAGGTTGCCACCCTTTTCTAGCCAGGGTGGGATTTCAGGACGTTATTTAATGAATTCCGTCACTAAATAATTTCCTTTGCCCAGGCAAGAATCGAACTCGCCACTCTAGGTTTGCCATGTGAGATAAAGGTCAACGCTTTAACCCGCATGGCTAACCTGAGCCCCAATATTCTGATATTTCAGCAAATTCTTTTTCCGAGGAGAGGTTGGCATGCCTGTTTGCTTACATTCCAGACACTGTCTTTGGATTTATTCAATTAATATATATGGCGGTATTGTATTATCAGTATGTAGATTTATCTATTGTTAAACTTCACGAGGGAAATCTGCTTAGTTTACGCAGCCCCTGCGTGACGGGCTTTTATTATTCTCTGAACAACCGTTCCAGCTAGTATGATTTTTATTTTGAACACCGGAGTCATTATATACCAGCAAAAATTTCAAGACTACTTGTTAGCATCTGGGAATTTGGGAATAGTTGGTGGGAGATAAGAGCATGGCTATCTCGCGGGAAATGCGCTAGTGTAGGCAACCATCTGCGTGAGATATTTCCCCCCGTTGCGTGAACTCACCGTGGCAGCGGTGCTTGAAAATTATCTATCGCCTAGCCAGGAGGTGGGTAGTGAAATATTGATCATGCCTGTATCTGTCATCTCCTATCTGATAGTATTATCTCTCTCACCCCTCTCGCCTTTTACCGACAAACAAAGCTTTCCTATAAGTATGTGGGGGAAGAAAAAAAGTCCGTCACGCAGGGGTTGCATAAACTAAGCAGATTTCCAACGTGAATTTTTACAATAGAGAAATCTGCATACTGCTAACACTTAACACCACCGTGAGTAAATACAAACGGTAATGAGAAATCTTTCAGTTAATTTTAATAAACTGCCAACGGAAACGGCTTCTGAATTGTAAACAAATAGGTCTGCCAACCAGAGCCGAACCGATAGATAGACATATTCTTCACCGAAAAGAAACACAATTACTTAAATGTATATAAATATAACATATTAGCTTCATTGCAAACTATTTACTGTGCCTAGTACTGTACTTTATAACGAATAATTAAATATATCTCCCAAAGTAGATGCTTACACCAGTCTCTAAACGAATTTCACGAGAGCCGAAAAGTTGCGGAAATGGTCGAACTAACTTTCGGCCGAATCTCACTATGAAAACCGACAAGAGCCGAAAAGAACCGACAATAGCCAATCTCATTTCGTCCATTATCCACACACACACTAAATAAAATTGCTAATATCTCAGTGAATATTCAAGATTTAGAATAAATGTATATAACAATATTCATAGTAAATTTAATTTGCAATAATAATGGTATACGTTTTCGATCCGAATTGTAGCAACGATGATATTTCGAATTTTCTAAATTAATTCCTCACAACCAACACTCAACAATCAACACCCCCCCCCCCCCCAGGGAAATCTGCTAAAATTACGACCGCTAGAGTGTTAACCCACAAATACACACACACATACAAATTATATATGTGTGTGTGCGTGTATTTATTTCTCAATGTCATTGTTCCATTTACTTACCTGTAAGCCATTATTTTCGTGTTACAGTTCCCTAGCTTCTTCCACAGCCACAGCTCTCATGATCTTGAGCCCGTTAATTATTTCGGTAGTAATCTCGTTTTCTTTTCTTTTCCTTGTCGTTGCGCCACGAGGAGCTGTATCATGTGTAACGTAATTATTATGAATCAAATGTTGTCCGTATCGAGGGCGTGGTTCTACACAGTTCTTGCTCAATCTCTCCCAGGCTTACTTGCGACAGACCTACTTCTTGAGAACACTCTTGGAGTGCGTCTTTTTATTTTAACTGATTCTCCTTAAAAGGACCAAACCTTAGATTTTTAATTTATTTCAAAACTTTTGTTATTTTCTTTCTTAGGAGATATAAAACAATGAGTTTAATATGATTTTAGAAAAAAATTAACTTATTTGGGGGGGGGGTTGATAGCGTGTTCCACTTCTGGGTGCATATAGAATTCGTAGATAAAATTCATTTATTTTCAAAAATACCTTTTATTACACACAAAAACAACTAAATTTATTTTTAAAAAGTTTAAAAATCAATAAGAAGATATATAAAAATTCAAATAATATGAAAAAAGGTGTTTTACAAATATGTTAATTTTTTTCCGTTAATACTTTTTATAATTTTTATGGGAACTTCCAAAACGGTTTTCATGCCATCGGGATTCCACATTTTGTTCACATCATTTTTGAATTTTTTTTTGCAACAACCACATCGGCCCTACTTCTTCCCTGAGCTTATAAAGTGGCCTTCTTTATCATAGCGGACTTCATCGGTAACTCTTTTATCCACTGGTCTAGACATCCCTCCCAGTACTGGTTGGCTGATGACTTCCTTCCGGTATTACTCCTTCTTATAACGATTTATAAAGGTTCTAAGCATTAGACAAGGAAGCATTTAGGGAAAACATCAACAGCTGTCAATACCATTTCCCCCCTAATATTTATTCTGTACTTGCCAATACAGAATTTACAATAGAGAAATCTGCCTAATAACAACTGTAGTAGTAAGAAACCTCTAAATCTAAAACATTATTTAGGGCGTAATAATCCAGTACTTTCTAGCCCCAAGAAACAGTTAACCTAACCTCTAAACCTATTAACGAGGGACGAATAGTTATAGAAACGGCCGTCAGAGCTCTCGGCGGAAAGTCCGAACATAGCCTACTGGTGACCACACGCAGAATACAAATGCAAATATCTCCGTTAATATTCAAGATAGAGAATAAATGTATATAACAATATTTATAGCAAATTTAATTTGCAATAAGATTGATTCTGTACAATTTTTCGGTCAGACGTATAGTAACGGAGATATTTCGAATTTTCAAAAATCCTCCCCTCCCACTGATCCGATTTCAGCCGTTAGAGAACTTGATCTTTCTTTTTACAATAAACGACTAAATATCGAGTTTGGTAACGATCAAAAAAAAACTGAGACCGCTAGAGCTGTAACAGACAAATATATATATATATATATATATATATATACAGTTTTGAACGGACATCATTTTCGTCATCTCCTGGGTAGGATCGATGGACATTTGAAGAAAAATTTCGAAAATTTCCTCATGAGTACAACTTCAATAGCTGATTTCCCTTAAGAGAAATCTGCTAAAAAATGAGGACCGTCTTCATATATATATATATATATATATATATATATATATATATATATATATATATATATATATATATATATATATATATATATAATCTGTAATATTATAAACAATGCAATAAAATTTATTCATTATAAATTACAGTACTAGATATAGTAGATAGTTTTCAACGAAATTAATATGTTATATTGTGATATATTTCAGTTATTGTTTTTCTTTCCGACACCGGAAAGCCGTTGGCAGACCTGTTTGTTGAGAAGCTTTCCGCAGGGAGGGGAAAGATTTCTTATTATCTTTTGTACTTATTCACCTAATATTCACGGTGGTGTTGTGTTAGCAGTATGTAGGTTTATCTATTATTAAAACTCACCTGGGAAATCTGCTTAGTTTACGCAGCTCCTGCGTGAGGAATTTTTTATTTTACAAATGAATATACAATATGTGGTGAGATAAAGTGTGTTATATCAGCACGTGGGAACTCTGCTTAGTTTACGCAGCACGCAGGTGGAGACGGACTCTTTAAAAAAAATCCTATTTGTAAAATGTGTGTCATCGTTCTGAGATGTAATAGAATAGACCACCCATTTTGATGGTTTAACCATCTCCCATTTGTAAGAAAGGCGGGAAATGTATTGGCGCGTGTAAATATCTCATTAACGGTCCGACCCACCGATGCTGAGCTGATGGAAACAGTTCAGTGCGGTCACATTCTTCAGCTGAAATACGGTCTGTGGTCTTGCTCTTTCCTACTCCTCGAATTAGCACTCGAACCTCTGTGAAAGGTGAGAACATCTAGGCATATCACAGTTTGGAGAAAACTTTTAACTTTTAGCAATTTTCCCTTAAGGGGCTACTGAGGTCGTACTCATGACGCGATTTTAGAAAATTTTCTTCAATGGTCCACCGATCCTACCCAGGAGATGACGAAAATGAGGTCCGTTCAAAATTATATATATATATATATTTCTGCTGTTAACGCTCTAGCGGTCGCAAATTTTGTTTGATCGTTACCAAACTCGACATTGAATCGTTTAATGTAAAAAGAAAGATCAAGTTCGTTAATGGCTGAAATCGGACCAGCGGGAGGGGGGATTTTGAAAATTTGAAATATCTCCGTTACTATACGTCTGACCGAAAAATTGTACAGAATCAATCTTAATGCAAATTAAATTTACTATAAATATTGTTATATACATTTATTCTCTATCTTGAATATTAATTGAGATATTTGCATTTGTATTCTGCGTGTGGTCACCAGTAGGCTATGATCGGACATTCCGCCGAGAGCTCTGGCGGCCGTTTCGATAACTATTCGTCCCTCGTGAATAGGTTAGGTTAACTGTTTTTTGGGGCTAGAAACTACTGGGCTATTACGCCCTAAATAATGTTTTAGGTTTAGAGGTTTCTTACTACTACAGTTGTTATTAGGCTGATTTCTCTATTGTAAAACTTCACGTGGGAAACCTGCTTAGTTTACGCAGCCCCTGCGTGACGGACGTTTTTTGTTTGATCGTTACCAAGCTCGATATTTAAACGTTTTATGCAAAAAGACAGATCAAGTTCGTTAATGGCTGAAATCGGACCAGTGGGAGGGGGGTTTAGAGGGGGGATTTTCGAAAATTCGAAATATCTCCGTTACTATACGTCGGATCAAAAAGTTGTATAGAACCAATCTTCTTGTAAATTAAATTTACTATAAAATTTTAGTTATTAAAATATAAATTGTTCTTACAATTCAGAAACCGTTTCAGTTGGGAAATTTTTTTAATTAGCTGAAAGATTTCTCATTACCGTTGGTATTTAATCACGGTGGTGTTGTGTTACCAGTATGCAGATTTCTCTATTGTAAATCTTCCCATGGGAAATGTGTTTAGTTTTCGCAGCCCCTGCGTGACGGACTTTCGTGTGACAATATTGTCTGTGACTGCTGTATACAGCATATGTTGGGTAAGGTTTGATCAGGCCCGCGAGACATTTTGAAAAACCCAATTAAACAAAGAAAGTCCGTCACGCAGGGGCTGCGTAAACTAAGCACATTTCCCTCGTGAAGTTTTACAATAGAGAAATCTCCATACTAACAGTAGTAGTAACGAGTCTCTAAACCAATTTCAGGGGAGGCGAACAGTTACGAAAACGGCCGAACTAGCTTTCGGCGGAAAGTCCCCAATAGAACCGACATCAGCCGATCTCATCTTGTCTGTCATCCGCACACATTAAATTAAAAGGCAAATATAGCGGTTAATATTTAAAATAGAGAATAAATGTATATAACAATATTTATCGCAAATTTAATGTGCAATGCAAGATTGTTTCTATAAAGTATTCGATCCGACTTATAGTTACAGAGATATTTCGAATTTTCGAAAATCCTCCCGTCTGAACCCCACCCCCCTGGACCGATTTTAGCCGTTAACGAACTTGGTCTTTCTTTTTACATAAACGACTAAATATAGAGTTCGGTAAGGATTAAACAATAATTGTGACCGCTAGAGAGGTAACAGACAAACATATATATAATTTTGAATGGAACTCATTTTCGTCATCTCCTGGACTTTTGAAGAAAATTTTCGAAAATCGCGTGATGAGTACGACTTCAATAGCTGATTTTCCTTAAGGAAATCTGCTAAACTGCATAGAACAATTGCAGACCGTCGAAAGAATAAAATAATTTGTATATTTGATTCGACGCATTGGGGCAACGCGTTAAAGAGTTTTACTCCTGAAAATGATATGCTTTTCTTGCAATTTTTGATTATGATCTTTACCAAACTCGATATTTAATCTTTTTATGTCAAAAGAAAGATCAAGTTCTTCAATTGCTATATCGGACCAGTGGGAGGAAGGGGGTTAGAGGGGGGGGGTATTCGCAAATTCCTCATATCTCTGTTACTATACGTCGGATTGAAAAAGTTTATAGAACCAATCTTATTGCAAATTAAATGTCCTATAAATATTCTTATATACATTTATTCTCTATCTTGAATATTAGCCGAGTTATTTGCATTTTTATTAAGTTTGTGAGAATAACGGAAGAGGTGAGATCTGCTGATGTCGGGTCTATTTGTGGCTCCGACGACAGCTAGTTCGGCCTTTTCCGTAACTGTTGGGCTCTCGTGAAATTGGTTTAGAGACTCGTTACTACTACTGTTACTAGTATGCAGATTTCTCTATTGTAAATCACTTCACGTGGGAAATCTGCTTAGTTTACGCAGCCCCTGCGTGGCGGACTTTTTGAAGCTCTGTTAGAGAGAGGCGAATGACTTTGCTAGAGCTTAGAAAGTGGTTCAGAAGAAATAGTGTTGCCGCTACTTTGAAGTTAGATAGATTATGACTCTATGAGTTATATTTATTGGGTTTGTAGCTAGTTACCAACTTGGCACTTTCGCCAATAAATCGTCCTATCCTGTTTAAAGAACGGATATTAACTTCAAAACTTAATCCAGTTCGGTTCATGACTTCTGAAAGTTTATTTTTTCCCGTTAAACACAATCTGTTACTCACCCTCTCACATTGTTTTCTAGATTTCTAAGCTATCCCCCACTCGCTGTCCCCTTGCTCCATTGGCCGTGCGGGTTAAAGCTTGTATACATTTACCTCTACCGTCAGTTGGCTGAACGTAAAAAAAAAAAAAAAAAAAAATAATGGCCGTTTCTCAGGGGTTGCGAAAACTAAGCTGATTTCACACGTGGAGTTTTACAATAGAGAAATCTGCATACTGGTAACAGTAGTAGTAACGAGCCTCTAAACCAATTACACGAGAGCCGAACAGTTAGGGAAAAGGCCGAACTAGCATTCGGCGGATACTCAAGAATTGACCCGACGTCAGCCGACCTCATCTCTCCCGTTATCCGAACACACTTAATAAAAAATCCGTCAAGTTTTACAATAGAGAAATTTCACGAGAGTCAAACAGTTACTGAAACGGTTGAACTAGCTTTCGGCTGAAAGTCAAGAATAGACCCGAAGTTACCTGATCTCATTTCGTCCGTTGCAATTAATAAAAATGCAAATATCTCGGTTAATATTCAAGATAGAGAATAAATGTATAGACAATATTTATAGTAAATTTAATTTGCAATAAGATGTTTTTATACAAACTTTTGATCCGACGTATGGTGACGGAGATATATCGAATTTTCAAAAATCCATCCCTCCTAACCCTCCTCCCACTGGTCCGATTTCAGCCATTAACGAACTTGATCTGTCTTTTTGCATAAAACGTTTAAATATCGAGTTTCGCAACGATCAAACAAAAATTGCGACCGCTAGAGAATTAACAGACAAATTATATATATATATATATATATATATATATATATATATATTTTCGTCATCTCCTGGTAAGGATCGATGGACATTTGATGAAATTTTTCGAAAATCACATCATGAATACGACCACAATAACTGATTTCCTGATTGGGGGAAATCTGCTAAAATACAAATATCTCAGTTAATATTCATGATAGAGAATAAATGTATGTAACAATATTTATAGTAAAGTTAATTTGCAATAAGATAGATTCTATACACGTTTTCGATCCGACTTATAGTAACGAAGATATTACGAATTTTCGAAAATCCCCCCTCTTATAATTACCCTCTTAAATAACCCTTAACGGAAATCTGCTAATAGGTGCAGGATCGAATCCTGGCAAGCGAAAACATTAGTACACTAGGTAGCTTAGAGAGCGCGCTAGAGTCGCAGTGCTTATGGATCAGCAGGAGTATGTATGTATGACAGCCCCAAAGGGATCACTAACGATTCTGACACTCTGAATCATATACACTTAATAACTAAAGATAACCAACAACAATGCGAAACATGTTGGAAGAATTAGATATTCCTAGAAACACAAAAAATATCCGTCACGCAGGGCTGCGTAAACTAAGCAGATTTCCCTCAAAATGTCTCACAATAGATTAATCTACATACTGGTAACACAGTAGCACCGTCAACATCAAGTGAATAAATACAAACGATAATAAGAAACCTCCAGACGGGAAGCACCTTGAGACGTAAACGAACACTTCTGCCAACTTCTCACAGGAAAGAAAAACAATTACTGAAATATATCAGAATATGTCATTAATTTCATTGAAAACTATTTAGTATATCTAGTACTGAATTTATAATGGATCACAATAATTTTTATCTCAATCAATCAAATATTAGTAGTCCTAGAACTTAAATAAGGGGGGGCACCAGAACATATTTGTATTTATCTCGTATAACAAAGGCCTCTTGAAAACAATTTATGGTATTTAAGCATCGAATAATGTGGTTTATTACATAACAGAGTATTGTTTATGTAACATGAGTAGAAGTGGGGGTTTACTGAAGGCTGAATACTGAAAAAGGCCAATATCTCGGTTAATATTCAAGATAGAGAATAGGTTTATTTGATAATATTTATAGTAAATTTACTTTGCAATAAGATTGGTTCTATACAATTTTCCGATCCGACGTATAGTAACGGAGATATTTCGAACTTCCGATTTTAGCTATTACGAACATGTCTTTCTCTTTACATAAAACGATTAAACATTGAGTTTGGTTACGATCAAACAAAAATTGAAATTACAAAAATTAGAGCGTTAACAGACAAATATATATATATATATATATATATATATATATATATATATATATATATATATATATATACAATTTTGAACGGGCCTCATTGTCGTCAACTCCTGGATAGGATCGATGGACATTTGAATTTGTTTTTCGAAAATCGCGTCCTCGACCTCAATAGCAGATTTCCATTTAGGGAAATTCGCTAAAATGGTGAATAGATTTTGGTAGGTTAGTATCTTACAAACTCGAGGGATAACTGCTTAATTTGCACAGCACCTGCGCGATCAACTGTCCGTATCTTGGAGGGAAAATCATCATCTCTGGTTATGTTATCTGGGAATAGTGGATTATTATGGTCATTTTGAGTAAAACGAGTTTAGGTAATGCAGTTTGGTCGGGACAAAAGAGCTAGAGGGGGTTGATGAAGGAGATTAGGTTTTTAGCGGAGCCCTTTGGTATAATTGGTATTACCAAAGGGCGTGTGCCAAGATTGGCTACCTCCTATACACTAGTCGGCAGATCGTTCAACATGGAAGGGAGCTCTTCAACAGGCCATTTTAGGTTAAAACTACACTAACTACTGGCCAAAATGAGGTATAATTGGTATTACCAAAGGGCGTGTGCCAAGATTGGCTACCTCCTATACACTAGTCGGCAGATCGTTCAACATGGAAGGGAGCTCTTCAACAGGCCATTTTAGGTTATAACTACACTAACTACTGGCCTAAATGAGGTATAATTGGTATTACCAAAGGGCGTGTGCCAAGATTGGCTACCTCCTATACACTAGCCGGCAGATCGTTCAACATGGAAGGGAGCTCTTCAACAGGCCATTTTAGGTTATAACTACACTAACTACTGGCCAAAATGAGGTATAATTGGTATTACCAAAGGGCGTGTGCCAAGATTGGCTACCTCCTATACACTAGTCGGCAGATCGTTCAACATGGAAGGGAGCTCTTCAACAGGCCATTTTAGGTTATAACTACACTAACTACTGGCCAAAATGAGGTATAATTGGTATTACCAAAGGGCGTGTGCCAAGATTGGCTACCTCCTATACACTAGCCGGCAGATCGTTCAACATGGAAGGGAGCTCTTCAACAGGCCATTTTAGGTTAAAACTACACTAACTATTGGCCAAAATGAGGTCATGACATGTTTGTACACTCCATATTCGCACATTTCCCTTAAGGTAAATCTTTAGCAGAATTCCCTTAAGGGAAATCAGCTATTGAGGTCTTACTCAAGACGCAATTTTCAAAACTTTTCCTCGAATGTCCATCGATCCTACCCAGGAGATGTCAAAAATGAGGTTCGTTCACAATTATATATTTGTCTGTTAATGCTCTAGCGGTCGCAATTTTTCTTGATCGTTACCAAACTCGATATTTTAACGTTTTATCTAAAAATAATGATCAAGTTCGTTAATGGCTGCAATCGGGCCCCTGGGAGGGGGGGGGTTTACACGGGAGGATTTCCGAAAATTCGAAATATCTCCGTTATTATACGTAGAATCGAAATATTGTATGGAATCAATCTTATTGCAAATTAAATTTACTATAAATATTGTTATATACATTTATTTTCTATCTTGAAAATTAACCGAGTTATTTGCATTTTCATTAAGTCTGAGCAGAGATCGGCTAACTTCGATTCTAGTCGTGAGCTTCCGCCGAAAGCTAGTTCGGCCGTTTCCGTAACTGTTCGGCTCTCGTGAAATTGGTTCAGAGACTCGTTACTACTACTGTTACTAGTATGCAGATTTCTCTATTGTAAAACTTCACGTGGGGAATCTGCTTAGTTTACGCAGCCCCGGCGTAACTTACTGTTTTTAGCTGACTAGAAATATATGCCTGTCCCCTGTCGTTCATTTCGAGGGGGGGGGGGTAGCAGAAATTAGAATTATCCCCGTTGTTATTTTATGCTGGATTGCACTTATTTGCATTAAATGTTAACATAACATAGTAGATACGCCGAATATGATTTTTTTGTTCTATAAAAAGTTTTCAAATTCTAAGTTGGTCTTTGGCGATTTCCCTCAAGGGAAATCAACTACTGTCCTCATGACGCAATTTTCAAAAAACTTTCGAGAGAGAGAGAGAGAGAGAGAGAGAGAGAGAGAGAGAGAGAGAGAGAGAGAGAGAGAGAGAGAGAGAGAGAGAGAGAGAGAGAGAGAGAGAGAGAGAGAGTGTGAGTGCGTGTGTGTGTGTGTGAGAGTGTGTGTGTGTGTGAGAGAGAGAGAGAGAGAGAGAGAGAGAGAGAGAGAGAGAGAGAGAGAGAGAGAGAGAGAGAGAGAGAGAGAGAGAGAGAGTGTGTGTGTGTGTGTGTGTGAGAGAGAGAGAGAGAGAGAGAGAGAGTGTGTGAGAGAGAGAGTGTGTGTGTGTGTGTGAGAGTGAGAGAGAGAGAGAGAGAGAGAGAGAGAGAGAGAGAGAGAGAGAGAGAGAGAGAGAGAGAGAGAGAGAGAGAGAGAGAGAGAGAGTGTGTGTGTGTGAGAGAGAGAGAGAGAGAGAGAGAGAGAGAGAGAGAGAGAGAGAGAGAGCGTGTGTGTGTGTGTGTGTGTGAGAGAGAGAGAGAGAGAGAGAGAGAGAGAGAGAGAGTGTGTGTGTGTGTGTGTGTGTGTGTGAGAGAGAGAGAGAGAGAGAGAGAGAGAGAGAGAGAGAGAGAGAGAGAGAGAGAGAGAGAGAGATTGTAGAAATGAAGAAAAGGGAGAGAGGGGGGTACAAAGATAAGTTATGATGAAGGTATATTGGCCGATGAATATGGAAGAGGCAGTTCTCCAAGTTTGCCAACTCCTTCCTTTTACGAGGGTTCGGGAATCGCATGGTTTTGGAGATTTTACTATCCCTCCCTCTGAGGACTATTGTTGCTGGGGTAGGATTCTTTATAGAATGCCTTAGCCCTGACTTGGTACTTTATAGAATGCCTTAGCCCTGACTTGGTACTTTATAGAAAGCTATACTCCTCCCTGCCTTTCTTTATGACTCCATGAGATTGTTCCCTTTCTGAGGTGTTTGCTCCTTGTGAATCAATGGCCGGAATATAAGTGGTCGATGACTTATGATCGTATCTCCTCAGTCCGAAGCCAATTTTACTCGCAGCGAGTATCAGCTGATTTCTATATCTCTGGGAGCCTTTACTTATTTTGTGTGTTTCGGGTTGCCGCACTTTTAGCCATACACACTTTAGCTTGCAATTTTACTTGTGCTCTTGATGCGATTTTCCTCAAATGTCAGTCGATACTAGCTGGAATGACGACAATTCGTCCTGTCTATTGCTGCTCCAGCGGTCGCAATTCGTTACGAATAGTCCATATTTCCTCGTTTTAAGCAAAAAGAAAGATCAAGTTCGTTAATTGCTGAAATTGGACCTGTGGATTTTCGAAAATTCGAAATATCATCGTTACTACAAAACGTGTATAGAACCAATCTTATCGCAAATTAAATATTCTATAAATATTATTATATACCTTTATTCTCCTAAATATTAGCATTTTATTCGGTGTGTGGGGAGAACGGACGAGATGAAATCGGCTATTGCCGGTTCTGTTCGTTAGATTAGTTTCGGCTCACTTGAAATTAGTTTAGAGACTCGTGTAAGCTTTTACTTTGTGAGATATATGCAAATTCGTTCTGTTGATCCCCCCCCCTCCACTCCTTCTTTAGTTCTGGCACAACTAAAATTTGAGTTATTAATATATAAATTATTCTGATTTATTATAATGTACAGTACTAAATATAGGAAATAGTTTGCAATAAAGTTAAATCGTTATATTCAGACATATATCTGTTATTTTTTAGCAGATTTCCCTTAAGGGAAATCAGCTATTGAGGTCGTACTCATGACGCGATTTTCGAAAAATTTCTTCAAATGTCCATCGATCCTACCCAGGAGATGACAAAAATGAGGTCCGTTCAAAACTATATATATATATATATATATATATATATATATATATATATATATATATTTGTCTGTTAACACTCTAGCGGTCGCAATTTGTGTTTAATCGTCACCAAAATCGGTATTTAATCGTTTCATGTAAAAAGGAAGATCAAGTTCGTTAACGGCTGAAATCGGACCAGTGAGAGGGGGATTTTCAAAAATTCGACATATCTCCGTTATTATGCATCGGATCGAAAAATTGTATAGAACCAATCTTATTGCAAATTAAATTTACTATATATATTGTTCTATACATTTATTCTCTATCTTGAATATTAACCGAGATATTTGCATTTGTATTCTGCGTGTGGTCACCAGTAGGCTATGTTCGGACTTTCCGCCGAGAGCTCTGGCGGCCGTTTCTATAACTATTCGCCCTCGTGAATAGGTTTAGAGGTTAGGTTAACTGTTTTTTGGGGCTAGAAACTACTGGGTTATTACGCCCTAAATAATGTTTTAGGTTTAGAGGTTTCTTACTACTACAGTTGTTATTAGGCAGATTTCTCTATTGTAAAACTTCTCGTGGGAAATCTGCTTTGTTTACGCAGCCCCTGCGTGACGGACTTTTTTCTTTCCAGTGAAGAATATGTCTATCGATCTGTTCAGCTCTGAGTGGTTGTCAGACCTGTTTGCTTACCGTTCAGAAGTCGTTTCCATTTTGAGCTTATTAAAATTGACTGAACGATTTCTCATTACCGTTAGCAATTACAAACGGTGTTGTTAAGTGTTACCATTACTCCTACTCTTGTCACATGAATGACATGAACGTATATAACTCGTTACAATTAGCCGTAGTAGCAATAATAATAGAATTACTGATATGGTTATATTGCTTAACTCTTGGTCTTTTACAAATGGCTCTAGGTTATTGCAAAAGGAGGTTAGGTTTGTCAAAAGTCATTACTGCAATAAGTACGTCTGGAAATGCGTTAATAGGCCAATGTGCTCTATTTTTTTTTTAAATTTTTATAATACGATGTAACCAACAATATTGGTACATGATCATTACAAAATTAAGTAGCTAGAGAGTTAAGATAATGCCTTTCAAAGAGCTAAAGGATATTGCGGTTCTCTAATAGAGTTATAAAGTGGTATGTTCCTTTGGCAAAATTCACACTTGCGTCACTCGATAGCCTTTACGTTTAGCAACGCCGCTTCCAAAAGGGATATGGAGTAGTTGTTATATTTTTATCAAGAGACATAACGTAATTGGAGGGAAATGTGCCCCCCATAACCGTGACGTAAGACGGGAATCGTATGAAAGGCTCGCGCCATAATAGCGAAGCGGAAGTTAAAAAACGCACTCTCCGATTCGTCTAATGGGTGCTTTCGTTCTGATGAAAGCTCTATCTCGACACTATTCAGCTCTTGGAGAAATGCTACTGCTCGAGCAACATGCAACTCTCTGTCCTTTATGTATGTGTATGACTTGCTCATAAGTCTTGTCAATAATCAAATGACTGGGAGGTTCAAAAGATTTATCAATAATCAAATGACTTAAGGTTTAAAAGTCCTACCAATAATTAAATGTAAAAGGATTAAAAGTCATATCAATAACCAAACAATAGCGAGGTTCAAAAGATTTCTCAATAATCAAATGACTTAAGGTTTAAAAGTCTTGCCAATAATTAAATGTAAAAGGATTAAAAGTCTTATCAATAACCAAATAATTGCGAGGTTCAAAAGATTTATCAATAATCAAATGACTAAAGGTTTAAAAGTCTAACCGGTAATCAAATGAGTAAGGTTTAAAAATATTATCAATAACCAAACAATTGCGAGGTTCAAAAGATTTATCAGTAATCATATTGCTTAAGGTTAAAAAGTCTTACCAATAATCAAATGAATTAAGGTTTAAAAGTTTTATTAATAACCAAATAATTGCGAGGTTCAAAAGATTTATCAATAATCAAATGACTTAAGGTTTAAAAGTCTTACCAATAATTAAATGTAAATGGATTAAAAGTCTTACCAATAATTAAATGTAAATGGATTAAAAGTCTTATCAATAACCAAACAATTGCGAGGTTCAAAAGATTTCTCAATAATCAAATTGCTTAAGGTTAAAAAGTCTTACCAATAATCAAATGAATTAAGGTTTAAAAGTTTTATTAATAACCAAATAATTGCGAGGTTCAAAAGATTTATCAATAATCAAATGACTTAAGGTTTAAAAGTCTAACCGTAATAAAATTAGTAAGGTTTAAAAATATTATCAATAACCAAACAATTGCGAGGTTCAAAAGATTTATCAGTAATCATATTGCTTAAGGTTAAAAAGTCTTACCAATAATCAAATGAATTAAGGTTTAAAAGTTTTATTAATAACCAAATAATTGCGAGGTTCAAAAGATTTATCAATAATCAAATGACTTAAGGTTTAAAAGTCTAACCGGTAATCAAATGAGTAAGGTTTAAAAATATTATCAATAACCAAACAATTGCGAGGTTCAAAAGATTTATCAGTAATCATATTGCTTAAGGTTAAAAAGTCTTACCAATAATCAAATGAATAAGGTTTAAAAGTTTTTTAATAACCAAATAATTGCGAGGTTCAAAAGATTATCAATAATCAAATGACTTAAGGTTTAAAAGTCTTACCAATAATTAAATGTAAAAGGATTAAAAGTCTTACCAATAATTAAATGTAAAAGGATTAAAAGTTTTACCAATAATTTAATGTAAAAGGATTAAAAGTCTTATCAATAACCAAATAGTTGCGAGGTTCAAAAGATTTATCAATAATCAAATGACTTAAGGTTTAAAAGTCTTACCAATAATTAAATGTAAAAGGATTAAAAGTCTTGCCAATAATTAAATGTAAAAGATTAAAAGTCTTACCAATAATTTAATGTAAAAGGATTAAAAGTCTTATCAATAACCAAATAGTTGCGAGGTTCAAAAGATTTATCAATAATCAAATGACTTAAGGTTTAAAAGTCTTACCAATAATTAAATGTAAAAGGATTAAAAGTCTTGCGAAAATTAAATGTAAAAGGATTAAAAGTCTTACCAATAATTTAATGTAAAAGGATTAAAAGTCTTATCAATAACCAAATAATTGGGAGGTTCAAAAGATTTATCAATAATCAAATGACTTAAGGTTTAAAAGTCTTACCAATAATTAAATGTAAAAGGATTAAAAGTCTTACCAATAATTAAATGTAAAAGGATTAAAAGTCTTACCAATAATTTAATGTAAAAGGATTAAAAGTCTTATCAATAACCAAATAATTGCGAGGTTCAAAAGATTTATCAATAATCAAATGACTTAAGGTTTAAAAGTCTTACCAATAATTAAATGTAAATGGATTAAAAGTCTTACCAATAATTAAATGTAAATGGATTAAAATTCTTATCAATAACCAAACAATTGCGAGGTTCAAAAGATTTCTCAATAATCAAATTGCTTAAGGTTAAAAAGTCTTACCAATAATCAAATGAATTAAGGTTTAAAAGTTTTATTAATAACCAAATAATTGCGAGGTTCAAAAGATTTATCAATAATCAAATGACTTAAGGTTTAAAAGTCTAACCGGTAATCAAATGAGTAAGGTTTAAAAATATTATCAATAACCAAACAATTGCGAGGTTCAAAAGATTTATCAGTAATCATATTGCTTAAGGTTAAAAAGTCTTACCAATAATCAAATGAATTAAGGTTTAAAAGTTTTATTAATAACCAAATAATTGCGAGGTTCAAAAGATTTCTCAATAATCAAATGACTTAAGGTTTAAAAGTCTTGCCAATAATTAAATGTAAAAGGTTTAAAAGTCTTACCAATAATTAAATGTAAAAGGATTAAAAGTCTTATCAATAACCAAACAATTGCGAGGTTCAAAAGATTTATCAATAATCAAATGACTTAAGGTTTAAAAGTCTTACCAATAATTAAATGCAAAAAGGGTTAAAAGTCTTATCAATAACCAAACAATTGCGAGGTTCAAAAGATTTCTCAATAATCAAATGACTTAAGGTTTAAAAGTCTTGCCAATAATTAAATGTAAAAGGATTAAAAGTCTTATCAATAACCAAACAATTGCGAGGTTCAAAAGATTTCTCAATAATCAAATGACTTAAGGTTTAAAAGTCTTGCCAATAATTAAATGTAAAAGGATTAAAAGTCTTATCAATAACCAAACAATTGCGAGGTTCAAAAGATTTACCAATAATCAAATGACTTAACGTTTAAAAGTCTTGCCAATAATTAAATGTAAAAGGATTAAAAGTCTTATCAATAACCAAACAATTGCGAGGTTCAAAAGATTTCTCAATAATCAAATGACTTAAGGTTTAAAAGTCTTGCCAATAATTAAATGTAAAAGGATTAAAAGTCTTACCAATAATTAAATGTAAAAGGATTAAAAGTCTTATCAATAACCAAACAATTGCGAGGTTCAAAAGATTTCTCAATAATCAAATGACTTAAGGTTTAAAAGTCTTGCCAATAATTAAATGTAAAAGGTTTAAAAGTCTTGCCAATAATTAAATGTAAAAGGATTAAAAGTCTTATCAATAACCAAACAATTGCGAGGTTCAAAAGATTTCTCAATAATCAAATGACTTAAGGTTTAAAAGTCTAACCGGTAATCAAATGAGTAAGGTTTAAAAATATTATCAATAACCAAACAATTGCGAGGTTCAAAAGATTTATCAGTAATCATATTGCTTAAGGTTAAAAAGTCTTACCAATAATCAAATGAATTAAGGTTTAAAAGTTTTATTAATAACCAAATAATTGCGAGGTTCAAAAGATTTATCAATAATCAAATGACTTAAGGTTTAAAAGTCTAACCGGTAATCAAATGAGTAAGGTTTAAAAATATTATCAATAACCAAACAATTGCGAGGTTCAAAAAGATTTATCAGTAATCATATTTCTTAAGTTTAAAAAGTCTTACCACTAATCAAATGAATTAAGGTTTAAAAGTTTTTTTAATAACCAAATAATTGCGAGGTTCAAAAGATTTATCAATAATCAAATGACTTAAGGTTTAAAAGTCTTACCAATAATTAAATGTAAAAGGATTAAAAGTCTTACCAATAATTAAATGTAAAAGGATTAAAAGTTTTACCAATAATTTAATGTAAAAGGATTAAAAGTCTTATCAATAACCAAATAGTTGCGAGGTTCAAAAGATTTATCAATAATCAAATGACTTAAGGTTTAAAAGTCTTACCAATAATTAAATGTAAAAGGATTAAAAGTCTTGCCAATAATTAAATGTAAAAGATTAAAAGTCTTACCAATAATTTAATGTAAAAGGATTAAAAGTCTTATCAATAACCAAATAGTTGCGAGGTTCAAAAGATTTATCAATAATCAAATGACTTAAGGTTTAAAAGTCTTACCAATAATTAAATGTAAAAGGATTAAAAGTCTTGCGAAAATTAAATGTAAAAGGATTAAAAGTCTTACCAATAATTTAATGTAAAAGGATTAAAAGTCTTATCAATAACCAAATAATTGGGAGGTTCAAAAGATTTATCAATAATCAAATGACTTAAGGTTTAAAAGTCTTACCAATAATTAAATGTAAAAGGATTAAAAGTCTTACCAATAATTAAATGTAAAAGGATTAAAAGTCTTACCAATAATTTAATGTAAAAGGATTAAAAGTCTTATCAATAACCAAATAATTGCGAGGTTCAAAAGATTTATCAATAATCAAATGACTTAAGGTTTAAAAGTCTTACAATAATTAAATGTAAATGGATTAAAAGTCTTACCATAATTAAATGTAAATGGATTAAAATTCTTATCAATAACCAAACAATTGCGAGGTTCAAAAGATTTCTCAATAATCAAATTGCTTAAGGTTAAAAAGTCTTACCAATAATCAAATGAATTAAGGTTTTAAAAGTTTTATTAATAACCAAATAATTGCGAGGTTCAAAAGATTTATCAATAATCAAATGACTTAAGGTTTAAAAGTCTAACCGGTAATCAAATGAGTAAGGTTTAAAAATATTATCAATAACCAAACAATTGCGAGGTTCAAAAGATTTATCAGTAATCATATTGCTTAAGGTTAAAAAGTCTTACCAATAATCAAATGAATTAACGGTTTTAAAAGTTTTATTAATAACCAAATAATTGCGAGGTTCAAAAGATTTCTCAATAATCAAATGACTTAAGGTTTAAAAGTCTTGCCAATAATTAAATGTAAAAGGATTAAAAGTCTTACCAATAATTAAATGTAAAAGGATTAAAAGTCTTATCAATAACCAAACAATTGCGAGGTTCAAAAGATTTATCAATAATCAAATGACTTAAGGTTTAAAAGTCTTACCAATAATTAAATGCAAAAAGGGTTAAAAGTCTTATCAATAACCAAACAATTGCGAGGTTCAAAAGATTTCTCAATAATCAAATGACTTAAGGTTTAAAAGTCTTGCCAATAATTAAATGTAAAAGGATTAAAAGTCTGATCAATAACCAAACAATTGCGAGGTTCAAAAGATTTCTCAATAATCAAATGACTTAAGGTTTAAAAGTCTTGCCAATAATTAAATGTAAAAGGATTAAAAGTCTTATCAATAACCAAACAATTGCGAGGTTCAAAAGATTTACCAATAATCAAATGACTTAACGTTTAAAAGTCTTGCCAATAATTAAATGTAAAAGGATTAAAAGTCTTATCAATAACCAAACAATTGCGAGGTTCAAAAGATTTCTCAATAATCAAATGACTTAAGGTTTAAAAGTCTTGCCAATAATTAAATGTAAAAGGATTAAAAGTCTTAACAATAATTAAATGTAAAAAGGATTAAAAAGTCTTATCAATAACCAAACAATTGCGAGGTTCAAAAGATTTCTCAATAATCAAATGACTTAAGGTTTAAAAGTCTTGCCAATAATTAAATGTAAAAGGTTTAAAAGTCTTGCCAATAATTAAATGTAAAAGGATTAAAAGTCTTATCAATAACCAAACAATTGCGAGGTTCAAAAGATTTCTCAATAATCAAATGACTTAAGTTTTAAAAGTCTTGCCAATAATTAAATGTAAAGGATTAAAAGTCTTATCAATAACCAAACAAATTGCGAGGTTCAAAAGATTTCTAAATAATCAAATGACTTAAGGTTTAAAAGTCTTGCCAATAATTAAATGTAAAAGGATTAAAAGTCTTATCAATAACCAAACAATTGCGAGGTTCAAAAGATGTACCAATAATCAAATGACTTAAGGTTTAAAAGTCTTGCCAATAATTAAATGTAAAAGGATTAAAAGTCTTATCAATAACCAAACAATTGCGAGGTTCAAAAGATTTACCAATAATCAAATGACTTAAGGTTTAAAAGTCTTGGCAATAATCAAGTGATTTAAGGTTTAAAAGTTTTATCAATAACCAAACAATTGCGAGGTTCAAAAAATATACCAACAATTATCCTTAGGGGTAATCAGCTAATAATTTGAGGTCCGTACAGATAAAAATACATATACAATATAGTAATATATATATATATATATATATATATATATATATATATATATATATATATATATATATATTAGCAGATTTCCCTTACCCCCCCCCCCTGTCATGAACCACTTCATTACAAGGCTAAATAACCAATACTGTTTTCATTGAACTTTTAATTTGTGAGATATATGTAAAAACGCCCCCCCCCTTTTGTGTCCCTAGGACTATTACTAGAATGTAAGTGATTGAGACATAACTGACTCTGATTCATTACAAATTACAGCACTAGCTTCAGTAAATTGTTTTTCTTCCCGGTCTATCTATCTATTCATCGCTACGAGGTTGGCTGGCCTGTTTGTTTACAATTCAGCCGCTCTCTGTTGTAGAGATTATTAACTTGTATTGTAAATTGACTGAAAGATTTCTCATTACCGTTTGTATTTATTCCCTTAGCATTCACGGTAAAGTTACCTGTTTATATATTTATCCCCTGCGTGACGGACTTTATTATTTGATCGCTTCTGAACTCGAGATATATCTGAATCCCAGATTGTTTCCTCCATGTTTGAATATGGCTGATGGAGAAAATACTTAGTATACACAGCTCCTGTTTTCCTGTATATAAGTTTCCTGATTAGATAGAGGTAGATTAGAGACAGGAAGAGCTGGTGTTTACTAGCGATGCACGCCGTGTAACGAGCACTGATTCAGGTCCGCTGATCCTACTTCAGAAAGCGAATCTTACCCAGAGCAAAACTCTCAGAGTGTTCCCGAGCCTTTCTTCGCTTCAATGTCCCTACACATGTATAAGAAGTCCCTCATATATATATATATATATATATATATATATATATATATATATATATATATCCTATTTTTGAGGCTGCATCGCTGGGAAGTATCGTCATTATGAGGATTTCGGCTATCTGCTCCAGCGGTTGGAATTTTTGTTCTGCAAATTTTCAATGGAAATGCGTCCATCTTCGTCAGGCATAAATTTTATTTGAATGGCTACTTCAATTATCATATGTTTTGGAGTTTTATTTTATTACAGTATGGCTTTCCACGTTTCTGAAAGTATGACACCGTCCACGCCGTTTATAGTATTTGCTCTCTTATTTATTTCTAGGGCTTCCAGGACTAATCTTTTTAATTTTTACCACCTCGGTAAAAGATTAGTCCTGGAAGCCCTAGAAATAAATAAGAGGACAAATACTATAAACGGCTTGGACGTTGTCATACTTTCAGAAACGTGGAAAGCCATTCTGTAATATAATAAAACTCCAAAACATATGATAATTGAAGTATAAGTGAAGATGGACGCATTTCCATTGAAAATTTGCAGAACAAAAATTCCAACCGCTGGAGCAGATAGCTGAAATCGTCACAATATATATATATATATATATATATATATATATATATATATATATATATATATATATTATTTTCATAATTCTATTTATTTATTTATATATATACGTACAAATATATTCTAGATTATTAATTTTAGTATTTTTTTTTCCAGGTATGTCCTTTAGTCCGATGGTTTTTCAAAACTATTGTATCCTGTTATGTGAGTAATTAACATTTTTAAACTAAAGAATAGTGTGGGGGCACAGCTGAGCCATGCGCCTTAACTCACAAAACTAAAGAATAGTGTGGGGGCAGAGCTGAGCCATGTGCCTTAACTCACAAAACTAAAGAATAGTGTGGGGGCACAGCTGAGCCATGTGCCTTAACTCACAAAACTAAAGAATAGTGTGGGGGCACAGCTGAGCCATGTGCCTTAACTCACAAAACTAAAGAATAGTGTGGGGGCACGGCTGAGCCATGTGCCTTAACTCACAAAACTAAAGAATAGTGTTGGGGCACAGCTGAGCCATGTGCCTTAACTCACAAAACTAAAGAATAGTGTTGGGGCACAGCTGAGCCATGTGCCTTAACTCACAAAACTAAAGAATAGTGTTGGGGCACAGCTGAGCCATGTGCCTTAACTCACAAAACTAGAGAATAGTGTGGGGGCACGGCTGAGCCATGTGCCTTAACTCACAAAACTAAAGAATAGTGTTTGGGCACAGCTGAGCCATGTGCCTTAACTCACAAAACTAAAGAACAGTGTTGGGGCACAGCTGAGCCATGTGCCTTAACTCACAAAACTAGAGAATAGTGTTGGGGCACGGCTGAGCCATGTGCCTTAACTCACAAAACTAGAGAATAGTGTGGGGGCACAGCTGAGCCATGTGCCTTAACTCACAAAACTAAAGAATAGTGTTGGGGCACAGCTGAGCCATGTGCCTTAACTCACAAAACTAAAGAACAGTGTTGGGGCACAGCTGAGCTATGTGCCTTAACTCACACCTCAAACCTAGAGTGGCGAGTTCCATTCTCGCCTCACCAATAGGAATTTATTTAGTGAACTCATTAATTAAAGTCATTAGACCCACACTGGCTAGAAAAAGTCTGCCACGCCGGGCTGCGTAAACTAAGCAGATTTCCGTCGTAAAGATTAGTAATAGATAAGCCTGCATACTGCTGACACATCACCACCGTGAATGTTAAGTGAATAGATACAAACGGTAATAAGAAATCTTTCCTCTGCCGGCGCCATGAGTCACAAATGTAAACAAACAGGTCTGCCAACAGCTCAGCGGAAAGAAAAACAATAACTGAAACATATCAGAATACTACATAGTCATTTTATTGATAAATATGTACTGTACATAGTACTGGGGGAGGGGTGACAAGAACATATTTGCATCTATTTGAATGTCTCTGGAAAACAATATTTGGTATTTAAGCTTAGAATAATGCGGTTTTTTATATAACAGAATATTGATTATGTAACACTAGTAGAAATGAGGGTTTACTGAAGGTTGAAAACTGAAAAATCCAAATATCTCGGTAAATGAATAAATGTATGTAACAATATTTATAGTAAGTTTAATTTGCAATAAGATTGTTTTTATACTATTTCTCTAAATTACTTGTATAGAACCAATCTCATTACAAATTACATTTAATATAAATACCGTTATATACATCTATTCTCTATCTTGAATATTAACCGAGATATTTGCTTTTTTATTAATTGTGTGCGGATAACGGATATAAGATCGGCTGGTGTCGGTTCTAGTCATGAGTATCCCCCGAAAGCTAGTTCGGCCGAGTCCCTAACTGAAATTTCTTTATTGTAAAACGACGTAGGAAATCCTACGCAAGTAGTTAAAAGGATAATTAATTGATAAACTATAAGAACAACTGAATTAGGTTGGAAGGACAACGACCCAGAAGATCTTTGTGGCCTTCTGGATGCCTTCTTGGAATGTTGTGATTCCGTGAGCCTAGAAGAAATGACAGAGCCTAACCCAAACTACACCAATTTACTATTTAACAATTATACTACTAGTTATGTTTAAATGAATATCTTCTAGTTTTACAGTTAGCCTATTTGTGATACGGTACAGGTTTACTGTTGTCCCTTTTTCTGTTAGACTAATTTCTGTTATTAAATCTATTGCCTCAAGACACGCCTCTATTCGGCCTCTTATGCAAGGCAGAACGGGGAAGACTGGATGTCGGAACAGAAGTGTGGGAAATCTTTCTTCTTGCATGAATATAAAATCAATAAGTCCGTCACGCACGGGCTGCGTAAACAAAGCAGATTTCCCTCGTGAAGTTTTACAAAAGAGAAATTTCACGAGATCCGAACAGTTACGGGAACGGTGGAATCAGGTTTTGGAACGACTAGAACCGAAATTAGCCAATCTCATCTCGTCCGTTATCAGCACACACAGAGAAGAACAAGAGAGTGAATGCATATAACAATATTTATAGTAAATTTAATTTCCAATAAGATGTTTTCTATGCAATTTCTCGATCCGACATATAGTAACAGAGATATTTCGAATGGAATCGAAAACCGACTATAGAACCGATAAATAAACAGTGACTATAGCTCCGATAAACAAAAAGTGCGTGGAATCAGAAACCGACTATAGCTCCGATAAATAAACAGTGCATGGAACCGGAAACCGACTATAGCTCCGATAAATACACAGTGCATGGAACCGGAAACCGACTATAGCTCCGATAAAGAAACAGTGCAATGGAACCGAAAACCGACTATAGCTCCGATAAAACAAAAAGTGCGTGGGAATCAGAAACCGACTATATCTCCGATAAATAAACAGTGCATGGAACCGGAAACCGACTATAGCTCCGATAAATAAACAGTGCATGGAATCAGAAACCGACTATAGCTCCGATAAATAAACAGTGCATGGAACCGGAAACCGACTATAGCTCCGATAAATACACAGTGCATGGAACCGGAAACCGACTATAGCTCCGATAAATACACAGTGCATGGAACCGGAAACCGACTATAGCTCCGATAAATACACAGTGCATGGAACCGGAAACCGACTATAGCTCCGATAAATAAACAGTGCATGGAACCGGAAACCGACTATAGCTCCGATAAATACACAGTGCATGGAACCGGAAACCGACTATAGCTCCGATAAATAAACAGTGCATGGAACCGGAAACCGACTATAGCTCCGATAAATACACAGTGCCATGGAACCGGAAAACCGACTATAGCTCCGATAAATAAACAGTGCATGGAACCGGAAACCGACTATAGCTCCGATAAATAAACAGTGCATGGAACCGGAAAACCGACTATAGCTCCGATAAATACACAGTGCATGGAACCGAAACCGACTATAGCTCCGATAAATATAACAGTGCATGGAACCGGAAACCGACTAAATAGCTCCGATAAATACACAGTGCATGGAACCGGAAACCGACTATAGCTCGATAAATAAACAGAGCGTATGGAATCCGGAAAACCGACTATAGCTCCGATAAATAAACACAGTGCATGGAACGGAAACCGACTATAGCTCCGATATATACACAGTGAAGGGAACCGGAAACCGACTAAAGCTCCGATAAATAAACAGTGCATGGAACCGGAAACCGACTATAGCTCCGATAAATAAACAGTGCATGGAACCGGAAACCGACTATAGCTCCGATAAACAAAAAGTGCGTGGAAACAGAAACCGACTATAGCTCCGATAAATACACAGTGCATGGAACCGGAAACCGACTATAGCTCCGATAAATAAACAGTGCATGGAACCGGAAACCGACTATAGCTCCGATAAATACACAGTGCATGGAACCGGAAACCGACTATAGCTCCGATAAATAAACAGTGCATGTACCCTGACACCGACTATAGCACCGATAAATACACAGTGCATGGGACGGGAAACCGACTATAGCACCGATAAATACACAGTGAATGGAACCGGAAACCGACTATAGCACCGATAAATACACAGTGCATGGGACGGGAAACCGACTATAGCTCCGATAAATACACAGTGCATGGAACCGGAAACCGACTATAGCTCCGATAAATAAACAGAGCGTAGAATCGGAAACCGACTATAGCTCCGATAAATACACAGTGCATGGAACCGGAAACCGACTATAGCTCCGATAAATAAACAGTGCATGGAACCGGAAACCGACTATAGCTCCGATAAATAAACAGTGCATGGAACCGGAAACCGACTATAGCTCCGATAAATACACAGTGCATGGAACCGGAAACCGACTATAGCTCCGATAAATAAACAGTGCATGGAACCGGAAACCGACTATAGCTCCGATAAATACACAGTGCATGGAACTCGGAAACCGACTATAGCTCAGATAAATACACAGAGCGTTGTAAGGGAAACCGACTATAGCTCCGATAAATACACAGTGCATGGAACCGGAAACCGACTATAGCTCCGATAAATACACAGTGCATGGAACCGGAAACCGACTAAAGCTCCGATAAATAAACAGTGCATGGAACCGGAAACCGACTATAGCTCCGATAAATAAACAGTGCATGGAACCGGAAACCGACTATAGCTCCGATAAATACACAGTGCATGGAACCGGAAACCGACTATAGCTCCGATAAATACACAGTGCATGGAACCGGAAACCGACTATAGCTCCGATAAATACACAGTGCATGGAACCGGAAACCGACTATAGCTCCGATAAATACACAGTGCATGGAACCGGAAACCGACTATAGCTCCGATAAATACACAGTGCATGGAACCGGAAACCGACTATAGCACCGATAAATACACAGTGCATGGGACGGGAAACCGACTATAGCACCGATAAATACACAGTGCATGGAACCGGAAACCGACTATAGCTCCGATAAATACACAGTGCATGGAACCGGAAACCGACTATAGCTCCGATAAATAAACAGTGCATGGAACCGGAAACCGACTATAGCTCAGATAAACAAGTAGCGTATAAAGCATCTAAAGGTCATTGCAATAAACGACAAGAGGGAATGAGAGGAATGCACAATGTCCGGATGGCGATACTGGCTGGTTATTCAAATGAGGCGCTCGGTTCAACTGGTAATTAAAAGTCAGGAGTCTCTTTTATGTATGGACATATCTCATAGGTGGATAGGGAGTGTGGCCTATACACAGCCTCGTAAAGCTACCCCCGCTCCTTCACTAACTGAACCACTTCCATTCTCCACCGACATTCCTCCCAAACATTCATACCCTCGCCCCACAGCTCACCATTCTCTCTCTCAATTATAAACCTATAAATGTTGGACTTTATCAATGCCGTATTTATGAATATATAGTATATCATCGCCGAAATATATTAAACATTTTGGCCTAACATTAAACAAAGGATTAACATTCATAGAACATATAATAAAGTCCGTCACGTAGGGGCGCGTAATCTAAGCATATTTCCCGTGTGAAGCTTTACAATAGAAAAGTCCGTCACGCAGGGGCTCTGCGATAACAAACTATGCAGATTTCCCACGTGAAGTTATAGAATAGAGAAAATTTCAGAATAGAGAGTCAAACAATTTTACAGGAACGGCCCGAACTAGCTCTTGACGGAAAACTCCACGACTAGACCCGAAGTTAGCCCGATCTCTATCTCAGAAGCTGAAAACAGGCGAAAAAATGCACAAATATACTCGGTTAATATTACAGATAAGGAGAATAAATTGTATATAAACATTATCTATAGTGAAATTAAAATTTGTAATCAAGATTGCGTACTATATAAATTGGTTTGATTCGACGTATAGTAAAACGTAGATATTTCGATTTCCTCCCCTCCCACTGGTCCTATTTAGCCATTAACGAACTTGAATCTTCCTTTTTACACAAAACGATTAAATACCAACTTTGGTAACGATAAAAAACAGTCCGTCACGCAGGGGCTGCGTTAACTAAGCAGATTTCCTACGTGCGCCACATATTGGCATTTATCTCATTATACTCAAAAGTTCAATGAGAACAATATTTGGTGTTTAAGCTTTAAATACAGTGCTTCATAGCATAATGGAATATTGTTGATATGAGATGAGTAGGAGTGGGGCTTTAATCAGACCGAAAACTAAATCTGCAAATATCTCAGTTACTAATCAAGATAATGAAAACATGTACATAACAACATTTATAGAACATTACATTTGCAAGAATATTGGTTCTATACAATGTTTCGATCCGACGTATAGTAACGAGAGATATTTCGAATTTTCGAAAATCCTCCCCATAAACCCCCCTCCCACTGATCCGATTTCTGCCATTAACCAACTTGATCTTTATTTTTGCATAAAACGTTTAAATATCAAGTTTGGTACGATCAAACGAAAATTGCGTCCGCTAGAGCGTTAACAGACAGATATATATATATATATATATATATATATATATATATATATATATATATATATATATATATATATTATATATATTGATCGGACCTCATTTTCGTCATCTCCTGGTTAGGATCGATGGACAAATTTGAAGTTATTTTTCGAAAACTCGCGGTAAGGGAAAT
>CM032232.1:150525000-150532500 GCA_019009955.1 Riptortus pedestris | reverse complement strand
AGGGGGGGGCACTTAGAATAATGCCGTAGGGCAGCCCTTGGTCCCGCAAAATATATATATATATATATATATATATATCAATTGCCTTAAATATAAATCTTCTATGGTGGTTTTAACGCCATTTTCAAAACGTGGAATGAAAAGAAATGTATTTAAATGAATTAAATTTCGAATTAATAGAATATGACCCGTCAAATATTTTTATTTTCTACAAACAAATATAGCATTTATATATATTGTTACGGCTATTACAAAATCAGTAATAAACGTTGTTTATTAGAGCTCTTTTGGATTGCAAAATTAAACACACAAGTTCTGAGTTTTTATCACTGCACAATGTATTTAACAATGCACTGCACACTTTGTAATTATTCTTAACTAGTACTCACAGTATGCACTGATAGCTTCACTGTTCTTATTGCACAGCCAAATAACTCACTCACGATCACTGAAGTTCACAAAAACACGGCACTGCACTCATCTCCGCAAAGATGACGGTACTACACTGTCCCTTTGCTTTTACACGGCACTACACTGTTCTTTACATAAAAATGGCACAACACAGTTCTTCACATAAAACACTTTACCGCACTGCAACTAAAACGCACTGTTCACTAAAGCTGCACTGAACGCACTGTTGATCACTTGAAGAGAGCTGAGAACAAACTAACTCTCGGGACGAGCTGAGCCGCTTTTATATATTTATATTTGTCTATTACCGCTCTAGCGGTCGCAATTTTTGCTTGATCGTTACCGTACTGGATATTTAAACATTTTATGTAAAAGTAAAAAACAAGTTCGTTAATGACTGAAATCGGAGCAGTGGGAGGGGGATAAGAGGAGAGGATTTTCGAAAATTCAAAATATCTCCGTTACTATACCTCGGATCGAAAAATTGTATAGAACCAATCTTTGCAAATTAAAATTACTAGTAACATTGTAATATACGTTTATTCTCTATTTTGAATATGAACCGAGATATTTGCGTTTTTGTGTGTGAGGATAAAGGACTAGATGAGATCGACTAATTTAGGTTCTTCTCGTGACTTTCACGAGGTGGTTCGGCCGTTTCAGTAACTGTTAATCACCTAGTTAGCGTCGCTGGTCATTTGACGAAATGTTTAGCGCCATGAATATAACAGATATGTTCCTAGCTGATTTCTCTTAAGATGATACTTGGGATAGGGTAAGGAACAAGACATGAGCGCTAATTAAGGTAGCACGGACACGATGAGCAAAGTGCAAACTAGTAAATATTGATTGAGTTTGTCGACTAACAACCTCAGCTACTCAATGGGAGCTACCTGTTGTCTGGCGAGTTTTATCTGTAAATAAATCCCTAATTGGGGTTTGCTGTTGGAGGCCCGCGGGAGTCGCGAGATGTTTATTCAGCCAGCCAAACACAGCAACAGTTACACTTTCTTTACAAGCCAACGCAAACTTGAGTTGCTAGCTGTGCTTTGAATGGTGTTTTCACTGTTCCGAGCTATGAAAATGTCTCATCAGGGGAAATAGTTAGTTAGGAATTGTAATGTCACCCGGGGGCAGATTGAGTTCTACAACAATCGGCCGTCTAGGAGGCCAGTAATTGGTGTAATGTTTGCAATTAACAACTCTAACTGCCTTAGCAAATGTCTAGAAATTGAAATCGGCTTTTGATCTACTCTCTCTCTCTCTCTCTCTCTCTCTCTCTCTCTCTCTCTCTCTCTCTCTCTCTCTCTCTCTCTCTCTCTCTCTCTCTCTCTCTCTCTTTCTCACCTCTCTCTGTCTCTCTCACTCTCTTTCTCCCTTCTCTCTCTCTCTCTCTCTCACCCACTTTTTTTTTTTTATTTTTTTTTTTTTTTTTTTTTATCCTTCTCTGCCCCCGCTTTACCTTAAGGCTGCCCTTATACAAGCGGTACTCTCCAATTTCTTTTTTGAATTTTGATTTCCGGGATTTTAAATAGGTCTGTGGTAACTCTTCCTTGGTGCTTTCTAAGCAGCGAGGATGAGCTTTGTGCATTAATAAAATAAGTGGTTATAGCAACTATTGGGTTAAATTTTTGGGCGCCCGCAATTGGAATGCCGCTGCTCTGTTGAGCGGAATTCCAATATACCTTTTAAACTAATTCTAAGTCCTTAATTCTAACTATTTTAATAATGCTAACAAATGTCTATAATATTTCTAAACTATATTATATTCTAATTTGTTACTTTACACTAATTAAAAACTATTTTAGTTATTTATTTACATATTATTATTTATTACTTAATTTATTTATTTATTTATTTTTTTTTTTGTAATACACTAGTAGTAAATTTCTCACCCACTCTCTCTCACCCATTCTCTCTCACCCACTCTCTCTCTCCCTCTCTCTCTCTTTCTCTCTCTCTCTCTCTCTCTCTCTCTCTCTCTCTTTCTCTCTCTTTCTCCTCTCTCTCTCTCTCTCTCTCTCTCTCTCTCTCTCTCTCTCTCTTTCTCCCCTCTTTCTCCCTTTCTCTCACCTCTCTCTCTCTCACCCACTCTCTCTCCTCTTGTTGCACATAACAACTGCAAGCGTGAGCTATGAAATAGAACCTCTATCGAAGTCTTTACATTTTGATAGTTTTGAAGATAGGAGGAAGTGGTGGTGACAAGGCAAAAAACCGCGGACGGGGAAGGCCTGTGTGTAAAAGTTCCAAATACTTCATTGATGTGTGTCGGCAGAGCTTTCGAGACGGCATAACTGGAGGGATGAGGTTTACCATCCTGGAGAATGTAACCCTTCCTGGATACTGGTTTCTGGAGAAATCATCCTTGTTAGAGAAATCAACCTTGTCTTTCTCCAGCTTTCTTCCAGGCTAAATAGAAAAAAAACCTACCAATTCCATAGCGTTATCATTTGAATAAACTACTCTTCCATAACTTTCTCATAGTTTATCGCTGTGTTGTCATCGGTTGATTTAAGGCGCTCTCTTGGCACAACCAGGAGTCGGTTTATCCTGACGCTGGCTGGGGTCAACCGGGTTTTTAGTAGCTGGAGGTTTAATAGCTGCCGCCATATTCGAAGTATTTCCTCAAATATCCATCGATCCTACTTAGGAGATGACGAAAATGAGGTTTATGCTCTAGCGGTTGACATTTTTGTTACATATTGTAGCGTTTCACTTGACACTGAACATTATATTTCTTAATGGTTCAAATCGGACATGGAATTGGGGATGTCAAAGGAAAGGGCAATTTGAATATTTACCTCCGTTAAAATGAGTCAGACTGAAAAATGTTATAGGACATGTCTTGTTAACCTAGTATTGCTATACAATTCTACCTCTATACATTTCAGTAGATTTCCCTTGAGGGAAATCAGCTACTGACGTCGTAATCATGGCGCAATTTTCGAAACATTTCTTCAAATGTCCATCGATCCTACCTAGGAGATTACGAAAATGAGGACCCTTCAAAACTTTATATATCTGTTACCGCTTATTATTGTTTAATCGTCACCAAACTTGATATTTAGTCGTTTTTTGTAAAAAGAAAGATCAAGTTCGTTAACGGCTGAAATCGGTCCAGTGGGAGGAGCGTTTTAGACGGGAAGAATTTTGAAAATTCGAATTATCTCTGATTCTACACATTGGATCGAAACATTGTATAGAAACAATCTTAATGCAAATAAGATTTACTATAAATTATTGTTAGATACATTTAATCTCTATTTTGAATATTAACCAAGATATTTGCATTTTTAGTTTTCAGCCTTCAGTGAACCCCCACTTCTAATCGTGCTACATAAACAATACTCTGTTACACAATAAACCACATTATTACAAGCATAAATACCAAATATTGTTTTCATTGAACTTTTACTTTATGAGAAATATGCAAATACATTCTGTTGATCCCCACCCCTTCTTTTGTTCTTGGATTACTAAAATGTGTGTGATTGAGATAAAACTGATTCTGATTCATTACAAATTACAGCACTAGCTTTAGTAAATTGTTTTCAATAAATATAATATGTTCTATTCAGATATATTTGATTAATTGTTTGTCTTTACGATCTATCTATCTATTCAGTGCTACGAGGTTGGCTGGCATGTTTGTTTACAATTCAGCCGCTTTCCGTTGTAGAGAACTATTGAGCATTCACGGTAGTGTTACCTGTATGTATATTTATCTATTGTAAACCTTCGCGGGGGAAATCTGCTTAATTCACGCAGCCCCTGCGTGACGGACTTTTTTATATGTTTAGAAATGGTTGCAATGAAACATTCATTTGCCACGAAAAATGTTGTCCAATGTCCGTCGATCGTATAAGGGAAATCTGCTGAAAATAAAATGAAGCGTTGCCTGTGTTAGCGTTTGGAGGTATTTGACGGTTGACATGAAGGCCTATGTGTGTTAACTGTGTATGTACGGTATGGTAATTAGTGCATATGTTCTAAAATGGAGGGAAGGGGTTAGCCCAGCTGTTAGGGGTGGCTTTCAGGAGCTGTCACACGCTGTTTGCATCTCTAACACCTACCTACCCCTAAATATACACGTATATATACACACACAATATATGCATTTATTCTCAGTATAATATCCCTTTATAGGATTCGCAAATAAATACATATTTATAAAAATTCCGTCGCGCAGGCGTAAACTAAGCAGATTTCCCAGGCGAAGTTTTACAATAGATAAATATAAGTACAGGTAACACTACCGTGTATCTTAAGTGAATAAATATAAACGTTAATAAGAAATATTTTAGTCAATTTGCAATACAAGTTAATAATCTCTACAAAGGAAAGCGGCTGAATTGTAAACAAACAGGCCAGACAACCTAGTAGCACTGAATAAATAGATATAACCGGAAAGACAAATAATTAATAAAAAATACCTGAATGTAACATATTAATTTTATTGAAAACAGTTTACTAAAGCTAGTGCTGTAATTTGCAATGAACTAGAATCAGTTTTACCTCAATCACTGAAATTGTAGTAAAAGAAGGGGAGGGGGGGGGGAGTCAACATAACTTATTTGCACATATCTCATAAAGTAAAAGTTCAATGAAAACAATATTTGGTATTTAATCTTGTAATGAAGTGGTTCATAATATAACAGCTTATTATTAATATGGCACTATTAGGAATGGGGGTTTACTGATAGCGGAAAACTATAAAATCAAAATATCTCTGTTAATACGCATTATACAGAAAATATGTATAGGACAATATTTATAGTAAATTTAATTTGCAATAAGATTGTCCCTATGCAATTTTTCGATCTGACGTATAGTATCGGAGATATACACTTATGTTAAGTGTATGTCCATTGTTTAGAATATCAACTTGTATTGTAAATCGACTGAAAGATTTCTCTTAACCGTTTGTATTTATTCACTTAACATTCACGGTAGTGCTACCTTTATGTATATTTATCTATTGTAAACCTTTGTGTGTGGGAAATCTGCATAGTTTACGCAGCCCCTGCGTGACGGACTTTCTTGATATTTGTAACTTAGTCATATTCAGTTTCATCGTATAACGCAGGATAACTAAACTAAAGCTAAGTACTTCTTTAAGATTTTACTACAACCCAATTATATACTAGACATTCCGGGAACTCACTATCCTAAGTGCTCATGATTCTAAAAACGTCTATAACGCTTTGCTATAATTTAATTAAAAAAGTATTAACCAAAATACGTCCTATATCAGTTTAAAATAATTCAATTATTTGCTAAGGAGTACTAATATAAAACTAAGTACTTCTTTAAGATTTTACTATAACCCAATTATATACTAGACATTCCGGGAACTCGCTATCCTAAGTACTCATGATACTTAATTATTCTATTACGTTTTGCTATAATGCAATTATATGGTACTTCTATAATATTGTAATTTAATTAATAATAACTACCTTTATACTGGAAACTTATCGTTTTGCTAAAATTTAACTACATAAACGTATTAAAAAGTCCGTCACGCAGGGGCTGCGTAAACTAAGCCGATTTCCCACGTGAAGTTTTACAATAGAGAAATTTCACGAGAGTCAAGCAGTTAAGGAAACGGCAGAACTAGCTTTTGGCGGGAAAGTCATCCGTCCGTTAGCCGCCGAGATTTAATAAAAATGCAAATTATTCGGTTAGTATCCAAGATAGAGAATAAATGTATATAGCAATATTTATAGTAAATTTAATTTGCAATAAGATTAATTCTGTACAATATTTCGATCCGACCTATAGTAACGGAGATATTTCGAATTTTCGAAAATTCTCCCCTCTACCCCCCCCTCCCACTGGGCCGATTTCAGCCGTTAACGAACTTGATCTTTCTTTTTACATAAAACGACTAAATATCGAGTTTGGTAACGATCACACAAAAATTGCGACCACTAGAGCGGTAACAGACATATATATATATATATATATATATATATATACAGTTTTGAATGGACCTCATTTTTCGTCATCTACTAGGTAGGAGCGATGGACATTTGAAGAAAAATTCGAAAATTCCGTCATGAGTACAACCTCAATAGCTGATTTTAGGGGAAATCTGCAAAAATGCATATTATTCTCGTTATTTCTATGTCGTTTAGATTCAATTTACTTGTGTACTAGGAAATTCTTAGTGATAATTATACTAGGAACATCTGTAATTTAATTACATACTGCTGTAGATTTGTCTTTGAAAGGAATATATTTATTTTGTGTCCGAAAATCGTTCATATTCCAAACAAAAGTATAAATGTGTTTGTGTTTAAAGAAGAGTAATGGGCATAAATGGTTTCAGAAATATAAACTTCTGTTTCAGACATTTATTTTTTTGTTTAATATACAATAAGCTAAGCTTTTGTGAAATTAAAAATACATTGATAAAAAGGCTAAAACTCTTAATAAAATCCTAATTTCAACTAATTAAAAAATATTCTTCGAAACGGACTGAACAGCTTTTAGTGCAAGTATATCGTTATAAGAATTAAAAAGTGGTTAATAAATCCACCTTTGTGGAGGAAAATTAAATTAAAATTAGTCTAAAGAGTATTTACTCTTCCGAGTAACAATTCTCGAAAAGCTGAATGAAAAAGTTAAATACACAGTTTGCACGGGGCCACGATGAGCTGTTACTCTCCGCCATAATTCGCAGGATATTAAAAAGCCGACATTTAACGCCATTATCGAACTCGATTTATAATTTTACAAGAAACGCTTATATATCGGAGTTTGCTTAAGATCAAATAAGAATTGCGACTGCTAGACCCCTCACTGACGGGTAATATATATATATATATATATATATATATATATATATATATATATATATATATAGGGTGTTATTGTTTGTTGAGGATTTAGTCAATGTTGGTGAAAAAAAGAAATTAATTTATGCCAATATTTCGAGAACATTTATTTTCTCTTCTTCAGGGCAAGACTAGAATTACTTAAAAACTACTATACTTGTGGTTACATTAGGAATATATATATATATAATTTTGAACAGACCTCATTAGCAGATTTCTCTTATGGGAAATAAAAAGGACTTTAGTA
>CM032232.1:150507500-150520000 GCA_019009955.1 Riptortus pedestris | reverse complement strand
TTTTCGATCCGACGCATAATAACGGAGACATTTCGACTTTTTGAAAATCCTCCCCTCTAAACCCCACCTCTCACTGGTCCGATTTCAGCCATTAACGAACTTGATCTTTCTTTTTACATAAAACGACTAAATATCGAGTTTTGTGACGATCAAAAATAATTGCGACCGCCGGAGCGGTAACAGACAAATATATAGATCTCTCTCTCTCTCTCTCTCTCTCTCTCTCTCTCTCTCTCTCTCTCTATATATATATATATATATATATATATATACAGTTTTGAACGGACTTCATTTTCGTCATCTACTGGGTAGGATCGATGGACATTTGAAGAAAAATGTCGAAAATTCCGTCATGAGTACAACCTCAATAGCTGATTTCCCTTGAGGGAAATATGCATACGTTCATATTATGAAGCAATATATAATTGAATAAGTTATGAATTTAAGTCTAAATCATTTTCATTCTTTATATAAAGAGAAAGAAAATTTGTTGTATACCGCTCTAAGGGTAGAGAAAGTGATTTCAATATTTAAAAGGGAATAGTAAGAAGTTGGCGCTATATTTTCTCTAAATGCGAGGCTGAAGGCTGAGGAAATATTTTTGCAGTATTATCCTTTCTTGCTCTTTCTCCTTACAAATATTTTATAAACTCCTGAATGATTTATTTTATTTAAGTGAAAATAATAATAACAGAGAAACGTTGCTCCCTACTTTATTTTTTATTTATAAATGTGTTCTAATTCGGTATGGTATTGAACTAACTATTTATGATATAGCTTAGGCCATTTTTATTTAATAATTTATATATTAATAAGGTATTGTATATAAAGCAAATACATATAATGTACTTTAGCTAAGCCTCTCTGTACAACAACTTTGTAGATTGTTGATAGCTTCAGTGAAAGCAACTTCTGCCATTAGGTTTCCATCTGAAACAGCTTTTACGACAAAGGTGTGAGCATTTAGCAGATTTCCCTTATTCAGCTATTGAGTTCGGACTCATGACGCGAGTTTCCAAAAATATCCTCAAGTGCTCATCGATCCTACCTAGTAGATGACGAAAATTAGGTCCGTTCAAAAATTATATATATATACTAGCTCAGATACCCGGCTTCGCTCGGGAATTCATTTGAGGCTGAATGGTGATGGTATATTTTTGGCAAGGCTTTACTTTGCACAATATTTTGACATTTACCCGTCCCAGTGTCTAGGGTTATCGCCCGTTGTTGGCATTTGTTAATAATAAAATTATTTTTTTATGTAAGACTTCACTGTCCTGCATATTGTCATATTTCCCGCCTCCTGTGCAGGTGAGGTACCTGGTAGTTCATATTGAAAAGAAGTGTTGAGCAAATTTCTCTAAATAACAAAATAAACAACCTTTGTTATGTGCATATTTGCCGAAAATGCAAATGGAAACGAAATATCACTATTATTAATTTCAGGCCTTCCTTATAACCCCCACTTCTGCCCTTATTATAATGAAGGCGTTAGTACTAATTCACATACCGAGTTTGGTTTAATTCGGTTGAGTCTTTAGTGCTAAATAAAATTGTGGACTCCCGCTATAGTTTATAGCGTATAACTTATTTATGCTACCGTATACGGCAAAAGTGCATATAACAAAAGTTACTCTAAATAACATAATAAACAACTTTTGTAATGTGCATATTTGCTGAAAAAGCAATAGGAAACGAAATATCGCTATTTTTAATTTCAAGCCTCCCTTATAACCCCCACTCCTGCCCGTCCCTAGAAATGTTACTATGGCTTATTATAAGGAAATCGTTAGTATTAATTCACATAGCGAGTTTGGTTTAGTTCGGTTGAGTCTTTTGTGCCAAATAAAATTGTGGACTCCCCGCTATAGTTTTTAGCGTATAACTCATTTATACTTCCGTATACGACAAAAGTGCATATAACAAACGTTATTCTAAATTACAAAATAAACAACTTTTGTTATTTGCATATTTGCTGAAAAAGCAATAGGAAACGAAATATCGCCATTTTTAATTTCAGGCCTCCCTTATAACCCCCACTCCTGTTCGTCTTAGAGAATATTAATATAGCCTAAAGTCTAAGTTGGGCTAGTAGTAATATACATTCCAAGTTTCATAAAATTCGGTTCAGCCGTTTATGCGTGAAAAGGTAACAAACAAACAAACAAACAAATAAACAAACAAACAAACAAACAGACACCAAAGAAACAAAATGCAGTTATGGTGTCTATGACATGTGAAACGAAAAGTTATCGTGAAAATTCGCGAAAAAAATCAATGTACAGACAGAGGTTACAATTTTATATATATATATAGATATATATATATATATATATATATATATATATATATATATATATATATAATTTTGAACGGATTATATTAGTGTAATACCTAATGTACAGTAGTTATTAAGTAATTCTAGTCTTGCCCTGAAGAAGAGAAAATAAATATTCTCGAAATATTGGCATAAACTAAATTTTTTTTCACCAACAATGACTAAAATCTCAACAAACAACAACAACACCATATATCTATATATATATATATATATATATATATAAAATTGTAACCTCTGTCTGTACATTGATTTTTTTCGCGAAATTTCACGATAACTTTTCGTTTCACATGTCATAGACACCATAACTGCATTTTGTTTCTTTCGTGTCTGTTTGTTTGTTTGTTTGTTTATTTGTTTGTTTATTTGTTTGTTTGTTTGTTACCTTTTCACGCATAAACGGCTGAACCGAATTTTATGAAACTTGGTATGCATATTACTACTAGCCCAACTTAGACTTTAGGCTATATTAATTATTCTCAAAGACGAACAGGAGTGGGGGTTATAAGGGAGGCCTGAAAATAAAAATAGCGATATGTCGTTTTCTATTGCTTTTTCAGCAAATATGCACATAACAAAAGTTGATTATTTTGTAATTTAGAGTAACTTTTGTTATATACACTTTTTTTGCATACCGAATTATAAACGAGATATACGCTAAAACCTATAGCGGAAGTAAACAATTTTATTTGACACAACAGACTCAAACCGAACTAATAAATATTCGGTATGTGTATTAGCAGTAACGCCTTCATTATAATAAGCCGTACCAACATTTCTAGGGACGGGCAGGAGTGGGGGTTAGAAGAGAGGCCTGAAATTAAAAATGGTGATATTCCGTTTCCTATTGGTTATTCGGCAAAAATGCACATATCAAAAGCTGTTTATTTTGTTATTTAGATCAATTTTTGTCATATACACTTTCGCCGTATACCGACGTAAAAATGCGTTATACGCTAAAAATGGTAGCGGGAGTCAACAATTTTATTTGGCACACAAGAGACTTAACTGAACTGAATAAAACTCGGTATTTGTATTAGCACTAACGCCTTCATTATCATAAGCCATACCACCATTTCTAGGAACGGGCAGAAGTAGGGGTTGTAAGGGAGGGATATATATAAAAAGAGCGGTATTTCGTTTTCTATTGGTTTTTCTGCATATATGCTCAGTACAAAAGTTATTTAGTTTGTTATTTAAAGTAACTTTTGTTATATTCTCTTTTTTTGTATAACAAATTATAAACGAGATATATACTAAAAGCTAAAGCGGGAGTCAACTATTTTATTTGATACCAACGGTTGAACCGATTCCAACAAAACTTGGAATATATAAATTAGCATTAATTCTTAAATAGTTATAAGCTATATTAAAATGTTTAGGTTATAACGGGGGTGGGGAATTATAAGGGAGGCCTGATAAAAATTCGGGATATTTCATTTTTTATCCCAAACCAACCACGGATACTAGCCTTGAACCACTGAAACGGGTAATTATCAAAATATTGTGCAAAGTAAAGTTCTTGCCGAAAAAATTACCATTATCATCCCGGCTCAAATGAATTCCCGGGCGGAAGCCGGGTACCTTAGCTAGTATATATATATATATATAGATAGACTTGTCAGTTATCGGTCTAGCAGTCGTAATTCTTATTTGATCTTACCCAAACTCGATATATAAGCGTTTCTTGTAAAATTAAAGGGAGTTCGTTAATGGCTGAAATCGAACAAGTGGGAGGGAGGTTTAGGATATATCCGTCATTATGCTTCGGATCGAAAAATTACATAGATCCAATTTTATTGAAAATGTAATATTCTATAAATGTTATTATGTAAACAGAAGAAAAAAAAATCAACAGACAAATATATTTATATATATAGTTTTGAACGGACCTCATTTGACCTCATCTCCTGGGTAGGATTGATGGGCATTTGAAGAAATGTTTCGAAAATCGCGTCATGAATACGACCTCAATAGCTGATTTCCCCTAAGGGAAACCTGCTAATAGTCAAGAGAGTGTGCTAGGTTCCAGTAATGGAGGAAACTGTATTAAGCTTTCTCGAGTATCTTTTCGCTGTGTTTAGGTTGCGGGGTTTACTGCTAGGTAGCGCTGTCAACTCCTTCACTTTAGGAGCGGGCTCTAACCAGACTTCATATACTCAAGAGTTTAACTCGGAAGTAAACTCTTCTAGAGGATATCCGGAAGCACGGATAATCAGAGGCTGACCGGAAGCAACCAATGATTGATTTCCTGTTTGTTCTAATTCCCATTACCGACGTGTTAGTAGGTCTAGACTGAAGGAAATTCATACAGCATCAATCAGTTTTATTGTTAGCCGTTTTGATATATCAAAGTAGTAGAGGATAGTTGGGTTTCGGCTAAAAAAGTTTTCTTAATTCTTCTTGTAGAGAATTTTATTTTCTTACAGTTTCGGGCAACCGTTGGTTCTCTTCTTCAGAGCAGTTTTTCTATGGGGGAGACAACATTGTGACTGGATAGTCTCCACCGTTTGCAGTTGGTGCTCTCTGCTCTTCCTCCATAGAAAAACTGCTCTGAAAAAGGGAACCAACGGTTGCCCAAAACTGTAAGAAAATAAAATTCTTTACAAGAAGAATTAAGAAAACTTTTTTAGCCGAAACCCAACTATCCCCTACTACTTTGAAATTCATACAGGATAATCGCAATCATTAGTCTGCATATTCATGCTACAGAGGAGTGGCTCTTTAATAATTCGAGTCTTTTTTAGCAGATTCCTCTTAAGGGAAATCAGAAATTGAGGTTGTACTCATGATGGGAGTTTCGAAAAATTTCTTCAAACGTCCATCGATCCTACACAGGAGATAACAAGCATGAGGTCCGTTCAAAATTATAAAAAGGTAGATCAAGTTCCTTAAAGTCCGTCACACTGGGGCTGCGTAAACTAAGCAGATTTCCTACGCGAAGGTTTACAATAGATAAATATACATACAGGTAACACTATCGTGAATGTTAAGTGAATAAATACAAACGGTAATGAGAAATCTTTCAGTCAATTTACAATAAAAGTTGATAATCTCTACAACGGAAAGCGGCTGAATTGTAAACAAATAGGCCAGCCAACTTCGGACCGCTGAATAGATAAATAGACCGGAAAGATGAACAATTAATGAAATATATCTGTATAGAACTCATTAATTTTACTGAAAACAATTTACTAAAGCTAGTGCTAAGACTAAACTAAAATCGGACCAGTGTGTCTGGGTGAGGTTTACAGGTGCAGAATTTCGAAAATTCGATATATCTCCGTTGTTATGCATCGAATCGAAAAATAGTATGAAATCATCAATCTCATTTCAAACTTACTGTTCTATAAATGTTGTTATATACGGTTTTTTTTCGATATCTTGATTATTAACCAAAATATTTTCATTTTTTAGTATTCGGTCTTCAGTAAACCCCCACTGATGTCGAATTAACAATAAGCTGTTATATTATAAAGCAGTTTGTTCGAAGCTTAAATATCAACTATTGTTCCCATTGAACATTTAGTGTGTGAGATAATAAGTTGTGTGATGACATCATCAAATAAGATTTTACTTTCAGACCTCAAACAAAATTATTTTATCTGTTCAGCTATTGATGCTCCGAATTGTATTCTTTACACCTTTGTAGCTCTAGTTTAGCAAGTTATTCTGCCCTTGAATTGTCTATGTTTACTTAGAAATAGGAAATAAACGGTGGGAAGAAAACAATGCTGTGTCACTTGGGAAATCTGCTTAGCTAACACAGCACCTGTGTGAAGGAGTTTTTACTATTTTATTTATATAATTATCACTTACTTTGGGAAATGTATTGGACCAAATAAATAAATGCTTACTCGGAGTTTTCAGCCAGCATAAACATTTTTTTTTCTAAAGCTAACGTCGACTAATTAAAAAGTAAGAAAGCTTGAGAGTTGTTGATATGCGTCCATAAAATGTTTTACAACGCTGTTTGATAACAAGGTAATTATGTAAACTTCAATAATTAAGAGCCCAGGAAATTGGGGTTCGAAGAAATTAAAAGAATGGAGTCTATTAGTTTTAATCGACCGTAAAAAATGTAATTGCAGGAATAATAAAACACATCTTCAGAGTTAGAAAGGTGAGTTAGGAATAGATAGAACTACTTTCATTTCCTGATAGCTGTATTTGCAATTAGTGAAACAACAAGTAGAAATGCCAAATTATTTCAAGAGACACGTCCCAACAATAATTGTCCTAGAAAAGGAAAGTCCGTCACGCAGGGGGTGCGTAAACTAAGCAGATTTCCTACGTGAAGTTTTACAATAGAGAAATCTGCCTACTAATAACAGTAGTAGTAACGAGTCTTTAAACAAATTTCACGAGAGCCGAACAGTTACGGAAACGGCCGAACTAGCTTTCGGTGGAAAGTCCTGAACTTTCAGCCGAACTCAACTGTTATCAGGCACACACTTAATAAAAATGCAAATATCACGGTTAATATTCAAGATAGAGCATAAATATATATAACATTATTTATAGTAAATGTAATTTACAATATGATTTGTTTTATACACTTTTTCGATCCAACTTATAGTAACGGAGATATTTCGAATTTTTAGCAGATTTCCCTTAAGGGAAATCAGCTATTGAGGTCGTACTCATGACGCGATTTTCGAAAATTTCTTCAAATGTCCATCGATCCTACCCATGAGATGACGAAAATGAGGTCCGTCCAAAATTATATATATATATATTTGTCTGATAACGCTCTAGCGGTCGCAATTTTTGTTTTAACGTTACTAAACTCGCTATTTAACCTTTTCATGTAAAAAGACAGAACAAGTCCGGTAATGGCTGAACTCGGACCAGCGTTCGGGGGGGATTAGAGGGGGGGATTTTCGAAAATTTAAAATATCTCCGTTATTATGCATCGGATCAAAACATTGTATAGAATCAATCTTATTGCAAATTAAATTTACTATAAATATTGTTATATACATTTATTCTCTATCTTTAATATTAACCGAGATATTTGCATTTTTATGAAGTCTGTGGTGGGGTATAGTTCGGATTATGTCGGCCATCTTCGTCATTTCTCGGCTCAGGCGGAAGCTTCTTCTAACCTGGCGTTTTTAACCTTACCTTACCTTCCTTACTTTGTGAGATTTATGCAAATACGTTTTGTTCATCCGCCACCCCCCCCCTTCTTTAGTTCTTGGACTACTGAAATTTGAGTTATTAAAATATAAATTATTCTTACAATTCAGAAGCCGTTTCAGTTGGGTATTTATTTTAATTAACTGAAAGATTTCTCTATATCTAATCACGGTGGTATTGTGTTACCAGTATGCTGATTTCTCTATTGTAAAACTTCACGTGGGAAATCTGCTTAGTTTACGCAGCCCCTGCGTGACGGACTTTTCAAAAAATTCCTCCCCTCTAAACCCCCCCTCCCACTGGTCCGATTTTAGCCGTTAACGAACTTGATCGTTCTTTTTACATAAAGCGACTAAATATCGAGTTTGGTAACGATTAAACAATAATTGCGACCGCTTGAGCGGTAACAGACATATTTTGAACGGTCCTCATTTTCATCATCCAGGTAGGATCGATGGACATTTGAAGAAATGTTTTGAAAATCCCGCCATGAGTACAACCTCAAAAGCAGATTTCCCTTAAGTCTGCTGAAAGAGGGCGCTAAACAATTCTCGACCGGGACCAATTTAGCATTTTAATTGAGTCACTTTACATCATGAGGGATATGAATGGGTGATCCAGATAAACGATAACTGGTGAAGCGAGAGAGCGGCCACCGCCCTAAAACATAAATTTGAGACACTTAATCCTGAAACAATAATCTGAAACTGTAATTCAGTGTTGGGGGGGGGGGGCACCCAATTCAATATCCATTCCGGCTATCTCATAACAAAAACGACTTGGATTACTCCCCCAGCGTTGTACCGTTATAAATTCATCGGGGGGAAGGGAGGGGGGGTCTTTTCTCTTCCAAAATCCCCGGATAATTATGACGTGGAAGCGACGACGTAATAATCTCTTCAGTCGGAGATCTGATTTATGATTTGTCGCCGTGGGGGGGGGGCGACTCCTTTGTCTTTCGACTCTGATAAAATATATAAAAGGGGGAAAAAGGGGGCGAACTTTAAAAAGAGAAGAAAAGATTAAAAAAAATTAATTATCCCTCCGTTTTAATTAAAACGTCCAGCAATACATTTCTTTTTTTTTTTTGAGGAGCTCATTCTTGAGGGTAGTAGCGTTTTTTGAGCCGCTTAGCAAACGGTGCACGCAACCACCGCTTTGTGGTAGCAATTAACTCAACTAAAGATTATCATATTCAAAATAAACTTAAAACTAATGGAATGAATTACAAAAAAATTGAAATTTCGTCACGCAGTGGCTGCGGAAACTAAACAGATATTTCGCGTGAAGTTTTACTATAGAGAAATCTGCATATTGCTAACACTTAATACCGCCGTGAGTAAATACAAACTGTAATGGAAAATCTTTTAGTTAATTTTAATTATCTCCCAACGGAAAGGGCTTCTGAATTGTAAACGAACAGGTCTACCAACCACTCAGAGCTGAACAGATAGATGTATGTATAATGAATCAGAATAATTTATATTTTAATAACTCAAATTTTAGTAGTCCAAGAACTAAAGAAGGGGGGGGGGTCAACAGAACGTATTTGCATATATCTCACAAAGTAAAAGCTTACACGAGTCTCTAAACCAATTTCACGAGAGCCGAACAGTTACGGAAACGGCCGAACCAATGTTCGGGCACTCTCACGAACAGAACCGACAGATCTCATCTCGCCGTTATCCGCACACACTTAATAGATAGAGAATAAATGTATATAAAAATATTTATAGTAAATAAAATTTGCAATAAGATCGGTTCTATATAATTGTTTGATCCGACGTATAGTAACGGAGATATTTCGAAATTCGAACTGGCCCGATTTTAGCTGTCTTTTTACATAAAACGTTTAAATATCGAGTTTGACAACGATTAAGCAAGCTAGAGCTAGAGGGCAATATATATATATATATATATATATATATATATATATATATATATATATATATATACAGTTTTGAACGGGCCTCATTTTCGTCATCTCCTAGACCACAATAGCTGATTTCCCTTAAGGAAAATCTGATTAAATAAGATGACTAAATGGTGGTGGGGGAAGTTACTCAAGGTCTAAAACAAGGAAGTAAAATAACTGACTTAATACTTCATTTTATAATTTATAATCAATTTTCCTTAACGTAAACTATTGCACAATACATTGTAGTTATTGGTGTTCTACATAACTACACTCTACATTGTAAAGGCTGGTATTGTACATAACTACACTTTACAGTGTAGAGATTGGTGTAGTATATAACTACACTCTACATGTATACGTTGTAATTGTATATAACTACACTTTACAGTGTAGAGATTGGTGTAGTATATAACTACACTCTAGATGTAGACGTTGTAATTGTACATAATTACACTTTACATTGTAAAGACTGGTATTGTACATTATTACACTTTGCGCTGTAGATTTTGGTATTGACCTCAAGTACACTTTACTTTGTAAATATTGGCATTGTACATAACTACACTTGACATTGGAGATACTATAATTGTACATAACATGAATGCACTTAAGTTTTATTTTATGAGACAATAATTTAATTTATTTTCTTAAATCGTCTATCTATGAACTGAACAATAGCGCCTTTATGAGGATAAGTGATGGCTACTTTACCCTGAAAAAGTGATTCTCTAACAACTTCCAAAATAATAAATTATCTAAATACAAGTAGAGCCGGTGGGCAGCGTAAGTTGCAACTCCTCCGCCATTCTTATGGCTTATTAAAGCATTGTAGAAGAAGACCATCAATTACAGTGAAGTATTACAGTGAAGTATTATAGTGAAGTATTAGGAGCAGCATAAAGAAGTCCTCGCTTTATTTTTACGGCCTAACTTCTTTATAAATTGCTTCCTTAACAAAACTCTTCTCTCGAGGAAAAAAAAGAAGGAATTATCTTTTGATAAAAGTTTGGTGGAAACCTTTGTGGAAATGTATTATTTGTACAAGATTTTATAAAGGCCCTTATAAATCTTTTTTGTATTCGTTTTATAATTTGTTACAGGACGCACAAATCGCGGGGAGTATTAGCGCATTTCTCTTTTGTAGTTGTCATGAAGCGATATTTGAAATTTTTTGACATATCCGTCAATACAAATTCTGTCTCTCTCTCTCTCTCTCTCTCTCTCTCTCTCTCTCTCTCTCTCTCTCTCTCTCTCTCTCTCCCTCTCTCTCTCTCTCTCTCCCTCTCTCTCTCTCTCCCCCTCCCTCTCTCTCTCTCTCTCTCTCTCTCTCTCTCTCTCTCTCTCTCTCTCTCTCTCTCTCTTCTCTTCTCTCTCTCTCTTCTCTCTCTCGTCTCTCTCCTCCCCCCCACTCCTCTCTCTCTCTCTCTGTCTCTTCTCTCTCTCTCTCTCTCTCTCTCTCTCTATCTCTCTCCCGCCCCCCTTCCTCTCTCACCCCCATACCTCCATCACTCACTCACCATTCTACCTGCCCTCCCTCCTTCACGCAGATAGATAGAACAATCAGTACTTAGGAGTTAATTAATTAGTAGTTGTAGAGTCGTTAGGTATATATTGAAGGTGATTACATGGCAGACAGGAGTCAGTAGCAGGCCCTATAGTAATGAAAGGCAGTGCAGCTAGCTGTGCTAATAGCCATGCCTGGATTGCCTAGAGACAACTCATATATTCCAGTCTTAGCCAACATTGTTCACCTTCCTGTTTCCTGTTTTCCATCCATACCCCCAGCTGTCTGTGTAACCTATCAACTATTGGTGATTCTTCAACTTTCTTCTTAAATATGCATCTGAAACAAATGTTATTCAACCCCCCCCCATACATATATATAATGCACGAACTTTTAGAATCCATTCTAGTAATAACTTTAAACAAAAGTATATATTCTATTTCAAGATTCTCACTCATTTGGAGGTATTTCAATTTTTCTTATATTTTTTATACTGCTTGGTTTGTTTTCTCCATTTAATAAGTCATTTCTCCAAAAATGATAGAAGTACCAGAAATTTGAGGACTCAAACGAACTTTTAATTTCGATTAAAATGGTACCGAAAAGATAACTCAATATAATATAAAATTATTATTATGTAATTTTTATTGGTTATTTAATTGTATTACTGAATAGTTCTATTTAATGTTTTTTTGTTTTATTTTGTCAAGTTTTATTTTCATAATCTTATTTAATTTTTGAATATGTATATATATTATTATATAAAAAATTGTTAAAAGTTTTGACAAAATGCACATATAATGCCAATATGCATGGGATGTGCAGAAAATAAAATCCCTCCACATAGGGTTACTATGTAGAGGAAATACGTAACTCAATGTATAATCGTTTTATGTAAAAAGAAAGATCGAGTTCGTTAACATATATATCACGAATGCGTTTCAAGCTCTTCAGCTCCTCATCAAGGTGTCTCTTTCTCTATTACTTTTATGCGTTTAACATCTACTTGCCAAACCGGCTTTGCCCAATACTGTCCTCATTTAATACCAACATTCGAAACTACCATTCCAAATTTCATTAAAACTAGACCTGCTTTGGCTGCATAACGGCAAGTAAATAATTAAAGTATATAATAGTTGGCCTGTTGTTCCTTAGGATATTGTGAATGAAACAGCTCATAATGTAGATTCCATGAATTTAGAAAGAATGGAATTCGATTGTAAGAAAGTCGAAATGGGAGCGCCATGTATTTGTGCCAAAATAAGAAATATCACATAGACTCACTTAAGTGAACGTAATAAAATATGGCACCCTAAATTAAAGTCAACGACTATAATAAAAGGTTGCCATTTAAAAATGTTCATAGCTGACCTCAAAATATACATTATAATACATTGACTTTCACACAAGCCAAATGTTAACAGGGCGTTACGCAGCGTATTCAGATTGATACAGATTCAATCACAGACTGTCATAATAGTTGTGAGTGTATAAAAACTGCTCAAAACTGAATAGGGTTATAGGGGCTGTTTTGTGGTATTTATGGGGCCTAGCATGTTTTTTTTAAAATTATAAATATCATTAACATTTATGAGAAA
>CM032232.1:150420000-150502500 GCA_019009955.1 Riptortus pedestris | reverse complement strand
AAAATATTGCTTTTCAGAGATTATACGAAATACATGCAAATATGCTCTTGTGACCTCCCCCTTAAATTCTTGGACTACTAAAATTTGATTGATTGGGATAAAATTTATTCTGATTCATTATAAATTAGAGTACTCGATACAGTAACAGTTTTCAATAAAATGAATATGTTATATTATAACGACGCTTCCCGCCGGCAAGGGAAAGATTTCTTATTACCGTCTGTATTTATTCACCTAATATTCACGGTGGTGTGTTAGCAGTATGTTGGTTTATCTATTATTACAATTCACTTGGGAAATCTGCTTAGTTACCGCAGCTTTTTGTTGGAAGTCGAGTCTAGAATCATCTCAGAAAGTTTGGGAATTTAAGTCTGTTACACCTTGTTTATTGAAGGAAAGGTTATTATTTTGAGGCCTTTAAGTCCTGTGGACATGATTCTAACTACTTTCTGTTGAACGCAAATCTTTTTGCTCTCTTCCGCAATTTAAATTGTGATGTTGTTTCTGTGTATAAAGAGCCTGAAAGCAGGTGGTTTATTGTGTGGCGAGCTTTGAATCAGAGTGAAACCAAAGTTGTGCCTTGAAAATGGCTGCTTGGCTTGATGAAGCCCCACCTAGGACAGAGGCTAGTTCTCCAACTAACTTCCTGATGGACTTAGTCCTGGGACTTAGCCAACTTAAACACTCAATTATTTACCTCAGGGGATCCTCCGACTAAGATATACTGTCTTATTAAACTGTATAGTTGTTTATTTCTCAGTTTCCCTTTGGTTCTTAACCTACTAGCGTGTCAATCCACAAGATAGTTAATCATTTCGATGTCACAAAGCGCACAATACAAAAAAAAGTCCGTCACGCAGGGGCTGCGTAAACTAAGCAGATTTCCCAGCGTGAAGTTTTACAATTGAGAAATCTGCCTAAAAACAACAGTAGTAATAAGGAATCACTAAACCTATTCACGAGGGACGAATAGTAACCGCACTAGCTCTCGGCGGAGAGTCCCGAACATAGCCGACTCTTGCCGACTACACACATGCATACAAATGCAAATATCTCGGTTAATATTCAAGATACAGAATAAATATATGGACAAAATTTATAGTAAATTTAATTTGCAATAAGATTGATTTTATACAATCTTTCGATCCGACGCATAATAACGGAGATCCATTTTTGAGGTGCTGGATGGTGAAGGAATTATCATCTCAGGTAAGAAAAAACTCCTCGTTCCTTCACTATTCTTTATTCGTTGTGACAGAGCGCTTTCAGAGCATACGCTCCATCATCAGTGCCCTCTTCACAATGATGTGACAGGAACCAAGCGCTCTGTCGCAACGAATAAAGAATAGTGAAGGAACGAGGCGTTTTTTTCTTACCTGAAATAACGGAGACCCACTGGTCCGACTTCAGCCCATAACGAACTTCATCTTTCTTTTTACGTAAAACGCATCAATAAGAAGTTTGGTAACGAACACACAAAAATTGCGACCCCTAGCGCGATAACAGACAAATATATATATATATATATATATATATATAATTTTGAATGGACGCCATTTTCGTCATCTCCTGGGTAGGATCGATGGACATTTGAGGAAATTTTTCCAAACTCGCGTCATGAGTACGACCTCAATAGCTGATTTCCCTTAAGGGAAATCTGCTAATAGATCGCGTAACCTAACCAGATTTTCCCCGTCACGTTTTAGAATAGTGATGCATGCATATTGGTAACACTTACCACCGTGAAGAAATACAAACGGTCTTGAGAAATCTTTCAGCTAATTTTAATAACGGAAAGCGTCTGAATTGTAAACTAACAGGTCTGCCAACCAGTCAGAGCAGAACATATTCTTCACCTGAAAGAAAAACAATTAAGAAGTACACATCAATATAACATGTAAATTTTATTATATCCTAATTATTATATCTAGTACTGTAATTTATAATAAAATCAGTATAGTTTTTATCCCAATCACTCACATTTTAGTAGTCTATGAACTAAAGAAGGGGGGAGGGATCATATTTGTATATATCTCAGAAGCATACACCAGTCTCTATGCTGATTTCACCAGAGCCGAACAGTTACGGAAACTGCCGAACTAACCAACGGAATCGAACGATCAGAACCGGCAAACGCCGAATAGGAAAATGCAAATATCTCGGTTAATATTCAAAATTAGGAATGAATGTATCTAAAAATATTTATAGTACATTTTATTTTCAATAAGATTGTTTCTATACAAGCTTTCGATCCGACGTATAATAACGGAGATATGTCGGATTTTCGAAATCCTCCCCTGCCACTGGTCGGATATCAGCCATTAACGAACTTGATTTTTCTTTTAGCATAAAACGATTAAATATGTGTGCACACAGACTCACACACGGTGTGTCCCAAGTTCCCGTGCCAGATCCACTTAAAATCGTCAATTGTATTAACAAAAGGCCCTTGAGACTTGGTGTGCCATAATTGTGACCCCTCAAGAATCCTTTCAGTCCATATTCAACTTCCTAACCTTCTCCAGTGGCCATAACTTTGGAATTTCCAATGGAATGTCCTATTTTTTATGGCGGATTCTTGTAGAAAATCAAATTTAAAAACGAGGTTATATCGGTGAATTTTTCGATGTGACGCATCCTTTAACCGTAACATACACAAATCTTTATTTCAGAAACGGCACATTTTATTGAAGTATGTTACGATATAAAAATTGTTGTCAACAAAATCATATTTGACACAAGTCTGCGGGAAAAGGAATGGATTCTAAAATTATTCGTGTTTGATATTTAATCGTAAAGCTATTTTTTGTGTGTTTTTTTTAACATTGTATATATTAGCATTATGCAGATTAAATAATATATGATGGACAGTACTGAATCATGAACTTTAGCGTATAAAATTTGGTACAAAAAAAAATGTTTACATCTGAAAAAAAAATGTATTTCATTTAGGGAAATTGGAAGTACGGAAAAGTCCATTTTACATCGAATACAAATCTGCTAAAATGAATGTTTGTATTGAAGTATCTGGAATTCTTTCCTTTTAATGATAAAAAAATACCATTTAGGGATAAAGGGGCTGTAAGCTGTGAATTTATAGTTGAGGATTTACCTGAGATATTTCGGCGGTGACTCTAAGACGATCCCCAGATGTATTTGATGGGGTGTTAGGGGCAAACCTGGCCATTGTGGGGATAACACCGCCACCCCTAGGATTGTGGCGATAACAGCCAACGATATAACACAAAGATGCTGGAACCAATATCGGCAAGATACTCTACGATATCGTGCCTTTATTACATCTCTTAAATACATATAGGTCTGAGGCCTGGATACCAAGTATCGGATTCGTCGGCCAGTGATGAGTGAGGGATTAGAAAGCCAGTCACGCAGGGGCTGCGTTAACTAAGCAGATTTCCCACAATAGATAAATCTGCATACTAGTAACAGTAGTAGTAACGAGTCTCTAAACCAATTTCACGAGAGCCGAACAGTTACGGAAAAGGCCGAACTAGCTTACGACGGAGTCACGAATAGAACGTCAGCCGATCCTCATGTTATACTCACACACTTAATAAAAATGCAAATATCTTGGTTAACATTCAAGATATACAATATTTATAGTAAATTTAATTTGCAATAAGGTTGGCTCTATACGATTTTCCGATCCGACGTATAGTAACGGAAACATTTTGAATTTTCAAACAAAAATCCTCCTTTCTAAACCCTTCCTCCCACTGTTCCGAATTCAGCCATTAACGAATTTGATCATTATTTTTACAAAAAAAAAGTTTAAAAAACTCCGACTGCTAGAGAGTTAACAGATATATATATATATATATATATATATATATATATATATATATATATATATATATATATATATATATATTGTTACGTTTTTAATAAGAGTTCTTTTGGATTGCAAAATTAAATACTCGCAAGTTTCACAGTTTTATCACTGCACAATTTATTTGGATAATGCACAATAAACTTGGTAATTATTCTTAATTACTACTCACAGTTTAGACTGATAGCGGTACTGTTCTTCAGATTACACAGTCCAATAATTCACTCATGGTCACTGAAACTCACAACAAGACGGCACTGCACTGTCCTTTGCTTCGCGGCACTGCACTGTCTTCTACTTCGCGGCACTGCACTGTCCTTTACTTCGCGGCACTGCACTGTCTTAAACACGGCACTAAACTGTTACTTACAGTGACGGCACAACACTGTTCTTCTTATAAAAACACTTTACCGCACTGTTCTAAGTCGCACTGAAGTGAACATCAAGACAGGTGACAATAAAAACTGCCTCGCTCCTGGCAGGCCCTCTTTATATAGGGTAGCGGCATACATCAAAGGGGAATTGTCTAGTTCATTCGAAGCTGGGCTAGACAAGCCCAGTATCGTCTCGACCTTCTGTCGATTTCTTTTGATCTACGTCACACTTTCAAAATACGCGACACACTCTCGCTCTCTCTCTCTCTCTCGCTCTCTCTCTCTCTCTCTCTCATCTCTCTCTCTCTCTCTCTCTCTCTCTCTCTCTCTCTCTCTCTCTCTCTCTCTCTCTCTCTCTCTCTCTCTCTCTCTCTCTCTCTCTCTCTCTCTCTCTCTCTCTCTCTCTCTCTCTCTCTCTCTCTCTCTCTCTCTCTCTCTCTCTCTCTCTCTCTATCTCTCTCTCTCTCTCTCTCTCTCTCTCTCTCTCTCTCTCTCTCTCTCTCTCTCTCTCTCTCTGAAAGATTATTCATCTATTTAATTTTTGCAACAATATATATACTTATGTATATATAATTTTGAACGAACCTCATTTTCGTCATCTCCTGGGTTGGATCGATGGACATTTGAAGACTTTTTTTCGAAAATCGCGTCATGAGTACGATCTCAATAGCTGATTTCCCTTAAGAGAAATCTGCTTAAAAACACAAATACCTCCGTTAATATAACTGTTACAGTTAATTGAAAGTGCAATAAGATTGTTTCTATACAATTTTCTTTTTACCGTTTGTAATTATTCACTTAATATTCACGGTGGTGTTGTGTTAGCAGTATGTAGGTTTATCTATTATTAAACTTCACAAGAGAAATCTGCTTAGTTTACGCAGCACCAGCGTGACGGACTTTCTCATCCTTGAAACACCTTAAAAGTAAATTTCCCAGTATAGATAATAACGATAACAATTACTTTATTTACAAATTTAATACGATTTCGATTCATGCTCAAGTTAACATTGTTTATCCTTTAGTTTAGAGCAACATCGCCAAAGCTGCGAAGCTCCAATAAATAAATAAATAAATAATAAATAACATTGTTTATTTTTCTGTTTCAGGTTGTTTAGTGTGTGATGCAATAAGCCAGCACAATGGAAACTGAGGAAATTACAAAGCTTGTGGATGGCATTTACAAGGTAATTCTATTTTTATTTATGTATTTTACTTAAATACATAGACCTAGCCATTTTATATTAGAATCGTTAGGTATTCTACTTAAATAATTTACAATTCGACAATTCCGAATACTCTTATAATATAAGTAATATATAACGATACTTAAGCAATATATAATAGTTCCGGAAAATCAATAAAAACAAAACAACAATTAATGGTTAACAAACTGCCAATAATATACTCTTACTAAAGTAATATATGTTATTTAGCTTTTCAATATTGTTAATATTTAGCATAAATTCCTATGAAAGTTGGTCTCTGTTTTTAACTACATATTATTGTAAATATTGTTTTCTGTGATTTCCAAGTGCAGGGCAATGTAGCATTACATGCTTCAGGCTATTATAAATGTATTTTTTACACCACTTACATATTTCGTCTGATTTTATGCTATGTGCTTTACCTGTATGGGATATTTTAATGTATTCGCTATTACAGGCACTCAGTTGGCTTATGGTTCTTAACTTTTCTACTCTGGCTTTAAATTGAAGGTAATTACGTGGTTCCGGATGTGAAAAGTTACAGAATAGTCTATAAAAGGGATTGTATTTTGAGTGAAGTGCCCGGTCAATATCTCTACAAACTAAATTATTTCTGGCGTTTACTATTACATATATTATTTTTATTAGCAAGTAGTGTTTGAGGGTTAGATAGATAGGTAAAATATTCACGTTCAAAATTTGAAGCTGCAAAAAATTCACTTTTGAGTAACCCAGTTAAATTCATCTAGCATTCTTGTATCCAATACAACTAATTTTCCAAAGCACCTGCGCAGCAACCGATGTTCTGGGAGGATAATATTTTTAAACAAAAATTAATTATTTTCTTTAATACAAGAATAGCTATCAGGCAACAATTAACATTTATATAAACTCTTAACTGCAGCAAATATTAAAGCAAATATAGATTGAAAAATATGTTAATTTAGGTGTGGGGGGGTTGATTGTTTAATAAACCGATTTCAGTTTCAATAACATTTTATAATTATTTGAACGTTTGTGCTCTATAGCCTTTCCAGTATATTTTCATTTAACAAGGATAATATGAAAATCTAGATGCAAATTACTTATGTACTTTGGATAATTTTTAATAAGGTATTACTTACTATCTTCTTTCTAGCTTCTTTCAGTTGAAGTTTTAATTTTTAATTTCTGGCCTTCCTTATAACCCCCACTCCTGTTCGTCTCAGAGATTGTTAATATAGCCTAAAGTCTAAGTTGGGTTTACATACCAAGTAATAGGATGGTTTTCATTTTGATTAAATGATAGGTAGGCTTCCTCGTTGATTATATTACAGGAAGGTTTCCTTTTCAATAATCTGAAAAATCGGTTTCCTATTCTTCCAACTTCTTTATTTATGAAATTCCCTCTTGGACGAGTGGTGGGTGTACGCCAAGCAAGCCTAGACGGTCACCCATCCAGTTAGTAGCCCCACAAACACAACATAATGATAGCTAGTGACCAGCATGCTTTCATATATAGTACTGATATTTGTTGGAGCCAAACAGGCATGCTTTAACCGGTTCTACAGTTCTGAAGGTGAACTGTTCCCTGATACGATATCAACACATATATTAACAAATAGCGAAACACTGATTACAAATTCGAGCAGGTTTTGCTTGCATTGCGCCATCTTTGAATGTGAACTCTTAGAGCGGAGCCCGAATGAATTCCAGACTTAAACCGGCCTGCATGCATTTGGTATAAGCAAAAATATATCATTAAATACCACCTCGATGCATTTTAATCAGTAAAATTAAATTATAAATACGCATGCTTTAAATAAATTATTCCCCTGTGCCCCGCTGTATTGTACATTACAATAAATTAACAATACTGAAAAAAATACAGGGGCTGCGTAAACTAAGCAGATTTCCCACGTGACGTTTTACAATAGAGAACTCTGCATACTGCTAACTCTTAACACCACCGTGAGTAAATAAAAACGGTAATGAGAAATCTTTCAGTTAATTTTAATAAACTCCCAACCGGATATTTTATTGCAAATTAAATTTACTATACATATTGTTATATGCATTTATTCTATATCTTGAATTTTAACCCATGCATTTTTCAGCATTCAGAAAACCCTCACTTCTACTCATGTTACATAAACAACACTCTGTTATGTAATAAACCACATTTTTCCAAGCTTCAAAACCAGATATTGTTTTCAAGAAACCTTTATTATACGAGATAAATGCAAATATGTTCTGGTCACCCCACCCCCGGCTTAAGTTCTTGGACCAATAAAATTTGATTGATTGAGATAAAAAGTATTCTGATTCATTATAAATTACTGTACTAGATATAGTAAACAGTTCTCAATAAAATTAATATGTTACATTCTGATATATTTCAGTAATTGTTTTCTTTCCGGTAAGAGGTTAGCAGAATTGTTTGTTTACATTTCAGATGCTTCCTGTAGGGAGGTTTCTTATTGTATTTATTCACTTAATATACACGGTCGTGTTGTATTAGCAGTATGTAGGTTTATCTATTATTAAACTTGACGAGGGAAATCTGCTTAGTTTACGCAGCCCCTGCGTGATGGGCTTATTTATGAATCATCACTTCTACGAACTTTTATGAAAATGCCTGTTTGTTTGAAAGGTTGATAGCTAACCTAGATACTCACAGTGCCTGGAATGCAGCTTTCTCGTTGTTATATATCGACCTGTTACATCAATACAACTTCGAGTTGCTAACTTTTTCTAAAAAAAATATCAGGTTCGTCTAGCTTTTACATTCATCCATGGATTGATAAATAATAAAGGAATGTCCTGAAAACGTTTGAATATCGAGTTTGGTAAAGATCAAACCAAAATTGCGACCGCTGCATCGTATATATATATAAATATATATATATATATATATATATATATATATATATATATAATATATAAAACCAATCTTATTCTTCAAGTAACGTAATGTTCTATAAATGTCGTTATGTACTTTTCTTTAGCAGAATTCCCTTAAGGAATTAGGGATTAGGGAAATCAGCTATTGAGGTCGTACTCAAGACGCAATTTTCCAATATTTCTTCAAATGTACATCGATCCTACACAGGAGATAACGAAAATGAGGTCCGTTCAAAACTGAATATATATATATATATATATATATATATATATATATATATATATATATATATATATATATATACTGCTCAAAAATGAATAGGGATATTGGTTATTTTTTCTTGCTTTTAATTTTGATTAAATTGACCTTAACTAAATTACTTTTTATGGGGGAAAAAAGATAATAATTTCTTATAAATATTAATGATATTTATAATTTTAAAAAAAAAAATACATGCTAGGCCCCATAAATACCACAAAACAGCCAATATCCCTATTCACTCTTGAGCAGTATATATATATATATATATATATATATATATATATATATATATATATATATATATATATATATATGTTACAGCTCTAGCTATCGCAATTATTATTTAATCAATACCAAACTCGAAATATCTCCGGAACTAAACGTCGGACCGAAAAATAGACTAGAAGCAATCATATTGCAAATTGAATATGCTATAAATATTGTTATATACATATTTTCCATGAGTATTTACGGAGATATTAGAATTTTATAGTTTTCCGCTTTCAGTAAACCCCCACTCCTACTAGTGTCATATTAATAATAAGCTGTTATATCGTGAACCACTTCATTACAAGGTTAAATACTAAATATTCTTTACAACAAAGCTTTATCTTTAGGAGATACAAACAAATACGTTCTCTTAACCCCCTCCCTTCGTTTTTTCTTGGATTACTCAAATCTGAGTGATTGAGAAAGCAATTATTAAATTGTTTTCAATAAAATTAATGTTATATTCAGATATATTTCATTAATTGTTATTTTTTCCGTTCTATCTATTTACGCAGCGCTACGAGGTTGGCTGGCCTGTTTGTTTACAATTCAGCCGCTTTCCGTTGTAGAGATTATTAACTTGTAAATTCACTGAAGGATTTCTCAATACCATTTGTATTTATTTACTTCACATACACGGTGGAGTTACCTGTATGTATATTTATCTATGTAAACCTTCCCGTAAGAAATATGCTTCGTTTATGAAGCCCCTGCGTGACGGACTTTTTTTTCCAATGTCTTGATTATTAACTCCTACTCATGCCATTAAAAATAAGCTGTTATTTTATGAAGCACTTTCTTTGAATCCTCCTTTAAATGCCAAATATTTTTCTCATTGAAGTTTTACGTTTTGAGATAAATGCAAATAAGTGGCGCAACATGACCTATGTAGGATCGATGGATGTTTGAGGACGTTTTTCGAGTATCGTTTCCTGAGTCCAACTTCAATAGCTGATTTTACTTAACCGAAATCTGCTTATGAACTCCGGTCTCGTAATGCCAACTTGATACTGCTGACGAAAGTTGGAAATTGGTTTCCTTTCAACCCCAAATATTCTACATCCGGCGGCTCGTGTATCACCAACCTCGGCGAATTTTACGACAACAAACTGAGACTGGGGTACATAATTTAGGGGATGTTAAATTATGATAATTGAAACTTAATATATTTGTGGAAGGGCGGATTGTGGGCTGAAGGAGGGGTTGATCCAGCCCCCCCCCCCGGGGGTGAATATTAATAGGAATTAATTAGTCATTCGGTTGGCCCACCTGTCCGCAGGTCGCCAGCTCTATTTATAATCCGCTACCAGTGACAATCTCAACCATTTTTGAATAAAGATCAACTCATTTTGAATAATAATTAATCACATCTTAGCCGATTTCCCCTCGGGAAGATTATTCTCATTTTCGAAATATTTATTCAGATAACCATCGATCCTACCCAGGAGATGTCGAAAAAAGTCCGTCACGCAGGGTCTGCGTAAACTAAGCAGATTTCCCACGTGAAGTTTAACAATAGCTAAATCTACGTACCGGTAACACAACTCAACCGTGTATATTAAGTGAATAAATACAAACGGTAATAAGGAATCTCCCCTGCCAGGTAGCGTCTGAAATGTAAACAAACAGGTCTCTTAACCTCTCACTGGAAGGAAAAACAATTACCGAATTATTTCAGAATATAACACAGCGTTGCGAAAATTAAATACATGAAAAAATTAACATAGATAGTCACGTATTCGGAAGTACGGAGGAAATCAAAGGGGTGCTGCCAGACGGTCCCGTTTGTCTTCGACAATACCAGTCCAGATCTCGAAGAATCCAGACAATTCCCTTTGATGTTCCCGACAAGCTATAATGGAAGGATCCGGCCGCCGCTAGTTAGTTTGTTCTCAGCTGTCTTCAAGTGATCATCAGTGCGTTCAGTGCAACAGTACGACTTAGTGGAGTGTGGTAAAGTGTTTTATCTGAAGAACAGTGATGTGCCATGTTTAAGACAATGCAGTGCCGTGTTTTTGTGAACTTCAGTGATCATGAGTGAATTATTGGACTGTGTAATCTGAAGGACAGTGAAGCTATCAGTGCATACTGTGAGTAGTAATTAAGAATAATTAACCAAGTGTGTAGTGCATTGTTAAATAAATTGTGCAGTGATAAAAACTGTGAAGCTTGTGTGTGTTTAATTTTGCAATCCAAAAGAACTCTAATAAACAGCGTTTATTACTGATTTTGTAATAAATGTAACAATATTAATTTTATTAAAGTCTAATTACTATAGCTCGTGCTAGAATTTATTATGAATCAGAATTATTTTTATCTCGAACACATTTAAAATTTAGTAATCCAAAAGAAGGGGGATCAACAGAATGTATTTGTTTGTATCTCGTATAATTAAGCTTTGTTGAAAACAATATTTGGTATTTAACCTAGTAATGAAGTGATTCATGAAATAACATCTAATTGCGTTTTAAATCTTCTCTTTGATCCGTTAGTAGTCTGCAGTCATAGAGCAAGCGTATGTATGTCTGTTCAGTAGTAAACTCGCAGTAACAGTTTGGTTGATCTGTTAGGCCAAAACGATTAAAATAAGAATTTGTTGTTCCGTGTCCTGTCAATCATTGTGTCAAGTAATAGCCTGTTGATGTTAATTTTTGTCCTAAATATTCTTTAATGTCTAGAATAAATAAACACCTAACAGACAGGATGTGAACATTAATCATTTGAATGAGGTGAAAATTGTTTATACGTTTCCGAGAGTCTGTTATATAATGGGTGAGTTATGTGAAATGCACCGAGCTGCATATTGGAGCAACAGGACGTGCGTGCCTCACATGCAACCAACTTCAGATGCACCCTCTTGCTCTAGGAATGTTAATTAAAAAATTCCGCCACGCAGGGGCTGCGTAAACTAAGCAGGTTTCCCACACGGAGGTTTACAATAGATAAATATACATACAGGTAACACTACCGTGAATGTTATGTGAATAAATACAAACGGTAATGTGAAACCTTTCAGTCAATTTACAATACATGTTAATTAACTGTACAACGGAATGTGGCTGAATTGTAAACAAACAGGCCAGCCAACCTTTTAGCGCTGAATAGACAGATAGGCCGGAAAGACGAACAATTAATGAAATATATCCGCATATAACACATTAATTGTATTGAATACAATTTACTAAACCTAGTTCTGTAATTTCTAATGAATCAGAATCAGTTTTATCTCAATCACTCAAATGTTAGTAATCAAAGATCAAAAGAAAGGGGGGGGGTATAACAGAACGTATTTGCATATATCTCATAAAGTAAAAGTTCAATGAAAACAATATTTGGTATTTAGCCTTGCAATGAAGTGGTTCATGATATAACAGCTTATTATTAATACGACATGAGTTGGATTTGGGGGTTTGCTTAAGGCTCAAAACTGATGAATGCAAATATCTCGGTTAATATTCCAGATAGAGGATAAATGTAAATAACAATATTTATAGTACATTTAATTTGCAATAAAATAGGTTCTAAACAATTGTTTGATCCGACGTATAGTAACGGAGATATTTCGAATTTTCGAACATCCCCCCTGTAAACTCCACCCCCCCCTCCAACTTGTCCAATTTCAGCCTTTAACGAAATTGATCTTTCCTTTTACATATAACGATTAAATATCGAGTTTTGAAGAGTTAAAAAAAAATTGGGACAGCTAGAATGTTAACAGATAAATACAGATATACAATTTTGAACGGACCTCATTTTCGTCATTTACTGGGTAGGATCGATGGGCATTTCAAGAACTGTTTCGTAAATTGCGTCATGAGTACGACCTCCATAGCTGATTTACCTTAAGGGTAATCTGCTAAAAACAATATTTGGTGTTTAAGTTTATAATAAAGTGGTTCATGGTATTACAGCTTATTGTTAACATGACATGGCCAAGGAAGGATTAAAAAATAAACAGAGAAACTCTTCGAATTACTGGGTCAGACTTTCTCCGCTCGGAATTTCACCATAAATGTCTGTGTTGATATTTTCTGAGCCAGTATGTTGATTGACTGTCGAGGAGTGGCAGCAAAATCACCAATCATATACATTAAAGAGAGATCTCCTTGTCGGATTACTCATATATAATCAATATTCAGATGGATTATGATTGGAATTTCACCACTTAGAAGCACTAATCAAAGATGAGCAACCTTTTTACTCACCTACATTTGCCTATTTTGGCTCATGATAAAGGAAACTTCATTTTTTAACCCTTATGACCCTCAAAGTCTTAAAGTTGTACTTGTATGCTGTAAAATACGGTCGTAGCGTCTTAGCAGATTTCCCTTAAGGGATGTCAGCTATTGAGGCCGTACTCATGACGCGAGTTTTGAAAAATTTCCTCAACACAATGTTGGAATTGGCATTTCTTCAATTGTCCATCGATCCTACCCAGGAGATGACGAAAATGAGGTCCGTTCAAAATTATATATATTTGTCTGCTACCGGTCTCTAGCGGTCGAAATTATCGTTTAACCGTTAGCAAACTCGATATTTAATCGTTTTATGTAAAAAGAAATAATATTTTAATTTTCTAATCCTTCCCCCTATTCAGATTTTGGAGAGTAACAAATATTGAGGTCGTACTCAGGACGTGATATCCAAAATTTTTCTTGAAATGTCCATCGATCCTACCCAGGAGATGACGAAACTGAATCCGTTCAAAACTGTGTATATATAATATACACACACACACAGTTTTGAACGGATTCAGTTTCGTCTTCTTATATATATATATATATATATATATATATATATATATATATATATATATATATATATGTATTTAATATATAATCGTTTTATGTAAAAAGAAAGATCAAGTTCGTTAACGGCTAAAATCGGACCAGGGAGGTGGGGGGTTTAGAGGGGAAGAATTACTAAAATTCTTAATATCTCCGTTAGTATGCGTCAGATCAAAAAAATGTATAGAACCAATCTTATTGCAAATGTAATGTTCTATAAATGTTGTTATGTGCAGTTCTTCACAGTCTTGATTATTAACTGAGATATTTGGAATTTTTAGTTTTCGGTGTTCAGTAAAGCCCCACTCCTACTCATCTCTTATTAAAAATATTCTATTATGTTATGAAACACTTTATTTGAAGCTTAAATGCCGAATATTGTTCTCATTGAACTTTTAAGTTTTGTAATAAATGCAAATGCGTGGTGCACGTGGGAAATCTGCTTTGTTAACGCAGCCCCTGCGTGAAGGACTGTTTTTAGTGTTGACTGAATAGCTGCTTGAAGGAAGGCTGTAGTAGCTAGATGCGGTAGGCCTAGGCCAATGAGATCCGAAGATAGAATTCCTCTGGGATTAGGAGGCTGGGGATTTAAAATAGAAAAGGAAACTGTTTGGATTATCCACCATTTTCCGCCAGCAATACTCGTGGAAAAAAGACAACGAGCATAATTCCCTTTGCCTGTCTCTCTCTCTCGAGTGCTAATTTCTCTGTCTGAGTGTAATAACGATATCCGAGATAGGGACTGCTCCTGAATTCGCGGAGGGAGTCGGCCATTAAATGGGAATTTATACTCCTACTACTACACAAGTATTGGAGTATTAAGGCTCCTTAAACCACTTAGAGCCTTATTAAAAACATTAGGGCGAGTATAAATACCCCCCACTCCGGCTCTAACAACTCAACTACAATAAAGCCCAAATGGGCAAAATACACTCCTTTCTACTATACATTTATATTAATTTGCCTAATTGGGTTTTTATTTTTGAATGCTGGGGCTCTTTTAATGGTTATACTCGGGCGTTAAAAGTCTAGTTGAAGCCGAATAACAATAATTGTAATTTCAGATTAAACCTTCCATTTGGTTCCGATTTGATTCGGCCATAACTGCTGGCATGGCTGTTGTGCTGAGGATAAAAGCTCCTAGATGGCCGTTCGAGGTCTCTTACATTTATTTCCATGTGCATTGAATAAAATCTGAACTATTCTATGCAATTCTAGCGGCTGCATTCTCTGTTGGCTTAAAGGCTGCAATTTCGGGGCAGCTGCTGCATTTTCGTATTACATGCATATGGCATATTAACTATATAAAAAAAAAATATAAAAAACTGAACAGACTTCACACGTTCTGAACAAACTGCAGATCTGACACTATTAATTCTCTTTATTAGCGGATTCCCGTTTTAATTAAAAGTTTCTTCAAATGTCCATCGATCCTGTCTAGTGAATGACTACAATAAGATCCCCGATTTCAGCGAATAAAAACTTTGCACCCTGGCTAGAAAAGGGTGGTAACCTGTAGATAACCCGTCCCAATTAGCCTAAGTTGCAAAAAGTGGACGTTAATAAATAATATTAAAGGAAATTATTTAGTGACGAAATTCATTAAATAACATCCTAAAATCCCACCCTTGCTAGAAAAGGGTGGTAACCTATAGATAACCCGTCCCAATTAGCCTGAGTTGCGAAAAGTGGACGTTAATAAATAATATTAAAACTATAATCTTTAATGATTTATATATATACTGTAACGGTCGAGCCTGAGGTTCTCCGATGTCTCTCTATATCTATGAGATCAGAGTGATTAGTACTAGGCTTTCAACGAGGTAGCAGCACCTGTCAAGGGACGGACAGGAGCTCGGTGAATACAAAGGTCAATCTCAGAGGACAGGAACAGGCAGTCGACTCCGAAGATGCAAAGAGAGAGTAAGTGTTTCTTTAATTAGCTAGCCTAATTGTGCTATATCTCTGATTAAATAGATAAATTAGCTCTTATAGCAGAGATGGTGGAAACGATAATGCTTGCCGTGCAATATATGACCCCTAGAAGTAGCCGGTACATAGATTAAATTTAAATAATAATAATTATAATTAACCTTTCATTATAATATATATATATATATATATATATATATATATATATATATATATATATATATATATACAATTTGAACGGACCCATTTTTCATCATCTCCTAGGTAGTATTAATGGGCATTCGATTAATGGAAGTTCGATTCCCGCTTGGGCAATATGAATTTATTTAGTTACGAGCTCATTAATTAAATAAAATCCTTAGTCCCATCCTGACAGGAAAATGGTGGTAACCTGTAGATAACCCGTCCCAATTAACCTTAGTAACAAGAAGTGGATGTAAATAAAACAGAATAAAATCAATAACCACAAAAAGTGGGTATTAACATTCAGTTTTTTAAACCATTTATGAAAACGTTCTAGCTGTTTAACAATTTTTTTTTACTCCGTGCCTTGTGCAATTAAGGCTGAAACCTGGGAAAAATGCAGATCACATTCACTTTTTTTCTAATATGCAATATAATTGCGAATACATTTTAAAAGTTTTGTAATAGATAATTACTAGAAAAGCTGTATTCATGATAGCGTGCAACAACACAGGGGTTTTGCAATTGCAAAAGATGTTCTCCTTCGTGCAAGTAGGCCCAATTGCAGGCCGTTGCATTTAGGTCAGGAAGGGACAGGCTATAATTTATAAATATCTGAAATTAAACCAATTTAAATAAGTGCTTTTGGGATTGTTTATTAAATTAAACCACATCATTCAAAATCCTATTTGAAAGGCCAACTCCTTTCATGAAGTTCTTCAATCTTTAAATAATTTGTTGCATGGGTGCCAATTGAGATCAAAGTCTATACAAAATGCTAACTCAACTATTCCATTTTCAGCAGATTTCTCTTTCTCATGACGCGATTTTCATTCGAACTTGATCTTTCTTTTTACATAAAACGACTAAATATCGAGTTTGGTAACGATTAAACAAAAATTGCAACCGCTAGAGGGGTAACAGACAAATATACGTGCATATATATATATATATATATATATATATATATATATATATATATATATATATATATATATATATATATAATTTTGAACGGACCTCAATTTCGTCATCTAATAGGTAGGATCGATGGAAATTTGGAGTAAAATTTCGCAAATTGCTTCATGAGTACGACCTCAATAGCTGATTTCCCTTAAGGGAAATCTGCTAAAAGCCCGTCTAGAACTAAGATGATTTCCCACGTGAAGTTTTAAAATAGATGAATCGACATAAACACTCAACAACACCATAACACCATGTTAAATGAATACATACATAACTATTTACTATGTCTAATACTATAATTTACAATGAATCAGAATAATTTTTATCTCAATCCCTCAAATTTTATTAGTCCAAGAACTAAATCAAGAGAAGTTATATGCATATGTCTTATATGCAAAGTGGTAGTTCAATGAAAACAATATTTGGTATTTAATCTTGGAATGAAGTGGTTCATGATATAGCAGCTTATTATTAATATGAAATGAGTAGGAGTTGAAGTTTGCTGAAGGCTGAAAACCGAAATATGTAAATATCTCAATTAATATCCTAATTACAGTATAAGTTAAATGCATACTACATATAAACATTGTTGTTTGAATTTAACCTATAATTCATTTGCAATAAGGTTTGTTCTAAATAATTTGTCTATCCGATATATAATATCAGAGATATTTCGGATTTTCGTAAATCCCCCCTTTTAAAGCCACCCTCCCACTGGTCCGATTTCAGCCATTAACGAACTTAATCTTTCGTTTTACATAAAACGAATAAATAAATATGAATAAAACAAAAATTGCGACCGATACACACTCACACACACACACACACACACACACACACACACACACATATATATATATATATATATATATATATATATATATATATGGACATTTGAAGAAATGTAATAATAATCGGGTCATGAGTAAAACCTCAATATCTGATTTTTCTTAAAGTCAATATGCTAAAATGTGGTTCGTTCAAATGAAATATCATGATATATTGCGTTTCACGGCATATTAGATCATGTTTATATATATATATGTATGTGTGTGTGTGTCTGTTAACGCTCTAGCGGTCGCAATTTTTGTTTAATCTCTACGAAACTCGATAATTAAATGTTTTATGCAAAAAGAAATATCAAGTTTGTCAATGGCTAAAATCGGACAAGTGGGATGGGAGGGGGTTTAGAGGTGGGATTTCCGAGAATCGAAATATCTGTATATTTAGGAATATCTGTACTGTACGTCGAATCAAAAATTTTTATAGAACTAAACTTATTGCAAATTAAATGTACTATAAATATTGTTATATACGTTTATTCTCTATCTTGAATATTTACGGAGATATTTGCATTTTTCAGTTTTTGAGGCTTCAGCAAACCCCCACTCCTACCTATGTCATATTAACAATAAGCAGTTGTATTATGAACCACTTTATTACAAGGTTAAATACCAAATATTTTTTTATTACTACAACTGCATTTCTTAAGGGTGGTGGTACGGGAAGTTGGGACAGTCTGTTTGTATATACATCTGTTTAGTTTACGCAGCCCCTGCGTGACGGGCTATATCGATGTTTTTCCCTCTGTAATACCATTCACTCCTGTTCGATTTCTACTGTTGACGAACTTGATCTACAGTTTCACATTACACGCTTATATATCAAGTTTGGTAACTTGCGAAATGTGCTAAAACTATTTCTTTATTTAATTTAATTAAGTCCTAGTGCTTAAAAATAGCTTAAGTTAACATGTGTTCATCTGCTACTGGGCAATAGGAGGATATCTCATGACACACTGGTCATCTAACATCCAGGATTTCCAGAGATGTTCCTCGAAATGCATCTATGGAGTAACAGGTTGCTGTGCCCTCCTAATGCTGGGGCACTATAGCAGAGCAGGCCTGTGTTAGGACTATCTGCTAGAATGCTAATTGTAATGGATGCTGTGTGTAGCAGGGGCGGACCTCTGCTAATCTATCTCCCATCTATCTTACTCTACATAACACAATGCCTTTCATACTTTGGGCCAATCTACGCACGCACAATGGATGGATTTTAGCAGGCTTTACTAAATGGGAAATCAGCTTTTCAAGTTGTACTCATGAGCCGATTTAAAAAAAAATTGCAGAAATGTGAGTGGATCCTAGCTAAGATATTACCGTTATTTTATGTTGGTGCATAATTGAATATTTAAACGTTTTATGTAAAAATAAAGAGCAAGTTTTTTAGTAGCTAAAATCGGACCAATGGGATGGGATTTTAAAGGGGAGGATTTTTGAAAATTCCAAATATCTCCGTTACTGTACGTCGGATCGTAAAATTGTATATAGCCAACATTAGTGAAAAATAAATGTACTATAAATATTGCTATATACATTTTTTCTCTATCTTGAATATTAACCGAGATATTTGCATTTTTCAGTTTTCAGCCTTTAGCAAATCCCTTCTTCTACTCGTGTTACATAAACAATACTCTGTTATACAATACACCACATTATTCGAAGCTTAAATACCAAATATTGTTATCATTAATTTTTTACGTTATGAGATACGGAACGTAAGTGGGAAATCTGCTTAGTTTACGCAGCCGAAGGACTTTTTAATTTATCGTGAGACCAAGAGCCTATGTGGTGCCCATATCAGATTTATTTATTCATTTTATAGTTTTTTTAAGCTAAAAATCTTCTGTGTCAACAATAAAATTTAGTATTTAATTTCCAACATAAAGAACTGTAGGTCCGTGAATGTTTGAGAAGAGAGACTATTTAATGACCAGGATCCTGTACATAACTAAGCTAACTTCGAGTTTTACAAGGAGAATCTATAGTTGGTGTTGGTGCTAGCTGAGGTGTAGGGGTCATCTGGGGGCTGGTGGTGAAACTCATTGCACAGCCAACTTGCCGTCTTCTGCCAACATTATCGCATGTCTCACAGTGTGTTTGGTGTCAAGGATACGACCGATCTACAACACAATAATTATCCTGCCGATTTTTACAGCAACGATTTGCTTACACCATTCTGGAATCTTGTAAGTCGTTGCGTTCGAGAAGGACGTCTTGGTCGGCCCTTTGTAATTGGAATAAGTTTCATAATCCATTTAGCTTTCCTTCAAATTCTCACTAACTACATGTCAGAAGAGCTAGACTGGTGGTCATTTCATGGCCATTCTCAAACTAGCTAAACCCTATCATTAATCAGCTTGTGGAGGCTACCCTGGGATGGCACTATTACAGTTCTCAACCCCAATTGATGTCTCTTCAACGCTAACGCCATTATTGTTGCATTATCTGATGCAGAATGCAATGAGAAACCACTGTAGGCAGTTGAAAACCTCTACCGACAATTGTTTTGCTTTTGGTTTATGAGGAATCTTGTTAAGTTATTGGTGTTCTGCAATTTTTGTTGTAGGCATATTTTCGTAACTCATGTATAAAGCGAGTTATTCGTACTTTCCTTATAATTTAGTAACCCCGTTCTCGCTTTTTAGTTTTAAATATAGAATACATGGTTAAATAAGATCACAAATGGGCTATACCAACGCGTGGGAAATCTGCTTAGTTTACGCAGAACCTGCCTAACAGGTGTTAGTGTTATAGAACATATAGACGACACGCTAAGAATAGTCGAACTGGGCTCAGGAAAGGTACTAACTTATAATTCCTTTGAGGTTCAAAAACATACAATCCTATTACATCTCTCTCTCTCTCTCTCTCTCTCTCTTGTCTCTCTCTCTCTCTCTCTCTCTCTCTCTCTCTCTCTCTCTCTCTCTATATATATATATATCTATATATATATAAAATTGTAACCTCTGTCTGTACATTGATTTTTTTCGCGAAATTTCACGATAACTTTTCGTTTCACATGTCATAGACACCATAACTGCATTTTGTTTCTTTGGGGTGGTGTCTGTTTGTTTGTTTGTTTGTTTATTTGTTTGTTTGTTTATTTGTTTGTTTGTTTTGTTTGTTACCTTTTCACGCATAAACGGCTGAACCGAATTTTATGAAACTTGGTATGTATATTACTACTAACCCAACTTAGACTATATTAATATCCTCTGAGACGAACAGAGGTGGGGGTTATAAGGGAAGCCTGAAATTAAAAATAGCGATATTTCGTTTCCTATTGGATTTTCGGCAATTATGCTCATAACAAAAGTTGTTTATTTTGTTATTTAGAGTAACTTTTAATATATACCTTTTTTTCGTATACCGAATTATAACGAGTATATACGCAAAAAACCTATAACGAATGTGAACAATTTTATTTGAGACGAAAGACCCCTACCGAAATGAATAAACTAAAACTCGGTATGTGCATTAGTACTAACGCTTTTATTATAATAAGCCGTACTAACATTTCTAGGGACGGGCAGGAGTGGGGGTTGTAAGGGAGGCCTGAATTTATAATAACGGTATTTCGTTTTCTATTCGTTTTTTCGGCAAATATGAACCTAACAAAAGTTATTTATTTTGTTATTTAGAGTAACTTTTGTGATATTAATTTTTGACTTTTAAAACGAAGTATAAACGAGATATATACTATAAACTAAAGCGGGAGTCAACTATTTTATTGGGCGCTAACGATTGAACCGAACTTAACAAAACTCGGTATGTCAATTAGCATTAATTCTCCCATGATTATAACCTATATTTAAATTTTTAGGTTCGAACAGGGGGGGGGGAGTTATAAGGGAGGCCTCAAATAAAAATTCACGATATTTCATTTTCTATTTGCTTTTCGGCAAACGTGCACATAACAAAAGTTGCTTACTTTGTTATTTAGAGCAACTTTTGGTTCATTCACTTATGTCGTAAAAATGAAAGTAAATACGGGGTATAAGCTAAATCTATAGCGGGAGAGTCGACGATTTTATTAGTACTTATTTAAGTGTTTTTTAATATAGGCATATTATGACAAATGTTGTTATGTTTTAGCCTTATCTATTTCGATTATTTAGTACTAAGTATGATTCGGATTAGTGAGATTATAATCCCCCTCACCCTTTGTCTCATTTATTTATTTTTCCTAAAAAATAACTTTATTTATTTATTTCCAATAGAAATTTAAACTATACGAGCATTTCCATTATTTAATTTTTGATAATGTATTATTTAAAAAAAAAAAAAATCGTGTTGAATTTCTTCAAGGAGTGTTAGGGGAAGTAGTAGGGTATCAACTCTTTGATTTTGGTTATATACTATCTTATTTCCGATATCTTCATGTTATTGAAACAAATATGTACTATCATAACAATTAAACGTTAATGTCATTATGACAAAAGACAAAATGCTCTTAAACTCGATATGATTGTTTAAAGTATTACTTAGGTTGCAGGGACGGCTACGATCTCTTCCCCTCGACTAGGTTTTTTGAATATAATTGAAATTATTTTTAGGGTAACACTATTATTTTAATTACATAAGGTAGATAAATTATTACCATAATATTTTGAATTAATAATTTAAGGAGAAGAGTGTTGATAGCTCTAATGCGAGAGCGGAAATAGACGGAGGCTAATAGAGTTAATTGAGTTTACTAATTTCCTTTGAAATGCTGGGCATTACGGGAAGTGATTACCACTAAGATCTACTATTATGAATATAACCTTACGTGGTAATCTATGCTTAAACTATATGTGCTCGGATTGCTTTTTGACAGGAAATAAGTTTCATTATAGACGATATTCAATTGTAATAAATACTATCCATGATTATGGTTTGAAGTATTCAAAAAGGTGAGTTAAAAAAGTGGCAAGGGATAGATTAGGAACACATTTTTATTTATTCTTCAAATATGAAATTTCTCATTTAATAAGTAGCCTCCCTGACCCTCACAGCAAAAACATTGCGCGCCAACGGGAGGTGTAGTTGTAAACATTGAAAGCCTTGCCCAAAAAAATACTATCATCATTCAGCCTTAAATGATTTCCCGAGCGAAGCCGGGTATCTTAGCTAGTATATATATATATATATATTTATATATATATATATATATATATATATATTTCATTATAAGGATTTCGGCTATCTGCTCCAGCGGTTAGAATTTTAGTTTTGCAAATTTTCAATGGAAATGCGTCCATCTTCGTCAGGCATTAATTTGATTTGAATGGCTACTTCTTTTGATCACATGTTTTTGGAGTTTTATTTCATTTTAGTATGGCTTTCCACGTTTCTGAAAGTATGACTCCGTCCACTCCGTTTATAGTATTTGTCCTCCGGAGCAGATAGCCGAAATCCTCATAAATGACGATACTTCCCAGCGATGCAGCCTCAAAAATAGAATATATATATATATATATATATATATATATATATAATTTTGAACGGATCCCATTTTCGTCATCTCCTGGGTAGGATCGACGGCCTTTTGAAGAAAATTTTCCCTTAAGGGAAATCTGCTAAAATAGTCAAACTTGGTTCAGGAAAGGCTCTAACTTATAATTCCTTTGAGGTTCAAAAACTTACAATTCTACTACAACTATACTTACGTTGCTTCATAAAATAACCCCGTCCATGCTTTTTATTTTTAAATATAGAATATATGGTCAAATTAGATCACAAATGGGCGAAACATTTAGTGCGATTAAAGAATATCAATAAATTTACAAGTATAATAATGGAAGTTAAAAATAATAATACAATACACAGATATATAAATAATCATTATTTTTTATTCTATTGAATTGTATCTAAATCAAATATTTGGTAATGGCAAGGACCAAGATATAATGGGTATTCTTTGTTTATTAGCAGATTTCCCTTAAGAGGAATCAGCTATGGAGGTTGTACTCATGACGCGAGTTTCGAAAAATTTCTTCAAAAGTCCATCAATCCTACCCAGGAGATGGCGAAAATGAGGTCCATTCAATATATTTGTCTGTTAACATTCTAGCGGACTCAATTTTTTGTTTAATTGTTACCAAAATTGGTATTTAAACATTTTATGTAAAAAGGAAGATCAGTTCCTTAATGACTGAAATCCGAACAATGGGAGATGGGGGGGGGGTTAGGGGGGTTAGAGGGGAGAAATTCGAAATATCTCCGTTACTCTACGTCATATCGAAAAATTGTACAGAACCAATCTTATTGCAAATTTAATTCTCAATAAATGTCGTTATGTACGTGTTTGCTCTATCCTGGTTGTTAACCGAGATATATGCATTTTTAGATTTAGGTCAACAGTAAACCCCCACTCCTACACATGTCATATTGACAGTAAGGTGTTATTATGAAGCACGTTATCTGAAGCCTAAATACCAAATATTGTTCTCATTGGAATTTTACGTTTTGAGATAAATGCAAATACATGGAAATCTGCTTAGTTAGCACAGCCCCTGCGTGACGGGCTTCTTTTATTTAGTGGGACGTGGGAATGGGGGGGAGGGGTCTTTAATAATTTTCGGTTGATTGCTAACAGAGGTTTGTCGGGTGGGAGGAAAATCGAAGTTCAATAGCCCCCCCCCCCTTTCCCAAATTTGAAATGAAGTATTAAATATTGTTAAAATTGCTCTGTTAAACAAGTATTAGCAGATTTCCCTCAAGGAAATGCTGGTATTGAGGTCGAACTCATCACGCGCTATTTTTGCTAAATTTTTACAAATGTCCATCGATCCTACCTTCGGGACATTCCCAATTGTCTCTCCAACCCTTGGATCATTATTATTAGATAATCTGATGAAGAAGGCAATGAAAATTTCCTGTTGACGTATTCGTCGAAAATATGCTTACTTTACGCAGGACCTGCCGAAAGCCGTTTTTTGTCCCGAAAATATTGATATGCACCGCATTCGATATTTAGCCGTTCCAGCCCAAACTATAGACCATATTGGTTATTGTCAGAAATACAGCCTGAAATAGGGGGGGGGGTATAGACGACGATTCGAAAATTAATATCATAATTATGATGAGTCGGATCAAAAAATGTTGTTGCACCAATGTTCTTGTTCTTGCTCTACAATTGTTTCTCAAAGCCTTTTTTCGCAAATCAAATATTAAACGAGTAATTCCGAACTTCCTTGTTTTCGAACCCTCTGCAACCCTCGCCCCTTCTGCTAGTCGCTCTTGATTAGGAGAAATTGGGAATATGCGGTTAGGTAAAGTCACAAGAATACTGTACAAACAAGTGGGAAGTCCGATTAGTTTACGCAGCCCATACGTGACGGACTTTTGTATTTTACTTAAGATCGTTTCCTCGTTGCGTTCCTTATTCGAGTCCAAGCCGAAGCTGGAACTGGGAGCTGTATAGGGGCGAATCTGCTGAAGGGGTCGGTGTGAAGGGATGAGTCTCTTATTGCAGCCTGCAGCGGAGATTAGAGAGGGGTTTAACCTAGGTAGAGGGGGGGGGTTAACCTAGGGAGGGGGGTAAACCTAGGAAGGGGGACCTAGGGAGGGGGGGGTAAAGCTGGGGATAGAGAGTTGTCATAAAGCAAGGTCCTGCTCATTTCCTCTCTCTTCTCTACAACCTCTTCCCGCCAGAATACCTCCCCCCCTCAACCTTTCCCGCCAGAATAGCCCTTCCAGCCAGAATAGCCCTTCCCGCCCCCTCCCCTTCGCAACCCCATTCCTGGACAGAGCTCATCTCCAGGCTCCAGGTCGATCCTCGGATTAAGGACTGACTTTAGAATAGCAAGAAACCACTTAATCAGTCATTTGGAAGGCTGCTTCTGAAAAGAACTAAACGGCGCTTTGTAGCTGTTGATATTGATTAACGCCCAGTTCGTGCTACTATGGCTGATTGGGACGGCTTCATCTCGTTGGAAGGATCGGTCGAAATTATTTGAACCTCAAGTTGGAACTTTAATTTTTGAAAAGGGGAAATCAGCTAAAATGATTGATTATTCGACAATAACCTACCTGTCTAAATTCTCACTTACAGCATGTGAGTGGGACAAGACTGGAGGCTACATTAAGTTGTAGTCTGCATACTGATACTGGCTAATAGTCTATCATTAGTCAGCTGATGCAGGCTGCAGGCTACCGAGGGATGGCTATCTAACAACTCTGCCCTTGAATAGTTGCAGCCTGCATACTGATACTGGCTAATAGTCTATCATTAGTCAGCTGATGCAGGCTGCAGGCTGCCGAGGGATGGCTATCTAACAACTCTGCCCTTGAAATAGTTGCAGCCTGCATACTGATACTGGCTAATAGTCTATCATTAGTCAGCTGATGCAGGCTGCAGGCTGCCGAGGGATGGCTATCTAACAACTCTGCCCTTGAATAGTTGCAGCCTGCATACTGATACTGGCTAATAGTCTATCATTAGTCAGCTGATGCAGGCTGCAGGCTACCGAGGGATGGCTATCTAACAACTCTGCCCTTGAATAGTTGCAGCCTGCATACTGATACTGGCTAATAGTCTATCATTAGTCAGCTGATGCAGGCTGCAGGCTGCCGAGGGATGGCTATCTAACAACTCTGCCCTTGAATAGTTGCAGCCTGCATACTGATACTGGCTAATAGTCTATCATTAGTCAGCTGATGCAGGCTGCAGGCTGCCGAGGGATGGCTATCTAACAACTCTGCCCTTGAATAGTTGCAGCCTGCATACTGATACTGGCTAATAGTCTATCATTAGTCAGCTGATGCAGGCTGCAGGCTGCCGAGGGATGGCTATCTAACAACTCTGCCCTTGAATAGTTGCAGCCTGCATACTGATACTGGCTAATAGTCTATCATTAGTCAGCTGATGCAGGCTACCGAGGGATGGCTATCTAACAACTCTGCCCTTGAATAGTTGCAGCCTGCATACTGATACTGGCTAATAGTCTATCATTAGTCAGCTGATGCAGGCTACAGGCTGCCGAGGGATGGCTATCTAACAACTCTGCACTTGAATAGTTGCAGCCTGCATACTGATACTGGCTAATAGTCTATCATTAGTCAGCTGATGCAGGCTGCAGGCTGCCGAGGGATGGCTATCTAACAACTCTGCCCTTGAATAGAATTTTCTGCACTCATACCTTTATTGTAGTATTTGTATATGTAGAAAATTCTTCAAAATCACCAATGCTCATATTAGTGTAATGTTACATTGAGAATAGATACGGGTGTTCAATTTAAAAATTGAAGTGGTAATGGAACTAAACCAGCCCCATCTGTTATCAACCAAGGATGCCCCCTGAAGAGTGCTGAGCCTACTTGTGTAAACACTACCTGAGAGGACATCCTTGGGTTCAAAGGGCAAAGATAAGGAACAGGATCAGAACAGTAGAGTGAGTAGGACAGGAGAGTGAGTAGAGCCTCTCCTGAGTAGCAGCAGATTTAGTTTCTTTCTCACATCATTCCTAACAACCAACATGAGTGAGTAAAGGAAGGAGCATCCAGGTGGAGACCAGGATGGAGGGAGAGCAGCATCGAGAACATCATCACCATATCATCAGCATCCCTTGAAGTAATCATTAATCTACTAACACATATCTGCCCTGCAATAATCCATCCCCCAATATCATGTAATTATCCAATATAATATTAATAGTAATAACCGTCTTATACATCAACATGGTCCTCCGGTATTAAATCACATATACAACTTCCATGAACCATCACCACTTAAAATATTGCAAGCCGTTTGCGGGTAAGGCCGAAGGGCTTGCAAATACAACGGGAATTTTAGATATTTTGTATGAGTTTTGTAATAATATTAATATGAACTACATCTAGGACGTAGATTTCTATTCTGCAAATAATGTTGTGATTTCAATAGTAAAATAATTAGTTCTATGCCATGTGTAATTAATTACACTTTACTGGAATTGGTAAGGTGAGATATGTGTATAAATACAAACATTGTTATTGCATGTTGGAGATAGGTAGGGCTGCTCATGTTATATCTAATATTCCAGGAATATGTTACAATTTCCACTACATTTATTACACAAGGGGAAATCATTTTCATTAATGTATACAAATAGAGAGAGAAGTGATGGAGGTATAAAGCATATTTCTAATATTCGTCTAGAGAGGAGTTGGAGGCCTGACTGGGTTCTGGGCGAGTAAATAAACCACAAAAAGATTCACCTCCAGTCGGGGAAATCTTTATTAAATATATAGCCGTGGAAAGCACATATGTAGGAATGGCGGAGAGGAAATATGAAAGGGGGGGGGCTTTCTAAGTAATGAAATAGAATGGTGACGTTGTAGAAGAGTTGAGGCAGGTTGTATTGAGGGAGAGGCAGCCAACAACACGTAGAAACAACACGGGCACACTTGATACAATCACTGTATTCCTGGCCCTGCTATATGTCTGTTCCTCTCTATACGGCAACAGGCAAGGTTAAAGGCCCCCTTACACAATTATATCTGGCTATTTTAGCAGATTTCCCTTAGAGCAATCAGCTATTGAGGTCATACTCATGGCGAGATTTTCAAAAAATCTTCAAATGTCTACCGCTTCTTCCCAGGAGATGACGAAAATTTAAAATAATCAATCGGAGAAGATCCACGAGAAAAATAAATATTTCCCTTGAGGGAAATCAGCTATTGAGGTCGTACTCATGACGCGATTTTCGAAAAATGTCTTCAAATGTCCATCGATCCTACCCAGGAGGTGATGTAAATGAGGCCCGTTCATATAAATATAATTGTCTGTTAACGCCTTAGCGGTCGCAATTTTTGTTTGATCGTCACCAAATTCGATATTTAAAGGTTTTATGCAAAAACGCAGATCAAGTTCGTTAATAGCTGAAATCAGACAAGTGGGTTTTCGAAATATCTCCGTTACTATACGTCGGATCAAAAAATTGTATAGAACCAATCTTATTGCAAATTAAATTTACTATAAATATTGTTCTATACATTTATTCTCTATCTTGAATATTAACCGAGATATTTGCATTTTTATTAAATGTGGGCGGATAACGCATGAGTGAGTTTCCCGCCAAAAGCTAGTTCGGCCGTTTCCGTAACTGCCGTATGGAGATTTCTCTATTGTATAACTTCACGTGGGAAATTTGCTTAGCTTACGCAGCCCCGGCGTCATGGTTTTTTTTTTTTTTTCTGGTGATGTCTCCCTAGCCTGTAACCTGCCTATACACTGAATGCTACAAGATCGAATGCTATTCAGCCAATGTGCTTCTCCGAGAAATATACTCTTCAATGATATTTAAGTTAGTTATTGAGTTTGGAAACTATGACGAAATTATCAACAATACCCTTCGAGTTTTAAAATGATTACAAAATTGAGCGGATTGTTGGAAGGCAGGATCAAAGCACAAACTAATATTGTGAAAGGGATCATCATTGCACAAAGGATGAATGTTAAATTATGAGTGTAATCAAACATGGAGGCCAACCCGATGCGGTATTGTGGCCCAAATCCTATTACACTACCAATAGCATTCAACTGTGCATTCACTTTCATAACTGCATCTGCATCAAACGACTCCAGCCATATTGCTCCACAACTCAAATGCACAACGAAAAGCTCTCGTCCAATATTGCATTTCAGAAAAATTGGCTATCCTTAAATTAATATTTACTACCTTTTATGAAGCAACATAAATATAGTTGTAGAATTGTAAGTTTTTAGACTTCAAAGAAATTAGAATTAGTTAGAACCTTTCCTGAACCCAGTTTGACTATTTGAACATATTCCCTTAAGGAAAATTAGCTATTGAGCTCGTACTCATGACGCGATTATCGAATATTTTCTTCAAATATCCATCGATCCTACCCAGGAGATGACGAAAATTAGGTCCGTTCAAATAGGGATTAGGATATTAAATTTAATAATATTATGTATAAAACAGCTACTTTTAACAATGCAAAAAACAACTTTTGTTATGTGCACTAAAAACAAATCGAAAATGAAATAACACGATTTTTTTTATTCAGGCCTCCTTTATAACCGCCACTCCCGTTCGAACCTAAAAAAAGTAATATAGCTTATAATCATATAAGAATTAATGCTAAATTATGTATAGAGCTTTGTTACGTTCGGTCCAATCGTTAGTGCCCAATACAATTGTTGGCCCCCACTTTAATTTTTTAGTTTTTACCTCGTTTATACTTTGTTATACTACAGAAGTGTATATAATAAAAGTTATTCTAAATAACAAAATAAACAACTTTTGCCCGGTGCATATTTGCCTAACGACCCCCTCTCCTGCTCTTTCTGCCGGGCAGATTTGTTAATCTAAATCAGGGGTCTCCAAACTACGGCCCGAGGGCCACATCCGGCCCGCGGACCGATTTTGTCCGGCCCGCGGAGAGCTTCATACTTGACAAACTCCTTTTAGAGAAAATATTTTTTATAGCAAATTAAATTTAGTTTACTAGTAATTCTTAGTATTCTAATTTTATGTTGAATAATTATTAATATGGCATCAATTTTTCATCAGTGGACCATTTCACTTTTTACCACCGGCAACAAAGATAATATGGTTGTGGCACTCGGAACTTACTGGAGTAATCAGTATGGCCCTAAGGCTGGAAAGTTTGGAGACCCCTGATCTAAAACCGTCCAAGGCGTCAAACAAACGCATACAAAAATATTCATTCATATCGGCCCAGCTGTTTAGGAGGAGTTCAATGACATACACACGAACAGCAGAATTATATATATATATATATATATATATATATATATATATATATATATATATAGTTGTAGTAGGATTGTAAGTTTTTGAACCTCAAAGAAATTATAAGTTAGTACCTTTCCTGAGCCCAGTTCGACTATTCTTAGCGTGTCGTCTATACGTTCTATAGCACTAAGACCTGTTAGGCAGGTCCTGCGTAAACTAAGCAGATTTCCCACGCGTTGGTCTAGCCCGTTTGTGATCTAATTTAACCATGTATTCTATATTTAAAAGTAAAAAGAGAGAACGGGGTTACTAAATTATAAGGAAAGTACGAATAACTCGCTTTATACATGAGTTGCGTAAAAATTCCTACAACAATAATTGTAGAATACCATTAATTTAACAAGATTCCTCATATCCCATAAACAAAACAATGGTCGGTAGAGGTTTTCAACTGCCTACAGTGGTTTCTTATTACATTCTGCATCAGATAATGCAACAATAATGGCGTTAGCGTTGAAGAGACATCAATTGGGGTTGAGAACTGTAATAGTGCCATCCCTCGGTAGACTTCACTAGCTGATTAATAATAGGGTTTGCTAGTTTGAGAATGGCCATGAAATGACCACCAGTCTAGCTCTTCTGACATGTAGTTAGTGAGAGTTTGAAGGAAAGCTAAATGGATTATGAAACTTATTCCAATCGAGCGGTGTAATTACAAAGGGCCGACCAAGACTCGTCCTTCTCGAACGTAACGACTTACAAGATTCCAGAATGGTGTAAGCAAATCGTTGCTGTAAAAATCGGCAGGATAATTATTGTGTTGTAGCTCGGTCGAATCCTTGACACCAAACACACTGTGAGGCATGCGATAATGTTGGCAGAAGACGGCAAGTTGGCCGTGCAATGAGTTTCACCACCAGCCCCCAGATGACCCCTGTACCTCAGCTATCAGCAACACCAACTATAGATTTGCCTCGTCTCATAGTTAGCTTTGTTATGTACAGGAGCCTGGTTTTAGGAAAATCAACTATTGAGGTCGTACTCATGACGCGGTTTTCGATTTTTTTCTTCAAATATCCGTCGACCCTATCTAGGAGATTACGCTTTACCAAACGAGATATTTAAACGTTTTATGTAAAAAGGAAGATCAAGTTCGTTAATGGCTAAAATCGGGCAAGTGGGAGGGAGGATTTCCGAAAACTCGTAATATCTCCGTTACTGTACGCCGGACCGAAAACTTTTATAGAACCAATCGTATTGCCAATTAAATGTACTACAAATATTGTTATATACTCTGATTATCTATCTTGAATATTAACCTAGATATTTGCATTTTTCAGTTTTCAGGCTTCAGCAAACTACCACTTCTACTCATGTTATATAAACAATAAGCTTCTGTATTATGAACCACTTAATTACAAGGCTAAATACTAAATATTGTTTTTATCCAACTTTTATTTTGTGAGATATATGCAAATACGTTCTGTTGACCCCCCCCCCCGTTTTTGCTCTTTGATTACTAAAATATGGGGATTGAGATAAAACTGATTCTGATTCATTACTAATTACAGCACTAGCTTTAGTAAATTATTTTCAATTAAATAAATATGTTATATTCAGATATATTTCATTAATTACTTGTGTTTCTGGTCAATGTATTCAGAGCTAGACTGTTGGCTGGCCTGTTTGTTTACAGTTCAGCAGCATTCCGTTGTAGAGATTATAAACTTGTATTGTAAATTCACTCAAAGATTTTACATTACCGTTTGTATTTATTCACTTAACATTCACGGTAGTGTTACCTGTATGTATATTTATCTACTGTAAAACTTCGCGTGGGAAATCTGCTTAGTTTGCGCAGCCCTTAGGTAAACCATTTCTATTTTAACCCGTCAACGGCGGGTAACACGGTTGGTTTCTGAATAACTTCCTACTTCTCATATAAGTGTTGTAGCCAAGTTTGAAGTGTGTGCACTAGTTGATGTGTGTGTGTGTGTGTGTTAATGCCTAAGCCTTAATACTCAAGTCTACCCTGAGCTGGCTCATCGATGGGTGTGGCCATCAACAGGTGGAACTGGTTTCTAAGGAGTAGCTCCCTCCTAGATCAGGCGGAGTTGCTCGGCCGACTATTACAAGCCACGCAGGGGCTGCGACTACTAAGCAGATTTCCCACGTGAAGTTTAACAATAGACAAATCTATATAATAGTAACGCAATAGCACAGTCAATACTAAGTGAATAAATACAAACGACAATAAGAAACCTCCAGACGGGAAGCGTCTGAAATGTAAACAAACTGGGCTGACAACGGCTCACTGGAAAGAAAAACAATAAATGAAACATATCTGGATATATCATATTAATTTTATTGAAAACTATATCTTATACTGTAATTTATAATGAATCAGAATAATTTTTATCTCAATCAATCAAATTTTAGAAGTCCAAGAATTTAAGACGGGGGAGAGGTCACAAGAACATATTTGCATGTATCTCGTATAATAAAGGTCTTTAGAAAACAATATTTTGTATTTAAGCTTCAAATAACTTAATTTATTATGTAATGGAGTATCGTTTATTAACAGGAGTAGGGGGGGGGGTGAGGGTTTACGGAAGGCTGAAAACTGAAATTTTTATAACAATATTTATAGTGCATTTAATTTGCAATAGGAGTCATTTTATGCACTTTTTCGATCAGACTTAAAGTAACGGAGATATTTCGAATTTTCACAATTCTCCCCCTCTGAATCCCCCTCCCCCTGGTCCGATTTCAGCCGTTAACGAACTTGATCTTTCTATTTACATGAAACGACTAAATATCGACTTTGGTTCGAAACCAATATCAACCAGTCTTTAGAAGTAGACTAGGAAAAGAGGAAGATTTACGAAACTTGCTGTGGGTACTTCAAGGAAAACACGCTATTGAAAAATGGAGCGTCAAAGGCTTACTGATAGGTGCAAGAGGTGCAATATCCCGAAGGACGGCCGAAACATTAAAAGAACTGGGATTATCCATAAACGACCTCCAGAATTTATCTACAGTCGTTATCAAGCATTCGGGGAGAATTATAAATTATCATTTACATATATAAAGGCAAAATGCAAAGTTGCACTCCTTTCCACATGGCCCATCTAAATTTGATACAAATTTCTTGTTTTAAAAAATGACATCTTTTTTTAACATTACCCAGTTAGGCAGATTAGGAGGCTGTCCCTAAGGGGAACCCTCCAGAAGGAGCGCAGCTTGTTTTGTTTTGTTTGTGTATATATATACACGTAAGTTTTGAACGGACCTCATTTTCCTCATCTACTAGGTAGGATCCATGGACATTTGAAGAAAAATTTCGAAAATTGCATCATTAGTACGACCTCAACAGCTGATTTCCCTTAAGGGAAACCTGCTAAAAGCAGATCCATCCTGGCTAGGGTTGTCACTTCCGGGGCCGGACCGGGAAATAGCACCTGCCTTTCACCTCCCTTTCCCGTTTGTTTACCTGTTCCCAGTGACGGTGACATTGTTGACATTATCCTGCAAGTAATACCTGTCAAAAACCTGTAATACAAGTTACCTCTTCTTCTCAGACAAAACTTTCTCGGAACCTCTTTACGTAAATCCTCATAAATCCCACATTTTTAAACACATTTCTTTAAGTGAAATCAACTATTGAGGTCGTAACGCGATTTTCAAAAAAACTGTATCTGACAAATAACACTTTAGCGGTCAGAATTTTCGTTTCATCGCTACCAAACTCGATATTTGAACATTTTATGAAATAATAAAGTTCGAGTTTACTAACTGAAATTGGACCAGTGGGAGGGGGTTAGAGGGGAATTTCGAAAATTCAAAATTTCTCCGTTACTATACGTCGGATCGAAAACTAGATAGGACCAATCTTATTAGAAATTACTTTTACTATAAATATTGTTATATACATTTATTCTCTATCTTGAATATCGGCCGAGATATTTGCATTTTTATTAAGTGCGTGCTGAGATGCGATCGGGTAAGGTCGGTTCTATTCGTTTCCGCCGACATGTAGTTCGGCCGTTTCCGTAACAGTTCGTCCCTCGTGAATTGGTTTAGAGATTCGTTACTACTGCTGTTATTATTAGGCAGCTTTCTCTATTGTAAAACTTCATGTGGAGAATCTGCTTAGTTTACGCAGCCCCTGCGTGATGGACTTTTCTATTCCTTGACCATGAGTCCCTCAATTCTTCAGCCATTATTAATTTAATTTCACATATGTATATATTTGTGTTGCATATTCATGCCTATATGGTGTATAGTTTACAGAAAATTGGCTTTGCTAAACAGGCAGCGTTTTCGTCTTCTCCGAGTTTCGAAAGTCTTCGCCATGTTCCGAAGATAATTCTGCTGGCGATTATTATTTAAAATCGATCGAGGAAAAAAAAACCGTTGAGAGATAATTTTATAATGGATAGTGGTTAAGAGTGAAATGCGAGCTGATGAGAACTGGTTGCAAGAATTGGGATAGTTCAAAGGCACGCCGATACTTTCCCCCGATGACCTGGAATGCTGGCTGCCTTCATAGGCATCCCTTATAGGCTGCCTGTTGGGCATCCCTTATAGGCTGGCTGTTGGTCATCCTTTATAGGCTGTCTGTTGGGCATCCCTTATAGGCTGGCTTTTGGTCATCCCTTATAGGCTGCCTGTAGGACATCCCTTATTGGCTGCCTGTTGGGCATCCCCTATAGGCTGCCTGTTGGGCATCCCCTATAGGCTGGCTGTAGGACATCCCTTATAGGCTGCCTGTTGGGCATCCCTTATAGGCTGCCTGTAGGACATCCCTTATTGGCTGCCTGTAGGACATCCCTTATAGGCTGCCTGTAGGACATCCCTTATAGGCTGCCTGTTGGGCATCCCTTATAGGCTGCCTGTTTGGCATCCCATATAGGCTGCCTGTAGGACATCCCTTATAGGCTGCCTGTTGGGCATCCCTTATAGGCTGCCTGTTGGGCATCCCTTATAGGCTGCCTGTTGGGCATCCCTTATAGGCTGCCTGTTGGGCATCCCTTATAGGCTGCCTGTTGGGCATCCCTTATAGGCTGCCTGTTGGGCATCCCATATAGGCTGCCTGTTGGGCATCCCGTATAGGCTGCCTGTTGGGCATCCCTTATAGGCTGCCTGTTGGGCATCCCTTATAGGCTGCCTGTTGGGCATCCCCTATAGGCTGCCTGTTGGGCATCCCTTATAGGCTGCCTGTTGGGCATCCCTTATAGGCTGCCTGTTGGGCATCCCTTATAGGCTGCCTGTTGGGCATCCCTTATAGGCTGCCTGTTGGGCATCCCTTATAGGCTGCCTGTTGGGCATCCCTTATAGGCTGCCTGTTGGGCATCCCTTATAGGCTGCCTGTTGGGCATCCCTTATAGGCTGCCTGTTGGGCATCCCTTATAGGCTGCCTGTTGGGCATCCCCTATAGGCTGCCTGTTGGGCATCCCTTATAGGCTGCCTGTAGGACATCCCTTATAGGCTGCCTGTTGGGCATCCCTTATAGGCTGCCTGTAGGATATCCCTTATAGGCTGCCTGTAGGACATCCCTTATAGGCTGCCTGTTGGACATCCCTTATAGGCTGCCTGTTGGGCATCCCTTATAGGCTGCCTGTTGGGCATCCCTTATAGGCTGCCTGTAGGACATCCCTTATAGGCTGCCTGTTGGGCTTCCCTTATAGGCTGCCTGTAGGACATCCCTTATAGGCTGCCTGTTGGGCATCCCCTATAGGCTGCCTGTTGGGCATCCCTTATAGGCTGCCTGTTAGGCATCCCTTATAGGCTGTCTGTCAGGCTTCCCTTATAGGCTGCCTGTGTGGCTACCCTTATAGGTTGCCGTTTAAACTATTTTAAAATTGTAATTTTTTTTTCAGGATTTAATATATATTTAAATTTTTAAATGGAACGTAAATTAGCGGAATATACATGTTACTTGCGGTGGTCTAATTTTCAAGTTTTGGTTTCATTATTAATGTTATCCTTTTCATTTTTCAAGTCATTTCTAGTTTTCCAAGACCACTAGGTTTATCATGTCTTTCACTGCAGAGAGGATCTGGGAACTATGGAGTAACTCACAACGTCACGGAATTAGTTCGCGCGATCTGTAATTGAAGCATCAGCTGGAAGAGGTTTAAGAGAGACGCCTCAACACACATGGCTAGCCCCAGCCCTGCTTGATAGGGCGGCCCCCAGATCATATAGAGCTGTGGCTGGGTGATAACTCCTCTACCTAGGAAGGAGGTGTCTGCTCTCTACTGATAACAAGCCGTGCTTCTATTGGTCTAGCCACTCTCTTATCAAGAACCAATGCCGGCTCTTTATAGTTTATATCTATTTATAGTCCATAACTATACTTATATCAGATTTTGGGATGGCTATCTTATTGATCTCTCGTCTCTCTCTCTCTACCTCTCTCCCTCTCTCTCTCCCTCCCTCTCTCTCTCCCTCTCTCTCTCCCTCTCTCTCTCTCTCTCTCTCTCTCTCTCTCTCTCTCTCTCTCTCTCTATATATATATATATATATATATATATATATATATATATTTGTCAATTAACACTCTAGCGGTCGCAATTTTTGTTTAATCATCACCAAACTCGGTATTTAATCGTTTTATGTAAAAAGAAAGATCAATTTAGTTAATTGCTGAAACCCGGGGGAGGGGGGTTTAGAGGGGGGATTTTCTAAATATCTCCGTTATTATGCGTCGGATCGAAAACTTTTATATTGTATAGAATCAATCTTATTGCAAATTACATTTACTATAAATATTGTTATATACATTTATTCTGTATCTTGAATATTAACCGAGATATTTGCATTTGTATTCTGTGAGTCGGCTGATATCGGCTCTAGTCGGGAATTTCCGCCGAGAGCTCTGGCGGCCGTTTCCGTAACTATTTGTCCCTCTTGAATAGGTTTAGAGATACCTTACAGGTGTTATTGGGCAGATTTATCTACTGGAAAACGGCACGTGGGAAATCTGCTTAGTTTACGCAGCCCCTGCGTGACGGATTTTTTCGTTTCTGGTCATTTCCAACACTCGTGGTTGGGTCGGTATTCACAAGCAAGCTGTTGGATTTGCAGCTGACGTCCTACGTGGGTATCCTGAATGATGTGCTGGTGACACGACTATTTGTGATGTTATCATAGTCCTGCAAGGCGGAAATTACTATTGTACCAGGAGTGATAGGATCTATGCCCTGCAATGAGTATGCACTTCATAAAAAGTGCATTTCGGCTGACGTGAAAACTCTCTCCCTGTCATAGATGGAGGTGCATTCTGCTAGCTCAGCTAGATGATAGACCACCATAGTGCTGGCTCATGGAGTTACTAGATACCACCGTGCATCCAGTATGGGACACATTCTTGCCTACCATCAAATGGAGTATACGTGTATTTATTGCCAGGAAATGTTAAAATGCCATAAGAAGGATAGGCCAAATACAATATTTAATGAAAGTTTTTATTACAAACTTAAATATACGAGTACATAAATTAAATGTAATAGTGGCAATAGCATGGATAAAAGGACACTCGGGAAATTTAGGAAATGACACAGCAGACCAACTTTCAAAGACAGTTTCAAGAGACGAATCAATACCTATTTCTTACTCTAAACCGACAAAACAGACCATTAAAACTCATCTTATAAAAAAATGGGACGAAAGATGGACAAACACTACTAAAGGACGACAATTACATAAGTACATACCAACAATATACCAGAGACAAAAAATAGCACTTAACACTTCTAAACAAATACAATTTATATCAGGTCATGGACCTACAAAAGCTAGTTGTACAAATTTAAACTAACAAACAAAAATACCTGAAAATGTGCCAATGAGACTGAACGGACATATGACCACCTCTTATATGACTGTACATTACTTGACGGACCAAGAACAAAACTTATCAAGTACATTACTTTTCAAAACGGAACTTGGCTGGCGGACAAACCGAAACTTTTATTCAAATTCAACAAGATATTTAATGCATTTATTCAAGAACTGGACACCATTTTGTAGATCTACAACTGCTGTTTATACACATATGTAATGTTCTCTCTTTCTCTCTCTCTCTCTCTCTCTCTCTCTCTCTCTCTCTCTATATATATATATATATATATATATATATATTTCCTTGGTGAAGTAAGCCTACAGGAAGGGAGTTTATTAGCCACACGTAACGTACAACAATTTACAACATAACATTTTTTTTTTAACTATGAATAAAATACAATATTTGTAATATAAAATTACAGCAGAAAGAAAAGCAGAAAAAGAAATTTAGGTTTCAATTAAATAAAATAATTAAATTAACAGTATTTGAGTTTTAAATAATTCAGGCAGTTATACTTCTTTTCAATCTATTTTTTTCATTGTTTATTGTGTTTATAAAATAAAAGTTTTTCCTCAACAGGCCAATTATCTTGTCGGCATTTTAATTCAGTTTTAAAATCTTCTCGTTGGTCCGTTAGGAGTCTGCAGTCAGAGAGCAAGTGTCTGTAAGTCTGTTCAGTAGTAAAGTCACAGTAAGAGGTTGGTAGATTTCTTGAGGGAAATCAGCTATTGAGGTTGTTACCTCTGTAGCGGTCGTTATTTTTGTTTGATCGTTACCAAACGCGATATTTAGTCGTTTCATGTAAAAAGAAAGATCAAATTCGTTAACGGCTGAAATCTGACCAGGGGGAGGGGGGGGGGTTAAAGGGGGAGAATTTTGAAAATTCCAAATATGCCTGTTCCTATAAATCGGATGCAAACAGTGTATAGAATAAATCTTATTGAAAATTAAATGTTATATTAATATTGTTATATACATTTATTCTCGCTCTTGAATGATAACCGAGATATTTGCATTTTCCAGTTTTCAGCCTTTTTTAAACCCCCACTTCTACTAGTGTTACATAAACAATGCTCTGTTATATAATGCACCACATTAACCGAAGCCTAAATACCAAATATTGTTTATATTGAACCTTTTCTTTTTGTGATATACGCAAAAACATTCTGTTGACCCCCTCCCCCTTTTGTTTTAGGATTACTAAAATTTGAGTGATTGAGATAAAACTGATTCTAATCCCATACAAATTACAGCACTAGCTTTAGTAAATAGTTTTCATTAAATTTAATACATTATATTCAGATATATTTCATTAATTGTTTGACTTTCCGGTCTATCTATGCAGCGCTACGAGGTTGGCTGGCCTATTGGTTTACAATTCAGCCGCTTTCCGTTTTAGAGATTATTAACTTGTATTGTAAATTTATTGAGCATTCACGGTAGTGTTACCTGTATTTGTATTTCTCTATTGTAAACCTTCGAATGGGAAATCTGCTTAGTTTACGCAGCCTTTGCGTGACGGACTTTTTGTTGTAAAAACTCTTTAATGTCTGGAATAAATAGTTGTTGATGTTGCCATTTATTAATTGTGTCAGTAAGTAATTGTGTTTTTAAGTGTGATATTGTTATTTTGTTGTAGCATTCCGGAATTGTGGTGTCTTTTGAGGCTTATAATTTCTCTCTCTCTCTCTCTCTCTCTCTCTCTCTCTCTCTCTCTCTCTCTCTCTCTCTCTCTCTCTCTGTCTGTCTCTCTCTCTCTCTCTCTCTCTCTCTCTCTCTCTCTCTGTCTCTCTGTCTGTCTGTCTCTCTCTCTCTCTCTCTCTCTCTCTCTCTCTCTCTCTCTCTCTCTCTCTCAGTCGAAACTTTATCACTGTTTATTGTTTTCATGAGCGCTTTCTTTGTGCGAGGCACAGAGTGATCTGCCCAGATGAGCGTGATCTGCTGGTCTAGAGGACTTTCTCCCTGCCGAGGGGATGGTAGCCTCGCCGATGATGGGAGTATGGCAGGAGTCTCAGCCCTAACCATGGGACCATGTAATCCCTGAACGGGCTCACCCATGCCCCATATGTATATGCCCATCCCATGGGTTCTAGGCCAGTTTTCACACTTTTCCTTCCCGAACCACACAGTTTCCCTCCATATTATCCTATTTTATATCGGCTATAAGTCGGCTACCATTATCCACTCTCAGCTGAGAGCTTGGGTGCTACTTATAGAGGATGCTCCTAAAAATAAGTCACCTGTTGAACCCTTAGAGTACTCCCCATTCTGCGTTCCTATATTCCGGAACTATAGCACGCCCAACGTTGTAAACAGATTTACGTTAAGGGAAATCAGCTATTGAGGTTGTGCTCATGGCGCTATTAACGAAATATTTCTCCAAATATCAATCTCAAAATTCGGAGTTTCCTCTTTACCCTACATTTTTGAAAACTAGACAAAATAAAGAAACACGAGTATTTTTGTTCCATTGTTTCACTTAGTATTTAACGATAAAATTTGTAGTCCAAAGTTGTACCAATTTTCAATGTCACAACCACAGATTTTATGTCTACCATCGTCAAATATAAATTTTCCTTTGAATAAATGTATTTTTATCCAGACTCAAAATATTTTACTTACCAAACGATCAAACCACTATCTATTATTATTATTGTTTATTTGAGATGCCGCTACAATGGCGATTCATCTTTTGACATGTTTGAATATCATTTTACAATAGGAAATAAAAAAAAATATTAAACAAAATATAATAAAATATATATTATTAGAAAATTATAAAATCTCTTTTAAAATGCAAGTATAATTGTGAGTATTGTATATTCAAATTTTTGAGTATATGTTAATGTCTTTTAGATACAAATGAACAAAATAAATAGAATGGACAAAACAAAATTCAAATTGTTACTATATTCACAACATGAGGGGATATATATATATATATATATATATATATATATATATATATATATATATATATAAAAAAATAATAAAAGAAAGCTAAAAGAAATAGTTTATATATAACTTTCATAATGGTAAATAATAGCTTCTATATTTCATCAAATAATCCATGATTTCTTAACTACTTATAAACATCATCTATAAATTGGCTACTGTCGGCCAGTAGTTGGCATACATTTGTGGGCCATGGCTACGTTTTCACTTGTGTGCAGTCAGTTAGTATGTGTTTTACAGTCAGCGGTCTACTGCAGTAGCGACATATAGGTTCATCTTGTCTGCTCAGTAGATATGAATGTGTTAGTCTAGTGTGCTCTGTGACGACGGTCTCCACCGACAGGTATGACTACAGGTTCATTTATCTGGCGGTTCTAACCCTTTATTTGAAGTATACAACAATATTTATAGTAAATGTAATTTGCAAGAAAATTGATCCTATACAATTTCTCGATTCGACATACAGTAACGGAGATATTCGAATTTTCGAACACCCTCGCCTCTACCCCCCTCCCACTGGTCCAATTTCAGTCAATAACGAACTCGATCTTTATTTTTACATGAATCGTTTAAATATCGAGTTTGGTAACGATCAAGCAAAAGTTGCGACAGCTAGAGCGTTAACAAACAAATGTATGTATGTATGTATATATATATATATATATATATATATATATATATATATATATATAATTTTGAACGGACCTCATTTTCGTCATCGTCTGGGTAGGATCGATGGACATTTGAAGAAGATTTTTGAAAATTGCGTCATGAGTATGAAGTTATGTACACAGCTTTTCCTAAGGAAAAATTCCCTTCAATTAGTTGAACAGACATCTACTGATTCCTGAGTAAGAAAGCAAACACTGTGCAGTATTTCCAGCTTTGCATAGAGCATGATGTAATCCAAGACCTTGGAGGAGTCCTTATCGAAACTTGTCACGACTAAACATAAAAATGACTAACTGATTACAATCTAATCAGACGGACTAGGATAGACAAAAAAAATTTCAAATCACGAAGAAAACACATTAAGTGAAAGAAATACACTAATATCCACTGCACAATTGGTGAAGATGAGGTCCTGTCACGCACTGAACTAAGCTGATTTTCCAGCTCGTGGTATGTCACCACATATTTTAGCAGATTTCCCTTAAGGGAAATGATCTATTGAGGGCGTACTCATGACGCAATTTTCAAAATATTTCTTCAATGAAGAAGGGAATGAGTTCCATTCAAAAAATGTGTGTGTGTGTGTGTGTGTGTTTTTATATATATATATATATATATATATATATATATATATATTTGTAAATAATAATAATAATTGTTATATTCATTTATTCTCTATCTTTAATATTAACGGAGATATTTGCATTTTTCGGTTTTCAGTCCTCAGTAAACACCCACTTCTTCTTATGTTACATAAACAATACTCCATTATATGAAAGCACACAATATTCTAAGCCTAAATAAAAAATATTTTTTTTCAAGATACTTTTATTATACTTGCAAATATGTTCGGTTGGCGCCCCCCCCCCGTTTTAATTTCTTGGACAACTAAAATTTTATTGATTGTGATAAAAATCATTCTGATTCATTATAAATTACAGCACTAGGTATAGTACATAGTTTTCAATAAAATGAATATGTTATATTTTGATATTTTTCGGTTATTGTTTTTCTTTCCCCTGAGCCGTTGGCAGACCTGTTTATTTACATTTGAGACGCTTCCCGCCGGCAGGGGAAAGATTTCTTATTACCGTTTGTATTTATTCACTTAATATTCACGGTGGTGTTGTGTTAGCAGGCTGTATGTAGGTTTATCTATTATTAATCTTCACGCAGGAAATCTGCTTAGTTTACGCAGGCCCCTGCGTGACGGACTGTTTTTCGTATTCAGCCTTTAGTAAAGTCTTACTCCATCGATTTCACTAAGCTATTAGGTCACTGGAAAAAATCTCAAGTCCTGCTTAAATTTCACATTCTGTTTACATTCTGTTCCCATAAAATAGAAATAGAGCATAGAAAGTGAGTTACGTCATTTGCTATTGATTGGAAATATTGCTCTAAGCAGTTGTAATTTTAAATATTAACAATTCTTAATGATAAATATCAAGAACATTACGCATTAATATTTATCTTCAAGGATACATTCCAAAATTGATTATATCTTAAAGGAAGGTAGACAGACACCTTTTACCGTTGGAGCTTAATGTTATAATTTAATAAATGGTTCCTTATTTTGGGGCAGTATTCAGGAATTTTTTAATGGAAGTGGCGGCTTTATTATTGTTTTCCATGTTCATAATAATTGTTTATTTATTACTAATTATGGGGAACTCGCTCGTGTTCAATTTCCTACATCCTCGTGCATGTGTCCCCTAAATTTAGTTTTGTTCCTGCTCATACTGTCCTAGACCTTGAGACTGCTAATTGCTAATGTGAATTATTTGTTGTTAACATATTCACAACATGTCGCAGCTCAATTAGCTCACCTCCGCTAACTACTCCTAATCGTTTCGTTCCGGGTTGAAAGCGCCAATTACCGACTCCTAAAGCTTGAAGCAAATCGACGGGTGTTGGTATAGTCCTGCCCTTGAGGAAAGGCGAATGATTTATGGTTTTGACGAGAGGCCAGAGTTTGATCCGCGTCTTACCTTGATCAGTGTCCGCCTGCTATTAGCATATTTCGTTTAAGGGAAATATGCTATTGAGGTGCTAAGGGCTGAGGATATTATTGCTGACATAATAAATGCATCCCTGGCTCATGGAGTAGTTCCTGCTGTATGGAAGGAGTCCATAATCAGGCCAATAGCAAAAGTTGCCAACCCACTCTGCCCAGATCAGTTCAGGCCTATTTCGATTGTGCCGGTGATGTCTAAAATTGCTGAAAGAATTGTTGCTCACTACATTAAAACATTTTTAAATACATATAGTTTATTGTCTCCACATCAATCAGGTTTCAGGCATGGGCATAATACGTCTACAGCTTTACACACAACAATATCTGACATCAGAAAATCAATAGATCGTAGGAATGTAGTGTTGAGGGTTTCACTCGATTTCAAAAAGGCTTTTGAAACGGTAAATCACCAGTTGCTCCTAATGAAGATTGGTGCTATAGGCATGGGCGAGCAATTACTCAGTTGGATAAAATCCTTTTTAGAAAATCGGAGGCAAAAAGTTAAATTAAAAAATATTTCTTCTAACTGGGCCATAAATAGATCAGGAGTACCACAAGGATATGTATTAGGGCCACTTCTGTTCTCAATATACATTAATGACATAACATCCTGGGTTCTACACAGCAACACACTTATACGCAGATGACGTTAGCATATGCCTTTCGGGTGCTCCGGAAAACGCAGAAGAACTTTTACAAAGAATAAACGAGGACTTAAAGAGAACTACTGATTGGTGTGCTAAAAATGCGTTAACTCTTAACACGAAAAAACCATGTGTCTTCTACTTGGCACCCCAAAAATACTAAACTAATTTAAACAGCCTGGATTTTCAATAGAAATAAACAAGCAAATTATTGCAAGCAGCGACAAATGAATTGACATGAACAATTGTAGAAGATCAATTTTTTAACAACATTGATTCTATAATATTTTTCGATCCAACTCATCAAAAAGCAGAAATTTTGGAATTTTTGAATTCCCTCCCCCTATTCCCAGCGCGATTTCTGCCAATAATAAATATGGTTATTTGGGTTGACTTAGTATGGTATTCATCAAATAAACATTTTCCACCAGAACGTAAAATTTGATTGATGGTGTCATGGAACAACGAATTTGTATCAAGCATAATAAAGGTCTCTTGAAAAGAATATTTGGTATTTAAGGTTAGGACAAAGATATAACAGATTCATGATATGACAGCTTATTGTTAATATGACATGAGTAGGAGTGGGCGTTTACTTAAGACTGAAATCTGAAGATTCAAATATCTCAGTTAGCGTGCAATGAGATTAGTACTATAAACCTTTTGAATCTCATGAATAATGACGTAGATATTTCGAATTTTCGAAATTCCCCTCAACCTTTTTGGATTTCAGCAATTAACGAACTTGATTTTAGCAGATTTCCCTTGAGGGAAATCAGCTATTGAGGTAGTCTTGAAGCGATTTTCGAAAAATTGAGATGAGATCGGCTATTGTCAGTTCTTTTCGGCTCTTGTCGGTCTTAATCGTGAGATTCGGCCATTTCCACAACTGGTCGGCTCTCGTGAAATTTGTTCAGAGACTGGTGTAACTTCTACTTTGTGAGATATATGCAATTATTCATTATAAGTTACAGTACTAGATATACAAAATAGTTTGCAATAAAGTTAATATGTTATATTCAGATATATTTAAGTAGTGTGTATCTGTTCAGCTCTGAGTAGTTGGCAGACCTTTTGTTTCCAATTCAGAAGCCATTTCCGTGGGAGCTTATTAAAATTAACTGGAAGATTTCTCATTATCGTTTGTATTCACTCACGGTGGTGTTAAGTGTTAGCAGTATGCAGAGTTGTCTATTGTAAAACTTCACGTGGGAAATCTGCTTAGTTTACGCAGCCCCTGCGTGACGGATTATTTCTTTTTATATAAAACGTTTAAATACCGAATTTGGTAACGATTAAGAGAAAATTGCTACATCTCTCTTTTCGCTATAAATGGCAGTTTTTGGTGTATTCGAAACACATTTTTCACAGGAGTGTCAGTGCCTGCAAAGAGCTATGAGCGAGTGTGTATTTCCTCTCCATTGTCTGGCGAGATTATTCAAGTGCGTGGGAAACCTTGGGAGATGTGGCCATCCTAGCAGAAGGTTACATATCTACATGATGTCAGCATCGACTAACTCAAAACTCTCTTGGCTAATGTAACGCAATTACAGCGTGAATGTCTGTAAGCCATGATCCCTACACACTTTGGAGATTCACTACCTGTTGTGAATGACACCCTGCTGACCTCAACTGGCATTCTCTATTTCTCCATTAGTAATATACATAGGTTTATTAACTCGGTCACGCAGGGGCTGCGTAAACTAAGCGAATTTCTCACGTGAAGTTTAACAGTAGATAAATCTACATACTGGTTACACAACACCACCGTGCTAATTAAGAAAGTAAATACAAACGGTAGTAAGAAATCTTTTAGTAAATTTTAATAATTTTCCGACGTGAAGCGTCTGAAATGTAAACAAACAGTTCTGTCAACCTCACACCGGAAAGAAAAACATTTACTGAAATAAATCAGAATATTATTATTATTTATTAACGTCCACTTTTTATCAACTCAGGCTAATCGGGACGGGTTATCTACAGGTTACCACCCTTTTCTAGCCAGGGTGGGATTTTAGGATGTTATTTAATGAATTTCGTCACTAAATAATTTCCTTTGCCCAGGCAAGAATCGAACTCACCACTCTAGGTTTACCATGTGAGATAAAGGTTAACGCTTTAACTTACATGGTTAACCTGAGGGCCCCACCCACCTATTGACTATTACATATTATTTGTATTGAAAACTATATATCTAGTACTTTAATTTGTAATGAATCAGACATTTTTTTATCTCAATCAATGAAATTTTAGTAGTCCAAGAACTTAAAACGGGAAGTCACCAGAACATAATTGCATGTACCTCCTGCAATAAAGGTCTCTTGTAAACAATATTTGGTATTTAAGCTTCGAATAATGGGATTTATTATATAACAGAGTATTGTTAATGTAACATGAGTAGAAATGTGGTTTGCTAGAAGCTGAAAACACAAAAGGGGTGTTTGTAAAGTTGTTATTTCGATAATTCAAAATATCTCCGTTTTTATAGCACTTATGGAAACATTGTACGCAACCAATATTGTAGCAAATGTGATGTTCTATTCATGCTTTCTCTGATGACAACTTAATTTTCAGTTTGAAAGTGTTTAGAATCAATCAAACTCCCACTTCTACTCATGTTAAATAAACAATACTCTGTTATGTAATAAACCACATTATTCGAAGCTTAAATACCAAATATTGTTTTCGAGAGACCTTTATTATACGAGATAAATACAAATATGTTCTAGTGACAGCCCACACGTCTTAAATTCTTGGACTACTAAAATTTTATTGATTGCAAACAAACAAATTATTTTGATGCATTATAAATTACAGTACTAGATATAGTAAATAGTTTTCAATAAAATTAATATGTTATATTCAGATATATTTCAATTTCAGTCTCTTCCCGTCTGGAGGTTGCCTATTATCGTATATTGCCTATTATATCACTTGATGTTGACTGTGCTATTGTGTTACCAGTATGTAAATTTATTGATTACTAAACTTTACAAGGGAAATCTGCTTAGTTTACGCAGCCCCTGCGTGAAAGACTTTTTTTTTTAGAAGTATTTGCCGTTTCCTGTTATGTTAACATTACTGGAAAGCAATCCATTTAATTTCATTTCCACATTGTCGAACTTCGCCCTATTCCAAGTCTTATTTCAAGTATAAAATATAGTTTTTGTGTGATATATCTGAGTTATTATTCAGCCTCTAATGCCTTATTTTCTGGCTGCTTTGGTTGGTTCTTATACAAATGGCAGAATAGTCCGGTGGCAAATCGAACTGGTCTTCCCGGCAGTTTGTTATATTAGTGACACTTTCCATCCGCGGGACACTTTTCTCTCTGGCAGCTTTCCTTTCTCGCCAAATTACACCAGATTTATAATCCCCCCGAATTTAAGGGGGTCCGTTAGCCCCCTTTTCGCCCCCCCTCTGCGGACTTTTCAGCAATTCAACTCTTTCAAATAATTTCAACACTTATAGAGATGACCCATCATTAGTCTGCTCACAGGAATTATTCAACGGAATAAAAAAAAATAGTTAACACAATTCTTAACAGATTTCACTTAGGGGAAATCAGCTATTGAAGGTGAGATTTTTGAAAAATGTTCATCCATCCTACCCAGGAGATGACGAAAATGAGGTCGATCAAAACAGATTGTCCCAACAATTGAAATATATTTTCCGTTAGATATCTCAAATTATGTAAAACATTTATGAAAGAAATGTTATGTACATATTTGAAATTACCTGTTTTGACCCAAGTAGACAATAATAATAAAGGAACGTTTTATTTATTTGTGCTTATGCCGTCCTTGCATTATCTTAAACTACAAAAGACGCTATCCTTCATATTTCTTCATGCTCAATTGTCGTTGAAATGACCATAAAAGTAATGTTTATTTTTTTTTAATATTGTTAAAAATGTATATACGTCTATATAAAACACCGAATCAATCCAAAAACTGCATTTTTAGATAGAAAATAAATGTATATGATAATATTTATAGTACATTTAATTTTCAATAAGATTTATTCCATACACTTTTTGATCCGACTTATAGTAACGGATATATTTCGAATTTTAAAAATTTCTCTCTTAACCCCCCTTCCAATGGTCCGATTTCTGCCGTTAACGAACTTGATCTTTTTTTCCCCATAAAACTACTAAATATCGAGTTTAGCAACAACCAAACAAACATTGCGACCACTAGATCTGTAACAGACTAATATATATATATATATATATAAAATTGTAACCTCTGTCTGTACATTGATTTTTTTCACGAAATTTCACGATAACTTTTCGTTTCACATGTCATAGACACCATAACTGCATTTTGTTTCTTTGGTGTCTGTTTGTTTGTTTGTTACCTTTTCACGCATAAACGGCTGAACCGAATTTTATGAAACTTGGCACGTATATTACTACTAACCCAACTTAGACTTTAGGCTATATTAATGTCCTCTGAGACGAACAGGAGTGGGGGTTATAAGGGAAGCCAGAAATTAAAAATAGCGATATTTCGATCCCTATTGGTTTTTCGGCAAATATGCACATAACAAACGTTGTTTATTTTGTTATTTAGAGTAACTTTTGTATATACACTTTCGTCGTATACCGAGTTATAAATGAGATATACGCTAAAACCTATAGAGGAAGTGAACTATTTTATATGGCACAAAAGAATCAACCAAACTAAATAAAACTCGGTATGTGTATTAGCACTAACGCTTTCATTATAACAAGCCATGCCAACATTTCTAGGGACGGGCAGGAGTGGGGGTTATAAGAGAAGCCAGAAATTAAAAATAGCGATATTTCGTTTCTTATTGCTTTTTCGGCATATATAAACATGACAAAAGTTGTTTACTGTGTAATTTAGAGTAACTTTTGTTATATTCACTTTTGCCGTATACGGAAGTATAAATGCGTTACACGCTAAAAACTATAGCGGGAGTCCACCATTTTATTTGGCACAAAAGACTCAACCGAACTAAACTAAACTCGGTATTTGAATTAGTACTAACGCCTTCCTTATAATAAGCCATACTAACATTTCTAGGGACGGGCAGGAGTGGGGGTTATATGGAAGGCCTGAAATTAAAAATAGTGATATTTCGTTTCCTATTGCTTTTTCAAGAAATATGCACATAACAAAAGTTAATCGTTTTTTTATTTAGAGTAACTTTTGTTACATGCACTTTTGCCGTATACGGAAGTATAAATGAGTTATACGCTAAAAATTATAGCGGGAGACCACAATTTTATTTGGCACAAGAAACTCAACCGAACTAAACCAAACTCGGTATTTGAATTAGCACTAACGCCTTCCTTATAATAAGCCATACTATTTCTTGGGACGGGCAGGAGTGGGAGTTGTAAGGGAGGCCTGAAATTAAAATAGTGATTTCCTATTGGGGTTTCGGGAAATATGCAAATAACAGAAGTTGTTTAATTTGTTATTTAGAGAAATTTTCTCAACACTTCTTTTCAATACCAGAACTACCAGGTACCTCAAATGAGAAAATTTATTCAAATGTATGTCAATATTTTCTCATTAATAATTCAAATCTATGCATAATGCACAGGAAACGGGAAATATGCAGGACAGTGAAGTCTTACATAAAAAAATAATTCTATTATTAACAAATCCACAGAAACGAAGGGTGGTAACCCTAAACACTGGGACGGGTAAATGTCAAAATATTGTGCAAAGTAAGCTCTTGCACAAAAATATACCATCACCATTCAGCCTTAAATGATTTCCCGAGCGAAGCCGGGTATCTGGAGCTGGTATATATTTTGTGACTAGTTTTGAAAAATGTGGGTTATAGGGAAAGTTCCGAATTTTGAGATCACGCTGAATAGTTAAAACTAATTTTATAACTATGTGTGCCACAACTTTGGTCCTTTGGAATTTTACGAATCTCTGACGGTTTATAAGATATTTCGATTGAGGCCCCATATTCGGGACACCCTGTATATATATATATATATATATATATATATATATATATCGTCGGATCAACAACTTATATAGAAACAATTTAATTGCAAATGTAATTTCCTATAAATGTTTTAATATACATTGTTTATCTATCTTAAATATTAACCGAGATATTTTTGGTAAATGTGTTTAGTAACCACTGCGAGACGGACTTTTATAAATTGAGCTGTAGGGAATTTCGTTGGAAAATTTAGGTCAAATTATCTCGTCAAGCTTTATTGATGTTGAGTAAACTTTATGACTAAAGTTGTTGAAAGTCATACGGTTCTGCTCATCATACTAAAGGAAAGTTTTCATATAGGCGACTACTTCAAGAAATGAGACACTAGTGATATCCTTAGATACGGTACTAGTGTCATCAATAGATAAGGGACTAGTGTTATCAGTAGATAAGGGACTAGTGTTATCAATAGATAAGGGACTAGTGTTATCAATAGACATGGGTTCTAGTGTTATCAATAGATAAGGGTTCTAGTGTTATCAATAGATAAGGGACTAGTGTTATCAATAGATAAGGGGCTGGTGTTATCAATAGATAAGGGACTAGTGTTATCAATAGATAAGGGACTAGTGCTATCAATAGACAAGTGTTCTAGTGTTATCAATATATAAGGAACTAGTGTTATCAATAGATAAGGACTAGTGTTATCAATAGAAAAGGAACTAGCGTAATCAATAGATAAGGGACTAGTGTTATCAATAGATAAGGGACTAGTTTCTAGTTTGCAATTAGACGGGGAGGTAGGTTATGGGAGGTAATTGTGAGTTTCTCTAGAGATTGTCCTCTTCCTTTCGCTGCGATGCAGAGGAATGCTGAGATTCTACTGACATTAATCGATAGCTATGCTTAGCTCCTCAGCTAGAAAGTTCCATCCAGCGAGATTGTTATTCCAATCCCATAGAGGTATAAATACCAACCTTTCCGCGTTACGTCAGACCGGTCTTTCAGTCTGGAACGGTTTGCTATGCTTCAGTTTTTATGCTCATTGTAAAAATTCCGTCTCAGGAAGTTGCGTAAAATCAACAGATTTTTCCTCAAGCGCTGGGAAGACACTACATTACTTCACTAGTAATGCCATCTTACCATTTATAGTCTATTGCTAAATCAAAATTCCACGAATAGTTGGGGGGGGCGTTATTGTTGGCTTTTTTCTATATGTTCCGATGTCGTTTTAGGGCGAAAACTACTAGGCTACCATCACCCTGTAATATCTATAACTCACGTTATTGGCATCCTCATCCATATCGCCATTTTAATAATATAAACGAGGACACAGAAAACATGTAATTTACATTTTTTTGTATAAATTTGTAATTTTCACAAAATTAAACAATCTATCTATCTCTTTGGGGTCATCTATAAGGGTCATTTCTATATTATTGGAAATATTATATTCGTTTGGAATATCTGTATACTTATGGCATTCCATTAATATGTGGTAGATAGTCAAGTCTGTTTTACATTCCCCACAAATCGGGAGTTGATCTTTTGTCATAAGATAACCATGCGTAAATCTTGTGTGGCCTATTCGGAGTTTTTCTAATACGACTTCATCTCTTCTGTTGTCTCTTGTCAAATATTTCCATGGACGGATGGAGATTTTAATAGTTTTTAGTTTATTGTTCAGGGTTTCGTTCCACATTTGTTGCCAGTTTTTATCAATATCTTCTTTGAGTGGTTGATAGAGTTCTGCAGATGTAATTGTTGTTGGGGTGATGGAGTCGAGTTGGTGGGCTTCTCTGGCTGCTAAATCTGCTTTTTCATTTCCATCTATTCATACGTGGCTTGGAATCCTCATGAAGTCGACGAACCTTTTTAACTCTTATTGTATATAATCGAAAACAAATTAATATATTAATAATTTAAGAAAAAATAATATTGAAGTAGAAATAATAAATTTGATAATCACATGAATCATTAGTCCATCTCAACTCTAAAGATTTTAGATATTTCCCTTAGTAGGTTATAGATATTTAATTTTTCATACTTTCGTTGCTCGAATCTTATTTCCCAGAAACCACAGCTACATTTGCAGTTAGCCAACATTTTCTAAATTGTCTAAAAATGGAATAAAATAAAACAAATGTTAAATCTCAGTTATTACGAGACGATATGACCCGTATGACTTTTATCGAAAACATGCCATATAATCAATGTTGAGAACTCTATAAATAATAATATTAACGGAGTTTATTATTTAGTTTCCAGCCTTTGATTAACCACAACTTTTATACATAACAGATATAATGAAACTCGATCAATGGATTTACAGTTTGGATTATGTTGTCCTGTTTACGTATGCTTTTTACTAGGGGAGAAATAGGGAATAGAATGTGAGAAAGAGAGGAGAGAGAGAGAGAGAGAGGGAGAGAGAGAGAGAGAGGAGAGAGGAGAGAGAGGAGAGAGAGGAGAGAGAGAGAGAGAGAGAGAGAGAGAGAGAGAGAGAGAGAGAGAGAGAGAGAGAGAGAGAGAGAGAGAGAGAGAGAGAGAGAGAGAGAGAGAGAGAGAGAGAGAGAGAGAGAGAGAGAGAGAGAGAGAGAGAGAGAGAGAGAGAGAGAGAGAGAGAGAGAGAGAGGAGAGAGAGCGAAAGCTTGAGAGAGATCTAGAGAGAGAGAGAGAGAGAGAGAGAGAGAGAGAGAGAGAGAGAGAGAGAGAGAGAGAGAGAGAGAGAGAGAGAGAGAGAGAGAGAGAGCTATAGCCGATTGGTGGAATGCAGAGCGGCCGGTGCCTCGCATTAATCCCAAAGACAGCCAGTATAGAAAGTGACTCGAGACCATTAGAGCAGGTGAAACCCCTGGAAGAAGAAAGGAGTTCTGCTCCACCGCCCCCATCTTATGGTCACTACCCGCTTCTCGGGTCTAACGCCCTTCCAGACCATTTTTTCATGCTTACAGGAAGTAGGGGATACTCGACTAGAGGTTGGGGCGTTAGACATTGTTTCAAGCTACTCGAGATTCAACTTGAAGAAGGAAATCAGCTCTTGAACCTGCACTATAGGATGTGGTTTTTGATAAGTGCATCTACGCCAACATTCTCCATATTTTTCCGTAAAAATAATCCTCTCTTAACATTACATTGGCATTTAAGCTGGGCTTTGACAAGTCGGAATCCACCTAAATAAACTAATATAAAATTCCTTCACGAAGGGGCTGCTTAAACTAAGCAGATTTCCCACGTGAAGTTTTACGATAGTGAAATCTCCATACGAGACCCGAACACTTACGGAAACGGCCGAACTAGCTTTTGGCGGAAATTTCATCAGCCAATCTCTACTCGTCGTTATCCGCACACACTTAATAAAATGAAATCAACTCGGATAATATTCGAGATAGAGAATAAATGTATATAGCAACATTTATGGCACATTTAAGTTGCAATAAGATTGTTTCTATGCAATGTTCTGATCCAACGTATAGTAACGGAGATATTTCGAACCTTCGAAGATCCCCCTCTAAACCCCCCTCCAACTGGTCCGATTATAGCCATTAACGATATTGATCTTTCTTTTTACTTAAAACGTTTAAATATCGAGTTTGGTAACGATAAAACAAAAAATGCGACCGCTAGAGCGTAAACATATATAAATAATTTTGAACGGACATCATTTTCGCCATTTCCTGAGTATGATTGATGGACATTTGAAGAAATTTTTCGAAAATCAAAAATGAGTACTACCTAATAATAAAAAATAAAATAAATAATAATAAAATAAGAAATGGAAATATCCATTTGGTTGGTTTTTGATAAATAACTTAATGAAAAGCTAGCTCAAGCGAGAGCGGAAGTTGTCGGGGGGCGAAAACAGTTAATTGTGTTCACTTATTTCCAGTGAAATGTTGTTGTATTGTGTATTGTGTGTTGTATGTATTTGCATTCTACTCACATTTACATATGGGTCGTGGTTTTCAATATTTAAAAAAGATTTTAGACCTGTTTCTCTCCATTTATTTCCAATGCACAATCATGTTTCGCTTTAGCTGGTGGAAGCCAAAAATTCTTAGACCTGATTTCAGGAACCAGGAAAATAGTTTAAGTGTGATTTAATATCATTTCGAACGGACCTCATTTTTCACCAAGTTTCCTGTTGGGTCGATGGACATTTGAAGATTTTTTACGAAAGTCGAAGCTCAATAAGGGAAATCCGCTTTGTATACAGAACCCTGTTTATTTATGGACTTCAATGACCAGGAATTGGTACAATATTCCCATTTACATATCCTGTATACAAATGTAGGTCAACCAATGGGGTGATCATGCTTTTAATATCTGGTAATTACAATGCAATTTTATAGTTCATTTACAGCAATCAATATCCAATGATTTCTTTTTTTTATGTTTTTATTTTTAAAACAGTTTTCTACATCCAATTAAAATAAAATTTGAACTACTTTCTCCAGCAGATATTAATCTATTAATTGGGCTACTTTCGTTGAGGCGAGGGTAGCTATTTGGTGGATGAAAGTTCTTGAATGGCCAAAGAGATACCTAACTGAATCAAATTGCCGTCTGAACGGCTTCCATAGAGGTTTGTACAATAGTGATTATCCATTCATTCATGATGGAGGGACGTAGTACGATCATTTCAAAAATCTGCTAGACTTCCTTGTAATTATAATGAACAATATAAACATATTTGTTTGAGGCCTTTTGCTTAAAATCATTTTAGCATATTTCCCGCAGGGGAAATCAGCTATTGAGGTCGTACTCTTTACGAAATTTTCAAATATATATATATATATATATATATTTGTCTGTTAAGCCTCTAGCGGTCGCAATTTCTGCTTGATCGTTACCAAACAAGATATGTAAACTTTTTTTTTTTTTTTAAAATAAAGATCAAGTTCGTTACTGGCTGAAATCGGACCAATGGGAAGGCGGGGGGTTAGAGGGGTAGGATTTTTGAAAATTTGATATATCTCCGTTATTATACGTCGGATCGAAGAATTGTATGAAATGAATCTTATTACAAATTAAATTTACTATAAATATTGTTATATACATTTATTCTCTGTCTTGAATATTAACCGAGATATTTGCATTATTTTTTTATTAAGTGTGTGCGGATAACGGATGAGATGTGATCGGCTAACTTCGGTTCTAGTCGTGAGTTTCCCCGAAAAGCTTGTTCGGCTCTCGTGAAATTTTTCTATTATAATACTTCACGGGAGAAATCTGCTTAGTATACGCAGCCCCTGAGTGATGGACTTTTAATTTTATATTCAAATTTCATACATTTCCTTTTTACATTTACATTGAGATGAAAGTGATCCCCCTTCCCCCCCCCCCTCCTTATCGGACCTAAGTACGCCCTGCTGAGAAAAGATTTCATCTTTATCTAACATCATTTAGAATTTTATATAATGCAATTTCTTATTTGATGCCTGGATAAAGATGCTATTGGATGGCTATCTTCATAAAATGGCGCCCCCCCCCTCCATAGGCCTTATCAAAATTAAAATTTCCCAAATAAAACTTACCCTCAAGTTTCATTACCGTTGCCAGATTGTATCATAGCTTCTTTATGGGGAGCGGGGGGGGGGGGTGTTGTCTAAATTTAAATATAGGACTTTATTTTTTTTTGAAATTATTTTTATGCACTGAATTAACTAATTTTTCTTTTTGTTTCAGGTATGAAAGTGAAGTTAAATTATCATAATGTGGTTAGTGGTACATTATATTTATTTAATTAATTTAGTGTATTTAGAATCAATATGCCACCAGCTGCCATAAATCTGAATATTTGACATAATTATTAAATTTCTGAATGTCTGCTTATTAATTTGCTAAAATCACCTTTGAACATTTAAATGTCTATATAAACTAAGCAGAATTCCTACTTGCTGGATATCACACTGCTGGTCTCAACTCACTATTTATTCTCAAGTTCTGTGGAAATAAAGTCCGTCACGCAGGGTCTGAGTAAACTAAGCAGATTTCCCACGTGAAGATTAATAATAGATAAACCTACATACTGCTAACGCAACACCACAGCGAATATTAAGTGAATATATACAGAGGGTAATAAGAAATCTTTCCCCAGCCGGCGGGAAGTGTATCAAATGTAAAAAAAAAAACAGGTCTGCCAACGGCTCAGCTGAATTAAAAACAATAACTGATACATATCAGAAAATAACGTTTTCATTTTATTGAAAACTATGTACTATACTTAGTACCGTCATTTATAATGAATCAGAATACTAAATTTTATCTCAATCAATCAAATTTAGTATTCCAAGAATTTGAGATGGAGGGGAACACATTAGCATCTATCTCGTGTAATAAAGGTCTCTGAAAAGCAATAGAGTACCGTTTATATAACTCGAGTAGAAGTGGGGGATTACTGAAGAATGAAAAATGCAAATATCTCGGTTAATAGAGACCGATATCTCGGTTCAAGATAGAGAATAAATGTATAAAACAATATTTATAGTATATTTAATTTGCAATAAGATTTGTTTTATAGAATTTTTGGATCCGACGTATAGTATCGGTGATATTTCGAATTTTCGAAAATCCCCCCTCCCACTTGTCCGATTTTAGCCATTAAGGAACTTGATCTTTCTTTTTACATAAAACGATGAGGAGGGGGATTTTCGAAAATTCGGAATATTCTCCTTTCCTATACGTTGGATCAAAAGATTGTGCCGAACCAATCTTATTGCAAATTAAATGTACTATAAATATTGCTTTATACATTTAATCTCATCTTGAATATTAACCGAGATATTTGCACTTTTCAGTTTTCAGCCTATAGTAAACAATACTCTATTATATATTATAAATCACACTATTCGAAGCTTAAATCCCAAATATTGAATTTAGAAGACCGTTATTATACGAGATACATGCAAATACGAGTATGTTCTTGTGCCCCCCCCTGTATTAAATTTTTGGACTACTAAAATTTGGTTGATTGAGATAAAAATTATTATGATTCATTATAATATTGAGAAAAATATTATTCTGTATATGTTATATTCAGATACATGTTGCAATCAATATACATGGTGCATCGTATCTAAGACGGTGAAGCGTTTAGCTTCCTTTTTGGACTGACTTGCTAGCAGCTTACGACTTATCTTGGTCGCTGATCTTAGTGTTGAGAGTTACAGTTTTGTCCAGGACAGGACTTGGCCAACTTGGAGATGTAAATGGAAGACCATTGCTCACACCAAGTTGAGGGGAAAGTTTTTCACCTTATCTACCCGTGAATACACTTCTTGCCAACTATGATTAGCTTCTAGGCAGACTTTGTCGACTTAAGTACAGTTTTTTGCAGCGTCTATCTTCAGCCCGACTCGTTGTCCTATCTCGAGTCCTCTAATGGTGTTGATCTGATATCTCTTGCAGCCAAAGGGTTAGGATTTACAGTAACACTATTTGTCCTTCATTCCCATTATGATAGCTTCACATATTTCCCGTTCTCCCAAAGGAAGGCTTTGAGAGTCATCCGTTCTCTATAATATTGGAAGAGACTGCCTGCTACCATAGATCGATACAAGGTTACAACTGATATTCCTAAACAACTTCTTTACGATCGGTCTTAGTATAATAAAAAAAGTCCGGCACACAAGAGCTGCGCAAACTAAACAGATTTCCCACGTGAAGTTTTACCGATTTCATCCATTAACGAACTTGATCTTTATTTTTACACATAACTTTTAAATGTCGCTTTTGGTAATGGTCAAACAAATATTGCCACCAATAGAGCGTTAACAGAATATATATATGTATATATACAGGTTGCACGGACCTCATTTTCGTCATCTATTTGTGATCGATGGACAAAGGTTACCTTCACTATATCCCAGTTAGCTACCGAATGAATTAGCAGATTTCCCTTAAGAGAAATCAGCTATTGAGGTCGTACTCATAACGCGAGTTTCGAAAAATTTTCTTCAAATGTCCATCGATCCTACCCAGGAGATGACGAAAATGAGGTCCGTTCAAAATTATATATATATATATATATATATATATATATATATATATATATATATAAATATATACATATAGATATATATATTTGTCTGTTAACGCTCTAGCGGTCGCAATTTTCGTTTGATCGTTACCAAACTCGATAATAAAACGTTTTATGCAAAAACAAAGATCAAGGTCATTAATGGCTGAAATCGGACCAGTGGGAAGGGGGTTTAGAGGGGAGGATTTTCGAAAATTCAAAATATCTCCGTTACTATACGTCGGATCGAAAAATTATATAGAAGCAATCTTATTGCAAATTAAATTTACTATAAATAATGTTATATCCATATATTCTGTATCTTAAATATTAACCGAGATATTTGCATTTTTCTGTTTTCAGCTTCTGAGATGAGTTCGGCTAACTTCGGGTCTAGTCGTGAGTTTCCGTCAAGGACCCCTAACCACCCCTAACCAAGGGCTAGTTCGGGCCCTTCCCGTAACTGTTTGACTCTCTATTCTGAAATTTCTCTATTATAAAACTTCAAGTGGGAAATCTGCTTAGTTTACGCAGCCCCTGCGTGACGGACTTTTTTAGATTACATTAAGTTTTTGGACCAATTAAATTTGATTATTTAGAAAAAAAATATTTCGGATTTATTATAAATTACAGTACTAGATATAGTAAATAGTTTTCAATAAAATCAATGTTATATCCTGACATATTTCAGTAATTCCGGGGAGAAGTTGGCCCACCTGTTTGTGTACGTGTCAGGTGCTTCCCGTCGGGAGGTTTCTTATTACTGTTTGAATTTATTCACTTAATATACACGGTGGCCTTGCGTTAGCAGTAGGTAGGTTTATCTATTATTAATCTTCACGAGGGAAATCTGCTTAGTTTAAGAAGCCCCTGATTGACGAACTTTTCTTATATCTGCTATTTTATAATAAATATATAATAACAATTAACAATTTTTTAAAAGCTTTTAATGCTTCTCAAATTCTATTTTTTTAGGACACTCATAGTTATGAATTTTATTTCAATTTTGTATATTACTTTTGGCGGTAACACGTTGTCTCTGCCCCTGGAGAACTATCCACTGGTTTATTTGATTGCGCAGTTGTTATTAAAGATCATTATATCCTTTATTATACAAGTGACGGAAGTAGATCATTTTACAACTCGAGTGAAACGTTTACCCACACGAGCGAAGCGAGTGTGGTAATTTCACGAGAGTTGTAAATTCTACTTTCGTCACGAGTGTAATATTAAATTTTTTCTGTAATCGTGTAATACATGATCAGATCTAACCAGAATATGAACAAAATTAGGATGTTGTGAAGATTATGGTATGTTGTTGTTAGGTTATAAGCATGGTTGTGAAAGGTTATAAGCATAGTTATAAAACAACTAGTGATGATTGTGAAGTAGTGCAGTTATGAACACGTGCACGTTATAAACAAGGAAGGAAATTATTATTATATTTAAATTTTAAAATATATTGATTATTTCCAACAATAATTCATTCACATTTCAATTTATTTTGTTAAAATAAATTCTTACAATGTTAAGAAACATTTAAACGCATTTAATTTCCAATTTCAAATTATTTTTTAATTTATACTTATTACTAACTAAGAAGGCCATTCACTTTCTTCACTCTATTGCAAAATGTTTCACTTTCTTCACTCTATTGCAAAATGTTTCACTTTCTTCACTCTATTGCAAAATATTTCATTTTCTTCACTCATTTCAGTTTAGTAATGTTACCATTATTCAACGATTACAGAAAAAGACTTTTTATTTAATGAGTTCGTCACTAAATAAATGCCCAGGTTATAATCGAACTCGGGTTTTGTTTAGAAAAAGTTTAGTTATTTATTGATTGTTTGATCATCAGGCAATTTTAAAGAAATATTCCTTCAAATCTCATAGTGGTTTGTAGCAAAAATAAGATCAGTTTGAATATTTACATTAGATATCTTTACGCTTATCCAGGGGAAAGTCCAGAAATAAATAGAAACGATTTACTGTGTAAAAGAAACATAGCTCCTAAAGCTATTCCAAATATAATAAATACAGTGTTATAAATTAACATGAACACGTCTGGACTAATGGATGATATAAAATAGAAAAATACTCAGGACCATAAATGGAATACCAGTAAGCAGATAGATTAATTACAATCGGCCAACTGTCTGGAAAAAGCAATTAAAAACATTAAATATTGTTACTAAAATTATTTGGAATATAATACGTTTATTTTCCGTAAAGCAATATTAAAAAGTCAGAAGCAGCGGACGAATTCGCTTTAAAATAAATTGAAACGGAAAGCCAATTAATAGGGAGAAATGCTTGGGGAGATTGTTATTGACAGTTGTTGGATCTGTAAAGGAGAAACTCATAACAGTTGCTAAATTACTCCCACTTCGATAACATTTAAACCGAAATATAAATTGTTTTGCTGTAAATGTAGAATTCAAGGAGTCAAATAATACATTAAACACAGAGTTGCGGACCTCAAAATGCCATCAACATTAAGTAATATATTCAAGGAAAAATGTTTTCTTTATGTATAATAAACTCAACCGCAAAAAAAACCAGACACTTAGATTTAGTCTTATAATTTTGTTAAATACTTAATATATATGTATATTAATCAATTTTAATTAAAATAATTGGTTAATCTATAGGTTATTTAAACAAAATCTGCCAAAAGTGAATAATTTTTATTGATTATTTACAAAAAAATACAAAATAAAAAAAAGATAAATTAACACATTTAAAAAAAAAAAAATTATTCTTCATTTTTATTACAGTGACTGGTAGACTTCGCTACCCCAAGCGTTTCGGCAATGTAATGTAAGCTCCGACCTTCCATCTAAGTTTTAAAGACCCATTATTCTGGACCGAAATAAAAATAAAACATTAATTAAAGAAAATGCTTGGTTAATAATTAATAGTATATTACGTTACTAGGGCCGAAAGTGGCACTTTACGTTGCGAGATCGTGTTTGACTGGAGAGGCGAAGCCGAGCCTGTTAATTCGATCGAGCATCGTAAAGTCACTTTCTGTACGAGTAATGTACAATACTTTTCAATACTTTTAAAAACGCATATTAAGGCGGTTTTTAACTCGTGAATCTTTTAATAATTAATATTTCCATTATTGGTAACAGCTGCTTCACCTTAGACAAGTTTAATTTAATATTTTAAGGTTAACTTTTCAGGGATGTTGACGGCCATTTTCGCGCAATTACAACGTAAAATTAAAAAGAAACGATAGCGAACCTAGTGTTGATAGTAGTAAATACTGCGAGAGTCGAAAACTTTCGTCCCTAGGCGTGTAAAGTCATATGTTTGTCACTTTACCTCCCGCTAAATTTTGAGATCTGTAAAGGCCTACTTTCCTATCTCCCAGCTGGTATCGAAAGTATCTACTTTCCAATCCGAGTGATGAAAAGATGTTTAAATGTGCGAAAAACTACTTACAGTTAAGAATAGATCAACTTCACGACAAACAAATCTAATCTGAGTTTTATCTAATTGTTTACTAATCCTGAAGGGATTAGTTCAATGGACTTAGACTCTAAATTCCCTGTAATAACTAGAATACCCTCATAAAGAAAATTGCTGAAAATTAGCTTTTAATGCGACAAAAATGAAGTGTCCGGTTTTTTTGCGGTTGAGTGTATATAACAAAATTAATAGGAGCATTAAACATTCTTAAATCTATTGTATTTGTGGGAGCACTGGTTAACCATGTTAGTTAAAGTAATTTATCTCACTTGGTAAACCTAGAGTGGCGAGTTCCATTCCTTGTCTGTGCAAATAGGAATTATTTAGTGACTAACTCATTAAATACAATTCTCAGTCCCAGCCTGGCTAGATAAGGGTGGTAACCTGTAGATAACCCGTCCCTCTCACTTACCTCATTTAGAACTTCCACATTGGATTTCTTTTTTGGAGTCCAACTTCTGATTCTCCGCCAGATCCACGTGTCCGTCGCTTCCAACCTATTATATTCCCTTCTGTGAAGATTCCAACTTTTTCTCCCATAGAGATTGATACACTCGATAGATTTAGCAAACATTTCTCCTATCCGTAATCTTGATAGGACCATATGCTTCTCGCTATGCTATCGTTCCACCATGAATGGATTTTGAAGCGACCACCTTGATATTTCTTACCCTTGACATTTCTAATAAAGACAGAAATACTTCTTTGTCTCTGTCTTTCTTCAACCGAGCGTGTTGTGTGTGATTGAACAATCCGCCAGCAGAGGGAGCAGCTAGGTGCATTAGACAATGGAGTGCCTCTCCTTCCTACAATAGACAGCCAAAGTGGCGTACTTTAAGTTTCTTTCCCGGGATTTAGGACAGCTCTAAGGATTTATTTATTTAGGGGGGAGGGGTGGGAGCTTCGGATAACTCTCTCTCTCTCTCTCTCTCTCTCTCTCTCTCTCTCTCTCTCTCTCTCTCTCCCTCTCACTCTCTCTCTCTCTCTCTCTCTCTCTCTCTCTCTCTCTCTCTCTCCCTCTCCCTCCTCTTTCTCTCTCTCTCTCTCTCTCTCTCTCTCTCTCTCTCTCTCTCTCTCTCTCTCTCTCTCTCTCTCTCTCTCTATCTATCTCTCTCTCTCTCTCTCTCTCTCTCTCTCTCTCTCTCTCACCCTCTATCTCTCTCATTCTCTCTCTCTCCCTCTCCCCTCTCCCTCTCCCCCCCCCTCCCCCCCCTCTCCCCCTCTCTCTCTCTCTCTCTCTCTCTCTCCCTCTCACTCTCTCTCTCTCTCTCTTTCCGGCTTTCTCTGTCAATTTGCCCCTGTGTCTGCCCCGGAATTTCAGGTCGCCTCCACATCTGCTTGCCTTGAACCGGTGAGCCTTAGCCTGAATGTCCCTTGCCTGTATCTGGGCTGAATATAACCGTAGATATGATTCCTAAAGCTATACACCAAACAAATCTAATACAGCTCCGCATCACTCACTTTCTTGCAACTCCTAATAAATTAAACAAACGGAGGAGTGAGTGTTTTTACACAATGGTAGAAACAAACAATACATTTTCAATAAAATTAATGTTCTATAATCAAGTTGAACTATTGTCGTTCTAAAATCCTGTTAAACCATTGATTTCCTACAATCCTGTTAAACTATTGTTGTTCTGCAACATTGATTTTCTACAATCCTGTTAAACTATTGTTGTTCTGCAACATTGATTTTCTACAATCCTGTTAAACTATTGTTGTTCTGCAACATTGATTTTCTACAATCCTGTTAAACTATTGTTGTTCTGCAACATTGATTTCCTACAATCCTGTTAAACTATTGTTGTTCTGCAACATTGATTTCCTACAATCCTGTTAAACTATTGTTGTTCTGCAACATTGATTTTCTACAATCCTGTTAAACTATTGTTGTTCTGCAACATTGATTTTCTTCAATCCTGTTAAACTATTGATGTTCTGCAACCTTGATAAACCATTGATTTTCTGCAATCCTGTTAAACTATAGATGTTCTGCAATCTTGTTAAACTATTGACGTTCTGCAATCCTGTTAAACTATTGATGTCCTGCAATCCTGTTAAACTATAGATGTTCTGCAATCTTGTTAAACTATTGACGTTCTGCAATCCTGTTAAACTATTGATGTCCTGCAACCTTGATAACACATTGATTTTCAACAATCCTGTTAAACTTTTGTTTTTCTACAATCGTGTTAAGCTATTGTTGTTCTGCAACCTTGATAAACCATTGATTTTCTACAATCCTATTTAGTTAGTTAAACTATTAAATGTGTTTCTGAATAATGGAGACAACACTAGTGATTGTTTTGAATTGAATCGCAGATGGATTTATGTTATTAACATTGATTATTTTATAATGTTGTTTTTTTCTGTTTTTTAACAATTTTGTTTAAATGCCCGCTACATACTGTTATTGTATGTTCTACAGGAATACTCTAGAGTAAAACAATAAATGAGTTACATAGTATCATTCCAGGTGGTGGCATATCAGCTTAGTTTACGCAGCCCCTACGTGACGGAGATTATTTTTGTAAGGAATAGAGGAAATAATGTGCGTGTGTGTGTGTGTGTATGTGTGTGTTTGTGCGTAGAATTGGGCGTGCATATATTTGTTGACGTCATAAATAAGGGCCTTAGCCTTAGGGGTTGTTTACCGCCGACGGAGCCACCCCTATCGCCGTTTGCTCAGCCTACCAACCCCCGACTCAGTCAACAGATGGACAATCGCACTCCTTTTACCATTCTATAACTATTATTTTTTTAATTAAATATATAAACATTAAGTTATGATGAGCCTCGGGGGAGGCAATGGCCTATTTCGGACTGTTCTCGGCGTAGAGTCTTGTGTTATTGGTTTCTTAAATAACTATTGACGGGGATCAGGGAACCAGAAACTTAAAAAAAAAACTGCAAATTTGTCTGCAAGTAGAGTAGTTCAACTGTAACACAGAACTATTTTTTGTTCTCAATCTTTTTTGTTGGAACTACGATTTGAAGGGGTGAAATCACCCCTTGGGAAAAAAAATCAGCTATTTAGTCAGCTATTAGAAAAATGTGTTTAAATGCCCATCGATCCTATATAAAGCTTTTATTTGCGATAATTTATTACAATTCTCAAATACTCCATTAACAAATACATTTACACCATAAAAAAAAAAAACAATACATAAAACAGCATCTATACATTTAAGCTCGCTACACCCTTAAGATTGACCACACAGGTTACCCCCGGCTAGGGTGACTCGCCTAAGATCGCCTATCACATCTCACAGGCCCTAACCTAGACTTAAACAAGAAATAAAAAAAATGATAATAAGAGTATAAAATAAAGATAATATTATTATTATTAATATTTATACTTTTTGCTTGGTCGTTACCAAACTCGATATTTAAATGTTTTACGTAAAAATAAAGATCTAGTTGGTACAAGGTTGAAATCGGACCGGTGGGTGGAAGGGATTTCGAAAGTCAAAATATCTCCGTTATTACACGTCGGACCGAAAAATTCTATAGAACCAATGTTATTGAGGATTGAATGATCTATAAATGTTTTTTTGTATATTTGTTCTGTATCTTGAATATTAACGGAGATATTTGTATTTTTCAGTTTTCAGCCTTCATCAAACCCCTTCTACACATGTTACATCCCCTACAAAACTCTAATAAACAACATTATTCGAAGCTTAATACCAAATATTGTTTTCAAGAGACCTTTATTATACTAGATACATGCAAATTTGGTCTGTTGATCCCTCCCCCCCCCCCCTTAAGTTGTTATACTGCTAAAATTTGTGTGATTGAGATAAGAATTATTCTGATCCATTGTTAATTACAGTACTAGATATAGTAAATAATTTTCAATAAAATTAATATGTTATATTCAGATATACTGTATTTCAGTAATTGTTTTTCTTTACGGAGTTGAATATGTCTATCTATCTGTTCAGCTCTGAGAGGTCGGAAGACCTGTTTGTTTTCAATTTAGACGCTTCCGCTTGGAGGATATTAAAATTGCCTGGACGTTTTTCATTACCATTGTATTTATTCACTGACTATTTACGGTGGTGCTGAGTGTGACCAGTATGTAGATTTCTCTATTGTAGAATTTCACGTGGGGAATCTGCTTAGTTAGTGCAGCCCCTGTGTGACGGACTTTTACTTATGTCGTATAGCCTGATGAAGGCAGTAATAAGAAGGTTGAAACGTAGCAAGTGAGTTCCCGTAGTTCTAGATGGGTTCCTCAGCCTGCTGAGGTCTAATCCAGGTAAGTCGATGTTTTTTGCTCTCTACTCATTCCTCTACCATCTGCCTCTCTCGCTCTCTCTCTCTCTCTCTCTCTCTCTCTCTCTCTCTCTCTCTCTCTCTCTCTCTCTCTCTCTCTCTCTCTCTCTCTCTCTCTCTCTCTCTCTCTCTCTCTCTCTCTCTCCCCTCTCTCTCCTCCCTCTCTCTCTCTCTCTCTCTCCTCTCTCTCTCTCTCTCTTTCTCTCCCCTCTCTCTCCCCCCCTCTCTCTCTCTCTCCTCTCTCTCTCTCTCTCTCTCCTCTCTCCTCTCTCTCTCTCTCTCTCTCTATCTTCTCTCTCCTCTCTCTCTCTCCTCTCTCTCTCTTTCTCTCTCTCCCTCTACCTCTCTCTCTCTCACTCTCTCTCTTTCTCTCTCTCTCTCTCTCTCTCTCTCTCTCTCTTCTCTCTCTCTCTTCTCTCTCTCTCTCTCTCTCTCTCTCTCTCTCCCTCCTCTCTCCCTCCGAAATACAAAATATTGTGTTGAACAAAACGTTTCCAGATGAGATTCATTCAAATTCGTTCTGATGTGTTCACCGTGTTTTTTGTTCTGGGATTACTAAAACTACAGAGATTGAAATCAAAACTATTCTGATTATAAATTTAGTCTATTCTGTTTGAAAACATAAGTACAAGATGTATTAAATAGTTTTCAATAAAATTTATAAATTTTATTTCAGATTACTGTTTTTCTTTTAGCAGTTAAAAATATTACTATCTTTGAGTGCTGAGCGATTGGCTGACCTGTTTGTTTACAATTCAGACGCTTTCCGCTGTGGGGGCTATTAAATAGTAAATTGATTGAAAAATTTCTTATTGTCATTTATATTTGTTCACTTAATATTCATGGTGATATTAAGTGTTACATGCACGTAGATTTGTCTATTGTAAAACCTCAGGTAGGAAATCTGCTTAGTTTACGCAGCCCCTGCGTGAATGACATTTTTTTGTTGTTTTATTAACGTGGTGGAGGATATATTGTTAAGGATTAGAAGTGGAAATTTATCTCCAAGACAAATACTGGAGCCTTATTAGCATTTGATTAGAATTCCTTGTTTCGGTTTGTCAATCTCCTTCTCTCTCCTTCCTATTCTTATCGGGAATCTGAAATTCTACATCAAGAAAATTCATGCTAGCTGTAAAATGTCCTTTTCTCACAACATTTAACATCAACAAGCAACAATATTAAAAATTACAAGCCTATGATATGAATGATAATAACAATTGGCTTGATTATTGACTTGAGGTGGGAAGTTGTCCATTGACAATAGCCACAATGGAGGGAACATTGGCTGGTACTACATGGAGTTATTCTGAGCACTACACAAGGAGATCTCTTGGCCACTTACGCTTCAGTCGTCGCCTCGGGTTTCCAGGAATATGAGTAGATGAAAGGGATTCGGATGTGTGGAAGGGAGAGAGTGGAATGGCTGATATCGGGATTTGGCAAGGCTATGGACAAAAGGAATGTTGAGGTCATTATGGAGAGTTAAATTCGATACATAAAATGGGAATCTGTAATTTGTGCGAAGTATTTTGGATTGGAGGGTTTGGAGGAATTTGAAGGTTTAATGAAACCCCAGAGTTCAAGTCTGTATGTCCATCTTGGTCTGAGTACTGTCGTTTAACTCAGCCGTTTGTTGTGTAGTGATAGTTTAGATCTGTTGTCAAGTAGTCTTAGTAGAAGTCTGTACAGTCAATTCAATCCATGTCTTTTTGCGATGTGAGGTTTCCAAGTTAGTCGCTTGTCTAATGTGAGTCCTAGATACCTAATTTGTTATTTTTGGGGAATTAGTGCCCTATTGAGTGTAAATGGAGAGCAAATGGAACTTCGGAGAGTAAATGTTATTTGGCTTGATTCATATTTGTTAGTTGCTGAAATCGGACCTGGAAGGGGTGGGGGGTTAGGCGGGGGAGGTTCTAAAATTCAAAATATTTCCGTTATTATGACTCGAATCCTAAAATGTTATAGAACTAATCTTGTTAAACCATCAATGGACTATAATTGTTGTTCATTTCTTTGTAACTCTAGTACTAATAAAGTTGTTCTTAATTCCTTATTTTTAGCCCTTAGTAACTCTCCCCCAAACTCTTCTTTTACTCAACGGGTTTCTTCAGAGAAATAGAGAATACATGGTGAGACCAGATTAAAATTGTGCAGGTCGGAAATCGTTATGTGGTGCCTACATCATATTAGCAGATTTCCAGAAGATATACTTCTTTAACTGTTTGTCTTTCCGATCTATCTATCTATTAAGCGCTCCGAGGTTGGCTGGCCTGTTTTTTTACAATTCAGCCATTTTGCGGTGTAGAGATTATAAACTTGTATTGTAAATTGACTGAATGATTTCTCATTACCGTTTGTATTTATTCACTTGACATTCACACTAGTGTTATCTGTATGTATATTTATCTATTGTAAACCTTCGTGTGGGAAATCTGCTTAGTTTACGCAGCCCCTGCGTGACGGACTCTTTTTAAATTTCCAATTAGACTCATCTTAAATTGTATTGAATATTATTATTATTTATTAACGTCCACTTTTTGCAACACCATTCACGGTGGTGTTATCTGTATGTATATTTATCTATTGTAAACCTTCGTGTGGGAAATCTGCTTAGTTTACGCAGCCCCTGCGTGACGGATTTTTTTTTCTTTTTTCGAGTTATGAAAATAAGTATTTTCTCTGAACTTTGAACGTTCAAAAAAAACATTTCGGATATAATTTATTCTTGGGCCGCAAATAAAAATGTGTGGATTGATGTTATAAAATGAGGAAGTTTGTAAATCTCAATTCTACATTTATGTGTGAAAGTTGTGGAACTACTTCATCTTTTAGTATTTTTAACTCTCACTTTGAGTTCCTTCGGGGCCGGTCTCTCTCTCTCTCTCGTTCCGTTTCTACCAGATTTATTACCGATGAATGCCATTCTTTTTATATCATTTGGGAGCTTTCTCTTCTGGTGATTTTGTGTAAAAAAGTTGTTGAAACAGGTGCGTCGAGGAATTCTTCTGTAGAAACCCCAGTCCAAGTCCGTCACGCAGGGGCTGCGTAAACTAAGCAGATTTCCCACTTGCTGGTATGACACACTAGTGATCTCTTCTCACCATAAAATTTCTATTTCTAAATTAAATCCTAGAAATGTGGAGGTGGTTGGGACTGTAGGCTGAAAAGAAGAAAGTACGAATAAGTCGCTTTTTATTTGAGTTACGGAAATATGCATAGACCAACAATTAGCATGAAACGTTTGAATTTCAAATATGACATAAATGAAATAAGCATTTTTGAGTGAAGAACTCACCTTAATTCATGGCGTCGACACACAACGTATTTGCTTGTATCTGACACAATAAAAGTTCAATGAGAACAATATTTGGTTTTAAGATTAAGTGGCTCATGATATAACAGCCTGTTTGACAAACACAGATATCTCGGTTTACGTATATTGAAGACAGCGAAAACATGTATATTGCAATATTTAATGGGAATCACATTTTCAATAAGATTGGTTTTATATAAATTGTATACTGGCAAAGGGAGATGATTCTTTGAATTGTTGGCCCTGACAGGTGGTTGATATTGTAACCATCTACGTACCTCCGCACTGGTCATAATTAACGTCGGATGCTGTTCCTCCCAGGTACCTCTGTGTATGGATGGAGTTGGTAGCTGATTGGAGGATTAACAGATTAACGCATACAGTTCGTACAATATTTCCATTTTTCAAAGGGGGGAGGATGGATCTTTGAAATTGTACAGTACGACGTTGGTGGCCCTGACAGGAGGTTCGTGCTGTGACCATCCCCGTGCCTCGGCATTTAAGGTTGGGTGCAGGTCTGTCAGTGAATTCTGTTAGGCCTTGGTTTATTATAGTCATATTCCGGTGACATCCTCGATAATGCTTACGATCCGCTGCTTTTAGTTTAGATTAGATTAGTATAGTTATTTCAATAAGATTAGTTTACTTTTGCTCACTCACATTGTTATATTGATTTTAGACTTTAAATTCTTCCCTGGCATGGTAAAGCTGCTTTCATTTTTTTCTTCTCTCCTACTATCCCTTTACTCTCTTCTTTCGTTTACTTCTATCCTTACAACCCTCCCGGTACCGCCCTTTACCGGGGATCTCCAATCCTAAGCTCTATTATAACTCAATACCTCCACAATTCCACCTTAAAATAAAGCTTCCTGCTCAGGAAAAGAGAAACTGTCTGCTCCTTCCTTGGCTTGATAAACCTATCCCCACCGACCAAGGCAAAGGCATACTAGAGCTTCAGATAAGACAAAAAAATCTCCCTGAATTCTCAGGGTCTGTCTGCAGTTGGTAGTAGATTGGAGTACTCTCAAATTTCTTTACAGATGTTGTGAATAATTTTCATCTGGTAAAGAGCGAAAGAAGTTGTATGAAATATCATATGATGTTGGCCCTAATAGGAGTTTGGTACTGTTACCATTTACTTACCTTCCACACTTGAGGTTATTGACTTTGGATGCTGCTCGTACCTGAAACCTCTGTATGTCTGGAGTTGATAGCAGATTAGAGGATTAGGTGATTTCTGCAGAGAGTTCATGGATATTTTCCATCTGAAATAAGCCGTAAGAAGGTTGTTTGAATTTATATCGTAAGAAGCTTTTGGCTCTAGCAGGAGTTTGGCGCTTTGAGCACCTAAGTACCTCCGTTTTAAACGTTGGGCACAGCTTTCTCCATGAAACCTCTGTTGTTGATTGCAGATCAGAGGATTCATTTCCATCTGGTAAAGGGCGGCAGAAGGTCCTTTGAAGTTGTTGGCCCTAACAGGGGCCGGCTCGTCTGGCCAAGGTGCACTGACCACTGTACGTGCCTACGCTAGACTTTTTTAGCAATGGACCCCTCTCTCTCCCTCTCTCTCACTCACTCTTTCTCTCTACAGGAGAAGAAAGTATATTAGAGGATTTAATTTAAAACTTCGCCATAGGCCCTTCCTGTCTCTATCTCTCCCGGGGCTAGCCTCTCTTATTAGAAAGTTTTCCCTTCTTCTCTCATCTCTCCCCCTTTATCCACTTCGTTCCAATCGTATCAAAATCTTTTTTTAACCTTTTCATTTTGTTCTCACAATCTAAATCTAATAACGTAGATGATCTCCATTTAATGTCCATAAATATGGCGATTTTTTAAGTTTGTAATTTATGAAAAACTCATTTAAGCGTTGCTGTGTGAAAAACTTCCATTCAACTTCGCATTGTTTTGTATAGTCGTATATATATATATATATATATATATATATATATATATATATATATATATATATATATATGAGATCGGATATTGTCGGGTCTGGTCGTAAGTTTCCAGAATAGTTCGGCCATTTCCGTAGCTATTCGCCTCTCGTGTAAGCTTCGTCTAACCGTAGCTTGTCTTGTAAGCTTTAACTTTGTGAGATGTATGTAAATAAGTTCTGTTAATCCGCCCCCTCCCCTTCTTCACTTCTTGGACTACTAAAATTTGAGTTATTAAAATATAAATTATTCTGATTCATTATAAATTACAATAATAGATATAGTAAATAGTTTGCAATAAAGTAAATGTGTTATGTTCAGATATTTATCAGTAATTGTTTTTCTTTCCGGTGAAGAATATGTCCATCTCTGGGTGGTTAGCAGACCTGTTTGTTTACAATTCAGAAGCCGTCTCCGTTGGGAGCTTATTAAAATTAACTGAAAGATTTATTGTAAGGTTGTGTTAGCAATATGCAGATTTCTCTATTTTAAAACTTCACGTGGGAAATCTGCTTAGTTTACGCAGCCCCTGCGTGACGGACTTCTATTATTATAATTGGTGATTTTAAAGAAGGTGGCTTGGAAGGTATATATATATATATATATATATATATATATATATATATATATATATATATATATAAACATATATACGTCTAATATGTAGGATCGATGTGCGATTGAGGATTTTTTTTTTTAAAATCGCCTTATGAGTACAACGTACATAGCTGATTTCCCTTCAGGTGAATCTGGTAATGTGTGAGATTAGTTCATTTGTGTGTCATTCCAGTAATTTGCCAGCCCCTTCAACCCTAGCGCAAACTCTTGCTAGACTGCCTACTATTGGTCATCTGGTAAACTCTTCAACCTTGTATCTCACAATCCCAACCTAATAGGTAATAACCATTTATTTATTAGCGGTAATTACTGTGGCAATTCCATGATGATGGAGTTATCTTGTATAACTGGTCGAGGAGAGGATGCTATTTCATCCGAATTGGGTTGTGTCCCACGCACTATTACTGCTCATATGGGCGCCAATTACAGCTGATAGTTCAGCTGATAACCACCTGATAACATAATCAAACCAATGATACCCCAAGGCTAAATTACCAATATAACTTACCCCTAATGCATTACCTTTTCGTTTAACACTCCCATTAGCAGATTTACCTTCAAATAAGCTGTTGAGGTAATACTGAAGAAGCGATTTTCGAAAAATGTATTCAAATGTCCACCGATCGTAACTAGGGGATGTTAAAAAGTCCGTAACGCAGGGGCTGCGTAAACTAAGCAGATTTCCCTCGTGAAGTTTAATAATAAACCTACATACAGCACTTTTACACAATTAATACTCCCCATCACAAATGCACACAATTTCCAACGGAACATGGACAGGCAGGACATTATTTAACAAGATTTAAAATTCAAGACAATGACAAATGTACCTACTTGCGACTCACAGACAACACAAACGTTTTTACATATAATTTATGACTGTTCAACATTTAATCAAAATAGATCAAATTTAATAATGAACATAATTTTAAAAGGAGGTAATTGGCCAGAGCCAGATATTATATTTAATAAATATAATAAAGAACTTATAAAGTTTATCAAAAGTATAGATATGGATGTAGCAAAAATACATTAGAATGTAAAGTTGATTGTGAGGAATGGGAATTATAATTCAATATATTTACATTACATAGACTCGCAAATTAAACATCGGTTGAATTTAGCTTTAATTGATTTGGTTATTGTATTTATTTACTTTTTCATTTCAATTATTAATTTAGTATGGGTAATTACATACTTATTTTAATATTGCATTTTATTTCTTGTATGTAATATTTGAGTAGATAGTTGATAAACACACAACACACACACTCATATATATATATATATATATATATATATATATATATATATTGTAAAATAAAAATTAAAAAAAAATATTAGTTATTTACAATTTACGCTCCTGAGTTACAGATTTTTTTATAGTGATAATACAAGTGTAAACCGCCAAAAATGTCGGTTTTTGTATGTACAAAAATAATATATATGCATATATATAACATTCTAGGAAAAATATATAAATAATAATCTAAAGAGTTGTAAAGTATTGACTTTCGTTAGTTTTTTAAAAACAAATATTTTCATAAAAAACGAGCATAAAATGAAGAACTTTTTCTGTCTAAAGGAAAGTTTGGAGAAGAGAAAAACTTTTGAATATGTGGAACCGTTCCATCACTGTTTTTCCTTGTTTGTTGATTACGCGCTTTCCTGTTTTATTTTGGAATCTCTCTGTTGGAAAATTTCTTTTTCTTTCATTATTTTCTAGATTACGAATCTGTCCTGTGTATATTCTAGTTCTGGTCATTTCTATATGAACATGTCCATGTATGTACATACTGCTCCTTTATTTAGATCAGCGATTCCCGAACTATTTTTGGCAAGAGACCAACTTTTCCAAAATGGCCAAATTATTTTAAAAATCCAATCTCTATTAGCAGATTTCCCTTAAGGGAAATCAGCTAGTGAGGTCATGACGCAATATTTTAAATTGTTCTTCAAATGTCCATCGATCCTACCCAGTAGATGACGAAAATTAGGTCCGTTAGGGGTGACAATTTTTGTTTGATCGTTGCCGAACTCGATTATGAAAAAAGAAAGATCGAGTTCGTTAACGCCTGAAATGGGATAAAGGGGGAGGGGGTTTAGAGGGAGAGAAATTTGAAAATTCAAAATATCTCCGCTATTATAAGTCGAATCGAAAACGTGTATAGAATAAATCTTATTAAAATTTAAATTTTCTACAAAAATTATTATATACATTTATTCTGTATGTTGAATATTAACCGAGATATTTTGCATTTTTCAGCCACCAGCAAACCCACCACTTCTAGTCTTGTTAAATAAATAATACTTCGTTATATAATAAGCCACATTATTCGAAGAATTAAATGCCAAATATTGTTTTGAAGAGACCTTTATTATTCAAGATACATTAAAATATATTCTAGTGATCCCCCTTCCGCCGTCTTAAGTTCTTAGACTACTAAAATTTGATTGATTGATATAAAAATTATTCTGATTCGTTATAAATGACAGTAATAGATTTAGTATTATGTTTTCAATAAAATTAATGATCTGCTGAAAACAATATTTGGTATTTGAGCTTGAAATAAGAGGATTATATATTCCCTTATTGTTAACGTATTATAATAGTTACATAAAATGATATTTTTTTATTTATTAGATTCTATATTGAGATGTCTACTGGATTTTAACCATTTATGGAAATAATAATTCCGATTACAAATATTTAGGCGTTATTTCTTTTCGAATAATCTATTTATTTTCCATTTGATGGAATGTAATCAGCTGTGTTGGGTAATGTTTTTCTCCAGTCTCAGCCTGGTTAAGCTACTGGAAGGCTCCATGTAGTCACTATATGCTATCTTCCGTTATAATCTTTTCCTGATGACGCGCCAAATCAACACCAAACTAATGGTGCGAAAGATTGGGATGTATATTTGAGCTATGTTATCTTGTGAGTGTTTTCCGTAAGAAGTATGGATTATGTAAGAAATACAGTAGTAAACATTACTCAAAGACCAAGAATCAAAATATTCTATTAGAAAATTACATACAAAAAATATAAACATTATTCAAATTCCAAGAATCAAAATATTTTATTTGAGAATTATATACAAAATGCAGTAAATAAATAAAAATTATTCCAAGACCAAGAGTCAAAATATTTTATTCGAGAAACATGTACAAGATATGTACATATATACACATTACTCCAATTCCAAGAATCAAAATATTTTATTTGAGAATTATATACAAAATGCAGTAAATAAATAAAAATTATTCCAAGACCAAGAATCAAAATATTTTATTCGAGAAACATGTACAAGATATGTACATATATGCAGATTACTCCAAATCCAAGAATCAAAATATTTTATTTGAGAATTATATACAAAATGCAGTAAATAAATAAAAATTATTCCAAGATCAAGAATCAAAATATTTTATTCCAGAAACATGTACAAGATATGTAAAATATATACAGATTACTCCAAATCCAAGAATCAAAATATTTTATTTGAGAATTATATACAAAATGCAGTAAATATATAAAAATTATTCCAAGATCAAGAATCAAAATATTTTATTCGAGAAACATGTACAAGATATGTACATATATACAGATTTCTCCAAATCCAAGAATCAAAATATTTTATTTGAGAATTATATACAAAATGCAGTAAATATATAAAAATTATTCCAAGACCAAGAATCAAAATATTTTATTCGAGAAACATGTACAAGATATGTACACACATTACTCCAATTCCAAGAATCAAAATATTTTATTTGAGAATTATATACAAAATGCAGTAAATATATAAAAATTATTCCAAGACCAAGAATCAAAATATTTTATTCGAGAAACATGTACAAGATATGTACATATATACACATTACTCCAATTCCAAGAATCAAAATATTTTATTTGAGAATTATATACAAAATGCAGTAAATATATAAAAATTATTCCAAGACCAAGAATCAAAATATTTTATTCGAGAAACATGTACAAGATATGTACACACATTACTCCAATTCCAAGAATCAAAATATTTTATTTGAGAATTATATACAAAATGCAGTAAATAAATAAAAATTATTCCAAGACCAATAATCAAAATATTTTATTCGAGAAACATGTACAAGATATGTAAAATATATGCAGATTACTCCAAATCCAAGAATCAAAATATTTTATTTGAGAATTATATACAAAATGCAGTAAATATATAAAAATTATTCCAAGACCAAGAATCAAAATATTTTATTCGAGAAACATGTACAAGATATGTACATATATACACATTACTCCAATTCCAAGAATCAAAATATTTTCTTTGAGAATTATATACAAAATGCAGTAAATATATAAAAATTATTCCAAGACCAAGAATCAAAATATTTTATTCGAGAAACATGTACAAGATATGTACACACATTACTCCAATTCCAAGAATCAAAATATTTTATTTGAGAATTATATACAAAATGCAGTAAATATATAAAAATTATTCCAAGACCAAGAGTCAAAATATTTTATTCGAGAAACATGTACAAGATATGTACACAGATTACTCCAAATCCAAGAATCAAAATATTTTATTTGAGAATTATATACAAAATGCAGTAAATATATAAAAATTATTCCAAGACCAAGAATCAAAATATTTTATTCGAGAAACATGTACAAGATATGTACATATATACACATTACTCCAAATCCAAGAATCAAAATATTTTATTTGAGAATTATATACAAAATGCAGTAAATATATAAAAATTATTCCAAGACCAAGAATCAAAATATTTTATTCGAGAAACATGTACAAGATATGTACACACATTACTCCAATTCCAAGAATCAAAATATTTTATTTGAGAATTATATACAAAATGCAGTAAATATATAAAAATTATTCCAAGACCAAGAATCAAAATATTTTATTCGAGAAACATGTACAAGATATGTACATATATACACATTACTCCAATTCCAAGAATCAAAATATTTTATTTGAGAATTATATACAAAATGCAGTAAATAAATAAAAATTACTCCAAGACCAAGAGTCAAAATATTTTATTCGAGAAACATGTACAAGATATGTACATATATACACATTACTCCAATTCCAAGAATCAAAATATTTTATTTGAGAATTATATACAAAATGCAGTAAATATATAAAAATTATTCCAAGACCAAGAATCAAAATATTTTATTCGAGAAACATGTACAAGATATGTACATATATACACATTACTCCAATTCCAAGAATCAAAATATTTTCTTTGAGAATTATATACAAAATGCAGTAAATATATAAAAATTATTCCAAGACCAAGAATCAAAATATTTTATTCGAGAAACATGTACAAGATATGTACATATATACACATTACTCCAATTCCAAGAATCAAAATATTTTATTTGAGAATTATATACAAAATGCAGTAAATACATAAAAATTATTCCAAGACCAAGAATCAAAATATTTTATTCGAGAAACATGTACAAGATATGTACATATATACACATTACTTCAATTACAAGAATCAAAATATTTTATTTGAGAATTATATACAAAATATTTGATTATATACATACATATTTTTCCAAGACCAAGAATCAAAATATTTGATATGAGAATTGTACACTAAATATACAAAAATAATCCAAATAAAATCTCTAAATCCATAATGGGAAAATATTTTTCATTTTGATGAAAGAACTACCCCAGTTGTCTAACTATTTCTAGTGAAATATCTCTGAGAAGTATGGCCGAGATGTTATCACATATCGCAGGCTTAATGTCCACTCTATTTTTGTTAGCGTCACATTTGATATCCATTCAAGGGCTTATTTATTGCTTCGCTTTATGCCGGCCATTGTACGTCTCCTGCTAAATTACTCGCGCGAACATCTGCTTAGACTTGCAAATGGTGGCTCTCCTGCAGCTGACAAGATAAAGCACTTGCTTTTTTACAACTACCATCTTGTCCTTCACTTCTGACATTACAATGTTTGCCTGTCTGAATAATAGTCATGGACTTTTTTTTCTGCTCATAGTAACCCTATGAGGAGTTATTTATTTGAATACATGTTCCATTGCCACATGGCATATTACATTTATGATTATGTTTAAATACATTTTTATTATTTTAATATATATATATACATGTTAATCAACTGTCTAATCAAATATAATATAAAAATAATGAAATAAATTATTAAAATAAGTAATATAACTACAAATAAAATTAATAAATAAAATGAAAAGGTAAATAAATAAAATAAAAACAAATCAATTAAAGTTAAACTCAACCGATGTTTAATTTGCAAGTCTATGTAAGGTAAATATATTGAATTATAATTCCCATTCCTCACAATCAACTTTGCATTCTAATGTATTTTTGCTACATCCATATCTATACTTTTGATAAACTTTATAAGTCCTTTATTATATTTATTAAATATAATATGAAGTGGTTCTGGCCAGTTACCTACTTTTAAAATTATGTTCATTATTAAATTTGATCTATTTTGATTAAATGCTGAACAGTCATAAAGTATAAGTAAAAAAGTTTGTGTTGTCTGTGAGTCGCAAGTACATTTGTCATTAACTTTAAATCTTGTTAAATGATGTCCTGTCTATCCATGTTCTGTTGGAAATTGTTTGCATTTGTGATGGTGACTCTTAATTGTGTTGTAGTTGTTATGAGTTATATTTGATATGTATTGATGTAAGCAGTAAGATTTGTTACATGTCGTCCATTCTCTGTTCCACTTATGTATTGTGTAAACTCATGGTGTTGTTGTTCCCTTTTCTTGTTTGCTCATATCATAGTTTTTATTATTTATTCATTCCATTTTGTATTCAAATTTTAGTAGATTTCTCTCAAGTGAAATTATCTATTATCAGAGTTGTATTCATGACACCGGTTTTCAATGTCAACATGTTCACAGAGAAGGAATAGACAAACTTTCGTGACGCAGGGGCTGCGTGAGCTAGGCAGATTTCCTACGTGCTGGTATGACACACTAGTAATGTCATCTCACCAAATATTCCCTAATTATAACTCAAAATTCTAGCTCAACTTGTTACGTTCACTTGAGGATTAGACACATACTGACAGAATGCCGAAAATGACAAGATGAGACCTTCACCTACGACTTACAGCAACTATTGACAGAAGGCAGTCCATACATTAACAACATATTCTCATACTTACACAGAATTCAAATATACGACATACAAATTAATTATGTGGTGTACAACGAGATTTCAAGTTATATGCATTAGTTGACACTTACATCTGTGAGTATATGAACACGTGTTTATATATATTAACAGCTACCCTCCAGGAGAACACTTCAACAATCATCACCGAAAGTACCATTTTCAGTTATTCAATTCCTATTAATCAATCCAACTGTATTCGCCACCAATTTCTTTCCTTGCCTTATTTAAAAAAAAACGTCCGTCAGGCAGGGTCTCAGTAAACCAAGCAGATTTCCCACGTGAAGTTTTACAATAGTGAAATCTGCCTAATAACAAACAGTAGTAGTAAGGAATCTATAACCTATTCACGAGGGACGAATAGTTACCGAAACGGCCCGCACTAGCTCTCGGCGGAGAGTCCCGAACATAGCCGACTCCTGCCGACCACACGCATGCAAACAATTGCCAATATCTCGGTTATATTCAAGATAGAGAATAAATGTATAGAACAATATTTACGAGTATAGTAAATTTAATTTGCAATAAGATTAATTCTATACAATTTTTCGATCCGACGTATAATAACGGAGATATTTCGAATTTTCAAAAATCCCCCCTCTAAACCCCCCCCCTCTCTCCCACCGGTCCGATTTCAGCCATTAACGAACTTGATCTTTCTTTTTACGTAAAACACTTAAATATGAAGTTCGGTAACGATCAATTGTGACCGCTAGAGAATTAACAAACAAACATATATATATATATATATATATATATATATATATATATATATATATATATATATATATATAATTTTGAACGGACCATCATTTTCGTCATCTCCTGGGTAGGATCGATGGACATTTGAGGAAATTTTTCGAAACTCGCGTCATGAGTACGACCTCAATAGCTGATTTCCCTTAAGGGAAATCTGCTAAAATATATTTCAGCACATTTCCTCCAAAGGAAACTAGCTATTTCCTCAGGAACTCATTACGCGATTTTCGGAACGTCAGCGATCCTACTTAGGAGATGACGAAAATTAGGTCCGTTCAAAATTTGATTTAAATGAATTTACGTGGCGCACTTGCGAAATCTGCTCAGTTAACGCAGCCCCTGCGTGACGGACTTTTTTTCTCTGAGCCAGCCTGATGTAGTGTTGGTAGTGAGTTGTGTTGTTGATAAAAAATGTTTATTTTTAACTTTTGCATTTGTTATTTGACAGTGTTTAATTTTTGACTTTTTAACTGTCAAATAAATTTTGATTAGACGTACATAAATAAATAAAAAACCCTAAATTTTTAATTCTCTAAATTCGCTTAATACTTTGAGATAAGAGATAATGCATAGATCAACAATTGTTGGGCAACAATAGTTTAACAAGACAGGTTGTATAACATTTTCTGATTAGGCTCAGAATGACGGAGATATTTGGAATTTTAGAAACCCCGCCCCTTCTTTAACTCCCTCTCTCGTTTCCAAGTTCTATTTCAGCCTTATGTCACATCTGTTTGGTTGAGTGAGGGCTTCCGTAGGGCATATTAAATTTTATTATATGAACACGTAATTATAATTAACATTATACTAACATATCATTTTTTTTTTTTTTAGGTAAGGCTTGGCAATGTATTTCTTCTTTGGGGAAAATGTAAAAAAAAACCAACTGTGAGTATAGTTTTAAGTATTGACAAAAGTGTAAACTATATCTTCTTTAGAAATACCGCGTCACGAGGTATAGAAAAATACATTACAATTTCAATAACAAATTAAATTAAAATGATTACAACAACGTTTGAAAACGAGGTACGGGTCATTTCCATTTTCAATCATCCAATGAAAAAATTAAATGTCACCCATGACTTCAGATTTAATTGATCGTCCTTATAAACTATACCCAGTAAAAACATTTAGACAATTTAATATCATTTAGACTAATCTTAAATAAAAAGAGTGTAATGCTGGTTGCAGATAGGCCTAAGTAATTATGGTTTAAATTGAGGTTGGTTAGTTTACTACAGTTACCTCGTTCAATTGATTTAAAGGACGTGATAAAAATCGTTTAGCTAATTATATCAATAAAGACTAATGTATTATATAAAATATTTCATATATTATAATATAATGATTGTTTTTAATTTTAGCAGATTTCCCTTAAGGGAATCAGCTATTGTAGGTCGTGCTCATGACGCGATTTTCGAAATTATTTTCAAATGTCCATCGATCCACCCAGGAGATGACGAAAATTAGGTCTGTTCAAAGTTTTATATATATATATATATATATATATACACACACACACACACACACACACACACATATATATTTGTCTGTTACCGCTAAAAAGTTTCCTCAAATGCCCATCGTTCCTACCCAGTAGATGACGAAAATGAGGTCCATAATTATATATATATATATATATATATATATATATATATATATATATATATATATATATTTGTCTGTTAACGCTCTAGCAGTCGCAATTCTTGTTTGATCATTACCAAACTCGATATTTAATCGTTTTATGCAAAAATAAAGGTAAATTTCGTTAATGGCTGAAATCAGACCAGTGGGAGGGGGGAATTATGAAAATTCGAAATATCTCCGTTATTATGCATTGGATCGAAAAAGTGTATAGAACCAATCTTAATGCAAATTAAATGGTCTATAAGTATTGTTCTATACATATTTTTTGTATCATGAATATTAACCGAGTTATTTAGATTTTTTTAGTTTTAGCAGATTTACCTTAAATTGAGGTTGTACTCATGACGGAATTTTCGAAATTTTTCTTCAAATGTCCATCGATCCTACCTAGTAGATAACGAAAATGAGGTCCGTTCAAAACTGTATATATATATATATATATATATATATATATATATGTATATATATGTATATATATATATATATATATATATATATATATATATATATATATATATATATATGTATTTGTATCTTACTGCTCTAGCGGTTGGAATGTTTGTTTGATCGTTACCAAACTCGATGTTTAGACGTTTTATGAAAAAAAAAAAGATTTAGTTCGTTAAAGGCTAAAATCGTACCAGTGAGAGGTAGGGGGCGGGGGATTAGAAGGGGAATTTCGTAAATTCGAAATATCTCCGTTATTATACATCGGATCAAAATATTGTATAGAATTAATTTTATTGCAAATGTGATTAATTTTCTATAAATGTTGTTATGTACAATTTTTCTCTATCTTGATTATTTGCATTTTTCAGCCTTCAGAGTTAACCCCCACTTCTACTCGTGTTACATAAACAATACTCCCAATCAATATAGTCATA
>CM032232.1:150212500-150415000 GCA_019009955.1 Riptortus pedestris | reverse complement strand
TATATATATATATATATATATATATATATATATATATATATATATATATATATATTTGTCTGTTAATGCTCTAGCGGTCGCAATTTTTGTTTGATCGTTAACAAACTCGATATTTACACGTTTTATGCAAAAAGACAGATCAAGTTCATTAATGGTTGAAATCGGACCAGTGGAAGGGGGGTTTAGAGAGGGGATTTTCGAAATATCTCCGTTACCATACGTTACAATTTTATAGAACCAATCTTATTACACATTAAATTTACTATAAATATTGTTCTATACATTTATTCTCTATCTTGAATATTAACCGAGATATTTGCATTTTTATTAAATGTGGGCCGATAACGGACGAGTGAGTTTCCCGCCAAAAGCTAGTTCGGCCGTAACTGTTCGGCTCTCGTATGCAGATTTCTCTATTGCATAACTTCACGTGGGAAATCTGCTTAGTTTATGCAGCCCCAGCGTGACGGACTTTTTTTTTAATTGTGTTATATTATGGCGTATTTGTTCTATATGCTTTTATGTTGTCATGTTTATTCCCTTAATATTCACGTTGGTATTAAGTGTTACCAGTATGTAGATTTATCTGTTGTTAAACATCACGAGGGAAATCTGCTTATTTTCCGCAGCCGCTAATGGCGTCTATCTATGATGACTGCTGATAGGATGATCCCAGCAGACATATGGTTAACCGTCTGGCCTAACCACCGCTCATCCCCCAATAACCATCCATCTCCATCACAGCTGTCTAGACATAACAGCTGATTCAACCCCACAGACAAATCACGCCTCTTCTAGTCGGACTTTTATTTTTCTTTCCAACACGTCGCAACCCCACATTGCTTGAGGTACCCTTTTTTGTGGCCCGTTAAGCCGGTAATTTGTGCCTCACTGTGGAGCTGACCATATTATTTTTTTTAACCACTAATCGGCTTTCCGTGTTCAGAATTACACCGTAAGTGGTGCACTATTTGAGCCCTAATAATGGAAAAGCCGGAACGCAGGGGCTGCGTAGACTAAGCGGATTTTCCGCGTGAAGTTATACAATAGATAAATGTACATACTGGTAACACTTAACACCTTGGATAAATACAAATGTAATGAGAAATCGTTCAGTCAATTTTAATAATCCCCCAACAGAGAGTGTCTGAATTGTTAACAAACAGGTCTTCGAATCGCTCAGAACTGAAAAGACAGATAAAGAAAGAAAGAAAAAAGAATAACTGACTAATTAATGAGTATAACATATTAATTTTATTGAAAACTATTTACTATATCTAGTACTGTAATTTATATTGTATCACGACAATTTTTATCTCAATCACTCAAATTTTAGTAATCCAAGAACAAAAGAAGAGGAGGCAGGGTCAACAGAACGTATTTGCATGTATGTCACAATGTAGAAGTTCAATGAACACAATATTTTATATTTAACCTTGGAATGAAGTGGTTCATGGTATAATAGCTTAATATTAATGTGACATGAGTAGGAATGGGGGATTACTGATGGCCCAAGACTAAAATATGGAACTATCTCGGTTAATATTCAATATATCCAGAATACGTATATAATAGCAATTGATAGATAATTGCATTTGCAATAAGAATCGTTCTATACAATTTTTCGATTAGATATGTCTATATGTACATATAATTTTGAACGGACCTCATTTTCGTCATCTCCTGGGTAGGGTCAATGGACATTTGAAGAAACTTTTCGAAAATCGCGCTGTGAATACGACCTCAATAGCTGATTTCCTGTAAATTGACTAAACGATTTCTCTTTACCGTTTGTATTTGTTCACACAGGGGCTCAGGTTAGCCATGCAAGTTACAGCGTTGGTCTTAATCTCACATGGTAAACCTAGAGTGGCGAGTTGGATTCTCGCCTGGGAAAAGGAAATTATTAATGACGAAATTCATTAAATAACATCCTAAAATCCCACCCTGCCTAGAAAAGGGTGGTAACCTGTAGATAACCCGTCCCGATTAGCCTGAGCCGGAAAACGTGGACGTTAATAAATAATAATAATTTGTTCACATAATATTGATGGCGGTGTTAAGTGATGCCATTATTTAGGTTTATCTATTGTAAAACTTCAAAGGAGAAATCTGCTTAGTTTACGCCGGCCCTTCGTGACAAACATCTATTTAACTTTTGAAATCAGTTGAATGTGCGTTATTTTCCATTATTTTTTAGTTGATTTTATTAGCAGATTTCCCTCAAGGGAAATCAGCTATTGAGGTTGTACTCATGACGGAATTTTCGAAATTTTTCTTCAAATGTCCATCGATCCTACCTAGTAGATGACGAAAATGAGGTCCGTTCAAAACTGTATATATATCTATCTATCTATCTATATATATATATATATATATCTATATATATATATATATATATATATTTGTCTGTTACCGCTCTAGCGGTCGCAATTTTTGTTTAATCGTTAACAAACTCAATATTTAATCGTTTTATTTTAACAGAAAGATCGTTAACGACTGAAATCGGACCAGTGAGAGGGGGGTTTAGAGGGGAGGATTTTCGAGAATTTGAAATATCTCCGTTACTAGACGTCGGATTGAAACGTAGTACAGAATCAACCTTATTGCAAATTGAATTTACTATAAATATTGTTATATACATTTATTCTCTATCTTGAATATTAACCGAGATATTTGCACTTTTATGACATTAGGCCGATAACGGATTTTTGAATTTCCCGCCAAAAGCTAGTTCGGTCGTTTGCCTTAACTGTTCGGCTTTCCTATGGAGATTTCTCTATTCTAAAACATCATGAGGGAAATCTGCTTAGTTTACGCAGCCCCTGCGTGACTGACTTTTTTTCGTTATCTCCTGGGTAGGATCGATAGACATTTGAAGACAAATTTCGAAAATCGCGCCATGAGTACGACCTCAATAGCTGATTTCCCTTAAGGCTAATACGTCCCGGATACTGCTCGGACGCAATAAGTTGTGGTGTTTTTGGAAGTTAAATATAGGTTTTGAGCCAAGACTTGAGCAACCTCTAAGAGACATAGCTGCTCAGTATGTACGTCAGATGGGGGTACTGTTAGTGGCCATCGCTTCCCGCATCCCAAATGAACCTAACAGTCCTGAGGTAGGTACAGTTATTGCTGGCGCCCAATACAATGCTTACCGATTGCGCACGCACTACAATGCTAATCCAGAATTATAGTAAAAGGGGAATCGATCGAACCAAGCGTTCCATGTTACAACTGTTCCATCTCTGAATTCCTCCGTGTTCCTCTGAAGCCCTGCGGTTCACTCTCATATTACCCCTTTAGGTCTTTCTCACCTCATCATCTGACCGAGATATTTTTCAATTGAATTAGAACTCCGCTTTCCAGAACGGAATTCGGTTGTCCCAGAACATCATTCTAAGTTGCCATTTTGGGTGAAAGTAAATGCATCATGTACTTGTGTAAATATATATAATCTGAGATTAGTCAAATTTTTTTCAGCAGATTTCCCTGAGAGGAACAGGAGTGGAGCTTATAGGGAAGGTGTGAAATTAAAATTAGCGATATTTCGTTTCCTACTGGGTTTTTCGGCAAATATGCACATAACAAAAGTCGTTTATTTTGTTATTTAGAGTAACTTTTGGTATAAACTTTTGTAGTAAACCGAAGTATAAATGAGTTATACGCTAAAAACTATAGTGGGAGTCAACAATTTCAAACCGTGTGTGATTTGGTATTAACACCTCCCTGATTATAAGCTATATTAAATTTCGACGAACAGATGTGAGGGTTATACGAGAGACCTGAAATATATAATCGCGATATTTCGTAATCTATTCATTTTTCGGCAAACGTGCATATAACAAAAGTCGTTTGTATTGTTATTTAAAGTAACTTTTGTTATACGCCCTTTTGCCTTATAACAAAGTATAAATGAGCTATACACGAAAAACTATAGAAGAGGTCAACAATGTTATAGGACACGAAAGACTAAATCGAAATCAACGAAACTCCGTATTTTTGACTATAAGCTCCATTAATATTTTTAGGAAAGAAAAGGAGTGGTGGTTGTTAGGGACGCATGATATGAAAAATCGTCATATTTCGTTTCCTATTGTTTTTTTTGCGAAACTGCACATGACAAAAGATGTTTAATTTGATATTTAGAGTAACTTCTGTTATATACATCTTCATCGTAATTTATAAAGCAATTAATTTAAAAATAATTATATAGAAGTAACGGATAATATAAAAGTATTGTCTATTTTTTAGAATTAAGTACATAACAAATACTTTTATTATTAACATATCCCCAGCACGCCGGACTCGGGTGTAAATCATAAGCATTGAGACGGCAAAATGCAAAAATATTGTACAAAGTAAGCCCAAAAAAATATACCATCATCATTCAGCCTCAAATGATTTCTCGGGCGAAGCCGGGTACCTTAGCTAGTACACAGTACAATTAGGAATCAAGGTATTTTATAATTTTGGTGCCAAAGCAATCTAATAATGAAACCAATGTAATAATGATTTCAGATCCTAGATAATCTGTAGTTTGGGAACCAAGGTAAGCTATAATTAGAGATCTACGACTCGGAAGCCTAGGTAATTATAATTTGGCAACTGAAGCTAGCTACAGATCCATCGAAAATTCCCACGAGGGATGGAAACGCCATAATCTGAAGCAGTTAGCCGGGTATTTTTCGATGGGTCTCATTTTACGAGTGTGGTGAATCGATGGACATTTGAAGGGGGAGGCCATTAGCATTGAAAAGTCTTGCAGAAATAGAAGAAGATGCAGGCTAATTGCTTCCTGGACTGCAGTGGGATAACTGCATTCTATAGAAGGGGATGTGCCAAGCCCGGCTATATCAGCTGATTATAGCTAGCATCTTCGATGGTGGTTAGCTTTCCATCGCTCTCTGGCTCTGCCTCTTCTTCTCTCCCTCCATATTGGCCACACCCCTCTACAGGCTATATACACTTCAGCCCAATAATAGTTAAGCATAATTAACTTTCAACTACCAGCATATTTTAAAGTTACATAAGTACTACCATGGCTCTCTTATGACCCACGCAATAAAAGTTTAAATTTTTTAAATAAAATTTTTTAATGGACTACATAACAAACGTGACACATTTTAAAATACAAATACAATAAAAATAACTTGTTTTTGCACTTTTCAAAAGAACATTTCTTCTTCTGCACTTCAAAAGAAAAATCATTATGTAAAAATTAATTTTAAGATACCATTTTTCTCCTCATGATAATTAAGCGTTTTTTGCTCATTCTCAAACAGAAAGTAGTTCAATATCATAAATAATAAAGAAACTGTGACTTTCTGCTACACTAACAAATAAATTAAAATTTTATCTTCACAGTTCCGGCAGAGACATTTAGATTCAGAGTGCTTCTTGCAACCTGTGTTATTACATTTATAGCATATTTTTGAATGTTTCTGGGCAGACGTTTTGCACAATTCATCCTCATTTAGCTGTGTTTCTGAATCTGTATCATGATCAGAATGAATGAATTGAACCGGCCTTAATATCTAATCTATACATTAAATGTAAGTGACAATATGATTATAAGTAAAAATCGAACAAACAGGAGCTGTGCAATTCTATATGTTCAGAATGTAATAATAAATGCTTTTAAATTTCATGCAGAACTAATGAATAAATCAAAAATTCCAAAAATCAATGCTTTAACAAAATGAATGAGTACGTCACACCGGTGCTGCGTAAACTATGAACATTTCCAATTTGAAGTTTTACAATAGATAAATAAACTTACTGCTAACACTTATCAATACCTTGAATATTGAATAAACAAATGACGATAATGTGAAATCTTTTAGTCAATTTTAATAACCTCCCAACAGAAAGCGTCTGAATTGTAAACTAAAAGGTCAGCCAACCTTTCAGAGCTGAACAGTTTGTTAGACATACTTTTCGCTGGAAAGAAAAAGAAGTACTGAAATATATGTGAAAATAATAAATTAATACTACCTATACCATTGAAAACTATTTACTATATTTAGTACTGTAATTTATATTAGATCAGAATTATTTTTATCTCAATCACTCAAATGTTAGTTGCTTGACGGACTTTTTCTTGCTTATGATGATTTTATTTACTCCAAAAATTAAAATTTCCGTCACGCAGGGGCTGCGTATAGTAAGTAGATTTCCCACGTGTAGTTTTACATTAGAGAAATCTCACGAGAGCCGTGCAGTTAGGGAACGGCCGAACTAGCTCTTGGCGGAAACTGACGACTAGAACCGAGGTTAGCCTATCGCATCTCGTCCGTTATCCGCAGACACTTTATAAAAATGAAAATATCTCGGTTAATATCCATGATAGAGAATAAATGTATATAACAATATTTATAGTAAATTTAATTTGCAATAAAATTGATTCTATACAATTATTCTATCCGACGTATAGTAAAGGAGAAATTCGAATTTTAGAAAATCCTCACCTCTAAACCCCTCCTCGCACTAGTCCGATTTCAGCCTTTAACGAAGTTGATCTTTATTTTTACATAAAACCTTTAAATATCGAGTTTGATAATGATCATGCAAAAATTGAGAGCGATAATTGACAAATATATATATATATATATATATATATATATATATATATATATATATATAATAGGGCTAATTCGTAACACTTTCTTGGAGACATTGTGATTGGAGAGAGAAACTAACCTCTGTTCCTTCCGATTCCATGCTCCAGACATTTTCCTTCAGGAAACAATTTGCTTTACTTTACGTAATGTTTTTAAAATTGTTATGAAACTATTTCTAATTGAAATAGTTCCAGTAATATGGAGTGTCATAATTCCAGCAGCTATAGTTTGCTGCAGTTTCTAGATATAGTCTTATGAAATCTGAAATGATCTGTTCTGCGGGCTTGTCAGATGGCTTCCACAAGGGAGAGAGAGTAACTCTCCTTAAGGGAAATCTGCTATTGAGGTTGTACTAATGATACGATTTTAAACAAATTTCAACAAAAGTCCATCGATCCAACTAAGATGACAAATATGAGGTCCGGTCAAGACTATATATATATATATATATATATATATATATATACTAGCTAAGTTACCCGGCTTCGCCCGGAAATTCATTAGAGGCCGAATTTTTGGCAAGGCTTTAATTTGCACAATATTTTGACATTCCCCGTCCCAGTATTTAGGGTTTATAACCGTCGTTTCTGTGGGTTTGTTAATAATAAAATTATTAGTTATGTAAGGCTTCACTGTCCTCAATATTTTTACATTTCCCGTCTCCTGTGCATGTAGTTTTCTTTTATGGACCATATAATTCATAATCATAGAAAGTATTCTGCCTTCCAAAGCCTACTACTGGCTTCATATATTGTTATACGAAAAAAAATGTATAAAAAAAAAAAGTTACAAAATAACAGAGTAAGCAACTAATAGCAAATTTCCCTTAACGGAAATCAGCTATTGTGGTCGTACTCATGACGCGATTTTCGAAATTTTTCTTCAACTGCCCATCGATCCGTCCTAGGAGATGACGAAAATGAGGTCCGTTTAAAACTGTATATATATTTCTCTCTTTGTCTAGTGGTCGCAATTATTGTTTAATCGGTACCAAACTCGATATTTAGTCGTTATGTAAAAAGAAAGATCAAGTTCGTTAACAGTTGAAATCGGAACATGGGAGGGGAGGATTTTCGAAATATCTGCGTTACTATAAGTCGGATCGGAAAAGTGTATAGAATACATCTTATTGCAAATTAAATTTACTATAAATATTGTTATACGCATTAATCCTCTATCTTTAATATTAACAGCGATAATAGCATTTTTATTTAGTGTGTGCAGATAACGCACGAGACGAGATCGGCTAACTTCGTTTCTAGTCGTCAGTTTCTGCCAAAAGCTAGTTATGCCGTTTCCGTGACTGTTCGGCTATCGTGAAATATCTCTATTGTAAAACTTAGGAAATCTGCTTAGTCTACGTAGCCCCTCATGACATTTTTTCATGTTTGATGAACTATAGAAGGTTATTGATACTTAAGTTTTTATACTTTACCTTCCGGGGATTTTTTTCTCGGGTCTTGTAAGGGCGAAACATTCATTAAATTCCCATTACTCACTTTTGATTATACAGTTAATAGAGAATATATTGGTATCTTGTGTATATTAAACTTTTTTTTTCTCTAAATTCTTTTTGAAAGATAGTGGATAAAATGTTTTTTTCCTTTAGCCGTTTAATGAAAATTAGGGATATTTTTCAGTAATTTTTTTTTACCGGCCTCTCGAGAACAGTGACGGGAGGGGGCGCGACTAAATTGTGCCAAATATCATTACATGGCTCTCTCGAGATGGGGCGGGGGTGGAAATTAAATGGAAAAAATGATAGGCCGCCTTTTATAAACGACCGTCCTGCTTTGGATTTTCTTAAGACAGGCATAATGGAGTTAAACACTAATTCCCAGTTTGCCGACGAACATAGCTTTGAAGATGCCGCCCTCGGAAACATTTATTCCACGGCTTAATTCGGTTATCTATAGAAAACACTCACTTTCCGACAAAGCATTACATGTTCTGCTAGAAGATTTCCCTTAAGGGAGTAAATTCCAATTATCTCCCTTAATACATATAAGTCGGATCGAAAAAGTGTATAGAGTACATCTTATTGCAAATTAAATTTTCTATAAATATTGTAAGATACATTTATCCTTTTTCGTGATTATTAACCGAGATATTAGCATTTTTCAGTTTTTAGCCTTCAGCAAGCCCTTACTTTCGAATACTAGTTTTCCAGTTTTGCATACCACTTGCTACTATAAGTAATTGATTAGGATCATAACGAATCCATTATAAATTACAGTGCTAGTAAATGATTTGTAATTAATAACAGTATATTTCAGTAATTGTTTTCTTCTCTGTAAGTAGAACTGTTTGTTATACATGTTGTTTAGTCATTTTATATGTTCTTGTTTGTATATCCCCCATTGTCCCCCGTCTGAGGAGTCTTTGGACCCTAAAAGCTTAATTAAATCCAACAATGTGGACACTGAGAGATTATGGTCAAGATAATTATAAATTATAGTAACTACCCAGTAAACGATTTTTGAATAAAATTACATATTTATATTTGTACTATGCTTTCAGTAATTGTTTTCCTTTTCGCAGTGAAGGCAAGGTTAGGACAAGAACTGTTTGTTTACATTTGATGGCATCTTCCCGTCTGGAGCAAAGCCGACTACCTACTGTATTGTTTAAGCACTATTATTTGGCTGTTGCCGGAAACTTCATATTGACAGTGCTGTTGTGGTAACAGTATTTAGATTTATCTATTGTAACTTCACGTGGGAAATCTGCTTAGTTTACACAGCCCCTGCGTGACGGCCATTTTATATTTAGGGGACTGGTTTTGGGAGTTTTTTTTATTTATCTTTTCAATATTGTTAATATATAGCATAAGTTCCAATGAAAGTTCGTCCCTGTTTTTAACTATATATGATTGTAAATATTGCTGTCTGTGATTTCCAACTGCAGGGCAATGTAGCATTACATGCTTCAGGCTATTATAAATGTATTATTTACACCACTTACATATTTCGTCTGATTTTATGATATGGGCTTTACCTCTATGGGATATTTTAATGTATTCGCTATTACAGACTCTCAGTTGGCTTATGGTTCTTAACATTTCTATGCTGAAGTTAAATTGAAGATAATTCGCTTGTTCCGGATGTGAAAAGTTACATAATAGTTTATAAAAGGGATTCAATTTTGAGTTAAGTGTTCGGTCAATATCTTTACAAACTAAATTATTTCAGGCTTTTACTATTATATTATATTTATTATCAAGTAGTGTTTGAGGAGATTGGCAAAATATTCCTGTACAAAACTTGAATCTGCAAACATTTTAAATTGAGTTACCCAGTTAAATTCATCTGTCTCCCTACTATTCAAACCAATTTTTCAAAGCACCTGCCCGGCAATCGTTGTTCTGGGAGGAATAATATTTTTAAACAAAAATTATATCAAAGAAGTTGGTGTTCAATATTACTTAGAACTTTCGAGAACTGAGTTTTGTAACGATTAATCATAAAGTACAGGTAACACACTTAGAACCTCAATAGCTGATTTCTTTTAACGAAAATCTGCTTAATTGCTCGTCGAATATTACAGTTGTTCACTTAGCGCTATAGTGAATAGTTTTCTAGGCTGCTATAGTTGGCTGAGTTCCTGCTAGGTGGAGTATGTCACTGTTCCAATAGGGCAGTTGGGAAGGTTACAATGCACTGCTAATGGCCAGATGATCTCAATTAGGCGGGGAACAGCTGAGAAAGCCCGCGAAACGAAGAGACAGACACCGTCCAGAGTTAATGGCTTCCTCTAACCTGTCTATGGCATTAGCTGCAAAACGGCTACAATAGCTCTTGTTAGTTCTACTCTGCAGTCCGTTAGAAAAGGCCACGATTAATGGACAACTCACGTTAATTCATAGTGAAAGGGAGAGAGGGGAAATTTTATTCGACGAACACAAAAGTCCGTCAAGCAAGGGCTGTGTAAACTAAGCAGATTTTAAGAGAGAGAGAGCGAGAGAGAGAGAGAGGGGGGGGAGAGAGAGAGAGAGAGAGAGAGGGAGAGAGAGAGAGAGAGAGAGAGAGAGAGAGAGAGAGAGAGAGAGAGAGAGAGAGAGAGAGAGAGAGAGAGAGAGAGAGAGAGAGAGAGAGAGAGAGAGAGAGAGAGAGAGAGAGAGAGAGAGAGAGAGACAGACAGAGAGAGAGACGGTGGGTTGGTGTGCAAGTAGAAAGAGGGGTTGTGGGCAGGTCTGGGCAGATAAATGTCTCAGCTGCCTAATTAGGATCTCCGTTGGCAGCCGATGAGGCCAACTTCCTACTTGGCTACTCTAGTCGGATCTCTTTGTCCGTCTCGGTCGGCAAACATTAAAGCTGACAATGGTCCTCGGAGAGGCGCAATGCTCCTAATCTACATGCAAACGACAGCCCAACAATTACTCCAGGGAACCTCGAGGCAATGGCTTGTGAAACTTTGCCCGATGTGTTGAGGCCAAAACTAGAAACTCATTCCAAGGATTGGCTAATTCTAGTTTGATGTTGTATTGTAACTAGAAGCGACTAGTTTCTGAAAGTTTCCTATTAAGAACCAAACTCATTTGGGAGGCCAAAACAAAACCATGACCTTATTGAAACAATATTTCCTTGAGCTCTTCAATTCCTAGCGGATATCATTTAATAACAACAATAAATAAAAAAAAATAATACTTTCAATAGATTATGCAAAATGATAATTATTAGTGACTCACTGAGCTACCTATTGGAAATTAAAAATATTGCCTCCCAAAATCCTATAATCCAGGATATACACAAAATGTTTTACAAAATGGGTAAAATGGGTAATGAAATAATTTCCATGAGGGTGCAATCCCATAAAAAAATCAATATGAAAGCAGATGCAGAAGCCAATAATGCTTGCAATTCTACAAATAGTGCTTCCATCGAGACACCATCTCCACAAATATGTCCGATGAATTCTGAACCAAGAGTGTACACAAAATTGTTATCACCAAATTGCAATATTAAACCAGATATCTAGAAATTGGAAAAATCACCCAGAAGTAACGACAATAATTCAGCAAGTTCGACAGTAATTCTGTTAAGCTGTGAAACACGAGAGCTAGAGAAATGGGTGGAATTGTAGGGGTGGGTATCAGGGGCAAATATCGGAACACATTTGCAGGTTGTTGGCTCTGGAGGCAACGAGTTTTAGATTGGACTTGTCCCAATCTCACATCTTAGGATCGTTATCACTCATGCGTGTCTCTAACGCCCAACCTAACATTATAACACAATGCAGGCCCTGCTTTTGCAAGCCCTTCGGCATTATGAAGTGCTAGTTCAGGGACATGCTAGGGTTATAGAATTTGAATTCCGGAGGAACTCAGAAATGTACAAGTTGGTTATTTGCTATGATATTGCTTTATTGAGTATTTTACATGATTTAGAGGGAATGGTCTTTGGCAGGGCAACTGTTGTTAGCGAGTTAGAAACTAATGCATAGGGTTACTTGATGAGATGCTGCTGAAAATGATGTTCGGATTTATCTCGCTTCCTCCATCCTGGTCTCTCGCTTCCTCCATCCTGGTCTCCCGCCTCCTCCATCCTGGTCTCCCGCCTCCTCCATCCTGGTCTCCCATCTGGATGTACTACTCGTCTACTCACTCATGATGAAAAATATGTAAAAGTGTGAGAATGGCACAAATAGACAACACAGTAGACTGTACACCGGCAAAGATGCAACGCTTCTCTCCTCAGCTTGTCCTTCATCTGCCCTTTGGACTCCAGGACATCCTCTCAAGTTCTGTTTACACAGATACCCTATAGAGGCCAGCACACTCCAGGGCATCCTTGGTTGGCTTAGATGGCAACAGATGGGGCTGGTGTCGGTTTGTATGACAACTTCAATTTTAAATTGAACAGGCCCGTTGATAACAATATTTAGTATTTGAGCTTGAAATAAGACGTTTCATGATATATTGGATAGAACCCTATTTTTGAGGTGCTGGATGGTGAAGGAATTATTATCTCAGGTAAGAAAAAACGCCTCGTTCCTTCACTATTCTTTATTCGTTGTGACAGCTTTTTCAGACCATACGCTCCATCATCTGTGCCCTGCTCTTCACAATGATGTGACAGGAACCAAGGATTCCCTGTGACTCCCTGATGATGGAGCGTATGCTCTGAAAGCGCTCTGTCTCAACGAATAAAGAATAGTGAAGGAACGAGGCGTTTTTTTCTTACCTGAGATATTGGATAGAAGATTGCATTGAATTTTCTTCTATTCTAAACGTCGTTTTTAACTTCTTCGCTGGGAATTTATTATAGTTGTCGTGTGCGGCGTACCTCCAGCGTTGCCTTTAATGTGGTGGTCCACAATATTTCGCCGACTTTCCAATCGGCTTCTTCTGGTGCTCATGTTGGGTATTCGCTTGTTGTTTAGAAGCTGTCACAAGCAAACACCAACATGAGCACCAGAAGATGCCGGTTGGAAAATCGGCGAAATATTGTGGACCGCCACATTAAAGACACCGCTGGAGATACGTCCCACATGACAACTATTCTATTCTGAATTTCCAAATATCTTTGTTATTATGACTCGGTTCGAAAAATGTAGGACTATCTTTTTGGAAATACGGTGCTTCCCAATGGTTGATCTATAAATAATTTAATTTTGACTAACCAGACTATAATCCACTTAAGAGTTATCCTCCACTTGAACTAGAACCATTTTTAGTAGATTTCCCTTGAGGGAAATCAGCTATTGAGGGCGATTTTCGAAAACTTTTTTTCAATGTCCATCGATCATACCTAGGAGTTGACGAAAACAGGTCCGTTCAAAATTATGTATAAACATACATACATACATACATATATATATATATATATATATATATATATGTCTGTTAACGCTCTAGCGGTCGCAATTTTTGTTTGATCGTTACCGAACTCGATATTTAAACGTTTTATGCAAAAAGACAGATCAAGTTCGTTAATGGCTGAAATCGGACCAGTGGGAGTCGGGATGTTCGAAAATATGAAATATCTCCGTTACCATACGTCGGATCAAAAACTTGTATAGAACCAATCTTATTGTAAATTAAATTTACTATAAATATTGTTCTATACATTTATTCTCTATCTTGAATACTAACCGAGATATTTGCATTTTTATTAATTGTGGGTCGATAACGGATGACTAACTTTCCCACCAAAAGCCACTAGTTCGGCTGTTTGCCGTAACTGTTTGGCTCTCGTATGAAGATTTCTCTATTGTATAACTTCAAGTGGGAAATCTGCTTAGTTTACGCAGCCCCTGCGTGACGGACTTTTTAACTGAATGCAATAGTCCATCTTCCTGATTTGGCTTTTATTGAGGAAAAATGGAGTATAGACTGTAATACGATGTCATCAGCGTGTCTTTGGGAAATCTGCTAGGTCTGCGCAGCCCCTGCGTGAGTTTTTTTTTGTTTTAAGTACGAATTGTGTGGAGCTGATTAGAAGACAGAGCTTGTGACACAGAGCTTTGTCAATGTAGTGTTACGGGTTTCATGAGCCTTTTCCTCCGCGAGACAGCAAACCACGACTGATTGCTATTACAGTGTGACATTACGTCATCAAAACAAATACTTCCACTATCGTAACGTCTTAACTACCGTAATTGTGGTCAAAACACTCCTTATTATATTTGCCAACGGATCTAGGACAGTCATTTTGACTATTACAAAAGGAGCACTTAGCCCGAAAGCGGGGCGGCTAGTTGTCAAAGGAATTCGTAGACGGCATTCTTCAGATCTGTAACGGCTCTCTCGGAGAATTCTAAGTGAAGTGCCTTTCATTTTTTTAAATAAATGTCGTTATTAGTGGTGATTATTTGTAACCTGAGTCAGAGGTAACCAACACGCACAGTTGGCCAACAGGAAACAGCTGATAGTTGAGTTACGAAAAAATGACATATTGAACGACAATTTTAGACCTCCACCAATAGTTTAACGTGACTATTTTGATTATAACATTTTTTCTATAACGCACAAAATAACGGTGATACTGAGTATGGCATAGATAGAAAAGTCCGTCACGCAGGAGCTGCGTAAACTAAGCAGATTTCCCTCGTGAAGTTTAACAATAGATATATCTACAAACTGCTAACATAACACCACCGTCAACATTAGGTGAATAAATGCAAACGATAATAAGAAACCTTCTGACGGAAATCATCTGAAGTGGTAACTAACAGTTCTGCCAACTTCTTACCGGAAAGAAAAACAATTACTGTAATATATCTGAATATAACGTATTAATTTAATTGAAAACTATTTCCTGCATCTAGTACTGTAATTTATAATGAATCAGAATAATTATTATATCATCAATCAAAGTTAAGTTATATCTCGTATAATAAATGTCTCTTGAAAATAATATTTGGTATTTAAGCTTCGAATGTTGTGGTTTATTAAATAACCGGTTATTGTTAATGTATCATGAGTAGAAGTGGGAGTTTGCTGAAGGTTGAAAACTAAAAATGCAAATACCTCGGTTAACATTCAATTTAGCTAATAAATGTAATAACAATATTTATAGTAGATTTAATTTGCAATAAGACTGATTCTGTACATTTTTTTCCATCAAACGTATAATAACGGAGATATTCGAATTTTCATAATTCTCTCCCTCAAAACCCCCCTCCCCCTCGTCCGATTTCAGCCGTTAGCGAAGTCGATCTTTCTTTTTATAAACCACTAAATATCGAGTATCAGACATACACACACACACACACACTCACACACACACACACACACACACACACTCTCACACACACACACACTCACACACACACACACACACACACACACACACACACACACACACACACACACGATCAAACACACACTGGCTCACACACACACACACACACACACACACACACACACACACACACACACACACAAAGTTTTGAACTTACCTCATGTTCGTCATCTCCTAGGTAGGGTCGATGGACATTTGAAGAAAAATTTCGAAAATCGCGCCATGAGTACGGTCTCGATAGCCGATTTCCCTTAAGGAAAATCTGATAAAATGGCTTCGAGAAAGAAATCTTATTGATGAGATCATCACACAAAATATTTGAATGTATCTCATGTAGTAATGATCTGTTGATAACAATGTTTAGTATTTGAGCTTCGAATGAAGTTGTTATCATGTATCTGGTGAAAAACCTGTTTTGTAATTTACATTAGCAATAAGATAGGTCCTATACAATTTGTCGTTCCGATTTGCAATAACTGAGATATTTAGAAATTTCCCACCCGGACAGCCGTTGACCAACTTCTATCTCTATTTTTACATAAAACGATTAAATATCGAATTTTGTAACTTCCTGACAAAAATTGCTACCACTAGAGCGTTAACAGTCAAATATATATATATTTGTGTTTGCCAAATCGAAACACGTAAGAATATTATTTCCACTTGTGGTGAAAAGGCATGGTTTGCTCAACGTAAATCAGTTCCTTATTTTTATGGACCATATTTTGCAGTCGATTACGACAATAAAGGGAATTGCAGAGAGTATACAATGGTTGTTTACAGCGTTCAGTTTGCTGAATGTTTTGCCTACGTTTCGTCTTTTTCTGGAAGGTATAATAGGCCACGGGGCTTTGGCCAAATAACTCTGTGATGGCTGCAAGGTTGTTACTGAACTGGGATAAATGACCTTCTTGGTATCTCCGAAGATAAATATTATGGATCTTAGATTCTTTGAGTCTGTGTAAAATAAGAAAATTTCCTAATGTCAGGGTAATTATTTTTCCGTAAGTAAGGAGCCTATGGTAAACAAGACTTGATAAGGAGCCTATGGTAAACAAGACTTGAAACTAAGGAGCCTATGGTAAGAAGTGTTTGAGAATGAGGAGCCTATGGTAAACAAGACTTGAAACTAAGGAGCCTATGGTAAACAGGAATTGTGACTAAGGAGCCTATGGTAAACAATACTTCAAACTAAGGAGCCTATGGTAAACAATACTTCAAACTAAGGAGCCTATGGTAAACAATACTTCAAACTAAGGAGCCTATGGTAAACAATACTTCAAACTAAGGAGCCTATGGTAAACAATACTTCAAACTAAGGAAATATTCGACAAGAGACAACAGAAGAGATGATCAAGCATGGTTATCTTATGACAAGAGATCAACCTCCGATTTGTGGGAAGTGTAACACAGACTTGACTATCAACGCCATATTCGAAATGAATGTAATATTTCCAATGATATAGCAGTGGCCCTTGGAGATGACCCCAAAGCAATAGATAATTTTTTTAATTTTGTGAAAATTACGAATTTATACAAAGAAATTTAAATTACAAGTTGTCTGTATCTTCGTTTATATTGCTAAAATGGCGATATGGATGAGGATGCCAATAATGTGAGATATAGATATTACAGGGCGATGATAACCTAGTAGATTTCCGCCCTAAAACCTTACAAAACAAACATAATAATCGAGACAGACCTTTTTTAATTTTCAAATATTCCCCTTTAAACCACCTCTCCCCCAAGGACGATTTTAGCCATTACCTAATATAATCTTCCCCTCCCAAATAAAAATATGTTTATTTAATAGGAGTCAAAGGAAGTTATGCAGTGCCTACTTAAGTCTTTTTTATTACTGTATTTAGCCTAGTTCATTAAAAAGCTGTGTGTAAGGGCTTCCGGATTTGCCTTCATTGAATAGGACACAATGACCACCAACCTCCGCCCCCACACTGCTCCCGAAATAAGTTGAAGAGTAATCCTCCGAAATATCATGTGGTGCTCTCAAAGAAATACCCAGCATTATCTGTGTTGTATCTCTGTTGATCCATCTAATATCGGAGAGAGAGGTCCACCTATGGCTTAGCCCTCCGCTTCCTATTATATATCGGCTACTTTTCTTTATCCAATGTTCTTTCTCATCCATTATTTCCTTTTTTACCACTTACGATTTGGTCATTTCTTTTTTTGTTGGGCAAATAAAGGTTGTATGTTCCTTTTTTCACTCAGATTCTTTAATGATAACAAATTCGACGTATGGGTGATAAGTAACACAAATGATTGTAGCCATGTGTAGAGACTCGGTCTCATAGCAGCGGGAAATAAGAATTACTTTTTTGCTTGTAAATTTACCAAAGAAATAATTTTATACTAATAAGAATACATTAAATTCACTGAAGTAGAGCTATAACTGTTAAATAAATAGATAATAATAGTACGAATGAAAATCAATAACAATTAATTATACCATTCCAATTTATTTCAGAAATTTAAATAATTCTGCCATTTGGGCGAAATTCTTAGGAATTCGTTAAACAGTTCAATTAAAATACAAACTGTGCATTCAAAAACTACAGATAAAAACATAAAGATTTTTCTTCGAGATATTTTGACAAATTGTTCACAGGGTCCGTAAATAAAATGCCTTTATTTACAATTCAAATAACACTAAAATGTAACTAAGACTTGAATCTTAGGAACCTATGATAATCAATACATGAAACTGAGGAACCTATGGTAATCAATACATGAAACTGATGTCCCTATGGTAATCAATACATGAAACTGAGGAACCTATGGTAATCAATACATGAAACTGAGGAACCTATGGTAATCAATACATGAAACTGAGGAACCTATGGTAATCAATACATGAAACTGAGGAACCTATGGTAATCAATACATGAAACTGAGGAACCTATGGTAATCAATACATGAAACTGAGGTCCCTATGGTAATCAATACATGAAACTGATGTCCCTATGGTAATCAATACATGAAACTGAGGAACCTATGGTAATCAATACATGAAACTGAGGAACCTATGGTAATCAATACATGAAACTGAGGAACCTATGGTAATCAATGCATGAAACTGAGGAACCTATGGTAATCAATACATGAAATTGAAGAACCTATGGTAATCAATACATGATACTAAGGAACCTAGGGTAAATAATCTGAAACTAAAGACGTCTTGCTAAACAATACTTGAAACTAAGGTCCCTATGGTAATCAAGAGGGATATGAAACTGAGGAACCTATGGTAAAGCTGGCAGACTTATATGGTGATGTTTTGGACGAATTAAATTAGTATTTTTAGTCACTTAAAGAGGTAACAATATTGTCCACCAAACATGTAGTGTTAAAGCTATTACAGCTATCATAAGGTCAAAAGATTCTTATTACTGGCCTTACCATTAATTTTGGTTTTTGAGACGACTTGAGGCTGCATTTATATTAAGAATCTGTGTATTTAACTCAAATACCTATTACACGATAATCAAAGATACAATGTCAAATATCATGACGGGCACACGTATTGAACTATTAGAAATATCTGTCGGAAAATTGGCGTGCTTTGATAACCACCTTCGATTTACCTTCGGCATCCATTTTTCAAATAAAGCTTAATGAAAAAGAAAGAAAAAACTTAACGGGCTTCCAGAAAATAGACTATTGGACATTTGTAAACATAGCTTGAGCAGGAATGATTGCTGAAGAGAAAATTCCTCCAAAATTGGTTTAGAGGAATTGGCTATGAAATCACGGAAAAAGAGAATTCTACAGACCTTTGCTCGTCATTTCTCAGCGAATTAGCAATAGTAGCAATAACTGGGAAATTCACCTTAAAATTGTAGGGGTCGTTAGTTCAAGTCTAGGAGAAGGGGGTGGGGGGTGCTCTAGCCTACTAAATCTCTCTCTCTCTTTCTCTCTCTCTCTCTCTCTCTCTCTCTCTCTCTCTCTCTCTCTCTCTCCCCTCTCTCTCTCTCCCTCTCTCCCCCCCTCTCTCTCTCCCCCCCCTCTCTCTCTCTCTCTCTCTCTCTCTCTCTCTCCCCTCTCTCTCTCTCTCTCTCTCCCCCCCCTCTCTCTCCCCCCTATCTCTACCCCCTCTCTCTCTCACTCTCTCTCTCTCATAATTCCGTTGAAACATAAAATTTTTTTTAAAACACTTCCTTTATTTCGTACAAGGAATTGAAAATTCATTATGAAACTAACCTGTGAACTATTCGTAAACCTGTGTAACCTTTTCGTTTAAGTTCAGTAATTCCAAATAATAACAGTCTTCTTTCTTGTGAATGAGTTTACTAAGTGTTCCTGATAACGTTATCTACATCGTTCTCAAATTCCTACGCTTTTGTTAGTGCTAATACCGTAAAATTGGACAAGCACCGACATTAAGAGAGATCTGGAGTACATTAGTCGCTGGCTGCATCACCTAACTCAAACCTACTAATTTTTAGAGTTAATGTTAGTCTAGACTCAAAATCAGAGTTAGTAATTAGAGAGGTCTGTTTAAAGTCATTAGAGAGATTTTCACTTGCTGTCAATCTCAAAGGCCGCTTTGTTCGTTCTCTCTGCAACTTCTCACGATTTTTCCGTCACGTACTTCTCCATAATTTGGTACTCACGCTTTGACTTTTTAGTACTCTTAGACTCGACATGTCAATAGCTCTGTTGAAAATGACAAATGTCATCGGAGAATGTGGGAAATAAAGTTAGACATACATACGGTGGGTCTGCTAAGGGGGGTTTATTGTAAACGCAGGAAAAATGTGGTTGACACACATAATTTAGGTAGTTGGTAGTTCTTGTAACGGTTGATTGTCTGGAATTGGTCAAACCTAACTTGTATTGAATCTAGGTTCTTGTAATTCATTGACGAGTTATGTTAACAGCTCTAATCAAAGAGACACAAAATTAATATTTATTCTGTCATTTTCTAAGATATTGGACAATATTGTCTCGGTACCGGTGCCAGTAAGTCGTACAAATCACATATATGCAGTAGCCAGATTCCACTACTAATGTGTGTACTAATGTGTTGTTATTGTTGTTCTATACAATTATCTTGAACAGTGACGTATGCCGGTATTGCAAAATCTGCTTAGTTTACGCCAACCCAACGTATTGACTGGTCAACACAGTATTGATTAGCTGCGGTATTAACCGTCTACGTACAAAATAAACGAGATTAATGCAGGCAAATTAAAATAAAACAAAAAAACCTCTGAGTGAGGAATGGTTTTCAAAGGCTACAAAATAAAGGGCAGGCTCAACTTGAGTTGAAACACATTGTTTTTGAGCGGTTGAAGAACAATATGGCAAAAAAGTACAACTGGTGCATTGTGAGTGCTCTTGAAACATGAAGCTACCGCTTTATTCCTGTCCGATGGGGATTTGAAACGATTTGAAAGGCCTTTTTATAATTCCATGCCGGGAATCGAACTGTCGATGTTAGCACTGTATTTCGTTCATTGAATACATCAACAATACCACCTTGTGATTAGTTGAACTAACATATTAGCAGATTTCCCTCAAGGGAAATCAGCTGTTGAGGTCGTACTCACGATTTTCGAAAAATGTCTTCAAATGTCCATAGGATCGATACCCAGGAGATGGCGAAAATGAGGTCCCTTCAAAACTATATCTATATATCTATCATCTATATATATATTTGTCTGTTTGTCAATTTTTGTTTAATCGTTACCACACTCGGTATTTAATCGTTTTATGTAAAAAGAAAGGTCAAGTTCGTTAATAGCTGAAATGAATATGACCAGTGGTAGGGGGGGGGGGTTGAGGAGGGGGATTTTTGAAAATTCGAAACATCGCTTTTACTATACGTCGGATAGAAAACTTGTACTGGACCAATCTTATTGGAAATTAAATGTACTATAAATATTGTTATATACATTTATTCTCTATCTTGAATATTAATCGAGATATTTGCATTTTTATTAAGTTTGTGGGGACGAGATGATATTGGCTATTTTTTGTGAGATTCCGCCGAAAATTAGTTCGACTGTTTCCGTAATTGTTCGTCTCTTGTGAAATTGGTTTTGTGACTCGTTACTACTATTGTTACTGGTATGCTGATTTGTCTATTGTAAAACTTCACGTGGGGAAATCTGCTTACTTTATGCAGGCCCTGTGTGACAGACTTTATTTTATTAACTAACGCCTTAACTCATATGGCAAACCTGAGCCATAATTTAACAGGAACATTGCTTAATCTAACAAGAGAACACGGTAATGTTATGGTAGACATATCAGATTTTAGCAGATTTCCCTTAAGGGAAATCCGCTATTTGAGATCATACTCATGGTGAGATTTTCGAAAAATGACTTCAAATGTCCATCAATCCTACCCAGGAGATGACGAAAGTGAGGTCCGCTCAAAATTATATATAATTGTCTGTTAACGCTGTAGCGGTCGCAATTATTGTTTGATCGTTACCAAACTGGGTATTTAATCGTTTTATGTAAAGAGAAAAATCAAGTTCGTTAACGGCTGAAATCGTAACAGTGGGAGGGGGAGGGGTTATAGGGGCGAATTTCGAAAATTCAAAGTATTTCCGTTACTTTACGTCGGATCGAAAAATTGTATAAAACCAATCTTATTGAAAATTAAATGTACTATAAATATTGTCATATATATATTTATTCGCTATCTTGAATATTAACCGAGATATTTGCATTTTTATTAAGTGTAACGGACGAGCTATTTTTAGGTCGGTCTCACCGAAAGCTAGTTCGGCCGTTTCCGTCATTGTTCGGCACTCGAATGGAGACTTCTCTATTGCATAACTTTACGTGGGAAATCTGCTTAGTTTACTTTTTTATGACCCTGAATGTCCCATGTCCTCTATGACGGTGTTGTTGTAGCCCAGGAAGAGGAAATCCTTATTTCCATATGAACGAACGAGAGGAGGTAGGGCATGGACTGGTTTCCCGTTGCATTCTGCATGTGCTATCCCATCTCCATTGGAGGTAGACTCCGAAGCTCGGGGCATTATGCCCAACGAGTATGCAGGCTCCGACTTCCATGTGCCCTAACTGCTCATAAGCATTATGAGATCGATATATGACGGGGCGATGACCAGCTATAGAACACGAGATGTGATATCCTGTCTCACAACTCTAGGGTTTGCATTCCAACAGACATCTCTGATACAGTATCAGGTTATCAAACACCGCAACACTAACCATCTCCACAACTACTGGCCGTTCTCAGTAATTCACATTGAAATAGCATTAGATATAAATCATATCGTTAGCTCGACTGCTTACGAATGATAAATCCTGCCATTAGTTCAAGTTATAATATTTTATTGTTATTATGACATGAGTAGGAGTGGGGGATTACTGAAGACTTAAAACTAAAATATAGAAATATATCTGTAAGATATTAATCTTATAGAAAATATGTATATAACATCGTGTACAGAAAATTTAATTTACATTAAGGTTAGTTCAATACATTGGTTCGATCCGACGTAAAACAATAACATGAGCAGAAGTGGGGGTTTGCTGGAGGCTGAGAAATGCAAATATCTTGGTTATTGCTCAAAATATAAATTAAATGAACATAACAACGTTTACAGTACATTTAATTTGCAATAATATTGGTTCTATAAGATTTGCCGAAAATCCCCTCTAATCCTTCTCCTCCCCCGGGTCCGATTTTAGCCCTTAACGAACTTGATCATTAGTTTGTCATGACCACCTATATATCGAGCTTGGTAACGATAAAATTAGCATGTATCTCGTTCAATAAAGGTCTCTTGAAAACAATATTTGGTATTTAGGCTTCATATAATGTGGTTTATTATATAACAGAGTATTGTTTAAATAGCATAAGCAGAAGTGGAGGTTTGCTGAAGGCTGTAAACTGAAAAATGCAAATATCTTGGTTAATATTCAAGATAGAGAATAAATTTATAGAACAATATTTATAATTAATTATATTTCCAATAAGATTGATTCTATATACTTTTTTGATGCGAGTTATAGTAACAGCGATTTGGAACCTCTCCCCTTCCCCCTGGTCCGATTCCAGCCATTAACGAACTTGATCTTACTTTTTACATAAAACGACTAAATATCGAGTTCAGTAACAATAACAATAATTGCGAACGCTAGAGTGGTAGCAGACACACACACATATATATATATATATATATATATATATATATATATATATATATATATATATATATATGTATGTAACTTTGAACGGACCTCATTTTCCTTATCTCCTGGATAGAATTGATGGATATTTGAGAAATCTTTCGGAAACCGCGTCCTTAGTACAACCTCAATAGCTGATTTCCCTTAAGGGAAGTCTGCTAAAAAGGGAGTTAATAAATAATAATATAAGGCAAGTTGATATAGTGATTAATAGTTTCTACGATATTGTTATTAGAATTTTGTTCTCGACAACTGCGTTTAAAATTACATTTGCTGAAAACAAATCGCTGTGAAAGTGTTTGAAAATTTAAAAGACCTTCTCGGCGTTACTAGAATAACAGTCAGAGCCAATAAAAGGATGTTTTGAGTAAATTGGGCCTGAAGGATGAAATTAAAGGACAATTAACGAAGGAAGGGGTAATTTGTCAACGAAGGATGGAATTTAATTTGTTAGTATTTTGATTAATTATTGTGGGCCTAATGAAGGAAAGGAGCAACATCAAAAAGACAAATGTCCCTCATTAGAAGGAAATTGTTTTTAGGGCTTAACAGGAAATTCTGCGAGCAGTGGGGAGGAGTCCGTCGCGCAGGGGATGCGCCAACTAAGCAGATTTTCCACAAGCAGAAATGATAAATTGATTACTCCAAGGCACCCATAATGGAAGTACATAGGTTTGCACTCAACATTAATGCGTTTCTAACAGGCTCAACTAAAACAAACCGGCATATTTGCCAAAACGTTGGTTGAAAAACAGACAAAAGCACAGGTGTGCTAAGCTTGGAAATGAGAGGCAAGCATGGAAAGGGTAACAAGTTGGATAAAGAACTCGTGAAGAGCGCAAAGGATCACATAGAAAAAGTTCCCAGAATTCCTAGTCATTACTGCAGATCACAAAGTTCTCGGGAGTATATCGATGGTGGAAAATCTATCGCCGAACTTCACAGAGATTATCTAAAAGAAAGAAAGGAGTCAAACCTTGCAGGAATCAGCTACTGCAAGTACAGAGCTATTTTCAAGTCATACAACCTTTCGTTTTTCACACCGAAGAAAGATCAGTGTGATGTTTGTCTCATATACCAAAACACGAAACAAAATACAACAGAATATGAGAATCATATTCTAGAAAAGGACTTGTCCAGACTGGAAAAGGAGAATGACAAGAACACCACAGATTCAACCATCGTAGCAGTATACGACCTTGAGGCAGTGCTGTCCTGTCCGCAGGGGGAGGCGTCTTCCTACTACTACATTTCAAAGCTAGCCGTTTACAATTTAACAATTGCTGAACTGAAGGGTGACAAAACGGTAAACTGTTACACTTGGGATGAGACACAAGGAAGAAGAGGCGTGATTGAGATTGGGAGCTGTGTGCTGAAATATCTGCAACATTTAAATGACAAAGCTGACTGTCCAATAGATGTTGTGTTTTACAGCGATAATTGTTGTGGACAACAAAAAAATAACTTTATGATGGCAATGTACAAATATGCTGTTACAACATTAAAAAACATAAAATCTATCACACACAAATTTTTAGTAAAGGGCCACACCCAAAACGAGGGGGATTTGGCTCACTCAACCATTGAAAGAGAAGTTAAAAGAGCACTCCGAAGTGGACCAATATTCTTACCTTCCCAATACGCCATGGCCATGAAAACGGCAAAGAAAAGTGGCAAGCCTTACCAGGTTCATGAGTTGAGTCATGAGGACTTTTTTGACATAAAAGCTCTTAAGGACTCCCAAGTAATTTTACCCATCTTGGACATTCGAATGTTTAAAGTAATTAAAGACGACGGCAACTTTTACTTCAAAACATCCTACGGATCACATGCCTGGGAGGAGGCGAAGACAAGGAATAAACGGGGCAGTGGGGGCGTGAATCCTGTTCTGATGCAAGCTTATTCCAAGAGACTTACCATCGATGAGAAAAAGAAAAAGGGTATCCTAAAGTTAGTTACTGTCGGGATAATACCGCCAATTTATTCAGATTTCTATAAAAATTTGTGAAACTTTGAAGTTACCAGAGGCAATATTGTGTTAATTGTTGTTTAAAAAAAAATGTGAAGCAATAAATTATTTTTTCATTGACAAAATTATCTTTTTTTTCTACCTGAAACAGGTTCCAAAAGAAGAAGCCACTGTCGCACAAAAGCAAATATTACACTGATTTTAAAGTCATACTGGCATATCTGCATACATCTCAAAATTTAAGCAATTTTCGATTTATTTCCAACTACTACGTCAATAAGCAGTATTCGTCTAAATTTTATTCGTGCATAAGGTGGCATTGAGGTGAACCAAACGGACGTTAAGTGGAAAATATCACATGCGAAAACTTTAAAGTGCTCTGGTGAAAAATATGCATTTTGCAGATATGCCGGTTTGATTTCACAGCGACGATATGATAACAATGCATTCCCATTTTCTCGAAAATTAAAGAATTATATCTATACAATACACTATACTGGAGACCACGAGATATATTTAGTGATATTATATGAGATGAAAGTCTTTCCAGTAACCAAAAAGTCCGTCACGCAGGGGCTGCGTAATCTAAGCAGATTTCCCACGTGAGGATTAATAATAGATAAACATAGATACTGCTAACACAACACCACCGTGAATATTAAGTGAATAAATACAAAAGGTAATAAGAAATCTTTCCACTGCCGGAGGGAAGCGCCTCAAATGTAAACAAACAGGATTGCCGACAGCTCATCGGAAAGAAAAAGAATAACTAAAACATATCAGAATATAACATATTAATTTTATTGAAAACTATGTACTATATCTAGTAATCTGTAATTTATAATGAATCAGAATAATTTTCAAAATTCTTACCCTCTAAACACTCCCCCCTAAACGACTAAATATCGAGTTTGGTAACGATCAAACAAATATTGACATGAAGCAAACATCAAACGACAGCTAGAGCGGATATATATATATATAGTGTGTGTGTGTGTGTGTGTGTGTGTGTGTGTGTGTGTGTGTGTGTGTGTGTGTATATATATATGTATATATATATATATATATATATATATATATATATATATATATATACACAGTTTTGAATGGACTCCTGGGTAGAATCGATGAAGAAAAATTTCGAAAATCGCGTCATGAGTACGACTTCAATAGCTGGTTTCCCTTAAAACTGCAATTACTAAAAAAAGTCATGTCTGAGGATGGTAGATATTAAATCTGCATTTACGAAATTGGAAATTGACTAACTGCAGGAATATTGAATACTTAGAGACTCCACATAACATCTACCAACTTCTTACAAACAGCAGCCCACATATCGAAAATACTAAATCACCTTAAAAATTGATGTTGTTTTACAAAATTTAACTACTGTTTTGTTTGATTTGACTTAGTGAGAAATTATATATATATATATATTAATAAAACCATTTTAAATTGTTACCTTTAATGCTAGTTTAATGTTTATTTATTGTGTTTAATTTTTATTCATTTATTTTTTCTTTGATTTTTTTTGTATTCTTGATACAGTTTTTATTATTTTTCTATTATATTTTTTTTTATTACATTGTTAAATTTTGAGCCAAATCGCCCAGTTGCGGGTGTTCATGTATAAATAAATAAAATATCGCTAAATTCTAAGCGAAACAAAAGTACTCATGTGTCTTTATTTTTACATTAGTTATCGTAAATGAATTAAAAATGTGATGGAAAGAGGAAACGGTAACTTTTGAGCTCGCATTTAATAGCTAAACGTATTTTTTTTGTGATTAAAAAATGAAGCATCTAAAAGTTGCCGGTGAGTGCTAAAACTTTGGCCCATTGCAGTTTTGTGATGATCTATAAGATACTTCAATAGCAGCCCGCATATTCGGCATACCCAGTTTAGTTTTGAACGGACATCATTTCGACATTTGCGGGGTTTGGTCGATCGAGTCTTGTATTCAACTCCAATCAGCTGATGTCCCTTGAAGTGAAATCTGCTAAAACCCCACGAGACCCGTAGCTGTTGACCCATGGCTGAAGTGGTTAGGGAAAAGAGTGGCAGAAACTGGAGCAGAGCTGCCGGCACGAGATGTAGCTTTCTGCCATAATTGCAGCTGACTGGTCAGCTGTAGAAAGTGGAGTGAAACAGCTGTCCTCTAGAACCAGCTGTCCACATCAAGGGCACCGCTCTTACACGTGACTCCTATGCACGTGATATCTACTATATATGCTCACTTGCTCCTGATTCCTTTGTGTCGCCGTTTTTTTACCCTAAAAACCCAGTTGCTAGGCTTCCGAGGTGTCCTGGGTGTGTACCAAGGCCCCAAACAAATAATAGGTTTCGAAGAAAAAAAAGTATAGCTTATCCGACATTTTGGCCTACAAGGCTACAATACTTAGAAATATATTAATAACATTTGGAAGATTTTTGTAGAAAAAAAAGGCAAACGTGGTATTTTTAAAAATTTTAAAATATTGAAGAAGTCTGACTGCATCCAACTAAAAAACCTTCACATACCCTACGATATGACAGCAGCCAATATATTCCACAAATACTAACATATCTAAAACACATCAACATTTACAAATACATATAGTATAAAATAGAATAGGTCTACAGCATACTTAAAAAGATTTAAAAGGGTTAACTTTTATTATATTCATTTCGACAAAGCACGGATTTGAGAAACAATCAGATATTTAAGAAATATTTTCCATAATATTAAAATAAAGTACAACAAAGTTAGGTACATGAAGGTGTAAATATACGTATTATTCTAATTATGCCAATCACCATTGCTGTGGGGCAATAACCAATTAAATAAATAATAATTTTAAGACAAGAAAAAAGAATTTATGGAGTGCCTGCGTGACAAACTGCTACTAGTTACATTTGAATTAAATAATTTGGATCCATCGAAAATATAAATTGTGTTCTGTTCAGGTGGTAAAAAATGTCCTCTTATATTGACTTTTAAAGTTCAAATGAATTAAATACATATAAATTATTCATCCAGCGTTTTTTTTTTCCAGGATTGTCCTTGGAGGGAATATGTGATCCTTGATGATATTGGGGAGGGGGGATGGACTTTTAATTAAATTACTAGCACAATTAACTTAATTAATATGAAGTTGCAGGCTTTTTGCCCGGCCTTTACTCAACACTCTGCGGCAAGTAATAATTAAATGTATTATTTGACCATTGACCATACTTTTTCTCCTTCATAAATATTTATCCGATCCTAGTCATGTCATATTAACAATACACTCATATATGATAAATCACTTTATTCTATTCTTAAATAACATATGTTGTTTTTATTTAACTTTAAAGGAACATTCGTGGAGAAACATTCGAATTCATAGTGCGATGTTTATTAATTCCGAAAATGTTTATTAGTTCTATATCATCTTGGATATTTAATAAATAAATAAATTATTTATCACTGAAGAACATCATCGTTAACGGCTTAAATCGGACCAGGAATTCAAAAATTCAAAATATTTCCGTTATTATACGTCGGATCGATGGATATTCTCGTTAAAATGTTGATGCTCTATAATCGCTGTTCCTTAAGGGAAATCTGCTGTGGAGGTCGTTCATTCAGTAAACCCGAATTTTAGTCATAGCACTTTAAAAAGAAGATATTATATCATGAAACGTCTTATTCAAAACACAAATTCCAAATATTGTTTCCAACGGAGCTCTATTATGTGAGATGTATGAAAATAGTAAGTGTGCTGGCGACATCAAGTAAGATTTTGTTGACCGCCCAAATCTACTCGTCGTATTTTATTTGTTTGAAACAGAGAATATAATGCTGTGATGACATCAGTATTGTCCCATTCCAACATGTGGTGCTATATCGTCAGAGACATGTATCTTATCATAGTATCATCGTCCTATAACAATATCTTATCCTGGTATGCAAATAGATTGTGGAGTTCATTAATTCCTATTATAAACAGAAGTGGGCTGAGTACGCTGCCTTGAGCTACTCCAGTCTCAATGTAATGGGTATCAGAAAAACTATCGCGAAACTCTAGAATACATTTTCTCAAGAAAATTAAGATTTTAAAGACCGCCCTCTTATAGCGACCGGATTTTTTTTTGCAAATAGAGAATATATACAATTGGGGAATATATGTTGAGATGAGATGAGTAGTGGGCCATACTAGCAAGGAAGAAATCTGCTTAGTATACACAGCTCCTGTGTGACGGACTTTAGTAATTTACATGGTTTATAGAGTTTTCAACTTTTTTCTCCTTTTCAACGTTTTTAGCAGATTTCCCTTAAGGGAAATCAGCTATTGAGGTTGTACTCATGACGGAATTTTCGAAATTTTTCTTCAAATGTCCATCGATCCTACCTAGTAGATGACGAAAATGAGGTCCGTTCAAAACTGTATATATATATATATATATATCTATATATATAATATATATATATATATATCTATATATATATATAGATATCTATCTATCTATATATTTGTCTGTTACCGCTCTAGCGGTCGCAATTTTTGTTTGATCGTTACCAAACTCGATATTTAGTCGTTTTATGTAAAAAGAAAGATCAAGTTCGTTAACGGCTGAAATCAGACCAGGGAGAAGGAGGGTTTAGATGGGAGAATTTCCGAAAATTGGAAATATCTCAGTTACGATACGTCGGATCGAAAAATTGTACAGAATCAATCTTATTGCAAATTAAATTTACTATAAATTGTGTTCTATACATTTATTTTGTATATTTGCATTTGTATTCTGCGTGTGGTACCAGTAGGCTATGATCGGACTTTCCGCCGAGAGCTCTGGCGGCCTTTTCCATAACTATCCGTCCCTCGTCAATAGGTTTAGAGGTTAGGTTAACTGTGTTTCGGGGCTAGAAACTACTGGGTTATTACGCCCTAAATAATGTTTTAGGTTTAGAGGTTTCTTTCTATTACAGTTGTTATTAGGCAGATTTCTCTATTGTAAAACTTCACGTGGGAAATCTGCTTAGTTTACGCAGCTCCTGCGTGACGGACTTTTATATTTTTTGGTTGACTATTACTTTTGATTTAGTCTTGTTTTATCCACGTTGGACGTGAAAGTAATTTTGTATAAAAAGAAGTGGGAAATCAGCTATTGAGTTCGTATTCATGACACGATTTTCGAAATATTTGTTCAAATGTCCATTGATCCTACCCAGGAGATGAGGAAAATGAGGTCCGCTCAAAATTATATATATATACACATGAAATTGTCTGTTAACGCTCAAGCTGTCACAATTTTTGTTTGATCGTTACGAAACTCGATATTTAAACGTTTTATGTAAAAAGAAAGATCAAGTTCGTTAATAGTTAAAATTGGACCAGTGGGAGATGGCTATTTCCGAAAATTCGAAATATCTCCGTTACTGTAAGTCGGATCGAAATAGTGTATAGAACCAATCTTATTGAAAATTAACTTTACTATAAATACTGTTATATACATTTATTCTCTATCTGGAATATTTTTGGAGATATTTGCATTTTTCAGTTTTGACCCTTGAACAAAACCCCATTTCTACTGATGTCATATTAACAATATGACCTGTTGAATTATGAACTATTTCATTACAAGGTTAAATACCAAATATTGTTTTCATTGATGACATGAGTAGTGAGTCATACTAGCAAGTGCCAAATCTGCTTTGTTTTGGTAACGGCTTCTGCGTGAGATTGTTTCAGTTTTTTGAACGCTTGATTAAGTTACTATTGTAATACTAATTTATAACTATTTATTAGTTATGACTAGACTCAGCCTGCAAGTTATGGCTATTCAATTCGTGCATAAAATGATTATTTACAATCCGTTTATATTCTGCTTCGTTAAGAATGTTATTGACCTTGATGAATGAGACTCGGCGCAGATCTCGACGTCAGCAGAAGTAGATACTGACTCTCACAATACTGATCTCGGCCTCCAACCATTTCTTTTCTCTCTCTTCAATTCAATTTGAAACAGACTTGAACTAAACACAAATAATATACTAAACGTCCGTCACGCAGGGGCGACGGCAGCTAAGCAGATCCCAAGCGAAGGTTTACAATAGATAAACCTACATACTGCTAACAACACCACCGCAAATATTAAGTGTATAAATACAAACGGGAATGAGAGATCTTTCAGTCACATGTTAATAACTCTACAATGGAAAGCGTCTGAATTTTCAACAAACAGGCCAGCCAACCTGAATTCTAGACCGGAAAGAAAAACCATTAATGAACTATATCTGAAAATATTTCATTGAAAACAATTTACTAAAGCTAGTGCTATAATTTTTAATGGATCAGAATCAGTTTTCAGGGGGTTCAACAGAACGTATTTGCATACATCTCACAAAGTAAACGTTCAATGAAACAATATTTGGTATTCAGCATTGTAATGAACTGGTTCATGATATAACAACTTATTATTAATATGACAGTAGTAGGAGTGGGGCTTTACTGAAAGCGGTAAACTATAAAACCCAAATATCTCTGTTAATACTCATTATACGGAAAATGTGTATAGATTAATATTTATAGCAAATTTAATTTACAATAAGTTTGATTTTGTATATGTTTTCGATTTGGCGTATGGTAACGGAGATATTTCGAATTTTCGGAAATCCCTCCTTAACCCTCCCTCCCACTGGTCCGATTTCAGCCATTAACGAACTTGCTTTTTCTTTTTACATAAGAAGAGTAAATATCGAGTTTGGTAATGATCAACCAAAAAGTACGACCTCTGACCCTTTAAGAGATATCTGCATATACTAAAAACGTAAACAACGTAATACGGATATGGGCAATGACCTATTACACGAATACAATTTGACAGATCAAATAGGTAAGTAAACAGACCCGCTCTAAAAACCCAAACAACCCAATACGGGGAACAGATTTATAAAACCTACTGACTAAAGGACAACTAACTTAGAATACAACTTTAGAAGGCTTGAAGATGGTGCCTCGCATCGAAAGCACTATATGTACTCCATCATGAGCCAGTTCCGACGATCTTCACCAACTGGTATGACAACAGTAAAGATCACATTTGTTACTGGTGAAATCGGACCTGGAATAGCGGAGGTTTAAAGGCGCCGATTCGAAATTTGAAAATATGTCCGGTGTGTCACACCAGCAAGTGGGAATTCTGCTAAGTTTTCGCTGCCCCTGCGTGACGGACCTTTTTCTAATTATAATGTTCGTTTAATATTTCGAAACAGTGTCAGTATTACTGGGCGAACTGTAATGTTTCGGGCATTGCTATTGCTTGACCACATGATTCGGGTCTCCAGTACTGTTATCTGCCATGCTGCTTTCTCGAGCGGTAACTGGTGTTTTCCGGCTCCGTATTTTGTGCAGTGGTTTTCCGCTTGGCAGCCACTCATTCGAAGTGACATACTATGTACAGTTGGAACTGTATATTCGTTCGACAAATTTTGTAGCTATATACAATGGCTGGTAGATGTCATATAAAGATCTTAATATCCCATTTGTAAAGGTCGTAATTCCCTTAAGATTGAGAAATTTCCTCAGGGGCCTATCCAATCACCCTAATCCTAGCCCTTTCCAGCAGCACTCATCCATATTCCCCTCGACAAGAGACAATGGCCCAGAGATCTCCTATAGCAGTGTAAAGTGCAGTGATAGCAGTGGCTATTTCCTTATCAAGTGCCATTCCTCCTTAGCTGTTGACTTCCTTGCCAGGCAGGGAGGTGCTGCTCCTCTCATTGTACTGAAGGGGTGTAGCTTCTGTCGAGAGTGATGGAGGACGATTGTATTGTTCATTCACATTACCAAATGCAACTATATGCAGACTGTAATATTCTTAATAAAATAAAAAAAGGAAAGGTGGATGTCAAAACCAACTGATGAGGGCTTGGGACAGTGTAATATCATTGTGGTATGCAGTTGACAACGTTCTGATTTCTTCCGAAATTCTTGATGGCAAACGCATCAATATAACCAGGATCAATAAAAAGGGTCTGTAATTTGATCACCTTTTTTTTTTTAATTTTTTGTCTTATGCATATTCTCTTTCATCCTTCTCTTGCTTATATTTTTTTTTTCTTGTATACTTACGTTCTAAAAATCCAAATTATGGATGTATTTAATCGCGGAGGACGTATTATTTGTCCTTGTGATCGACATTTATCACGTGTTGCCTGATTCTTCTTTTGAATAATTGTGATGATTCCTCTATATAAATAACTTTCATAGCAACGCATTAAGTTTGTTTTGTACACCACAAAAATATTTAGAGCCTGTAGCCAGACGCCTACGCCATCGTCATCGTGGTCTATGAGGAAAATAAAAATGTTTTTATTATCATTTAAAGTTTTCGTTTTTTTTGTTGACCTTACGCCGTTGATTAGTTAAGTATTTTCACAATTGTTAAAGGTGTAAATAAGAAAGGGAATTTTGGCATAAGCTAGCTTTATCTGCAATTTATAATAGTTCTTCTATCTTCTTTCATATAATTCAACAGACAGGAGTTACATCTCAAGTTATAATTGGGTTTGGTTCTAGCCACTAATCCATATAGCCTCTTTGCCCATTGGCAAAGGTGCAACATAAAAAGTTAAAAAAAGAGTGAAAATTGGACTTCCCTGATTCCCGGACTCAATTACTGTTCGGGGTTTCACAAATTAAGTGCGCTCGTGGCGCCACTAATTGACTTAGCCGAGAAGAAAAAAGATTTATTGGCTTGCAGCGAATGTGTGGATGGTAGAGAACGTTCAGTGTTCAAGTAACAAATTGAGGAGAGAGAGAGAGAGAGAGAGAGAGAGAGTTTTATACTCGTAAAAGGGATTTACGAGCTGCTAGCTACGGAATGAGAATTAGCCAGCTTTTGCTCATTATCCCTAATACATTCGCTCATTCAAACATTCATTGCAGATTTCCCATAAAGTAGCTCAGCCAATAAGGTTGTAAGATATTTAAAACATTGTTATATAACCTATGATAATGTTTCTTAATAAAATAATCGTATTAGGTAGGAATAAGGTTCAGTCAAGAACTTGGAGAAAAATCCATGATCTTCTATGTTCGCCAGATTGAGCAATTTTATCTTAAGTCTTCCAATATATACCAAGAAGAATTTACTCTGCAATAGACCATTAACTACATTTCTTGGGAAGATCACGTCGATATGTAAAAATATTGTACGTTCCACATGGAAATATCCAAACTGACAAGGGGAGTGCACGGCCTTCCTTCCCCACCAATTTGAACGAAAATTTTTTAGTGTTTAGTATCTAATTAAAAACAAATCCTATTAAAGCGAGAAAACGCACTTTTCAACCATTCGTCCATTTAAAAAAAGTTAAAGATTCGCCTGAAAGTATTGAGGAAGTACATTCCTCAGAGTTTCGGTGGCTCAGTTGGTAGCTCTCTCTTTTTGTAATCGCAGGATCTCGAGATCGAATCTCGCTTGGAGCGATTTTTTTTCTTAAATTTTTTGTTTTTAGGTCATTTATTTAATATTAATAAATAAATAAAAACTTTTTTTTTAATTGTTGGCATTTCATTTTTAATGTTTTCCATTTATTTAAAAAAAAGAAAAAAAGTCGAATGCTTCCTGTCAAAAATATAATGGGTATAGGGAGATTTTTAGTATTATACGAGAAATATATTACTATTTATTGAATACATAAGTGTATAACAGTTATGAAAATATCCGCATTAATATTCATAACTGTTATATACTTATGTATTTAATTAATCGTAATATATTTCTTATATAATACGAAACATTTCCCTGTATCTATTATATTTTTCCTACGCATTGTGAGGAGTAGGAGATAATGAAAATAAAATTCTTTCAAAATTATATCTATCTATCGGGGGATGATATATTATGAAGATATTTTATCACTGCATATTAAATGTGAGTTTAAATTCATGAATGTTTTCATGTAGGGTTGTTTGATCTGATCTCTGCAAAATTTCAGCCCAGGAAGGAGTTCTGCCCATGTACGAAACACTCGAGTGGCGGATTTTTATTATTGTTAAAGTCGAATGATAGTCATAATAATTAAAACTGAAATTTGAACAATTATTGGAGATGTTTGATCGATTGAGTGCCGATTGAGAGTAGCCGGAGAGGAAAGTTTTGCTCGATTTGCTTCGAGTATCAGTGGGTCGAGGAAGAGGAGAATTAGTTTGTTTTAGGCTCGTTAGCGGATTTATGGCCTGCTGGCTCCCAATTAGCCGCCTAAATCTCATTTACAAATAATGCAAAATTTCAGAAATTGCTGAAAACAGAACATTATCTAGTCCCTTTCTTCTTCGCTCCGGTGAAAATTCATCCCGTATTCCGGAAGATTTCCCTTAAGGAAAACACTTTTTGTATTTGTAGCCGTGACAAAATATTCTTCCCGAAATCAGAAGGCCAAGAGTACGTACTTTTTAATTGTACTTCGACAATCAAATACCAAAATATTGGATTCAGGGTTTACCAAACGTGGGCTTCCTCATTAACTTCTTGTCCATGCACAATAAAAATGTTCTCCAACCCGTTCTATGCTCGGTATTGTTCTCAGTATATTTAATGATACATTGCACTTATTTTTAACGTATTAGCAGATTTCCCTTAAGGGAAATCAGCTATTGAGGTCGTACTCATGACGCGATTTTTGAAAAAAAAAATTCAAATAGGGTTTAGAGTGGGGGAATTTTGAAATTTCTCCGTTACTATACTTCGGATCGAAAACTTGTATAGAACCAATCTTGTTGCAAATAAAATTGACTAAAAATACTGTTATATACATTTATTCTCTCTTGAATATTAACCGAGATATTTGCATTTTATTGAGCATAACGGACATGATGAGATCAGCTAATTTCGGTTGCAGTCGTGAATTTCCCTCTAGCTAGTTCGGCCGATTCAGTAACTGTTCGGTTCTCGTAAAATTTCTCTATTGTTAAACTTCACGAGGGAAATCTGCTTTGTTTACGCAGCCCCTGCGTGACGGACTTTGTAATTTAAGAAAATCATAAAGCCCAAGTCATTAATCCACTTACTACTTATATCCTGTGATGCTTGCATGTCTTTTTGCGTTGCTTACTACAGTGTTTAACACAATATCGTCAACGTATAACAATATTTTAACATGGTTGGCAAATATATTAGGGAGTTCATTAATTCCTATTATAAACAGAAGTGGGCTGAGTACGCTGTCTTGAGGTACTCCATTCTCAATGTAATGGGCTTTAGAAAAACTATTGCGAACTCTAAAATGCCTCTTGTCTAGAAAATTAAGATTTTAAAGACCTCCCAATTATAGCGACCGGATTTTTATTTGAAAATAGAGAATATATACAATTGGGGAATACATGGTGCGATAAGACGAGTAGTAGTGAGCCATACTAGTAAAGTGGGAAATCTGCTTAGTTTACACAGTTCCTGTGTGACGGACATTAGTAATTTAGATGGTCTTAGTAATTTAGTCTTGTTTTATTCACGTTGGGTGTGAAAGTAAGTTTGTGTAAAAAATTGACAGAGTTTTTAAGCTTTAGAAGAAATGCGGACTTTAGGGTTAAAATAGATCGATGCTGAAGTTTGATATCGGAGGGTGTGAAGTGAGCTGGCCGATGCTCTGAGAGTAATGCAGATAAATTATCCCCAACCTCACCCCCTTGATATTCTTGCCCGGTTGGTGTAGGGTGAGGGTTGCTCTTCCTCGAGGGTTGTAGGCCTCTCTACTACTGCATAAAGGCTGGTGCAGTGGCTCTGATAAAGTTGTGCAGCAATATTTGGGTGCCCCAACAGTTGTAGATAAAACATGAAAAAATATCTCAAATTTACACTCCATACATACTGTTGTCACGCCCAACGATGACGACGGTCGTCACTGACTGATGATGGAGTACAGCTGGCATTGTGCTATAGATGCAATGGCACCATCTTCATTGTCTGGCAAAAGTTGTATTGAGTTAGTTGTCCTTCTTCATTAGGTTTTATACGTCTGTTATCCGTGTTGGGTTGTTTACGTTTTTGTCCGGTGTTTATTTACATCTTGGATCTGTCAAAAGAAGGGTGGTTTTAGTCCATGTCCAGGTAAATTGGTTTTCTGTAGTAGGTGGATATCCGTTATTCGTATTATGTTGTTTACGTCTTTGGTATGTTATTTTCGTTACGCTTGCTTGGTTCTGTTTGGAACCAATAAACTCACTGCATGTCAACACGTGCTACAGAGACTGAATGCACTACCGCTCTCAAAGGACAACTATGACTAAGAGATGAAGACAATATACGAGATAGACTTAAATGGTCACAAACACACTATTGACAAAATATACAAAAAACTAACCAACACACCAAACGAGACACAAAAACTCCAGCTGAGCCAATCAAGAAACGCCTCGCCATCACACACTCAGGACCAGAAGCGTAAAAAATTACATACGCGCTACAAAAGAAAGACTCAACACTACTTTCAGAACCTATAACACTTTACAGCTGACAAATTACATCGAGAACAAGGATATTTGCAATATGAACGGACTATACAAACTAAAGTGCAGTTCAAATAATTCGTACATTGGACAAACTGGGAGAAAACAAGTTGTTCACTGAACACATACGCTCATTCAGACTAAACAAAACGAAAATAAATTTGCCAACCATTTGAACGATCACTGTCACGACACTACAAATATAGCCGAGAGTATGAAAATCCTACACAGACAAGCAAAAGGACGGAGATTGGGCATACTAGAGAACATGGAGATTTACCACGGACATTTTTAACGAACAGCTCAACACTAGCTCAGACACGATATTCAGACATTTGCAACTACTTAAACCGAATAGCAAACGAAATACGCCAACTGACGGATGCCAGCAAGAATACCAACAGAAAAAGCGACGATGAACAAAGATCCAGATTCCAATTTAATTCTGTAATATTAGTTTTTCTAATATATATATATATTAGAAACAGAAATCGATCAGTACTGGGCAATAGATGATTTCCCTTGTGAGAAACCTTCTAAAACCTGAAATAATGGGTTATCATTAAACTGTTTGCTAACCATTATTTAAATGGCTGAAGAAATATTTTTTATTTTCAAATTTACAAATCATTTAAATGAATTATTAAAATGAACTCTACTTCAACAGACAATTAAATCTAATAAAGAATGATTTTTGGAAGGGTTTAATTGGAATCTTATTATTTGATTTTCTATTAATATTAAGAAATAAATAGTGAGTAAATAGTCGCAAGGGTGTGTGCGATGGCTGTAAACATGAATGGAGCTGGAGTAAGTATAAATGGGCAACCATGAGGAGCATTTTTTCATTTAAATGGTCGGAGATTATGGGCGAGGAATATCTAGATGGACATGACTCCCATAATGGCTGCATAAGTCATTGATAAGCACCGACAGCGCCTATATATATATCTGCAAAACGATTTCTTATCAGTCGCTCTACCATCGGAATACTTCCAAAGGAACAGAACGAAAAAGCCCTTCACGCAGAGGCTGGGTAATATAAGCAGATTTCCCACACACTGCTCTGATCCCATCTCACCATTGATTCACTACTTCTAAATAAAAAAGTCTGCCGTGCAGGGGCTGCGTTAACTAAGCAGATTTCCCACTTGCGTCCCGTATTTGCATTTGTCTCGTGACGTAAAAGTTCAATGACAACAATATTTGTTATTTAGGCTCCAAATAAAGTGCTTCATAATATTACAGCTTATTTTTGATATGACATGAGCAGGAGTGGGAGATTATAAAAGCCGAAAACTAAAAGACTCAAATATCTCGGTTAATATTAAAGATAATGAAAACATGTAAATAACAACATTTATATGTTTTTTTTTTTTTTAATTTACAATATGATTAGTTCTATACAAATTTTCGATACGACGTACATAAACGGAGATATTTCGAATTTTCTAAAATCCTCCCCTCTAATCCCCCCTCCCACTGGTCCGATTTCAGCTATTAACGAACATGATCTGTATTTTTACATAAATCGTTTAAATATGGAGTTTGGTAACGATCAAGAAAAAAAAGTCCGTCGCGCAGGGGCTACGTAAACTAAGCAGATTTCCCACGTGAAGTTTTACAATAGAGAAATACCACGAGAGTCGAGCAGTTAAGGAAACGGACGAACTAGCTTTTGGCGGGAAAGTCACCCGTCCGTTAGGCGACCAGATTTAATAAAAATGCAAATATCTCGGTTAATATTCAAGATAGAGAATAAATGTATATAACAATATTTATAGTAAATTTAATTTGCAATACGATTGACTCTGTGCAACTTTTTGATCCGACGTATAGTAACGGAGATATTTCGTAAAATTATTCAAAACATTTTTTAAAACTTATTTATTTTCCTCCAATTTATGCTGCTATAGCTAATCGGGACTTGTTATCTACAGGTTACCACCCGTTTGAAGCCAGGGTGGGGACTAGCGTCTTTATTTAGTGAGACCGTCACCAATATATTCCTATTGGCCAGAAAGTGAATGGAACTCGCCACTCTAGGTTTACCATGTGAAATTAAGACCAACGCCTTTACTCACACGGCCAACGTGAGCCACTCAAAATATTTAGTTTTAACTATTAAGAGAACACTCAAAAGCCGGCGTTTCCTCTTTACCTAACATATTAATACATTTTTGAAAAATATTCTCAAAAAATTAGGGACCATGTGTATTTTGTTTTTTTTTCGCTTAGTATTTAGCGGAGAAATGGTCGTCGAATTCGTAGCAATTTTCAATGTCACAAATGCTGCTTTGATATTTACCACCCTCAAATTGATTTGATGTTTACCGCCCTCAAACATGATTTTCTTGTTGATTAATTGCAGTTTTGTCCATAGATTCAATTAGAAATATTTTATTTTCCAAACGATAAACACTCTAGCAACTGCTTTCAGCAATAATTTTCAATGATTTCATCAATACATCAAGACCTTTTAATGTAAATATTCAGGTTTTTCGAGTAATCAGTAGGTTTACTTTCAATGATGTATATTTCTAATAATGGTCAATCTCAAGGAAAAAGTTATTTCAACAAACAATTTACATAAAATTAAATTATTTATTAACGTCCACTTTTTGCAACTAAGACTAATTGGGACACTCTGCCCAGGCGGGAATCGAACTCCAAGTTTAACATGTGACATTAAGGCCAACGCTTTAACTCAAACGGCTAGCCTGAGCCCCAATTTATATAAATGACAGCGATAAAGACCGATAAATAAAAATTTTCTTTATTTTTATTTCCTGTTAGGCACAAAACGGGTGATTCTAAATATGTACATTACTTTCTTTCGTAAATATTGTACTGACTTGGTTCTAAAATGACTTTGGACGCCATTTTATAGCTAAATACTAAGCCCAGCGAAAATAAACGTGTTTATTTATTTTTTAAGTGGTTTCCAAAAATGTGTGCAACAGAGGAAACGCCGACTTTTGAGGCAAAAACTACATATTTTGTGATTAATAAATTGAAAGGCCTCCTCTGAGGCCACTGTGTTCAATATTTACATGACAGAAACAGAGACTAAATAATGAAAATTAGAATTTCCTCCCGATGACAGATTTAATAACGAATTTCAGTTTATACGAGCCGAGCCCAACTGGACTTTTATTACCTTTGAATTAAAAAATAAAATAAAAATAAAAAGAGAAAGAAAAATGAGCTCATGCTATCGGCTCTCTTATTAACCCTTATTTTCTTTAAGAGAAAATAAAATAAGGGTTATCTATTTTATCATTCTGGCCCTTTTACTTCGACCGACATCGCTACAACTTTTATATTTCGCTTATAAAAAGTTATCTCTGTTCTCTTTGATTCTCTCTTTTCGTATTCATTTAAGAGAGATTTATTTGAAGGCTATAAAGCCTTTGATCTGTAGCAGTTTTATCAATTTACTTCATACATTTATGACATTATTTAATAAAGAATCATTGGAAAATTTATTTCATTCCGAGGTTAAAGCAAAAATTGTAGCCTCCCCTGCAAATATGCCTGCCTATAGAATTTTCCATTGCCTATACTAGTTTAAGAATTCATAAACCTGAATTAAATTAATACTAAATTAATTAAATTATTAATCTCGAGCTGATTAATGTCATTAATGCATATAAAATATAACATTATTACGTTATATTCAGAAATATTTCATTAATTGTTTGTCTTTCCGGTCTATCTATCTATTCAGCGCTCCGAGGTTCGCTGGCCTGTTAAATTACTATTCAGCTACTTTCCGTTGTAGAGATTATAAACTTGTATTGTAAATTGACTGAATGATTTATCATTAACGTTTGTATTTATTCACTTAGCATTCACGGTAGTGTTGCCTGTATGTATATTTATCTATTGTAAACCTTCGTGTGGGAAATCTGCTAAGTTTACGCAGTCCCTGCGTGACGGACATTTTTAAAATTATTTCAGACAAACCGGATCGATAAAATTGTTCATATGATGATCTTTGATGATGTTGAAAACCGCCCCACGCTCAAACGTTTCGCTGTAAATGCTAATATAAATGAACTAGTATATAGGAATAACATAATGTTTTTATTAAAACCATTTTAAATTATTGTCCTTATTACTAGTCTAATGTTTATTTATGTTTGTATATCTAATGAATATTTATGTCTTATGTTTATTAATTGTCTTTATTACTAGTATTTAATTTTTTATTTGTTGTTCCAGTTTTTGTTATTTTTCTATAATTTTGTTTTCATTTTACATTGTGAAACTTTGAGCCAAATCGCCAAGATGCGGCTGCTCCTGTAAAAATAACTAAATAAAAAATTCTAGTATCAGTGACATATTTAAATTCACACTGTTTATTTCATTCTTAGTAAGGATCTTACAACATTTTACAACACAAACGAAACACGGAATCGATAAATGTAGTGAAATAATAACAAGTAAGTGAACATCACTGGCTCTGGGGTGTGCATGCACCCCACACACTCACAGTAGAGCTGTCTGTAGTTGCATGGAGAAGTGAAGAGGGTCAAATGTAGCGGAATAAAAAAATAAATCACCAGAAGGGAGAGACTATTATCCAAGCAATATACTCCCCTCCGACGATCATATCGATCCTGCATATCGATATATACAATGCAGACATCGACTTACAGACATTGAATCTGAGCGGAAGTCGAGGCATCCCCAGCTTTTTTTACGAGATTCATTCACAAAAAGGACTTCATGACTTTCCATTTGTCTTCTGCAGATGAACACAATGTCCCTTAGGCCGTTGCATCTTGAAGGGCATATTTCCCTTAAGTTAATTAAAGGGACTATAGAGAGGGGAGTTTTGAATATTCGAATGCCTTTATTATAAGTCGGATTGAAAATACATTGAACTAATCTTATTGCACATTAAATGTACTATGAATACTGTTATAGACATTTATTCTCTATCTTGAATATTAGCCGAGATATTTGAGTTTATTAGTTTTCAACCTCCAGCAAACCCCCACTCTTACCAATGTCACATAAACAATACTGTTATATAATAAACCTCTTTATTCGAGGATTAAATACCAAATCTTCTTTTCTAGATACCTTTATTATACGAGATACATGCAAATATGGTTCAATATATATATATATATATATATATATATATATATATATATATATATATATATATATATTCTGTTAACGCTATACTGGTCGCAATTTGGTCTGATCGTTACCAAGCTCGATATTTGAACGTTTTATTTATAAATGAAAATCAAGATCGTCAACATCTAAAATCAAACAATTAGAAAATTCGAAATATCGTTGCGTCGGATCGAAAAATTGTATTGGATCAATCTTACTGCAAATGTGATGTTCTATAAATTCTGCCGTATACATGTTTTATCCATATTGAATGTTAAACGAGATATTTCCATTATTTAGTTTTCGCCCTTCAGCAAACCCCCACTCCTACTCACGCCATATCAACAATAAGCTGTTATATCATGAACCACTTCATTCCAAGGCAAAATACCAAAGAAGGATGATTTAATACCAAATAATTCAGATTTTTCGTTCTTTAGCCGAAAACGTTTATTTGAGCTATACCATACTCGATATTTAACCGTTTCACTCAACAAAAAAGATCATATTTGTTATTGGCTAAAATCATACTTGCTTGTTTTCCGCTTTTAGTAACCCTACAAATATATATATATATATATATTTATAAATATATATCTTATCATCTTCCTGTCTATCTATCTATCTATTTATAAATGTATATCGTATCATTTACCTGTCTATCTATCTATCTATTTATAAATATATATATATATATCATATCATCTTCCTGTCTATCTATCTATTTATAAATATAAATCATATCATCTTCCTGTCTATCTATCTATTTATAAATATATATCATATCATCTTTCTGTCCATCTATTTATAAATATATATCTTATCATCTTCCTGTCTATCTATCTATCTATTTATAAATATATATCATATCATCTTTCTGTCCATCTATTTATAAATATATATCTTATCATCTTTCTGTCCATCTATTTATAAATATATATCTTATCATCTTTCTATCTATCTATTTATAAATATATATCATATCATCTTCCTGTCTATCTATTTATAAATATATATCATATCATCTTTCTGTCTATCTATTTATAAATATATATCATATCATCTTTCTGTCTATCTATTTATAAATATATATCATATCATCTTTCTATCTATCTATTTATAAATATATATCATATCATCTTTCTGTCTATCTATTTATAAATATATATCATATCATCTTTCTTTCTATCTATTTATAAATATATATCATATCATCTTTCTGTCTATCTATTTATAAATATATATCATATCATCTTTCTGTCTATCTATTTATAAATATATATCATATCATCTTCCTGTCTATCTACACTTATCTATCTATTTATAAATATGTATTTTATCATCTTCATGTGTATCTATCTATTTATAAATATATATCATATCATCTTTCTGTCTATCTATTTATAGATATATATCATATGATCTTCCTTTCTATGTATCTATTTATAAATATATATCATATCATCTTTCTATCTATCTATTTATAAATATATATCATATCATCTTCCTGTCTATCTATTTATAAATATATATCATATCATCTTTCTGTCTATCTATTTATAAATATATATCATATCATCTTTCTTTCTATCTATTTATAAATATATATCATATCATCTTTCTGTCTATCTATTTATAAATACATATCATACTTCCTTGTTTTCCGCCTTTAGTAACTCTACCCAAATTTGCATATCCTTATATAATTTTGAACGGACTTCATTCGTCATCTACTAGGTAGGATCGATAGACATTTATAAGACTTTTTTCGAAAATCTCGCCGAGAGTACCATCTCGATCGCTAATTTTCTTTTAGAGAAATCTGCTATTATTACATCGCATTATAGCAGCTTTTATAAAGATTGTGAGTAGGGAAACAATAGGAAGAGCTACATTATATTCTCTGTATTAGCGAGAAGTGGGGGATGTTTCTTGGGGGTTATATATCGCACATGGAGCATTGTTCATAATATCGATTTACTGCCTATCGACTATCGTCCCTCGTATCGAGAATGCGTGTCTCTTCCTCTACACGGGGGGGGGGGGCTCCTTTCCCTTCTCGAGGAATTCCCCCCAAAGTCACGATATTTCCTGAACACCCCCCGAAAATATTGACATTACATTCGTCTGTTTGCCGAGAAGCTCTGTTTGTATAGTTCATTACTGCCTCTCCACATCTTTCTATAAGAGATTATCCGTTTTTTTTTTTATTTATTTATTATTTTTTTAATAATCTATTAAATAAAAATGATATGAGTACTGTTAAATAATTTAGAAGTGTCACCTTCTAAATAAAATTAGCTTCAAAAATAAAAACAACTGTACTTAAAGCAATATATTCCAAACTCAAGTCAAAAATACCCCCAAATAAAAATAGCAATGTTATCTACAAAATAACCTGCAAAAACTGTGACACGATATACATAGGGGAAACCAGCCAGTACATTACCAACAGGATAACAGGTCACAAATCTGACATAAAAATAAACAAACTAAACAGTGCACAAGTTCAACACAGCGTTAACAATGACCATCAATTAATATACAATGAGACACAAATATTAAACATAGAGCCCAACAAAACGAAAAGAATGTTGAAAGAAATGTTGTACATTGCTCAACACAAAACACATGGAACAAAAAGACAGACATTGACAAACTCAGCACCGTATACTGTAACATAATACCATAAACACATCTCTATACTATACATTATTCACACTCACACCATACTCATAAACATATTCACATACATAACACTAACAGTTGTAACAAGAAAATAAAAATAACATAATACCTTTGGTAGAACATGGTAATGGCTTTGTTAGAAATATAACAATAATTGTAGTGACACACAACTATGATAGTTGTAGCATAATGAAATAATAATGATCACCCATAGCAACAACTGTAACACAGTGGAATAACAATAACAGAATAGTTTTATTTCAACATAAAAGTGGCTTTGATAAAATATAATAATAAATGTAGCAACACACAGCAACAAAAGTTGTTTAATAACAAAAATAACAATAACACATTCACTATGGTAAACATAAGAATAAGTTTAATTATTATAATTTGTTATTCAAACAACACACAACAATAATTAGTTGTAGTAGCATAATAAAATAACAATAACATTGTATCCTTAATAAAACATGAAAATAGCTTTAACAAACTACAACAATTGTGATAACAAATGTAACATAGTAGAATAGAATTTTTAGCCGTGAAGAAGAGAAAATAAATAAATAAATAAATAAATATATATATATATATATATATATATATATATATATATATATATATATATAGCTAAGGCTTCGCTTAGGAAATCATCAAAGTCAGAATGATGAGGGTATTGCTTTTGGCAAGGCTTCACCATGTACGATATCTTTTAATTTCCTCATCCCAGTGTTTTGGGTTTATACCTTTATATCTAGTAACTAACGTGAACTTTTAAATAGAATTTATAGTTATCGTTAGTTCTAAAGTTAGTTTATAGTGTCCAATAATAAAAAAAAAAAAAAATGATTTCCTTGATAGATTTCATTTACCTATGAATAAGTACCATTGCTGGGCTTGTTTTGCTCTGGATAATTTTGACAGATTAACCTAAGTTGGACTACATTTAATAAACGCACTAAGTTTGATCAAATTTGGTTCACAGAAGTTTAGGCGTGAAAAAACAAACAGGCAATAAAGCCAAACATTGATGATATTATTTAAATGGCATGTGAAATGAATGAGTACAATTTTGAAGAAAAAAGTATATATTTTAACAGGCCACATTTGGCATATAATTGGTAGGATCGATGGACTTTTGAAGAAATATTTCGAAAATCGCGTCATGAGCTCAAACTCAATAGCTGATTTCCCTTAAGGCTAAAATTATTGCCGGAACATTGCAGACTTTATTATATAATCAAGGGTTAATTCATTTGAGGGCTGCATAATATTGGGTGATAAACTCCTTGAATGAGTTATAATTTGGTAGTATATATGTTTCGGAGAAAACCTGGAATGAGAACTAGAAATGACGTAACACGAGTGGAACAGGGCAACCTTTTCCCAATGCTCAAACTCATATGTGTAACCTCGGAAGCATAAATCTTGTGTTGGTCGTTTAGGAATTTTGAAAGGAGTCCATCGATTTTGGACAAGTGATATTCAAACCGTTTTTTCTCTTTTAATTGCGGCTGTGAGTGATATAGATACTTGGTCGGTGTTTTCTCTCAGACATATATGAGAAAAGTGCTAAAAAATAGGTTTGACTATGGGGAATATATCAAATTGATTTACTTATATAAATAGGGGTTTTTGTGCTTCAATAAATTTTTCAGTTTCGTAGCTTCCTAGTTGTTCCCAATTATTGCTTGAACGTTACTTAATATGATGAAGAGAGGTTTAAATTGGAGAAGGACTAAAATAAAACTTCGTTAATATTCGTTCGAACAAAAATATCATGTTACTAACTTCGCTGTTGGAGCTTTTAATAAAATGACTGCTCTGTATACAGTTTACTGCCTGTTAATTAAACATAAACGGCCTTTTTGCAGATCTTCCTTAAGGGAATCAGCTATTGAGGTCGTACTCATGACGCGGTTTCCGGAAAATTACCTCAAATGTCCACCGTTCCTACCCAGTAGATGACGAAAATGAGTTCCGTTCAAACTATATATATATATATATATATATATATATTGTTTGATCGTTCCCAAACAGACATTAAATCTTTTTATGGAAAAACGAAAGATCAAGTTCGTTACTTGCTGAAATTGGGCCAATGGGAGGGAGGGGTTTAGATTGGGGTCATCAAAAATTTGAAAATGTGTATAGAATCAATCATATTGCAAATTAAATGTACTATAACTATTGTTATATACATTTATTCTCTATCTTGATTATTAACCGAGATATTTATATTTTTTTTGTTTTAAACCACATTACTTGAAGCTTAAATGCCAGATATTGTATTGGAAAGACCTTTATTATACGAGATAAACGCAAATTTGTTCTGGAGACCCCCAGAACTCTGTTTTAAGTTCTTGGACTACTAAAAGTTGATTGTTTGGGATAATAATTATTCTGATTCATTGTAATTTACAGTGCTAGATATAGTACATAGTTTTCAATTATGTTATATTCTGATATATTTCAGTATTGCTTTTCTATCCGGTGAGTAGTTGGCTCGCCAGTTTGATTATATTTCAGGAGCTTCAAGTCGGGAGGTTTCTTATTATTGTTTGTATTTATTCATTTAATATTGAGTGTGGTATTGTGTTACCATTATGTAGATTTATCTATTGTTAAGCTTCTCGCAGGAAATCTGCTTAGTTTACGCATCCCCCGCGTGACGGATGTTTTTGTTTCTCAAACAATATAGTTTGTTATAAAATGCATCTGTACATGGAATATTTGTTTGTAGCGGTTTCCCCATTGATCCAAGCTATTCAATGTAGAATGGTGGTTACACGAGGAGCATATTTGTAAATGCATTCATATCTCTGCGATACGAGCCGTCAGGGTTTGCATAGCTCATTTGCATCTGGTGCAGTTGAGCAGCTACTGCACTGCCTGCATAATGCCCTTCCTTCTACTGTTTCGTTATGGCTATCTCCTCATATTCGCCACATGCAACTCCATGACGGACTCTCTATGATTAATGGGCAATCGACTATGTTGACCTGCTCTTGCAAAAAAAAAAGTCCGTCATGCAGGGGCTGCGTAAACTAAGCAGAACTTTATTTTTACATAAAACTACAAAATATCGAGTTAAACCATAATTTGGAACGCTAGAGTGGTAACAGACAAATATATATATATATATATATATATATATATATATATATATATATATATATATATATCGACGTTTCGCGAAAAAACGCGTCATGAGTAAGACCTCAAGAGCTGATTTTCCCTTAAGGCTCTGCTAAAAGATTTCCAACGTGCTGCTTCGCCACACGAATACTCTCATTTTAAAAATATTGTCTATTCCTGAATAAAAATCCTTTTGTTAAAACAGTTTTGTCGGAACGTTTTGAGAAAAAGCGCTTCGACATTCAATAATTTAGTGGAACTGATGTGTAATTTTTATTATATCACTAAGTTTAGTTCTATTACAAATAATTTTGATGTTATTTTTTTTGCTTTTGTTTCAGGTGTGTATATATTTTGAACATGGATTTACCGTTTGGAGCACACTTCAGCAAGTATTTGTCAAAATTCTAAGGTTCAAAACTTTAAATCTATAAACTCCACTACTACTTAATGAGTAATGTATAATTAATAATTCTAATTATTACTGAATAATTGTGTTTGTAAATATTATGGCTATTTTGAATATAAATATGTTGATATTCGTCCGTTCCCCATTTCGTACATTAGATGTATAACAAGAAAATCTGTACAGGAAATGCATGATCTGTTTGTGATGGAAATTGAGGGATTAGGCAGACTTTAGATCAATTTAATAATTTTACTTATTCTGGACCCAACTATATTATATATATATATATATATATATATATATATATATATATATATATATATATATTTCATATTTATATTTATATATATTCTTCATATTTTATGGCAAAGGTATCCAATAAAAAACATTTCTTTTAGGTGCAAACTTTACTTCCCTACTTGTTTCGTGGCTTATTTGCCACTTCTTCAGGGGCCTTTTAAAAAACAAACAAAAAATTATTAATAACATTAATTTAACACATCTCTTAATACTTCTTTTGCTATATATTGTATTAGTAGGTGCCTGCATCTATGATATATTTACTTTCGTTAATCGCAAATGTCCATCGATCCTACCCAGGAGATGACAAAAATGAGGTCCGTTCAAAACTACACACACACATACACGCACGCATTAACGCACGCACGCACACACGCACACACACACACACATATATATATTATATATATATATATATATATATATATATATATATATATTTTATGTAATAAGAAAGATAAAAGTTCGTTAACAGCTTAAATCAGACCAGTGGGAGGGCGTTTTAGAGGAGGGGAATTTAGAAAATTCAAAATATCTCCATTACTAGACGTCAGATCGAAAATTTGAATAGAATCAATCTTATTGCAAATTAAATGCACTATAAATATTGTTGTATACATTTATTCTCTATCTTGAATATTATCCGAGATATTTGCATTTTTATTAAGTGTATGCGGATAACGCGATAAGATAGGTCGGTTCTATTCGTTCCCGCCGAAACCTATTTCGGCTCTCGTATGGAGATTACTCTATTGTAAAACATCACGCGGAAAATTTGCTTAGTTCACGCAGGCCCTGCGTGACGGACTTTTTAATAGGAAAGTAACAGAATGTCCTGAAAGGAATCCTGAGGATAATTTCGTTGGGAAATCATTTTCCAAACTATATAGTTAAGAATAATATGACAATAAATATTGTTGAAGTGGAAATTATTGTTATCACTCTCATAAAAAAAATATTATCTCTTAGATGCCTTTCAAGTTGTTTAATGAATGAGAAGTTAGCCGAATAGCATATTTCTCGTTCATTGAGGCAGTAAAAGAATAAAAGAAGTGGCTGTGTTATCTTTCAGTTTGAAATAAAAATAAAAAGCTCCATAGACGAGCCTATGAATGCAGTTGTAGAGTTGCCAAAGAGGCGAAGATAGCCCTTTGAAGGAAAACCCTGTAGGGCCGGCCGATGAATGCCAGTTCTAAATACCTCGCTCGAACCAAACTGTTTCATTAACACAGAGCATCGTAATCTTTACAACTTTTTAGTGGCCCATGAAAAAAAAGGGCGGCTAAAATGAAAAGGAGTTGTGAGAAGGTTGAATAGTCTCTTTGAATAGATTCCGCCGCTCAATCCCTACAACTTGCTACACTTCATTTATTCATCTAAAAGAATAATCGGCCATTCAAATTTTATTCCTAAGCCCTTTGATCATTGTATGAGTTCTGATTTCAAAGTGTGTTTGTTCCTGCCCGCAAGGTGGGTCGTGTATTTAATATTAACCCTTTAACTGTCATGCGAAGATGATCCGAAAATTTCAGGAACTTACTGAAGAACTTAGAAAAAACTTTATGAGGTTTTATGAAAACAAATAATAAAATTCAAAATGTTCCAATCTGGGGAAAAGTGAGATTACAAACATTTACTGCAACGAAAGACTGATAACAATATTTTAGTCTCGCCGTGCCGATGGATGATCTGATAACTGAGCTATCTGATAACTATCATAAGAAGTACGTCACGCAGGGGCTGCGTAAACTAAGCAGATTTCCCACGTGAAGTTATGCAATAGAGAAATCTGCATACTAGTAACAGTAGTAGTAAGGAATCTCTAAACCAATTTCACGAGAGCCGAACAGTTACGGAAACGGCCGAACTAGCTTATGACGGAAACTCACGAATAGAACCGACTTCAGCCGATCTCATCTCGCCCGTTACCCTCACACACTTAATAAAAATGCAAATATCACGGTTAATATTCAAGATAGAGAATAAAAGTATTTAACAATATTTATAGATCATTTAATTTGCAATAAGATGGGTTCTATACAATGTCTCGATTTAGGAAGTTTTTCAAATATCGCTTCATGAGTACGTCCGCAAAAGTTGATTTCCCTTAAGGGAAGTCTGCTAAAAGTTAATGATAATGCTTGATAGACATATAATTCGATGTAAGTACATATGTCACATATTTGAGGTTGTTCAAACACATATTGTTAAAATGCACACTTATATATGTGTCAACTAAATCAATTACCTGAAGCCTCTTTGCAATTCTATAATAAAGGAGGTCACGCAGGGGCTGCGTAAACTAAGCAGATTTCCTAATTGCAGATTAAAAATACTTCTGATATCATTTCACCACATACTATATCTATTTTTATGTGAAAACCCGATAATTAAAAGGGGGGGGGTACAAGGCTGAAAACAAGCAAGATTCGATCCAAATCAAACGGAAATATATTGAATTTTATAATCCACCCTCCCCCTAAACCCTCATTGTTCCAGGCCCAAATTTCAGCCATAACAAATAAGATCTGTGTGTTGACAAAAATTGTGAAATATCGAGTATGGTATTGACCAAATAAACATTAACGAGACCTACCTACTGATGACGTCATCACACACAAGTTTGTGTGTATCTCACCTAAAAAAGGTCTCTTGAAAAGAAAATTTTGTATTTATGCTTAGAGAGATATGGTTCGTGATATAATGGCTTATTATTAACATGATGAGTAGGAGTGGGGTTTTATTAAGTTGCGTAAACTAAGCAGATTTCCCACGTAAAGTTATACAATAGAGAAATCTCCGTACGAGTGCCGAAAAGTTACGAAAACGGCCGAACTAGCTTTTGGTGGGAAACTCACTTCGTCCGTTATGCACCCACATTCAATAAAACTGCAAATATCTCAGTTATTATTCAAGATAGAGAAAAAATGCATATAACAATATTTATAGTAAATTTAATTTGGTATATGATTGCTTCTATAGTATTTTTCGATCCGACGTATAGTAACAGAGATATTTCGAATTTTCGAAAATCCTCCCATCTAAACCCCCCCCCCCCTTCCCACTGGTCCGATGAATCCTCAGTCATTAATGAACTTGATCTGTCTTTTTACATAAAACGTTTAAATATCGAGTTTGGTTACCATCAAACAAAAATTCCGACCGCTAGAGCGTTAACAGATAAATACGGGCGCGCGGACACACACACACACACACACACACACACACACACACACACATATATATATATATATATATATCATTTTCTTCATCTCTTGGGTAGGATCGATTGACATTTGAAGAAATTTTTCGAAAATCGCGTCATGAGTACGACCTCAATTCCTATTTCCTATAAAATACCTATTTTATAATTTGTTCTATTAAACTTTCGGATTTCGTTTCCTAGCGTTTCACAACGGCTCATTCTTGTGTCATACCAACACGAGGCAAATCTGCTTAGATCACGCACCATCTGCGTTACGGACTTATTTTATGTAATATATTTCTAGAACTCATTTTCACTCACTTGCATCCATTTTTTTATCCGAAATATTTTCTCAGTTTATTCCTTGATGAATTTACGATTATTTGTTCCCTGTATTAAGAAATTCTTGATAATTTGCTTATTAAATAATGTAATATTTAGAGGAGTACTCTTGAAATTCATTGTTTGCAGTATTTGTGTTTTGTTGTGAAATTGTATTTGAGCAAGGACGGAGCTGAGCGGGGCAAATTAATTTCCTGGGCAATATCTCATTATAGCCATTAATTAATCATGGAATTAGAACAGGCCTTTCGACTTTTGAAGTATTTAGATTATTTGATACTTGGAAGCAGATTTAAACAGAAACAATTTTACAACATTCCTTATGGAATGTTTACTTGGGCTCCAAAAATCATTTGAGATAGCTTCATTTGTACTACGGGTTTCCTCTTTCTGCAGATTTCCCTTACGGGAAATCAGTTATTGAGGTCGTATTCATGAGGCGATCTTGGAAAAATTTCTTCAAATGTCCATCGGAAATGAAGTCCGTTCAAAACTGTATATATATATATATATATATATATATATATATATATATTATTTATTTCCTTCCTGATGTAACCCTACAGGAAGGGAGTTTATTAGCCACACGTCCCGTACAATAATTAGTACATAACGTGTGCTTGATACATTTTTTTTTTTTAACTATAATAACATAAAATATTTTTACAATACAATTATTTACAACAAAGAAAAAGAAAAGAAAAACAACATTTCAGTTTCAAATAATACAAGAAGTCATACATTTCTTCAGCAAACTGTTTTAATGGTTTATTATGTTTATCAGATAATAGTTTTTCCTCAACAGGCCAATTTTTTTGTCGGCATTTAACCCTAGAATGGTAGTGATATTATTTCCCACTTAATGGTACTGATACGTAAATTTTACGTGTACAATTGGTAATTGGTGAAATTATTCAAAATTTGTTAAAGTTTGTGACTATTTTTTTTTTGTTTTATTAAAACGTACACTTATCTTTAACTTATATCTACGTTAATATCTAATAATGTGCACGACATTCCTTTCAGGCGCTTTGTTCGAAACACGTTCCGGAGGTTGTGTGCTCCATTCTTACTAAGTACAACCCCACCTTCTACATTTATTGTGACTGATCTGTCAATATTGTGTGGTTGAGAGGTTTTAGGTTTTTTTGCCTCTGTGTTTGTTCTCTTTCTTCGATTGCCTTGATGGTTTCTAAAATTTTGTCACTCTCATCACTATCTAGCCCACTCTGTGTTGTAATCATTTCCGAAGACTCAACCTCTTCATCACTTAAAGAATACTCCGGATCACCATCGCTGTCGTATCCATATCCATCTATTTCATAATTGTCATTTTCCCCATCTGACTCATCGCAGAGTTCTTTCAACAAATTTCTGATTTCTTCATCCATTGAATATTTTTTCTTCATTTTTCCGAAACTATAAACAGATTATTTATATTCTTTTTATAAATCTTGTTCTTTTTTATATTGAAAAATAAAAGTTAAAAACCTTAAGAGTAAATAAATTAGAATATAAAATTAAATTGAGAATAATATTAACTAAGTTATGGCATAAAAACCGGTTATTAGTAGCGGTACGTAAATTTTACGTGCCAAACAGCTGCGGTTAATAGTATAGATACGTAAATATTACGTGTAGTTTCTATTTCAAAAAATAGTATTGGACGAGTGGGAAGGTTCACTTAGCTGCACTTGGCGGAGGTCAAGTCCGAACTGTCTGGAGGGCTCATAGCTGAGGGCTGGGGGTGGTGGGTCGTTAACGGCCCTTTGATAACAGCTCAAACTAGATCATACGTAATTTTTACGTTCAATACCATTCTAGGGTTAAAATAGTTGGGCATTAAAGTTTTCTCTTTGGTCTGTTAGTAGCCTGGAGTCATAGAGCAAGTGTCTGTATGTCTGTTCAGTAGTAAAGTCGCAGTAACAGTTTGGTTGATCTGTTAGGCCAAAACGATTAAAATAAGAATTTGTTTTTCCGTGTCCAGTCAATAATTGTGTCAAGTAAAAGTCAGTTGATATTAATTTTTGTCCTAAGTACTCTTTAATGTCTGGAATAAATATCTTTAAATGTTGTCCTTTCATAGTCGTATTCCATTTCTGTTGCCATGTGTTAATTTTGTCAGTAAGTAATTGTGTTTACTTAGTAATTAATATATATAAATAAATATATATATATATATATATATATATTTCTCTGTTACCGCCCTAGTGGTCGCAATTATTGCTTAATTGCTATTTGAAATATTGATGAGGTCAGAATATTAAGTATTTCTGATCAAGCATGATTATTTATTGGGTTTATCCAAGAGAATAGTTTCATCACGCAGGGGCTCCGTCAACTAAGCATACTTCCGCGCCGTATTTGCATTTATCTCAAAAATTAAAAGTTTAATGAGAACAATATTTGGTATTTATGCGTTTCATAATGTGCTTACTTCAGAAAGTAACCCCTGGCTCAAATGTTTTCCAAGTTAGCCATGCGAGTTAAAGTCAACGCTTTAACCTACTACGCCAACGCCTTAATCTAACTTGGCAAACCTAGAGTGGCGAGTTCGATTCTCGCCTGGGCAATAGGAATTTATTTAGTGGCGAATTCATTAAATATATTCCTTAGTCCCACCCTGGATAGGAAAGGGTGGTAATCTGTGGATAACTCTGTATATATATATATATATATATATATATATATATATATATATATATATAAAATTTTGAACGGGACTCATATTCGTCATCTCCTGGGTAGGATCGATGGACATTTGAAGAAATTTTTCGAAACTCGCGTCATGAGTACGACCGCAATAGCTGATTTCCCGGGCAATCTGCTAATATATATGTCGATGGAAGGGAAATCAGCTATTCAGGTCGTACTCATGACGCGATCGCAAAGTATATATATATATATATATATTGGTCTGTTACCGCTCTAGCGGTCGCAATTTTAGTTTGATCCTTACCAAACTTCATATTTAAGCGTTTTATGTAAAAAGAAAGAAGAAGAAGGGTGGGGGTTTAGAGGGGAGGATTTTCGAAAATTCGAAATATCTCCGTTACTATACGTCGGATCAAAAGATTGTATATAACCAATCTTATTGCAAATTAAATTTACTATAAATATTGTTCTATACATTAATTCTCTATCTTGAATATTAACCGAGATATTTGCATTTGTATTCTGCGTGTGGTCACCAGTAGGCTATGTTCGGAGTTTCCGACGAGAGCTCTGGCGGCCGTTTCCATAACTATCGTCTCTCGTGAATAGGTTTAGAGGTTAGGTTAACTGTTTTTTTGGGCTAGAAACTACTGGGTTATTACGCCCTAAATAATGTTTTTTAGGTTTAGAGGTTTCTTACTACTAGTAGCGGTTGTTATTAGGCAGATTTCTCTATTGTAAAACTTCACGTGGGAAATCTGCTTAGTTTACGCAGCCCCTGCGTGACGGACTTTTCGTCTTCTGGTTGGTAAGATGGAAGTACATTTGAAGAAAAATGTTGATTATCGTGGCATGAGTACGACTCCCCCAGCTGATTTGCCTATGGGGAAATCTGCTAAAAGGGTGCCAATCTGTAGATAACCCGTACCGATCAGCCCAACTAATAATTCTAGAACAGCAATATTATTAGCTGCAACAGCAATCAAGTTTTGGTGGATAAAATGGTTACACTATCTCAGAGATATTTCACTGACTCAAGCTTGTGGGAATCTTGCCTGTCTTGATTCTCACTGAGGACATACAGTGTGGCAAGACTGGAGGTTCAGGATTTATTAACTCGCAATGTAATATAATATTACCTATCCAACACAAATAGATTACCACTTATAACAAGTTACCTACGAACCTTCAGAACTACCCCATACATTGACACCATATCCAAATATCTCCAACATGAATATTGTACACACATATTTAATAAAAGTTGACTGTACACTGTCGTAAACATTTCCCTTAAGGCCGTACTCATGACGCGGTTTTCAAACATTTTCATCAAATGTCCATCGATCCTTCCCAGGAGAATGACGAAAATGAGGTCCTTGGTTATATATAAGGTTATATATATATATATATATATATATATATGTTTATTAACGCTCTAGCGGTTGCATTGGTGCTGGATCGTTATCTCACTTGTTATTAAAACGTTTTATGTAAAAAAAAAGATCATGTTCATTATTGTCTGAAATCCAACCTTAAGGGAAGTCAGCTATTGAGGTCGTACTCATGACGCGATTTTCAAACATTTTCTTCAAATGTCCATCGACCCTACCTAGTAGATGACGAAAATGAGGTCCGTTCAAAACTGTATATATATATATATATATATATATATATATATATATATATATATATATATATATATTTGTCTGTTACCGCTTTAGCGGTCGCAATTTTTGTTTGATCGTTACCAAACTCGATATTTAGTCGTTTTATTTATTATTATTATATTTTAGGGGGGGGGGGGTTAGTTATATTAGTACTGTAATTTATAATGTATCAGAAAAATTTTTATCCAAGAACATAAGATGAGGGAGGGGGGGGTACAAGAACATATTTGCATGTATCTCGTATAATAATGGTCTCTTGAAAACAATGCTAATCTTTATCAGGAATATTCTACTGTCTAATATTATTAGCAGATTTCCCTTAAGGGTACTATTGAGGTTATACACGGAATTTTCGAAATTTTTCTTCAAATGTCCATCGATCCTATCAAGTAGATGACGAAAATGAAGTTCGAATATACACACATATATATATATATATATATATATATATATATATATATATATATATATATCTGTTACCGCTCTAGCGGTCGCAATTTTTGTTTCATCGTTACCAAACTCGATATTTAGTTGTTTTATTTATTATTATTATATTTTAGGGGGGGGGGTTAGAGGAGAGCATTTTCGAAAATTCGAAATATCTCCATTACTATACGTCGGATCGAAAAATTGTACAGAACCAATCTTATTGCAACCTAAATTTACTATAAATATTGTTATATACATTTATTCTCTATCTTGAATATTGACCGAGATATTTGCATTTTTATTATATCTGGGCGTATAACGGATGAGAGGGAGTTTCCCGCCAAAAGCTAGGTCGGCCGTTTCCTTAACTGTTCGGCTCTCGTGAAATTTCTCTATTGTAAAACTTCACGTGGGAAATCTGCTTAGTTTACGCTGCCCCTGAGTGACGGACCTTTTTACTATCTTGTTTATTTACAGAGATGTTTACATTTTTTTAGTTTTCGGACTTCATTAAACCAGTGTTAATAATAATCTGTTATATTATGAAACACTTTATTTGAAGTCTAATCATTGTTCTGCTGCATGACGGGACTTTTTTATTGCAATGCTGTTGTTCAAATGGAATTCGAGGGAAGAGTTGCCATTACAAACGATTTTCAGATAACAACGGTTTTAGATAACAATTCTCTCAAATCAAACTTATTTTGAATCAAATTCTATGAAGTTATTGTTAAATCGGCGGATATTGCGATCGATATTCTGTAGCTGGAAGAGAGAAGATATCTTTATTCATTCACTCTGCGATTATGCTTTGTGATAAACTTTTCCTTGGCTTTGAACCTCTAGACGTCGGGGGGGGGGGGTTATTTAAATAATTTAATTGGCAAAACTTTGTATCTGTGACCTGGCTTGGCTTAATTTAAACTTTACTCCTCCAAGTTATATTTTATTATGAGACCTCAGTTGTGGTCGGGCATCTTTGGATTTCACACTCCTTTGTAATTTTTTGGTGGCTGTGAAAAGTTAAAAGTAACTAAAAATGAAAATAATATTAGACAGTAGAATATCCCTGATAAATATTAGCATAAGCTTAAATACGAGCTATTGTTTTTAAGAGACCTTTATTACTTTATTATACGAGGTACATGCAAATGTGTTATACAACCCCCCCCTTTTCTTAAGTTCTTGGACTACTAAAATTTGATTGATTGAGATAAAAATTATTTTGATTCATTATAAATTATAGTATAATAAATAGTTTTTAATAAAATTAATATGTTATATTTTGATATATATCAATAATGTTTTTTCTTTCCGGTGTGAGGTTGGCAGATCAGATTGTCGGGTTGTTTAACCGTCGGTAGGTTTCTCATTATCGTTTGTATTTATTCAGTTAATATTCACGGTTGTGTTGTATTAGCAGTATGTAGATTTATCTATTTGTCAGATTGTCTAGCTATTTGGTTGGAATAGTCTCCGTTGAATGTCTGCTACAGTTGCCCTGTTGTTCATGAGTACTGCTCTCAGGAAACAATTTTGCTCGGAGGTGCTGCTAAAGTGCTGTGCCTCAAATTCTCATGTCCGTGGAGCAAAATGGATGAAATTTGGTTATGAGAAACATAATAATAATCAGAGTCAGAAAAAGTATAATGCTGAAGTATACGACTTTCACCATAAATAGTATATGTATGAGAAGAAGGAGTATATATCTGGAAGGTGAAGGGTTGTGATTCGAAGGCAGCATATATGGCGGGGTATCTAATGCAGGTAGCTCTAGGGACAATGGAGGCCTAAATGAAGACACCTTAGCATTCATGGCCGAGCACGGGATAGGAAGGGCTTGGGATGCTCATTACCTTATGGGATTAAGGGATGGATTCAGGGATAGAAGAAACAAACACTTTACTCTGAAACCCGCTAGCTCTCATAAAAGTCTTAGCCCTGCCCAGTCCGAGCACGTACAATGCTTCTCTCTCTCTCTCTCTCTCTCTCTCTCTCTCTCTCTCTCTCTCTCTCTCTCGCTCTCTCTCTCTCTCTCGCTCGCTCTCTCTCTCTCTCTCTCTCGCTCTCTCTCTCTCTCTCGCTCTCTCTCTCTCTCTCTCTCTCTCTCGCTCTCTCTCTCCCTCTCTCCCTCCCCCCCCTCTCTCTCCCTCTCCCCCTCTCTCCCCCCTCTCTCTAACTCGCTCTCTCTCTCTCTCTCTCTCTCTCTCTCTCTCTCTCTCTCTCTCTCTCTCTCTCCCTCCCTCCCCCTCTCTACAATTTCTAACTCCAACCAAGTCCTATTACCAAAATCTTTCTCACCTGGGTCAGGAGTACAAGACTAGCCTAGACAACTATGTACTAAAATAAGTCCGCCATGCTGCGATAACTAAGCATTTTTCCCTAGTAAAGTTTAACAATAGATAAATCTATATACTGGTAACACAACACTACAATGAATATTAAGTGAATAAATACAAACTATAATAAGGAACCTCCCGACGGTTAAACATCCCGACAAACAGATCTGCCAACCTTTTACCGATAAGAAAAACAATTACTGAAATATATCAGAATACAATATATTAATTTTATTTTTTAAAAAAGTACTATATCCATTACTGTAATCTATTATCAATCTGAATAATTTTTATCTCATTCAATATTCAATCGAACTTTAGTAGTCCAAGAGCTTAAGACGGGGGGGGGGGGTACCAGAACATATTTGCATGTATCTCGTGTAATAAAGGATTTCTCGAAAACAGTTTTTTGTATTTAAGCTTCGAATAATGTGGTTTATTATCAAATGTATTTACCAATATTTATAGTAAATTTAATTTTCAATATGATTGGCTATATATCATTTTTCTATCCAATGTATAGTAATGGAGTATTTTAAGGTAATTTAACAGGAAGCCTGTCAGGGGTTTTCTGTTATGTTGGGTTTCCGTTAGTCTTCGGAAAGTGGTTTGATTATTTCAGCTTTCACTATTCCTTTAGTTAATAATAATGTTGTTAGATGGCGTGTATGGCGGACAGGGGTATAGTAAAGGTTAGGAGGTGGTTACCTCTGACTCTGAAAGTGAGCCGACTGTGCTTTCACATGGCTCCAGGGCATGCGCATCTTAGGCCATCTTCCCAATATGGAGGCGTTGGCCGTTAATACATGGAACCTATATCTTCGGCTTGAAACATCTTAGGGCTGTACCTAATGCACAAACAAAGAAGTAACTTGTACGTTTCTTGAATCTTATAACTTTCAAAATAAATAAGCATTATAAAAAGTCCGTCACGCAGGGGCTGCGTAAACTAAGCAGATTTCCCTCGTAAAGTTTAGTAATAGATAAATCTACATACTGGTAACACAACAGCACCGTGAATAAATACTAACGAAAATAAGAAATGTTTCATCCAATTTCAATAACCTGCCGACAGGAAGCGTTAGGTTAGAAATGTAAACAAACGGGTCCGTTTCACACCGGAAAGAATAGCAATTTCTGAAATATATCAAAATATAATTATTAATTTTATTGAGAACTATTTACTATACCTATAGCGCGTTTCACTTCGAGATGGCAGTAGATCTCGTGCGCTGTTGCCAAATCTCACTCAAATCCGCCAAATTTCTGAAAAACTCGGGAAAAATTCTGAAATGTGCAGAATTTAATCTTCTATCGGCCTATACTAAGAATAAATCAACAAAACAAGATACACAATCGAAATAAATTGTATTGTGCAAATTTTTTACCTAAAAAATTTAATGGAAATTCTTGTTTCTCTCGTCACTGCGATCATATTTTTTAAGATATTTGTTTGAAATTCTATACGAAGTTAGTTTATGTTATCTATATTCGTTACAAGGAACAATTTTTTTTTAAAATGTCATTCCTTATCATGTTTTTTCCATAATAAAAATTGTGAAATCCAATTTTAAAAAAGTAGCCTGCGGGGAATTTTCGTTCTATAATAGTTTATTATGTTTTGTCATAATCCTTTTAAAAAGGACAGTTCAAATTTATTTTTGAGCCTCCTCCGAACATTATGGGTCGATTACAACTGATGCAATTAATGTTTATATGTTGTGCGAGCGTCGCGGCGCGGCGGCAAGAGGAGAGCTGGACTCCCTGGCTCTCTCCCGCCTGCTCTGCCGTTCAGCTACCCAAGCCTGCATACAAATTTCAGTTTAATAATAAAAACGACAAGTTACTCTATGGTTTGGTATTTTATTATTTTCAAAATTTTTTGTGCTTCTGTGAAATGTTATTTTCTTTCAAAGTTGTAAGGAGGATGGCAAAATAATGTTTAGAATACATTGTTCTCCAAACGTTTACATTTTTTTAAATAACACCTAATGTAAGTATGGAAACATATTTCTAATAATTCTCTCTTTCCTTAACATGACATTCTTGTTTTACAATACAATGGTCCTTTAGTTATACCTGCTGATCAAGGGTTGATGCGTTGGCCAGTGATGGAGTATTACCCACGGGATTATTCCCCCTACCTGTTTGGGACAACATTTGACCCTCTCGGAGTCAATAAGCAAGCTTCCTTACAGCAAATATGATCATTACAGTTTATGCATTTGCCACGTACACATCCAGTTCAGTGAAGTTTTACAAGTAGTCCTTTCAATTTTTTTGGTCATCTATTTGTGATAACAATCCGATAGGATTTCGTATAAGGGTTAGGACATTTAGTTGCGCATCCGATTTTCGTTGAAGATGGCTGAACCTGGAACTTCATCAGCAGTTCAAAAGCGACGAAAACAGGGGGAACAACTTCGCAGCAAAGAGCAAGGTATAGTTTTCAACGTATATAACTACTTCAGACGGAATTACACTGTGAACAAAGCTGTGAACGAAACATGTAATGCCACGGGAGTTTCAAAGCGAACTGTTTATAGGATAATTAAAAGAAGTAGCCAAGGCCCATTCTCGATTCTCGATTAGTCAAGTATGATTCTTTTGTATTATCGGCTATCCGCCAGAAGGTTCACAGCTTTTATTTCCAGAACATTCCCCGACTTTGAATTTATTATTAACCAACATGAAATCGGATGAAGATTTGCCTAAATTTTCTCGAACAACACTGTATAGGACACTCGTCGATATTGGTTTTGCCTTCGAAAAAAGAAAGAACAACGCGTTACTAACTGAGAAAGATGAGTTGATTTCGTGGAGGCATAAATATTTACGAAGTATCCGGAAAGCAAGAGCAGATGGACTATGTTGTATACCTTGACGAGACGTGGGTCAACGTTGGGCACACTATTACGAGTACATGGAGGGACAAAACTATTTCGTCGGCTCGAGACGCATTTCTCGCAGGTCTATCTGCTGGTCTGAAGCAACCCACAGCACGAGGACCGAGATTTGCGCTGGTTAATGCTGGAGGCGAGCAAGGGTTCGTCTGCGGAGCAGAGTTTACATTCTTATGTAAAAAAAATACAGCAGATGCCCACGAGGAAATGGATGGTGAATGTTTCGAAAAGTGGTTTCAAGAACAGCTACTCCCAAATGTTCCTGAAGGGACCGTAATTGTTATGGACAACGCTTCGTACCATTCTCGGCGCCAAGAACAAATCCCATCGTCCAAAAACACTAAGAAAGGGCTTCAGGAATGGCTGGAATCTAAATATATATCATTTGAAGCGGACAGCTTAAAAAAGGACTTGCTGGAATTAGTGAACTTTCACAAAACCAAGTACATTACGTACAGAGTAGACACTATGGCCGAAAGAAGTAACTGTCAAGTTCTACGGTTGCCACCTTACCATTGCGAGTTAAATCCAATAGAACTTGTGTGGGCTCAAGTGAAGCACTATGTAGCCATGAACAATACCCGGTTTCAAAAGAATGAAATGGCAGCATTGATAAGGGAAGGCTATGAGAAAGTCAAATCTGAAAATTGGCAGAATTACGCGGAGCATGTTAAAAAAATAGAGGAGGCGATGTGGAAGGCAGATGAGATACAAGACGATTTAGAGCCTTTCATAATAAGACTGGGGTCGACGTCAGGATCCTCCACTCAATCGCTTACGGACTCGCAAGGAATGAGCGGAGTTGAACCTCTGTCAGACGAAGAAACAAGTACTGATGTTTTTATATAGCACCTAATATAATATTATATTTTCTTAATATAATATTACATTTTCGTGCTTTTTGTTTTGATTGTTAGGCATGAAGCATACTTAAGATTTTGACTATTTTGGCCAATAATCTAAATGGATAGTTTTTTCTTTAAACGTTAAATTTAATAGGCTTCTTCTCCTTGGCAGATGGGCTAAGAAATTAGACTCTAAAATTAAGTTGCTTTCAATAGACATTTTTGAAGGTCATTAAAGATTTTTATTAGGAATTTCTTTGATTAAAATGGTTTTATTTTTTAATTATGCAACTATAATTATGATTATAATGAATAATTATTAATGGATTAAAGATATATATTAATATTATTGTTATAAATAATCATCCCAATCCTGTTTGTTCACAGTCCTCTATTGCTCTCAGTTTATAAAAGGCCTTAACTCCAATTTTTGTCGAAAATTACATTTTGAAAGATATATTTAAGTTATTAACTTCAAAACAAATTAAAAAGATTAATAAAAAAAGTGCTTCCCAGTAAAATTTACAATTTCTGAGTTGAGGCTTTTTAAATAATCATGGTAGAATAGACAGTTATAAGAAAGAACGGGAGAGCGGGCGGCAGAGAGCCGGGGGGTCCAGCGCTCCTCCTGCCGCCGTGCCGCGACGCTCCCACAACATATAAACATTAATTGCATCAGTTGTCAGCGTCCCATAATGTTCGGAGGAGGCTCAAAATTAAATTTGAATTGTCCTCTTTAAAAGGAGGATAACAAAACTTAATAAACAATTATAGAACGGAAATTCCCCGCAGGCTACTTTTTAAAAATAGGATTTCTCAATTTTTATTTTTATTATGGCAAAAACATGGAAAGGAATGTCGTTGAAAAAAAAATTGTTCCTTGCTACGAATAAAGATAATATATACTAACTTCATGTCGAATTTCAAACTAATATCTTAAAAAATAAGATCACAGTGACGAGAGAAACAAGAATTTCCATTAAAAATTTTATGTAAAAAATGGACAAAAAAACAATTAATTGCAAAAACAGATTTTATTTTCTTGATAAATTTTTAGCATAGGCAGATGGAGCGATAAATTCTGAACGTTACAGAATTTTTCCCGTAAAAATTGGACAACTTTGAGATATAGCGGCAACGCCGCACGGAGGGAGGAGGACAGAGCTATCTAGCGAGGCATATGCAAGAGGGAGACAGAGCACCCCATTGAAAATACATACTGCCATCTCGAAGTGAAACGTTCTATAGTACTGTAATGTATAATAAGTCAGAGTATTTTTTAACCCAATCAAACAAATTTTAGTAGTCCAAAGCCTTAAGATGGGGGGGGGGGGTCACTGGGACATATTTGCATATATCTCGTATAATAAAGGTGTCTTCAATACAATTATTGGTATTTAAACTTCGAATAATGTGTTTAATTATGTAGCAGAGTATTGTTTATGTAACATGAGTAGAAGTGGGGGTTTTCTGATGGCTGACAACTTAAAAATGCAAATAGCTCGGTTAATATTCAAGATGAATAAATGTATATAACAATATTTATAGTAAATTTAATTTGCAATAAGATTGATTCTATACAATTTTTCGATCCGACGTATAGTAACGGAGATATTTCGAATTTTCGAAAATCCTCCTCTCTAAACCCCCCCTCCCACTGGTCCGATTTCAGCTGTTAACTCGATCATTATTTTTACATAAAACGTTTAATGCCGAGTTTGGTACCGATCAAACGAAAATTGCGACCGCTAGAGCGTTAACAGACAAATATATATATATATATATATATATATATATATATATATATATATATATATATATATAGATAGATAGATATATAAATATATATATAATTTTGAACGGACCTCATTTTCGTCATCTCCTGGGTAGGATCGATGGACATTTGAAGAAATTTTTCGAAACTCGCGTCATGAGTACGACCTCAATAGCTGATTTCCCTTAAGGGAAATCTGCTAATAAAACCACGTCATGGTACATTATTCTAACCTAAATCTAATATATATAGTATACTAATATCACTGGGTGGTATGCCATGACTATAACCTCAACATCATACGTATCGAACGGACATTCCAGCTATGAAGGTGTACACATTTTCGAAAAATTCCACCGATCCTATCCAGGATATGACGAAAATAAAATGACATACACATATACAGTCGAACTCATTCATAATGAGTTCGGATTTAACGAGAACTCGAATTTACTGAGGGAAGCGACAATATTTGGTTGATTCAATGTTAAGTCTATGGAACAAAAGTCGCCTTTAACGAGCAAGACCCGGTTTTAGCGAGCAATGTTTTTCTGTCTTGCAATCGTTTTTTTTTTATCATCTTTCTATATTATCTTATTATTATTCTCCACAGTTTAACACTTTTGTAGGAAAAATTCCTAAAAGTAGGAGGGTCAGATGGTCATTCTTTGACCTGAGTTCGTCGAGTACGCATGACAAAATTTTATCCGCTCACTATGTCGAAAAGCAAAGCTTTATCGGTTGACTAAAAAGTAAAAAATTTACGGGAGTTGGATGACGGTGTTAAAAATGCCGAAATCTGTAAGCATTTTAAATATGTAGATAAATGAATAAATAAATGTTTTGGTAAGAATCTTTTCCTTTATTTTTCTTTCCGTTTATTGTTTCTTTCCTTTAAGACTGTAGTGAAACTTTGTCATTGAATTACTTATAATTAAATTAAGAAAAGTATTTAATTAATGTAAGTATTAACTAAGTTTTAAGTAAACTCAATCATTTGACCTCCCAAGCTCCCCCCCCCCCACTAGGATTTAACGAGTAAATGTTACAGTCCCTTTGTGCTTGTTATAAACGAGTTCGACTGTATATGTTTGTGTGTTAACTCTCTAGTGTTCGCTATTTTCGTATGATCATTAACAGAGGCGATATTTAATCGTTTTATGTTAAAAGAAAATTTGAGTTCGTTAATGGCTGACATGGGAGCAGTGGGAGGAGGTGGGGCTTAGAGGGGAGGAATTCTTAATATCTCCGTTATCATATGCCGTATCGAAACATTGTATAGGACCAATCGTATAGAAAATTTAATGTTCTACAAGTGTAGTTATGTAAGTTTTTTTCACTGTCTTTAATATTAACCGAGATATTTGCATTTTATAGTTTTCAACCTTCAGTAAACCCCTACTCCTTCTCTTGCCATATTAGCAATAAGTTGTTATATTATGAAGCACTTTATTTGGAGACTTTATATTAAATATTGTTCTCATTTTACCGTCTTGAGATAATGCATATACGTGACGCAAGTGGGAAATCTGCTTAGTTAACGCATCCCCTGCGTGACGGGCTTTTATTTTATTCTAAAGTAAAATATCAAACGTTCGTATTACAATATGATGCTGCCCTGATGACTTTAACCACAACCTCCTCCCTCAACATCATTCTTGACGAATGGATATTCCTATTTTTGATGATAAAACATCATGAAACATTAGCTTAGACAAGAAATTAGCTTCGGTCTTTCCGAGAGGCCGTATTCGAGATTTAATTATTTTTTATTCTTAACATCCTGAATGCGAAATCTTGGGACGTTTAAGTGCTTTATCTTTGCACTACCTTTTTCTTTTCTATAGATTTCCTGCAACTCTGATTGTCAAACAGTGTTGTTGGATTTTCTTGCCAGTATCCTAAATCCTTGAGAAGTAGCCGGGGCCACAAGGCTTCCTGGATAGCCATTGATGCTGGCATAACCTCAGCTTCTGTTGATGAATGCCTCACAATCTGTTGATGATTTGAACACGCAACGTTCTTTCCAACCGAAACAAAGTCTCATACTCTTTGAAAATAATTTTACACTATACACGGTCGTCTTTATTCAAACCTAAAATATGTGATATATGTTATGGGGGAGGTTTATACTCAGTGATGTTAATATTATTATTAATATAATATTATTATTAATATATTATTATTATTAATATAATAATATATGTTATTATTATTATTATTATGTATTAACGTCCACTTGTTGCAACTCAGGCTAATTGGGACGGGTTATCTACAGGTTACCACCCTTTTCTAGCCAGGCTGGGATTTAGGATGTTATTTAATGAATTCCGTCACTAAATTATTTTTTGTCTTGGGAAGAATCGAACTCGTCACTCTAGGTTTACCATGTGAGAGACAACGCTTTAACTTACATGGCTAACCTGAGCCCTCTAGACAAATGTTAATAAATAATTAGGATGATGTTCCCATGGCGATATTGCCACGAGTGTTCTCATATGCCTGTCACTGTCAGACAAATATGTAATCAGAAATGTGCAATTTTGATGTGTGATTCTTTACTCCAGAACAGAAATGTGCAGAAGGCAATTGGAAACCGTTGTCCCTTCCCCAATTAGTGGGCGTAATATATTATCTCTCTCTCTCTCTCTCTCTCTCTCTCTCTCTCTCTCTCTCTCACTCACCCACTCCTTATCCGTGGGCATAAGGTGTTCCTACTCAAGAGATGGACAGCATTCATCATGTTTATGCATGGAGTTCGGCAAGGGATAGGCCCGAGTGGGAAGGCCTAGGAATTCAGCCTTAGAAATACTTCCGTTGCTTATAGTTATTCCATCTGGATAAAAAACAGGAGTTAAACAATGAGACAATGAAAGACCTTGTGTATATTTCATAACGGATGATGTATTAGGATTTGCTATAGGAGAGGTCTGTATTGCGCAAAGAAGCCGCATTAAGGAGGACGAGAGTGATTGGGCAAAGAGCGGCCGCAACTTGCGGGCTTGGTTGTGCGGCCTGACCGCAGGCTAGCTCTGATTAGACCTTCCAGCTTTATGCCATTCCTAGGGTTATTCTCTCTCTCACAAATACAGTCTCTTCTCTCTCTCGATAAGGGAATGAGAGCTGCATCCAGTGCAAGATGCACATGCCTTGACCATTGCATTATGCAACCAGTCGGTGCATTTAGAGTAAACACGTACGTGTCGCGACGACTCACAGGGTATTTCACTCTGCTCATCTTCCACCGTACATCCTACATTTCCAATAATGACATCCATAGCTAAACAGGACTTAAAATTAAGCTGGACATGAAACATTCTTGGTTCTCCAAGTTCTGAAGGAAGGAGGTTTTATGGAGGATTGAAAACTAAATAGCGTCCGTCACGCAGGGGCTGAGTAAACTAAGAAGACCACGAGAAGTTATACAATATAGAAATCACCATACGAGAGTCGAGCAGTTACGGAAACGCCCGAACTAGCTTTTGGTGGGAAACTCACTAGTCCGTTATCCGGCCACATTTAAAAAAAATATCTCGGTTAATATTCAAGATAGAGAATAAATGTATAGAACAATATTTCAAGTAAATGTAATTTGGAATAAGATTAGTACTATGTAATTTTTTGATCCAACGTATGGTAACGGAGATATTTCGAATTTTCGAAAATCCCCTCTAAATCCCCCCCTCCCACTGGTCCGATTTCAGCCATTAACGAACTTGATCTGTCTCTGTGTGTAAAACGTTTAAATATCGAGTTTGGTAACGATCATACAGAAATTCCGACCACTAAAACGTTAAATTATATATATATATATATATATATATATATATATATATGGTAAACCTTGAGTGGCGAGTTCGATTCTCGCCTGGGCAAAGGAAATTATTTAGTGACGAAATTCATTAAATAACGTCCTAAAATCCCACCCTGGCTTGAAAATGGTGGTAAATAAATTTATGGCACATGTAATTTGGAATACGATTGGTTTTATACAATTTCTCAATCCGACGTAAAATAAAGATGTCACGGATTTTCGAAATTGCCTTTCTAACCCTCCTCCCTCCCACTTAGTCCGATTTCTGCCATGAACAAACTGGGCCTTCCTTTTTACATATAAGGATTCAATATAGAGTTTGGTTTAGAATCAAACGAAAATTGCGACCTTAACGGACATATGTATATGTCTTTTCGAATATTTTCAAAATCCGAGTCATGATTTCAACCTCAATGAAATCATTCCCCCTCAGGGAAATGTGATAAATGTGGGAAATAAACCTAATATTGAATTTAAATGGGGGGGGGGAATTTTCTTTTGTTGAGAGTTCTTGTTTTGTTGAGGTTATGTTTCAATTCTTGTTGCGGTATATTTCCATGTCCCTTTTTTTGGAAAAAATATTATTTTACCTAATTTCAATTAAATTTATCTTTCTTTGAGAGCGGCAAGGATAAATTAAATTCTCAGTATTTAATAGAAGAATAATTCATTTTAGCCTATTATTACTGAGAACAGAACGGGAGTTGTTAATATTAGCATAATAGCATGCAGTTAGACGGTGTGGGTTATACATTACTGTTTTCACGAGAAAATCTCATTTTCCAAAACCAACAAAGTGGAATTAGCCGCTAGGGGCTATTTACACCGTTGCTATTTCATCATCATGGATGTCCGTAGCTATCTCTTACAAACTTTATTTAACATTTTCTCTCCATTAGGAGTCGCCTCAAGGCTCCATCTCAAATAACAACATGGAGAACACACACAAAGCAATGTACCAACACAAATGACATTCCGCTTGAACGGAGTTCAATACAATTTGTTAAATTAGACACAAATGTATATAGTTGTCAGGGTAATTGTTCCGCAAATAATTTATGATGAGGTAGACTGTCTGTTTGGATAATAACGGAATTCAAGTTCAATAACTAAGCATGCCTAATGGATTTAAAATATATGTGTTATCACTTTATCATCATTATGTATTAACGTCCACTTTCTGCAACTAAGGCTAATTTGGACGGGTTATCTACGGGTTGCCACCATTTTCTAGACAGGGTGGGATTAGGATTTTATTCAATGAGTTCGTCACTAAATAAATTCCTACAGCCCAGGCAGGAATCAAACTCGCCACTCTAGGTTTACCATGTGAGATTAAGGAAAATGCTTTTGCTCATATGGCTAATCTCAGCCACTATGACTTCGCAGTGTTCTAAAGACTATAACCCGAGTGGCGAGTTCGATTTTCGCCTGGACAAAGGAAATTATTTAGTGACGGAATTCATTAAATAACATCCTAAGTCTCACCCTGGCTAGAAAAGGGTGGTAACCTGTAGATAACCCGTCCCAATTAGCCTTAGTTGCAAAAAGTGGACGTTAATAAATAATAATAATAATAAAGTCTATAGAAGGTAATACAAAAGTTAATGAAAAGGCAATGCAATGGTAGAAATGTGAAATGTTTTTATATGAAAAGCAGTGTTTAAGACAGTGCCGTGCCGTTAACTTCGCGAAGTAAAGGACAGTGCAGTGCCGTCTTGTTGTGAACATCAGTGATCGTGATTGAATTATTGGACTGTGTCATCTGAAGAACAGTGAAGCTATCAGTGCATACTGTGAGTAGTAATTAAGAATAATTAACCAAGTTTGTAGTGCATTGTTAAATAAATTGTGCAATGATAAAAACTGTGAAGTTTGTGTGTGTTTAATTTTGAAATCTAAAAGAACTCTAATAAACAACGTTTATAACTGATTTCGTAAAAAAACGTAACAGTATTATGTATGTATGTATAGTACATGAGTAAATAGTTTTCAGTATTTCCGGTGAAGAATATTTCTATCTATTAATATTTCTAAACGTCTGTATTTCTATCTGAAGAATGTTACTCATCTCTGAGAGGTTGGCTAACCTGTTTGTTTACAATTCAGACGCTTCCCGTCAGGAGGTTATTAAAATTAACTGAATTATTTCACATTACCGTTTATGTATGTATTTATGCACTTAATATTCACGATAGTGTTAAGTGTTACTAGAATGTATATTTATCTATTGTAAAACTTCATGTGAGAAATCTGCTTATTTTACGCAGCCCCTGCCTGACGAACGTTTGATTATTGCTATTTTACCTATATACTAAATAGATTAAATTTTATTTGTTGAAGTGCATTTTATGCTACTGTGAATTCTCGGTTGTAGTTTTACGAAATTTATTAAGAACCCGTCTTTGCTCACATGGTCAAACGCAGTTCCACTGTTAAAAATTGTAATACTCATTAACGATAATTAACTACAGCTAAAAATTACTTAAGCAATTATTAAAAACAGAAAGACTACCACTTTGTGTTACTAAAGGTAATTGGGACGTGTTTTCTTCAGGTTATCACTCTTTTCTAGGTATAGTGGGACTAAGAATTTTAGCAGATTTCCCTTAAGGAAAATCAGCTATTGAGGTCGAACTCATGACGCGATTTTCGAAAACTTTCTTCAAATATCCATCGACCCTACCCAGGAGATGACGAAAATGAGGTCCGTTCAAAATTATATATATATATATTTGTCTGTCAACACTCTAGCGGTCGCAATTTTTGATTGATCGTTACCAAACTCGATATTTAGTCGTTTTATGCAAAAAGACAGATCAAGTTCGTTAATGGCTGAAATCGGACCAGTGGGAGGGGGGGTTTAGAGGATGGATTTTCGAAAATCCAAAATATCTCCGTTACCATACGTCGGATAAAAAAATTGTATAGAATCAATCTTATTGTAAATTAAATTTACTATAAATATTGTTAAATACATTTATTCTCTATCTTGTATATTAACCGAGATATTTGCATTTTTATTAAATTTGGACCGGTAACGGAAGACAGAATTTCCCGCCAAAAGCTAGTTCGGCCCTTTGCCGTAACTATTCGGCTCTCGTATAGAGATTTCTCTATTGTATAACTTCACTTGGGAAATCTGCTTAGTTTATGCAGCCCCTGCGTGACGTACTTTTTTGTAATGGGTCCGCCACTAAATATATTTCTGTTGGCGGCAATTGAACTCCCTACTCTAGGTTTAGCTAGTCAAAGCTTTAAGTCACATTTTGTCCCAAAATTTTCAATGATAATTGTAATTAATTCTAGTAGTTTACAATAACCCTAAATATGCTAAAATGACATAGAACATTCAACTTTCGGTGTTTTTAAAACTCACGTGACCGCCTTTACTTGTTTACTCAGGTTTCAGGAGGAAACAGAGAATGGAAATAACTTTTTGAGTAGTGAGTGTCTGGTTAGTTAGTGCATTTTTCTCTGAGAGTTCCTATAGAGAGAATGGGTTATATTCTAACGAGTGTGACATAGCACGTCCCACCTTTCAAATCAGCCAGGCTAGTTGTAACAGCATTTCCTATAACTGAATCTCACAAGCTTTGCCTAATGGTATGAAGAAGGGAAGAAGAAATGAAAATTCAAATGTGGAGAGGCAAAGGTAACTGGCTGGAGCCCTGCTTCGGACGAGACCTGACTACCTAAGTCGGCCTTACAACTGGGTCATACGGGGCATCACACTCTCGCGCTCTCTCTCTCTCTCTCTCTCTCACACACACACACACACACACACACACACACACACACCCTCTTCTTTACTCTCAATCTTCTCTTTCTACACTTGCCGAACATTTTTTTAAAGTTCACGATATATACTCTCTTTCTTTCTTATTTTGTCACTTTTCACATATTTTTTCATCTCTGGCTCAAGCACAATCTCTTTCGTCTCTCTCAAATTCCCCATTTTAGTCCTTAAGAGAAATCTGCGATGTGACTCATCATGACGTGATACTCTAAGGATCAAGTTCGGCAGAAACTGGACTCGGGAAGGTACAGTGTGGGGACATCAAAATTTAGGGAAAGCAACATTTGAGAAGTCTCTCGAGATACTGGACGTTAGAGGAACCAATTGATCAGAATGAATAAAAAGGCCTTGTCCTTTACAAGTATATGCGGAGATCACTTTCAGAGACCAAACTCCATCATCAATGTCTGCTGACAAAACATAAAAACATTAATATTAGCATAGCATATCAGTATACAAACCACTCTAAAAAAAACAAAAAAACTATAAAGATCGAGCATGTCAAGGGTAAATACGAAAAAAAAAATAAAAATAATCAGTATTTATACTTTTTATTGTGAGGAGTTGAACTATCTGCTCCAGCGGTTTCAATTTGTATTGGTTTGGGAATTTTCAATGGAAATGAGTCCATCTTCGACAGGAAAATGTTTTCATTTGAATAGCTACTTGCTTAAATAATAAGTTTAGGATTTTTTATTATGGCTTTCCACGTTTCGGATAGTATGACACTGTTTATTTTATTTGTTCTCTTGTTAATTTCGAGAGCTTCTAATACTAATCTTCCACGAAGGTGATCTTCTCTATGTACAATTTAAGAATCGACGAACATAATTTGGTGAGAACAAATAATTGCGTGTTTTATTTCTATGATAGTGAATTTTCGATACGTAAATGTAAATTGTGAAATATAAATCTTACCATTAAAAAGGCCCATATTATAAATTTGATGATTATTATTGGTCAAGCATGTAAAGTTGAAGTCCTAGATTCGGCGTCTGGTGTATGTTTTTAGTTAAGGCGTCGTTGGAGAAAATAAGTCAAAGCTTATCTGTTTTCCCTTTATCTGCTGCCATTGGCTGATAGCCAGTAACTAGTTCGGCCTAAGCAAACTAACAAACTTATGAAGTTTATTAATGATAAGCTTATATTAAAAACCCTAAAAATATGGAAATTGATTACATTTGTATATACAGTATATCGGCTCCAAATATATTAAATATTTACATACACACATGACTTTGGTTGTGCAGGCTAGGGACTTGCTACATCTACATTTTCACTAAGTTATTGGTTGAATATGTGGTTTTAGGTTAAATGAGGGTTTTTGTTGAACATATGACATTATAAGTTGAAAAGGCAGGCTTTTAGGTTGAATATGTAGTTTTATTGGTTACATATGTACGTTTTGGTTGAATATATAGCTCCATAGGTTGAATTTGCGGTATTTGGTTTAATATGTAGCTCTATTGGTTACATATTTGCTTTTAGGTTTGAATATACGTTTTGGTTGATTATATAGCTTTATAGGTTGAATTTGCGGTATTTGGTTGAATTTGTAGCTTTATTGGTTGAAAAAGCCGGCTTTTGGTTGAATATTTGGTTTTATTGGCTCAATATTTGGGAATTGGTTGAATATGTAGCTTTATTGGTTACATATTTGCATTTTGGTTGAATATATAGCTTCATAGGTTGATTTGCGGTATTTGGTTTAATATGTTGTTTTATTGGCTGAATATCCGGCTTTTGGTTGAATATGTAGCTTTATTGGTTATAGCTTCATAGGTTGATTTGCGGTATTTGGTTTAATATGTAGTTTTATTGTATGAATATCCGGCTTTTGGTTGAATATGTAGCTTTATTGGTTACATATGTACGTTTTGGTTGAATATATAGCTTCATAGGTTGATTTGCGGTATTTGGTTGAATTTGTAGCTTTATTGGTTGATTTGCGGTATTTGGTTGAATTTGTAGCTTTATTGGTAACATATGTACGTTTTGGTTGAATATATAGCTTCATGGGTTGAATTTTCGTTATTTGGTTTAATATGTAGATTTTTTGGCTGAATGTGCGTCTCATGGCTGAATATGTAGCTGAATTGGTTGCATTTTTGAGTTTTGGTTTATTATGTAGCTTCATGCGTCGATTATGCGGTTTTTGGTTTAAAATGTTGTTTTACTGGTTGATTTTGAGAGTTAAGGTTCAATATACAGCTTTATTGGAGAAATTTTGTGTACGCCCATTCTCCATTCAAATTTGACCGACATCTATTCGTCACACGTCATAATTCGTTGTAACGTTTCACCAACTCTGTTCTGGGTTTTGGTGATCTCTAATCTATGTTGATAAGAGATATTTGAGGCGGACATGAGCAACATGTCATTATGAGACTTATGGCAATCAGATAGCTAATCCGCCGTAATCAAGGAGCGTTTAATGCATTTCTCGGACTTACCTTTCACTTAACTTATGAAAGGCGCGCTTGGAATGTGCCCGGAGGTGGTTTATACAACGTCCGTCGGGTTGAACGGCCGCTCCACCGCACGTACTACTCAAATACTACCAAGTGCCTGCGTAATGAGCACAAAGAAAAAGAAGGAAAGAAAAAAAAAAGTAGTCTAAAAAAGAACCACCTGTTACGAAAGAGCGCCTGCTGATCTGGTATTCTGCGGTTGGGAGCAGCTAATGGTGAAAAGGAGCACTTTCACAACGGCCTGACCACAAATGAGCGTCCATCCATAACAGCTCTGATATATCGCCCACTCTCCCGGAGTAGCAAGATAAATAACCAATGTCAATTCATTTCATCTCAGAGTCACTCACACTAAGAAAATTAAAAAAAGTCCGTCACGCAGGGCAAGCAGATTTCCCTCGTGACGTTCAACAATAGATAAATCTACATAATGGTAACACTACACCACCGTCAACATTAAGTGAATAAATACAAACGATAATAAGAAATCTCCAGACTGGAAACGTTTGAAATGTAAACAAACAGATCTGCCAACTTCTCATAGGAATTAAAAAACAATTACTGAAATATATCAGAATATAAATTTTAATGAAAACTATTTATTATATCTACTACTGTAATTTATAATGAATCAGAATAATATTTATCTCAATCAATCAAATTTTAGTTGTCCAAGAATTTAAAACGGGGTGGGGGCACCATAACATATTTTTGTGTATCCTGTATAATAAAAACAGTGCATTGAAAACATATCTCCGTTACTATACGTCGGATCAAAAACTTTTAGAACCAATCATATTGCAACTTAACAGTACTATAAACATTGTTATATACAATTTATTCTCTATCTTGAATATTAATCGAGATATTTGCATTTTTAAGTTTTCAGCTTTCACCAAATCTCCACTTTGTGTTACATAAACAATACTCTGTTATGTAATAAACCACATTATTCGAAACGTAAATACCAAATATTGTTTTTAAGAGACTTCTATAATACGGGATACATGCAAATATATTCTGGTGAACCCCGCAGTTTGAAATTTGATTGATTGAGATAACGACTATTCTGATTCATTACAAATTACAGTACTAAATATAGTAAATAGTATTCAATGAAGTCAATATGTTATATTTCAGTATTTTATTTTTCTTTCAGCTCAGAGTTTGCCAGACCTGTTTATACACTAGAATGTATATTTATCTATTGTAAAACTGATTAGTTTACGCAGTCCTTGCGTGACGGACTTTTAGCAGATTTCCCTTGAGAGAAATCAGCTATTGAGGTCGTACTCATGGCGCGATTTTCGAAAAATTTCTTCAAATGTCCATCGATCCTACCGAAGCGATAAGAAAATGAGGTCCGTTCAAAACTATATATATATTTGTCTGTTAACACTCTAGCGGTCTGCAATTTTTGTTTAATCGTTGCCAAACTCGAAATTTAATCGTTTTATCGGAAATTCGAAATATCTCCATTAGTATTCATCGGATCAAAAACTTGTATGGAATCGATATTATTGAAAATTAAATTTACTATAAATATTGTTATGAACATTCATTCTTTATCTTGAATATTAACCGTGATATTTGCATGTTTATTAAATGTGTGCGGATAACGGAGGAGATGAAATGGGCTGATGTCAGTTGTATTTATGACTCCGCCGAAAGCTAGTTCGGCTGTTTCTGTAACTGTTCGACTCTCTTGAAATTTGTTTAGAGACTCGTTACTACTACTGTTACGAGTAAGCAGATTTCTTTGTTGTAAAACTTCACGTGTGAAATGTGCTTAGTTTACGCAGATCCTGCGTGACGGATGTTTTATTGATCCTGATCAATTGAATCGACTAGCGTCCGCCATCTCGGTAGAAATCAAATTAGTTTTTGTAAGTAGAAATTTGGGGTTGATTAATATTTGACGAGATTGACTATTTGTGGAAATGCATAGCTGCTAGGTATTCGGATTATGAGCTGAGGGTGTTTGAGGGGGTGGCAAAGCAAACAGCTGTAAAAGGCTGACAGCCATCTTGTAACTGTTTGCTCAAGCAAGTGTTATCATTCTAGCTTCTGATAAGAGGACTTGTCAACAAACACAAACACGCCCCCTCTTTCCTTTGCAACAATTTACCTTATGTTAATGCTACAATTAAATATGATGTCACTTTACACAGTTTTTGGCTAAAACGTCTATTTATATCATTAACCCTTGAAGAATCGCTACTAATTCTGCATTGCTAGTACTCGCTGTGAGATTTACCCTCACGGGGCATATTTTAGCAGATTTCCCTAAAGAGAAACCAGCTATTCAGGTCGTACTCATGACGCGATTTTCCGAATCAAATTGGATATTTAAATGTTTTATCTTTTTATATATATATAATTCTACTGTCCATGTGTATGACACAGACCTCCTCCTAAGCGGCTGGACCGATTTGAATAAATCTTTTTGTATGCGTTTGGGAGACGCCCTAGATGGTTTAGATTCACAAATTAGCCCGGCAGATGGAGCAGGAGTAAGGGTTGTAGGGGAGGCCTAAAATTAAAAATAGCGATATTTCGTTTCCTATTGTTTTTTCCCGAAATATGGACAGGGTAAAAGTTGTTTATTTTGTTACTTAGAGTAACTTTTGTTATATTCAATTTTGTCATATAACAAAGTATAAACGAGAAATATATTTAATAATATACTGAATAAAAGCCCGTCACGCAGGGGCTGCGTAAACTAAGCAGATTTCCCATGTGAAGTTTTACAATAGAGAAATCTACCTAATAACAACAGTAGTAGGAAGATAGTAGACCTATTCACGATGGGCGAATAGTTACAGAAACGGCCGCACTAGCTCTCGGAAGATAGTCCCGAACATAGCCGACTCCGGCCGACCACACACACAATACAAATGCAAATATCTCGGTTAATATTCAAGCTAGAGAATAAATGTATATAACAATATTTATTGTAAAGTTAATTTGCAATAAGATTCATTTTGTACTCTTTTTCAATCCGATGTACAGTAACGGAGATATTTTGAATTTTCGAAAATCCTCCCCTCTAAACCCCCCCCCTCCCACTTGTCCGATTTCAGCGTACTTCATCTTTTTTTTTACATAAAACGACTAAATATCGACTTCGGTAACGATCAAACAAAAATTGCGACCGCTAGAGCGGTAACAGACAAATATATATACATATACACACACACAGTTTTGAACGGACCTTATTTTCGTCATCTACTAGGTAGGATCGATGGACATTTGAAGAAAAATTTCGAAAATTCCGTCATGAGTACAACCTCAATAGCTGATTTCCCTTGAGGGAAATCTGCTAAGAATTAAAGTGGGAGCCAACAATTTTATTGGGCACTAACGATTGAACCGAATTTAACAAAACTCTATATGTAAATTAGCATTAATTCTTCCATGATTATATGCTATATTACATTTTTTAGGTTCGAACGGGAATGGGGGTTATAAGGGAGGCCTGAATAAAAAAATCGCGATATTTCATTTTCTATTTGTTTTTAGGCAAATGTGCACATAACAATAGTTGTTTTTATTAAAAGTAGCTTTTGTTTTAAACATAATATTATAACATTTAATTTCCTAATCGCTTGAAATATCATGCAGGACAACGTCTGTCGGGTCAGCTAGTGTCGATATAAAAATCAAGTTCTCGAATAGGTAAGATGGGGCAAGAAGGAGGGGGGTTTACAGGGAAATCTGCTTAGCTTACGTAGCCACATTCATATTTTTTGCTAGTTTATTCAGATCCAAAACGATGGAATATCTTGAAGTCTTATTCGATTTCATTTGAATGATATTAGACTTACTCATCAAGATTCTCAATTAAACGTATTGTTTAGTGGCCTCAGAAAAACAAACAGAAGAGAAGAGGGCTAACCTTTCAATAAAGTAAAAAATAACAAAGTGTGTGGCGCTTTTTCACATCATTTGTTGTATAAATAAACTCGCGGTTTTTTTTATTTGGTCGAGGGCTGAGACGAGGAAATGGTCTAAATAGGTGCCACGGTTTGAGGCAAACAATTTAAAACCCAAGAGGGGGGGGCGTGGGGGGGGATTGTTTTTAAAACGATGATCGGCCATCCATTCTCTACCCCCCCCCCCCATACAGAGGCAATACTCTATATTCTATTGACATTTCACGGTATATGTAAATATATTTAAATACTTTTGGGATAACAGGAGCAGAGGGAAGTAAAACCATTCAGCCATACTCCCTTGACAGCGGCCAGCCGTTTTTATCTCACAACCCTCGGCCTCGTACAAACTTTTTATATCAAGCGATATAGGTCAGAGTTACGTCAGGGAGTCCATTTATGAGGGAATTAAAGCAGTGTATTTATAAAAAAAGTTCGTCACGCCGGGGCTGCGTAAACTAAGCAGATTTCCCATGTGATGTTTTACAATATTGAAATTTCACGAGACCCGAGCAGTTAACGAAACGGCCGAACTAGCTTTTGGCGGGAAAGTCACTCGTCCGTTAGCCGGCCAGAATTAATAAAAATGCAAATATCTCGGTTAATATTCAAGACAGAGAATAAGTGTATATAACAATATTTATAGTGTAAATGTAATTTGCAATAAGATTGATTCTGTACAATTTTTCGACCCGACGTATAGTAACGGAGATATTTTGAAATTTCCAAATTCCCTTCCTCTACACCCCCCCCCCCTCCCACTTGCCCGATTTCAACCGTTAACGAACATGATCTTTCTTTTTACATAAAACGACTAAATATCGAGTTTAGTAACGATCAAACAAAAATTGCGACCGCTAGTGCGGCAACAGACATATATATATATATATATATATATATATATATATATATATATATATATATATATATATATATACAGTTTTGAATGGACCTCATTTTCGTCATCAACTAGGTAGGATCGATGGACATTTGAAGAAACATTTTGAGAATTCCGTCATGAATACAACCTCAATAGCTGATTTCCCTTGAGGGAAATCTGCTAAAAAACGACGTTGGGAAAGACAGCAAGTGACTCCTGAAGACTCACTTGCCGTCTTTCCCAATGAGCGCATGCAACTAGCTCTGAGGATGGAGGCAATAGTTTTCGAAAGCGCTTAGCGCCGAAATAAAAACTTGTCAATAATTGGACGTTTTTTTTGTCTCTCCAAATACACAATATTCTTCACTTTCAAAAACACTGCTGTGAAACAATATTATGTGAATAAACACAAACTGTAATGTGAAATATTTCAGACACTTTTAATAACCTCCCAACGAAAAGCGTTTGATTTGTAAACAAACGGGGTTCGCCAACCGCTCACAGATAGATAGAAATATTCTTCAACGGAAAGATAAACAATTACTGAAATATATCAGTACGAAAATATCAATTTTATTGAAAACTATTTACTATATATAGTGCTGTAATTTATAGTTAAGATGAATAATTTTTATCTCAATCACTCGAATTTTAGTTATCCAAGAACTAAAGAAGGGGGGGGGGTCAACAGTACGTATTTGTCTATATATTTTCATTAGAAGTTCAATGAAAGCAATATTTGGGATTTAACCTTAAAATGAATTGGTTCATGATATAACAAAAGTAGGAGTTAGGGTTCACTAAAGCCGAAAACTAGCCAAAAATATTTCGGTTAATATTCACGATACAAAAATTAAGTATAGAATAGCATTTAAAGGAAATGAAATTTGCCATAAGATTAGTTATATACAATTTTTCAAATAGAGTATATTTCAAAATACAGAGATATTTCGAATTTTCGAAATGCACCCCCTCCTACTGGTTTGACTTTAGACATTAACGAACTCGATTTTTCAGGGAAACCAGCTATTGAAGTAAGCTATCAAACTCCATTTTAAATGTTTTATGTAAAAATAAAGATCATCTTCGTTAACTTTGTAAAGGGGAGAATTTTTGAAAATTCGAAATACCTCCGTTACTGTGTACTGTCGTATCGAAAACTTGTATAAAACCAATAATGTTGTAAGTTGAATATCTATAAATGTTATGTACATGTTTTCAGTATATTTAATATCAAACGAGATATTTGCGTTTTTTAGTCTTCGGCCATCAGTAAACCCCCACTCATACTGATGTCATATCAACAATAAGTTGTTATATTATGAAGCACTTTATTTGAAGCCTAAATAACAAATATAGTTCTCATTGAACTTTTACGTCATGAGATAAATGCAAATACGGGACGCAATTGGGAAATCTGCTTAGTTTAGGAAGCCCCTGTGGGACGGACTTTACCTAAAACGTTTAATTATCGACAAAATTACGACCACTAGAGTGTTAAAGTTATATATGTATATATGACTTGTATGAGACTTAGCAGTTTAGGGGAAATCAGGATATTTAAAGCAGAAAAGCTCAGTTAAAGGATGGCAGTTGAAGAAGAAAATATTTTCCAATAAGAAATGGCAACTTGAACTTTTCACAGACTGTTCAACTCATTTGCAAGTAATCCACTCGGCAGGAGATCTGCACAAGTTTACTTACTAACTATGCTTATTGGAGGGCTTAGCCAACTCTTAACGACTCAATCCCAAACGACATTTAAGGACTTCAGGGTTTGCCTTTTTTTTGTTTTAAGTTTGGCAATTTAAAGCGCTAACTTTTGGGGTTGAATTAGGTTGTAGCCTGGGAAGGTGTCGACCCCCAGGAAATGGGCAAAGTTTGATTGGCTGTTCTGGTCAACCCCCGACAACCCTCGTCCAGGAAATAAAACCACGTCCAGGAGTCGCTAGGTTTACATCATCCATCACCAAGCCTGGTCTGACGGCATCTTTATGCCCAAATAAACCCCTTCGGGCACAGCTTGGCATATCTTAGTGGAGATCCACTGCAAAGGAATGGCCCATCGATGACGTCATATGAAAATGTATTGCAAACTAGCTCCTAAGATTCGTCCGGGAAATCATTTGAGGATGAACGATGATGGTATTTTTTTGGCAAGGCTTTACTTTGCACAATATTTCTACTTTTTCTCGTCTCAATGCTTAGGATTTACACCCGAGTCCGGCGTGCTGGGGATATGTTAATAATAAAAGTATTTGTTATGTACTTAATTCTACAAAATACACAATATTTTTATATTACCCGTTTCCTGTGCATGTATCTTTTTTTATATATAACATAACATAGATTATCATATTATTATAGTCAAAAATACGGATTTTCGTTGATTTCGACTTTCGCGTCCCATAACATTGTTGACCGCTTCTATAGTTTTTCTAAATTCGGTATACAGTAAAAGTTCATATGACAAAAGTTACTTTAAATAACAAAAGAAACAACTTTTGTTATATGCACGTTAGCCGAAAAATGTACATGTTACGAAATATTGCGATTTTATATTTCAGACCTCCATTATAACCCCCACTCCTGTTTGTACCTCGACATTTTAATATAGCTTATAATGAGGAAGGTGTTAATACACGCAGCTTTATTTAGTTCGATTGAGTCTTTTGTGCCATATAAAATTGGTATTTTATAGTTTTTACAGTAAAAACTCATTTATACCTCACTATACGGCAAAAGTGTATATTACAAAAGTTACTCTCTATATCTATATAACAAAATAAACAACTTTTGTCTTGCTTGATCAATGCCCAGCAGAGCTATCCCCTGCTTAAAGGCACCAATTTGCTTGAGCAATCTGTGTCCAATGAAGCCAGGCCTAGTCCAATTATCCTTCTTGTTATCGGCGACCGATTCCTGTTCGGATTGGAGTGTCCGGACTAGCGGGAGGTTCGGTGGCCACAACTTAAATCGCATTTCCATTAGAGCCCCGATATTCCCTAAACAATCTCATTCTCCGAGTTAGTTAAAACTTGTGCAAAGTTGTAGCTCCAAACCACGGTATCTCACTCACGCCTCCTTGCAATATTAGCAGAATCCTACAACCTGCTGTAGTCGCCAAATCAGCTCAATTTTAGCTGATTTCCCTTAAGGGAAATCAGTTATTGAGGTTGTACTCATGACGGAATTTTTGAAATTTTTCTTCAAATGTCCATCGATCCTTCCTAGTATAGTAAATAACGAAAATGAGGTCCGTTGAAAACTGTATATATATATATATATATATATATATGTCTGTCACCGCTCTCGCGGTCACAATTTTTGTTTGATCATTACGAAACTCGATATTTAACCGTTTTAGGTAAAAAGACAGATCAAGTTCGTTAATGGTTGAAATCGGACTAGAGGGTGGGGGGTTTAGAGGGGGATTTTTGAAAATTCAAAATATCTCCGTTATTATGCATCGGAGCGAAATATTCTATAGAACCAATCGTATTGTAAATTAAATGCACTATAAATATTGTTATATACATTTATTCTCTATCTTGAATAATAACCGAGATATTTGCATTTTTATGAAGTCTGCGGTCGGGTATAGTTCGGATTAGGTCGGCCATTTCCGTCATTGCTCGGCTCTGGTGGAAGCTTCTTCTAACCTTACCTGTCGTTCCTAACCTAAGATTACCTTCATTACTTTATGAGATTTATGCAAATAAGTTCTGTTCATCCACCCCCTCCCCCTTCTTTAGTTCTTGGACTACTAAAATTTGAGTTATTAAAAGACAAATTATTCTTACAATTCAGAAGCCGTTTCAGTTGGGAATTTATATTAATTAACTGAAAGATTTCTCATTACCGTTTGTATTTAATCACGGTGGTATTGTGTTACCAGTATGCAGATTTCCCTATTGTAAAACTTCACGAGGGAAATCTGCTTAGTTTACGCAGCCCCTGCGTGACGGACTTTTTGAATTGTTACCGTTAGTATGAGTCGGTTCTAACAATTGAACAAAATTTAAATTTAAAAAAAAAATACTATTTATTAACGTCCACTCTCTGCTACTATGACTAATTTGGAGGGTTATCTACAGGTCACCACCCTTTTCTAGCCAGTGTGGGACTTAGGATTTTATTTAATGCGTTCGTTACTAAATAAATTCCTATTGCTTAGGTGGGAATGAATCGCACTCTCTAGCCTCTAGAATAAAGAATGGGAGCATTTCACATTAACAATAAGCCAATCTATCACAACACTTCAAATTTCAACATTAATGTTTTATGATCTTGCAGGGGGTGTAAAATAAAAAAATTAAGAGATATCTTATTTTTATGTGTTGGGCCGAGAAATATTAAACAAACCGATCTCGTTGGAAAAGCAATATTAAACAATAATACATATTTTGGAAATAATTACTGTTTTAGCAGATTTCCCTTGCGGGAAATCAGCTATTGAGGTTGCTACTTAGGAGATGACAAAAATGACGTCTGTTCATTCAAATTATAAATAAATAAATATATATATATATATATATATATATATATATATATATATATACTGCTCAAAAATGAATAGGGATATTTTTTATTTTTTCTCATCCTATTAATTTTAATTAAATGGACCTTAATTAAATTATTTTTTATGGGGGAAAAAGACAACAAGTTCTAATAAATATTAATAATAATGATATTTATAATTAACAAAAAAAAAAAAAAAAAATGCTAGCCCCCATAAATACCACAAAACAGCCAATATCCCTATTCATTTTTGAGCAGTATATATATATATCTATATATATGTATATGTATGTGTGTGTGTGTGTGTGTGTGTGTGTGTGTGTGTGTGTGTGTGTGTGTGTGTGTGTGTGTCTGTTATTGCTCTAGGAGTCGTAATTTTTGTCTGATCAATACCAAACTTGGTATTTAAAAGTTTTATTTAAAAATGAAGTTCGAGTTCGATAACTGCTAAAATCGGACCAGTGAGAGGAGGGGGGGTTTAGAGGAGGGAATTTCGAAAATTCGAAATATCTCCGTTACTGTACTTCGGATCGAAAAAGTGTATACATACAACTAATCTTATTGCAAATGAAATGTACTAAAAATATTTGTATATACATTTATTCTTTATCTTGAATATTAACAAAGATATATGCATTTTTCAGTTTTGAGTCAGTGAACCCCCACTTGTACTCATTTCATATTAACAATAGACAGATATATTACGGATCACATTATTTGAAGCCTAAATACCACATGTAGCCATCCAATATATTGGGAATTCTTAGTTAACACAGCTCCTGCGTGACGGACTTTTAACCAGATTCAGAATAGTGCTTATCAAAATTCAACTTGTAAACATAACTTCTAACCAAACTAGTTTTGGTATGAGCGAATTTCCACTCCAAGTTGTTGCATTAACATTTACTTAAGTCCTAATGCTAAGCCGGCTCATTTACCGAATTGCAACCATAACAGGAGTCGTTAAGTTTTGCTGAGATGCTCCGAGGTTTTGTTGAGCTAATCCCAGACAGGGATTAGAGTTGGAGAAGCCTGTTACACGATTCACAGCACTCCTCCAATATTAACCTTCTCGGATAACACAATTAAACCTACCTGTAACACACGGCCTGCGTCAATCACAACACAACTTTATACATGAGTAACGATTGATTAACTTATCTTGTATCAGCCTTCTTGTTAATTATAGATTGCTTCATGTATTTATCAATGGCCGGTCAGTTTGTTAGCTCATTGACGTTCTTCTTGATTACTAGTCCGGGAATATAAAAAAGTCCGTCACGCATGCGCTGTGTAAACTAAGCAGATTTTCCACGTGAAGTTTTACAAGAAATCTGGCCACTCCGACCTATGTCATTATAGTAATAAGCTGTAATATCATGAACCACTTCATTACAAGTATGCACTGCCAACACGTGGGAATTTTGCTCAGTTTACGCAGCCCTTGCGTGACGGACTTCATCATCTGTCGACCTTCGGGCAATTGTCCTTCAATTTAATTTTTACATGAAACCCTTAAATATTTTGTTCGATGGGGACATTTGTAGACATTTTTGAGAACGTCTCGCCATAAGTGCAGCCTCTGGGGTTGAAACGTCACGTGCTGAGGGTTGATGAAGGAGCATTCAGGTGTAAAATCAGCGAGATTGAGAGGTAAAAAGAGGCTGGTTGATTAGTAATTGAAGGGAGGTGGGTGTGATTGAATGCAGCACTATCTGCTATTAACCCATTCAGCACTCTGCTAGTTGTGCTGACTGCTGCAACAACCCCCACTCCCTTCCCCCAGCCCCTCCCTTCCACTACAGCTGTATAACTCAAACTATGAACTATTTGAAGTGCTTCGCTCCTGGGAAACTTACTTTCTGCAAGCTCTCCCCACCCTCACTCAAAACTTGCATACTACCCACATAATTAGTATAGCGTTGAGTGATCCATGTTTGCAGCATCAAGCAATTAGAGAAATAAAGTCCGTCACGCAAGGGCAGCGTAAACTAAGCAGATTTCCCTCGTGATCTATTTAACAATAGATAAATCTACATACTGCTAACATATCACCGTCAATATTAAGTGAATAAATACAAACGATAATAAGAAACCTCCCGACGGGAAGCGTCTGAATGTAAACAAACAGGTCTGCCAGCCTCTTACCGGAAAGAAAAACAATTACTGAAATATATCAGAATATGACATATTAATTTTATTGAAAACTATTTACTATATATATTACTGTAATTTATAATGAATCTGAATAATTATTATCTCAATCAATCAAATTTCAGTAGTCCGAGAACTTAAGACGGGGGGGGGGACTACTAGAACATATTTCCATGTACCTCGTATAATAATGTACTCTTGAAAACAGTTTTTGGTATTTAAGCTTCAAATAGTGTGTCTTATTATATAACCGAGTATTGTATATGTAATATGAGTAGTAGTGGGGGTTTGCTGAAGGCTGAAAACTGAGAAATGCAAATATCTTTGGTTAATATTCAAGATAGAGAATAAATCTATATAACAATAGTTATAGTACATTTAATTTGCAATATGATTGATTCTGTACAATTTTTCGATCCGACGTACAGCAACGGAGACATTTCGAATTCTCGAAACCCTCCCCTCTAAACCTTCCCCCTTCCCCCACTCCCCCTAGTCCGATTTCAGCCATTAACAACCTTGATGTTCGGACTTTTTTGTTGGCCCTTTAGGAACAATGATTAACTACAGAAATGGCCCCCCCCCCCGGCCGAAATGCGATATACCACTTTTAGATAAGTTAAGACAACCGTTCTGTTTGCTGTGTAATGGAACTCATTCCAACATAATTCTTTATGATCTATTTATCTAGGTTTATGGCAAGTATAAGAATGGGTGACTGGATTTTCATAAGAGGCGTGTTTTTACGGAAGCTGCCCCCATTTTACGAGCAGCCAAAAGGTCGCCGCCTCCCTAAAACTCTGAAAGCTAACGAAGATTTTATCCTTAAGGGCAGGTTTAGAGGACTGCCTTAAGGTAGGAGGCGAAGGGGTCCAAAAATCTATCAGGGTCCTGACAAAAGTGGTCTTTTTGTATAAGGGCCCTTTAGTAAGATGGATTCCCTTCCTCCGACAGATGATCCCTTCACCGGCCTTTTTGTTGTATCTAAGGCTTTCCCGAGATCAGGTTATAAATCTTTTCCACCCTCCAACACCGCCCCTAAATACTCCTCCGCTGAATAGCTCCTTGTTAAATTATGTCTTCCCGTCCACAGCCACAAAATATTCACCTTGAGAACTAAAAGAAAAAAGTTTATAAAGAAATGTTTATATGAGTATACACTCAAATAAATAAATTGACATGTCTACTGAATAGTTAAACTTGAAAAAGCAAGTCCGTCACGTAGGGGCTGCGTTAACTAAGCAGATTTCCCACGTGCATCTAAAAACGTGGAAGTTCAATGAGAACAATATTTGGTATTTAAGCTTCAAATAAAGTGATTCATAATATAACTGCTTACTGTTAATATGACATGAGTAGAAGTGGTGGTTTACTGGATGCCAACAACTAAAAAATGAAAAATCTCGGTTAATAATCAAGATAGTGAAAGTCCGTCACGCAGGGGCTGCGTAAACTAAGCAGATTGCCCACGTGAAGTTATACAATAGAGAAATCTGTCCTATAATAGCAGTAGCGGTAACCTATTCACGAGGACGAATAGTTACGGAAACGGCCGCTCTAGCTCTCGGCGGAAACTCCCGAACATAGCCGACTCCTGCCGACCCCACACACAGAATACAAATCCAAATATCTCGGTCAATATTGAAGATAGGGAATATATGTATATAATAATTTTTATACATTTTTTAAAATAAGATTGGTTCTATACAATGTTTCGATCCTACTTATAGTAACGTAGATATTTCCAATTTTCGAAAATCTCCCCTCTAAACCCCCACCTCTCCCTTGTCCAATTTCAGCAATTAACGAACTTGATCATTCCTTTTACTCAAAACGAGGTAACGATCAAACAAAATTGCGACCGCTAGAGCGTTAACAGACATATATATATATATATATATATATATATATATATATATATATATATATATATATAATTTGAACGACCTCATTTTCGTCATCTCCTGGGTGGGATCGATGGACATTTGGAGAAATTTTTCGAAAGTCGCGTCATGAGTACGACCTCAATAGCTGATTTCCCTTAAAGGAAATCTGCTAAAAAAAACGTACACATCAACATTTATAGAACATTACATTTGTAATTAGATTGGTTCAATACAATTTTTCGATCCATTTCAACCATTAACGAACTTGATCTTTATTGACATAAAACTATTATATATCGAGGTCGGAAAGGATAACACAGACATTGCGACAGCTAGAGCGGTAACACAAATATAAATATCTATCTATCATTTCATCATCTATCATCATTTTCAACTCCTGGGTAGGATTGATGGACATTTGAAGAAATGTTTCAAAAATTGCTTGATGAGTACAACCTGAATAGCAGATTTCCTTACAAGTCTAAACTAAGCAGGTTTCCCACGTGATGGTAGACACGCAGGTGATATTTCACCACTAATTCTGACTGTAAATCAGAAAGTACCAATTACTCGCTTAATATCTGTGTTACGGAAATATATATATATATATATATATATATATATATATATATAACAGCAATTGTAGGGCATTATTATCTTAACAAGTTAGAATCTAGATTAAAATTTTTCGATTCGACGCATAATAACGGATATATTTTTAATTTTCGAATCCACCCGTTCTCTCCTAATTCTACGTGCCATTTCTGCCAATAGCAGATATGATCTTTTGTGTTGACTGAAACAGTTTAATGTCGAGTATGGTATGGATCAAATAAGCATTTTCGAGACATGAATGTAAAATCAATCTGTAACAGATGATATCATCGTAGAACGATTTCGTTTGTATATATTTGCCGTGTAATATATGACCCTGAGATGTTGCCGGGACATAGATTAGATTTATATATTGATAAAAATAATTAACCTTTCATTATAATATATATATATATATATAAATATATATATATATATATATATATATATATATATATATATATATATATATATATATATATATATATATATATAGTTGCGAAAATTAAATACATGAAGGATTAGCAGAGAAAGCCGCGTATTTGGGAGGTGCGAGGGAGATGAAAGGAGCCGACCGAGGGACTGCTGGCGCCAGTAGGTTCTAGACTAAAGAGTCCAGTACCTTCGAGACCATGTCCTTTGATGTTGCCGCCCCTCTATATAAGCATGTGCAAATCGGCCGACAGTTTAGTTCTTTCTCAGCTGTCTTGATGATCACATCAGTGCGTTCAGTGCTACAGTGCGACTTAGTGCAGCGGGGTAAAGTGTTTTTTCTGTGAAGAACAGTGTTGTGCCGTGACTCTGTAAGTACCATTATAGTGCCGTGTTTAAGATAGTGCAGTGCCAACTCTTTTGTGAAGTTCAGTGACCGTGAGTGAATTATTGGACTGTGTAATCTGAATAACAGTGACGCTATCAGTGCATACTGTAAGAAGTTAAGTTGTTAAGAATAATTACCAAAATTTATTGTGAATTGATAAATAAATTGTGCAGTGATAACAACTCTGAAGCTTGTGTGTGCTTAATTTTGCAATCCAAAAGAACTCTTATTAACAACGTTTATTACTGGCTTTGTAATAAAAACGTAACAATATATATATTAGAACGTAGCTTAATTTCGTCATCTACTAGGTAGGATCGATGACATTTGAAGAAATTTTTCGCGTTAAGGGAAACCTACTAACAACTATTCAAATGAGTTACAGGTAGATACTTTTTAAAGGGTTGATAGTACAGAAATTGTTTTTTTTTTTCCGATCAAGAATATTTCTATCTATCTATAAGATCTGAGAGGTTGGCTGTCATGTTTGCTTACAATTCAGACACTTCGTGTTCTGGAGGTTATTAAAATGTGATTTGACTGAATCATTTCTCCTTTTAATTTGTATTTATTTACTTAATATTCATTCATGGTGGCGTTGGGTGTAATCAGTATGTTTATCTATTGTAAAATTACCTGGGAAATCTGCTTTGTTTACTCAGCCCCTGCGTTACGGACTTTTTGTCCTACATGTGTTTCTATTTCTTCTATTAGTAATTACATTTTGTATATAATTTTAAAATTTAATTAAGCAATATCCCCTACGTTTGTTTTTTTATTTACTTCCACTTTATGGAAATCCGTTGCGCAGCTCTTAAAAATGAAAATAAAAATAAATATGTTCTTCTGTTTGATTCCTCCCATAAATTAATTGTATTGTTTCCATTAGTATGAAGCCAACAGAGTGGAGCAATTGAAAAGACACATTATGAAGTTAAGCAATAAAGAGAGAGATGATATCGAACAGTTGAAATTAACTCAGGGTAAAAGCATTCCAGAATAAATACAAAGATATCTTTTAGAGGCAATGAAAACAATTACAGCCCCCCCCCGTTCCTATATAAATTGCTTTTACTTTGTGAACCATCATTCAAAACATTTACTGTGCTCGCCCCAGTTGCCTTTTGATTTCACTACAACAGTACTCCACTTTATTCAGAATGTGTGTTTACAATTATTTGTGAGTGTCCTTAAGTACAATTTAGATCATTTTTATTAAAACTTTAAATATCAAATTTCGGAAAAAAGAATTATTTTTCAAAGGTTTATTCGTCTATTTGTAAAATATATCAACAGGACAGTGAGTTTGTTTTTAAAACAAAATTATTAGCTAGCGGAATTTGCCATTTTTTGTGGATATCTATCGGAATAAAAAAAAGCCCGTCACTCAAGGGTTGCGTAAACTAAGCAGATTTCCCGCGTGAAGTTTTACAATAGACAAATCTGCATATTAGTAACGGTAGTAGTAACTAGTCTCTAAACAAATTTCACGAGAGCCGAACAGTTACAGAAACGGCCGAACTAGCTTTCGGCGGAGTCATGAATACAACCGACATCAGCCGATCTCATCTCGCCCGTTATCCGCACACATTTAATAAACATGCAAATATCTCGGTTAATATTCAAGATAGAGAATAAATGTACATAAAAATATTTATAGTAAATTTAATTTGCAAAAAGATTGGTTGTATACAATCTTTCGATCCGATGTACAGTAACGGATATATTTCGAATTTTCAAAATTCTCCCCTCTAAACCACCTCACATTCCCGTGGTCCGATTTCAGTCGTTAAGGAACTTGATCTTTCTTTTTACATAAAACGACTAAATATCGAATTTGGTAACGATTAAACAATAACTGTTTAACCGCTAGAGCGATAACAGACAAATATATGTGTGAGTGTATATATATATATATATATATATATATATATATATTTGTCTGTTCTAGGCCATGACGCTCTAGTGGTCGCAATTTTAGTTTGATCGTTACCAACTCGATATTTAAACGTTTTATGTAAAAATAAAATTGAAGTTCGTTAATGGCTGAAATAGGAACTGTGGGAGGGGGAGGGTGGGTTTAAAGGGTAGGATTTTCGAAAAAATTTTATATGCCCGTTACTATAACTGGGGTCGAAAAATTGTATAGAATCAATTTTATTGCAAATTAAATTTATTATAAATATTGTTATACACATTTATTCTCAATCTTGAATTTTAATCGAGATATTTGCATTTTTATTAAGTGTGTGCGGCTAACAGACGAGATGAGATGGGCTATGGTCGGTTCTAGTCACAAGTTTCTGTCAAAAGCTAGTTCGGCCGTTTCCGTAACTGTTGGGCTCTCGTGAAATTTCTCTATTATTAAACTTCGCGAGGGAAATCTGCTTAGAGGTCTGTCTATTCAGAGAACTGTGTGTCAGACTGGTGCACGTTGCCAAACCAGAGTTAAAGTAGTAAAAATTAAAATGGATTTTTGTCATAACATAAATATTAACACACACCTGCTCGGACATTGGAGAGCCAATTCAAAACGAGATTTAGTGCTCTGTTGCAACTAGAGTTGAGCATTTTCAGTTGGATATTAATCTTAGAACGTGGAATCCAAGGTGAAACGTTTCTTGCCGAGGGAACATTCTCTCGGTGTTTAATTGAAACATTGAGCCAACTATAGCAAGGCCGTTGGAGAGTCCCATGGTGTGTTGCTAACAAGGCTACACGGCAATGCTAGGCGATAACTCATAGCAAAGGCTGTTATTTGCCTTCTCGAGAGATGATCAGGCCGGTTTAATGTCTGAAGGAGCTTTAATCCGAGGAAGCCGACAGCGATGTGGAAATAGCTAGCGAGGCCTATGTGTAATTACGGAAGTGGTGCTGGAATCCTGTTCCGCCAAGGCCGACTCCTTCCTCTCTGCCGCTGACAACCATTCTTATATATATATTAGATATCCTTGGATCTTATCAAAGTCCTTATCACCTCGCTCCTTAGCTACAACCCTAAACACGAAATGGTTCAGTATGTCTGCTGTACTCAGCACAGGCGTGTTCTACTCAGCAACATTCATTTGTACGCAGATGACGTTAGCATATGGCTTTCGGGTGCTCCTGAAAACGCAGAAAAACCTTTAAAAAGAATAAATGAGGAGTTAAAGAGGATCACTGATTGGTGCGCAAAAAATTCGTTAACTCTAAACTAAAAAAAAAACCAAGTAGTTACTGACTGGTACCCCAAAAATATTTAAAAAAATTAATCAGCCTAGGCTTTCAATAAAAATAAATGAGCAGATTATTGAAAAGAGTGAAAAAAATGAGTATCCTTGGGGTAATATTTAACAGCGATCTCCCATGGCAGGATCAAGCAGCTTCGGTAGCTAACAAAATAAGAAAATCGTTACATCTTTTAATAAAATATATAAACTTTTTCCCATTAGTAATTAAGATAGAACTTGTATTGAGCCTGATTTTGCCATTAATGTGGTACTGTGATTCCGTTTATATAGACATTACATCTACAGAAGACTTAAAAATTCAGAGAGCATTTAATTCAGCAATCAGATATATATTCAATGCTAAGAGAGATGAGCACATAACATCATACATGAAAGCTCTGGGATGGCTCACGTCTAAGGGGTATCGGCGGTTAAATATACTATGCCTTTCAAAGAAAATCCTGCATTTTCGAGTGCCCAAAAATCTTTATGAGGGTTTTGTTCCCATGAATATTGAGAGACTGGTAAATAATTTCAAACTGACAGCCTGCAGGACCAATATATATTTCGCCAATCTTTCTCTGCTGTTGCGGCAAGAGAGCTGAATGCTTTACCGCAAGAAATAAAAGCATCATCATCATTCCGAAAGGCCTGCATTAATCATTTTCTAAAGACCGAGATGGGCATATGACATGTACCATTATATTAGTTTTATTTATATTAGGTATATATATATATATATATATATATATATATATATATATATATATATATATTAGTATCTTTATATTTGTTGTAAAAGTTTTAATTTAATTTATAAGTAGTTTAGTTTGATTTATAAATAGTAAACATAAATGTATATTGTCGGTAAGAAAGGGTCATTGGTCCTATGACAATAAAAGCATCTATCTCTCTAGAAGCATCTAGTTACTCAATGTTAGCTATAGTAATATGAAGCGAGGAGCTTTAACATTAATTCACGGTGATTATGATTTCATTACTATATTAGTAATATTTGGCCACTGGGTACAACCTCAATTCCGCTAAGATAAATAATATAAAAAGACCGTCACGCAGGGGCTGCGTAAACTAAGCAGATTCCCCACGAGAAGTATTACAGTAGAGAAATTTCACTAGAGCCGAACAGTTACGAAAACGGCTGAACTAGCTTTTGGCAGGAAACTCACTCTCGTCAGTTGTCCGCTCACATTAAATAAAAATGCAAATATCTCGGTTAATATTCAAGATAGAGAATAAATGTATAGAACAGTATTTCTAGTAAATTTAATTTTCAATAAGATTGATGCTATACAAGTTATCGATCCGACGTATAGTAACGGAGATATGTATTTCGAATTTTCGAAATTACCCATCTAACCCCTTACCCTCTAACCTAAACTAAAGATCAAGTTCTAAAACTTTTATTACATTTTTTAAATTATTTTCTTTTATGAAATCAAGGATTAGTTTTTGGGCATGAATGTGATTGTTTTGTGTATATATTTATTGAAGTTTCCGTAGTGTGAATGAATTCGAGGTGCTTTGAGCTTTATTAGATCAAATGAAAGCTCTCGAACAAAGTTTCTCCGATAGACTTAATTAGTGTACTGTTTCATGGCTTATTAATTAAACAAAAGTGAGAACTACAATAACATTCATTTATCAATGTGACGAAACGAAAAAAAACAAAAAAAAAAAAACCTCTACTTGCTATGAATCTCTGTCAAAGATAAATTATGAATGAGTCATTGAGGAACGGACAGGTCCTTTATCAGACATCATGCACCCATGTTAGATTAACTCAGATTGATCTCCCACGAGAAGGATAAGCATGGCCAGGATAACATCATTATATAACTAGTTATAATTAATAGGCTTACCAATGCAACCTATTATTATTAACTAACTATTCATTTCACAATTACATGTACTCGTTTAGGTTTTATTAGTAGTTTTCCCTTAGGTGAAATAAGCTACAGACGTTGTACTCGTGATGGAATTTTCGGAAGGATTCTTTAAATGTCCATCAATCACACCCAGGAGACAACAAACCCGATATTTGAACGTTTTATGTAAAAAGACAGATCAAGTTCGTTAATGGCTGAAATCGGACCAGTGGAAGGGGGGGGGTTTAGAGAGGGAAATTTTGAAACTTCGAAATATCTCAGTTACTATACATCATATCGAACATTGGTATAAAACGAATCTTATTGCAAATTAAAAGATCTATAAATATTGTTCTATACATGGTTTGTGTATAACGAAGAATAATCGAGATATTTGGATTTTATAGTTTTTGGATTTCAGTAAACCTCCACTGCTACTCACATGTATGTTATAACAAAATGTGGGAAATCTGTTTAGTTTACGCAGCCCCTGCGTTTCGAACGTTTTCGTTCTCTTCTGCGTAGGATTGATGGATATTTGTAGTAACTTCGAAAACAGAATCATGAGTACAACCTCGGAAGCTGATTTTCCTTACTGGAAATATCCTAAATTGGAAAACCTCTCACAACCTTTTGGTCGTATCAATTTCATTTTATTTATGTTTCAATCTTACTGACGCATTTCTTTTTGTTACAGGTAACGTGTTTAGCTTGAACTCACGAATGGAGTAAGTGAGTAATTTAGTATGGTATAAACATATTTACTATTTGACTTCTATAGCCCACTCTTATAACTGGTTTATTATATGGAGTGTACTTTTTGGATTGGGAGGAGAATTGGCAATATCATCGTTATTATTCGTCAGATTGAAGAATTGTTTTTAAACCAGATAGTTATTGGAAATTTTAATTTAGTGCCAAAAAAACTTGCGCCAGCTAGATGGTTAACAGATATATATATATATATATATATATATATATATATATATATAGTCTGATCGTTATCAAACTATTATATTTAAAGGTTTTATGTAAAAATAAAGATCATGTTCGTTAATGTCTAAAATTGGACAAGTGGGAGGGGGGGGGGGGTTAAAGGGAGAGAATTTTGAAAAGTCGAAATATCTCCATTTCAACACGTGGGATCGAAAACTTTTATAGATCCAATCTTATTGCAAATTAAATTTACTATAGTATTGTTATGTACATTTATTCTCTATCCTGGATATTAACCGGTATATTTGCATTTTTATTAAGTGTGAGTGGATAGCGGACGAAATGAGATCGGCTGATTTCGGCTCTTGTCGTGAGATTCCGCCGTAAGCTAGTTCGGCCGTTTCCCTAACTGTTCGGCTCTCGTGAAATTGGTTTAGAGACTCGTTAGCACTACTGTTATTAGTAGGCAGGTTTCCCTATTGTAAAATATCACGTGGAAAATTTGCTTAGTTTACGCAGCCCCTGCGTGACGGACTTTTTGTTTAATGAGTTCGCCTTTAGGTTTCCTATCTGAGATTCGAGCCAACGCTTTAACTCACACGATCAATCTCAGCTAGTTAATTAATAGAGATACAAGCTTGTGACGACGACATATTGTTGCTGGAGTCGGTCGACATTTATTGCAGTAGCTTCTGCTAGATTTGAGAGATGTCTCAGTATCTGGACGAGTTTATTGCCTTACAAATCCCACCAAATGGAGGAGTTGCTCTCGCTAAGTCCGCCACGTCCGAGAAGCGGCTTAAGATGGCGGTCTAATAAACCATCCCGCGTCACAAGGAGTCGTTAGATCGGACCAAGGGACCTTTATTAATCTTCATACATTTCCGCAATTGTCTAGTCTTGTTCCGGAAATGGTGGCATCTATTCTTAAATAACAGCTTCCATCTAGCTCTGAATGTGTTTTATATTCCCATTACACAATAGCTGAATGGGCTATTTGTGAAATTCGTGACTCTTATTCATCACATAAATTACCTTTATTAACGAATAATGTATATACATATATATAAATATATATATATATATATATCAATATATATAAACACACAAACTTCAGAGTTTTTATCACTGCACAATTTATTTAACAATGTACTACACACTTGGTTAATTATTCTTAACTACTACTCACCGTATGCACTGATAGCTTCACTGTTCTTCTTATTGCACAATAACTCACTCACGATCACTGAAGTTCACAAAAATACGGCACTGCACCGATCTTTGCAAAGTTAACGGCACTGCACTGTCTTTTACATAAACACGGCAATGCACTGTCCTTTACTTAAAAAAGGCACAACACAAATCTCTACATGAAACACTTTACCGCGCTGCAACTAAAACTGTTCAGTAATGCTGCACTGAACGCACTGTTGATCTCTTGAAGAGAGCTGAGAAACAAACTAAACTAACTCGGGGCGCGCTGGGTCCTTTTATAGCTTGTCGGAACACATCAAAGGGGAATTGTTTGCACTCATCTAAATTCCGGTCGGGTATTGCCGAGGACGGGCTAGACAATCGGTCGCCTCCTTTCATCTACTTCGTACTTCTTAAGTATGTGATTAACTGTGTTTAATTTTTCATGTACGTAGTTTTCGAAACAATATAAATACGTAATACGGATATATATATATATATATATATGTATATATATATATATATAAAATTGAAACCTCTGTCTGTACATTGATTTTTTCTGCGAAATTTCGCGATAACTTTTCGTTTCACATGTCATAGACACCATAACTGCATTTTATTTCTTAGGTGCCTGTTTGTTTATTTGTTTGTTTTTACGCATAAACGGCTGAACCGAATTTTATGAAACTTGGTATGTATATTACTACTATCCCAACTTAGACTTTATAAGGGAAGCCAGAAATTAAAAGTAACGATATTTCGTTTCCTATTGGTTTTTCGGCAAATGTGAACATAACAAAAGTTGTTTATTTTGCTATTTAGAGTAACATTTGTTTTATACATTTCTCCAGGAACAAATTAATTCAAATCTACGTTAATATTTTGTCCTTAATAACTGAAATCTATGCATAAAGCACAGGAGGCGGGAAATATGACAATTTAAAGGACATTGAAGACTTACATAAAACAATAATTTTATTATTATCGAATGCCAACAACGGGTATTAACCCTAAACACTGGGACCGGTAAACAAAATATTGTGCAAAGTAATGCCTTGCCAAAAAAATACCACCATCATTCAGCCTCAAATGAATTCCCGGGCGAAGCCGGGTATCTGAGCTAGTATGTATATATATATATATATATATATATATATATATATATATATATAATTGTGTTGATGTTTTCGACCAGGTTATATTAATGTATGGTGTTGTTATTCTTTTTGGAGTTTTGGTTAATTTTGGCGCAAAAATCTTAGTTTATGCAGATATTTCGAGAACCTTTATTTTCTCTTCTTCAGGGCAAGACTAAAAATACTGCACATAAATATTGCACTTAGGACTAGGGTTACATTGTATTGGTATACACATAGTTATATGCAGTAGTTTTAAGTATTACGGCATAAACTAAGATTTTATCACCAACATTGACCAAAACTCCAAAAAGAATAACATCTTATATATATGGGTGTGTGTATATATAGTGAAGATAGTTTTCTGCTGGGATTAGCTTACATTTAATGGACATAAATGAAAATATATCGAGATCAATACTAATAAATAATTATAAATAATTTTTGTGTATTTAAGTTTTAAATCATATGAGTTACTGATGAAATGTGCTTGATATGTAATCGGCTGTTTGCTCTTTGAATATTTCCATGAGCGACTTTGCATCGCATGAATTATTCCATTTAGAATGAAGTCATTCATTGCTCCGATTGTTTGTGTTATCAATGAATGTCATCTCTGTTATCAGTGGCTGTCATACTCTTGTTCTCGTATTTGATTAAAACTCTGAGGCAGGCTCTACGTCGCTTGGATTCGCCCAAAAATGTCTCTAGTCAAATATAATTGCCTCATACGCTGAATAAAATTATTATACTGGAGTAAATTCACACTTATATTCCAAAATAATTCCTTTAGGGCATATTCTACATACATTTTATCTGCATTTCAGCAGATTCCCTTAATAGAAATCAGCTATCGAGATTCTAATCATGGCGCGATTTTTGAAAAATGTCCTCAAATGTTCATCGATCCTACCTAGGAGATGACGAAAAACCTCAAAAGTGTGTGTGTGTGTGTATGTGTGTGTATATATATATATATATATATATATATATATATATATATATATATAGATATATAGATAGATAGATAGATCTGTTAACGCTCTAGGGGCCACAATTTTTTTTTACCGTTTCCAAACTGGGCATTTAATCGTTTTATGTATAAAGTTAATTCGAGTTCGTTAATGGCTGAAATAGGACACGAGGGAGGGGGTTTAGAAGGGGAGAATTTCGAAAATTCTTAATATCCCCATTATTATACGTTGCATCGAAAAATTGTATAGAACCAGTCTTATTGCAAATTAAATGTACTATAAATATTCTTGTAGACATTTATGGTTTATCTTGAATATTAACTAAAAGATTTGCATTTTTCAGTTTTTATCCTTCAGCAAACCCCCATTTTGCTCATCTTATATAAACAATACTCTGTTATATAATGAACCACATTATTCGACGCAAAAGACCAAATATTTTTTTCCAGAGACCTTCATATATATATATATATATATATATATATATATATATATATATATCCATGTCAGACATATATGCCTCACGTATGCGATTTGGTAGAAGGCCACGTCAATCACAGATGTCCCATGCAAATGATATATTTGCATTATGTTTCGAAAGCTCTGCCTGTCAGGAACAAAACTTGAAAATTTTCATGGCTTACTACAATCAATAAAATGAAATAAACATAGTTATATAACGGTATATTGTTTCAGTTGAAAACGTTTCTATAAAAAAAAATTGTTGTGAAAATGTTTCTGATATTATCGCGGCGATTAACGTGATATATATATATATATATATATATATATATATATATATATATAATTGTGCTGATGTTTTCGACCAGCTTGTATTTATTTATATATGATGTGTTATTCTTTTCGGAGTTTTGGTCAATGTTGGTGAAATGAATCTTAGTTTATGCCGATATTTTGAGAACCTTTTTTTTCTCTTCTTCAGGGCAAGACTAAATATATCTATAGACTATTATACATTGTTATTGCACTATGACTAGGGTTATGTCATAGTTAACCCTAGTCCTAGTGCAATAACAATGTATAATAGCTTATAGATATATTTAGTCTTGCCCTGAAGAAGAGAAAAAAAAGATTCTTGAAATATCTGCATAAACTAAGATTCATTTCACCAACATTGACCAAAACTCAGAAAAGAATAACACACCACATATATATATACATATACATGCCTCATATTCATCACTTCTAGTATAGGACATTTTTGAAGAGAGCTAAGGGAAATATAGACTTTAATAAAACTTTTGAGTGTAAAGCCAGTTTGTAATGTGTGAGCAATATGAGGGTGTATTGTGTTGTAAAGCGTGTGTGTGTGTGTATACAATAGTAAGGTGTGGTGTCAGTAGGGACTGAGCCGAAATGAATAAAAGCACGCTAGAGTGGAGATCATGAATATTAAGAGCCTCCCCACTCGAGCACGCCTTCGCGTCAGATAAGCCAAGATTTCTTCTCACTCTCCCCATTCTGCATTTCAATCACTCCTCAACTGATAACAGGTTCTTATCAGCCGTTTTATTTTGCCGCTTATTAAATCATTCTGTCCTATTTATTTCGCTACAGTTTCATGCATAATTTACTTTGCCTACAGTACGGTTTATTTAACAGTCGTTTTACCAGCTGTGGTGAGCTCTACCTAATATTTTTCTGTAACGTTCAGGAATCTAAATGTAGTCCATGACGCAGGGGCTGCGTAAACTAAGAAGATTTCCCACATGCGTCACGTATTTTCATTTATAAGAGATAACTCTACATACTTTGACACTTAGCGCCACTGTGAATATTACAATTTAGTCACTACAAATGACTATTAGGAATCATTGAGTCAATTTACATTTTAGGTCAGCCAACCTCGCACATCTGACAGACAGAAATATTCTTATTTCTGAATTTAATATATTAGTATTGTTGAAAATTATTCAATATATCTAGTGCTGCAATTTATAATGATCCAGAATCATTTTCATCTCAATCACTCTACTTTTAGTAATCCAAGAACAAATGACGAGGTTGGGGGTCAACACAACGTATATTCATGTATCTCATCTATAAATGACTTTTTGATCACAATATTTGAATTTCTGCTTTATAAAACACGGATCAATATATGCTGCCTTATTCATAACTTGCGATAGCAAAGAGGGGGTAAAGGCTAAATATTACAAAATGCAAATGTCTCGGGTAATATTTGAGATTGAGAATGAATGTACATAACAACATTTATAGGAAATTTAATTTGTAATAACATTGAATATGTAAAATTTTTCGATCGAAGTGACGGATATATTTCAAATTTTCGAAATTCACTCTCCCCCCACCGAAACCTCCCACTTCCGATTTCTGCCATTACCGAAATTGAGCTTTAGTTTTTCATGGCCCACTTAGATTTTCGTAAAGATCAAACCAAAATTAAGACCACTAGAGCCGTAACAGACATGTATATATGTAATTTTGAACGGACCTCATGTAAAATCGATGAACCTTTGAGTAAATTTTTCGAGTCATGCCTTCGAACTGAATGGTCGTATGGGAAATCTGCTAAAACGTCCGTCAGATGCGGGTTATACTAAGGAGACATCCCACGCGCTGTATGCGATTCTTGTCATCTCATCTCACTATATATAGTCGATATTACAGTAACATTAAAATCCCCTCCTCTATCTACCCCCCCCCCCAAAAAAAAACCCAATTTATCGCCCGATTTATTAAATAATATAATAATATATTGGAATTTACATTCTATATGGAGATATATTGAAATTTGAAATTCTACCCCCTTCCCCCCACTTGTCCGATTTCAGCTACTAACGAACTAAACCTCTAGTTTTATATGAATCGTTGAAATATCAAGTTTGGTTATCATTAACAAAAATCAGCTATATATATATATAAACATTATTACATATAAATTGTTTCATAATATTTAATTGCCATAAGGGCATAAAATATGCATTCCTCCGATTTCTCTTAAGTTAAAACAGGTAATCACTCTTCTCCCGTAGACATCTTAATAGAACTGGTATATGTTTGCCCGTTACCAAACTCCAAATGTAAATGTATTATATAAAAACTAAAGAAGTTTGTTAAGAATAATCAGCTACTTAAAGTTTATCAATCTTTAACTCACATGGTAGTATTGCGAGTTCGATTCTCACATGGGCAGCAAGAATTTATTAAGTGAAGAACTCATTAAATAACATCCTTAGTCCCACCCTGGCTGGAAAATGGTGGTAACCTGTAGATAACCAGTCCCAATTAGCCTTAGTAGCAAAATGGACTTAAATAAATAAAAAGGATTGTTATTACAGTAAAAGTTAGAGTGTTGACTTTATGGAACTGTCTTAAGTGGTTGCTAAAACTCCAGTGTGTTTTAGGGAATACAGAGTTTTATGTAAATAGTCACTAGTAAAAACTTATATTTTATGTAAACCTTAATCATTTTAAATTTCTTTTATTCATTTTATACACCAATTTTATTTTAATTATTGATTTATTTATTGAATATTTAAATATTTTATTAATGATTTCTTTATTGTCCAATATCAATAGTTTTGATTTACAGTTTTCACCTAGCTTTGAATTTTGTCTTTATTTGTTCTTTTGCTCATTAATTTTTTATCTTTGCTGTGCTCAATATTTGTTTTTTGAGTTCCATTTTGTTTTTGAGTTCCATTTCCATTTTTGAGTTCTAGTTCCGTTTTTGTGTTTCATTGAGTTTTTGTGTTTAATTTCGCCTTTTGTGTTATATTTTTTTATTCCAGTTCTGTTTTGAGATGCGATCCTATTTCTTTCCCATTTTGATTTCATTTCTATTTTTCGTGTTTTCTCTCTGTGTTTTGATCCTTTTATGTTTTGTGTTCCTTTTGTGTTCTGTGTTCCTTTTCTGGTTTGTGTTCCTTTTGCGTTTTGTATTCCTTATCTGTTTTGTTTTCTTTTTGTGCTTTGTGTTCCATTTCTGTTTTTGTTTAATTTTGTTAATTTTTTTTTGTTTGTATTGTTTTTTTAAGTAACAAATCCTTTAGTTTAGAGCAACATCGCCGAAGCTGCGAAGCTCCAATAAATAAATAAAACCACCACTGAAAATTCTGATACATAGGTTTCAATTCATCATTTTATATGACATCATTTGTTGATCTATTTATGATATACGGTGAATGAAATGTCCAAGTCGTATTTTGGGTAACTTAATTGTAGGAACGTAGAAGGTCATGTATTATTTTGACGTTGCTTTCTGAATGAGAATGACCAACAATAAAAGCAGCTGTTTTAAAAGAGAGAGTATTGCTGCATGATAGACTACCAATTGAGCCATTACCCGGCCGTGATGGCCGATGATTGTGAGGGTGGGAGGCAGCTTACTAATGGGGCTTAAAGCCATTTGGGGATGAAGCTGATACCATCAAATGATGATCATGTCCATAGCTGTCAATGTATCCTTTGCCAATAACAGTCTGCGACAGGCAGGGCTATTTCAAAACGCCTTCTATTTCTGCCTGAGCATTTTAGCGCATTTTCCTTAAGGAAAATCAGCTATTGAGGTTGTACTCATGACCCGTTCTCTGACGAATTTCCTCAAATGACCATCGGTCTTGCTTAGAAGAAAGTCCGTCACGCAGGGGCTGCGTAAACAAAGCAGATTTCCCTCGTGATGTTTAACAATAGATAAATCTCCATACAGGTAACACAATAGCACCGTGAATATCAAGTGAAGAAATACAAACGATAATAAGAAACCTCCAGACGGGAAGCACCTGAAACGGAAACAAACAGGTATGCCAACTTCTCTCAAAAAAGAAAAACAATTACTAAAATTCATCAGAATACAACATACTAATTTTATTGGAAAATATTTACTATATCTGGTACTGTAATTTACAATGGATCAGAATTACCTCGTATAATAAAGGTCTCTTGAATACGATTTATGGTATTTAAGCTTCGAATAACGTGGTTTTTTTTTCATAACGAGTATTGTTTGTGTAACACGACTAGAAGTGGGGGTTTGCTCCTACCTGGGTCTGCGTAAACTCAGCAGATTTCCCTCGTGATGTTTAACAATAGATACATTTGCACTCTGGTAACACAATAGCACTGTCAACATCAAGTGAATAAATACAAACGATAATAAGAAACATCCAGACGGAAAGCACCTGAAACGTAAAGAAATAGGTGTGCCAACTTCTCACCGGAAAGAAAAACAAATACGGAAATATATCAGAATATAACATTAATTTTATTGAAAATTATTTACTATGTCTAGTACTGTAATTTATAATGGACCAGAATAATGTTTATCTCAATCAATCAAATTTTATTAGTCCAAGAACTTAAGAAGTAATAATATATTTGCATTTATCACGTATAATAATGGTCTCTAGAAAACAATATATGGCATTTAAGCTCCGAATAATGTGGTTTATTGCATAAAAGAGTATTGTTCATGAATCATGAGTAGAAGTGGGGATTTGCTGAAGGCTGAAAACTGGAAAATGCAAATATCTCGGTGAATATTGAAGATAGAGAATAAATGTGAATACCAATATTTATAGTACATTTAATTTTCAATAAGATTGGTTCTATACATTTTTTTTATCCGACATATGGTAACGGAGATATTTCGAATATTCGAAATTCCCTCTTCTACATTCAGCCATTAACGAAGTTGATGTCTTTTTACGTAAAACGTGTAAATATCGAGTTTGGTAACGATCAAACAAAAATTGCGACCGCTAGAGCGTTAACAGATATATATATATATATATATATATTTATTTGAAGAAATTTATCGACAATCGCGTCATGAGTACGACCTCCATAGCTGATTTCCTTTGTGGGAGATCAGCTAAAAATAACACTTCTTCATTTTTGTTGTTTGAAGCTTGAGCCTATCCTGGGAGTATTTGATTCATCCAAGATTCCAAAGGCCACGACAAGGCCTTCAGCTCATCCTAGCCAAGATCCCCATTCCAAACAATTGCGTCATTAACTATATTTAAATCCGTCCGTCACGCAGGGGCTGCGTTAACTAAGCAGATTTCCCTCGTGAAGGTTTACAACAGATAAATCTAGACACTCGTAACAACTCCGAGAATGTTAAAGGAATAAATACAAACGGTAATAAGACATCATTCAGTCAATTTACTTTTTAATAATATCTACAACGGAAAGCCACTGAATTGTAGACATTTAGAGCAGCCAACATCGCAGCGCTGAATAGAGTGAATTATTCTAGACCGGGAAGAAGAACAATTAATGAAACAAGTCTAAATATAACTTATTAATTCTATTCAAAACTATTTACTACAGCTAGTGGAGTAATTTGTTATGAATATGAATCATTTTTATCTCAATCCCTCAGATTATAGTAACTCAAGAACAAAAGAAGGGTGCGGGGTCAACCGAACGTATTTGCATATATCTCGAATAATAAAGTTTTAAAGTTACAATATTTGGTATTTAACCTTGTAATGAAGTGGTTCATGATATAACACCTTATGACACGTGTATGAGTAGGAGTATACAGAAAGAGGATAATTATAAATATCTCGGTTAATACTCATTATACGGGAGAAATGTATAGAACAACATTTGTAGATAATTCAATAATATTGTTTCATTTTCGATCCGACGTATAGTAACGGAGATATTTCGATTTTTGAAAAATCCTCCCCCTCTCAGTTTTCCGATTCCAGCCATTAACGAACTTGATCTTTATTTTTACATGAATCGATTCAATGCTAAGTTTGCTAACGATCTTTTGTTTGTGTTAAACGCTTATATATCGAGTTTGGTAACGATGTAACAAAAAATGCGAGCGCGAGAGCGCATGTACAACATGTATTCTCTATCTTGATTATTAACCGGGATATTTTCATTATTATTGAGTGCGTGGGGATAACGGACGAGATGAGATCAGCTGATCCTGGTTCTATTAGTGACTCCGCCGAAACTAGTTCGGCCGTTTCCATAACTGTTCGTCTCTCTTGGAATTGGTTTAGAGACTCGTTACTACTACTGTTACTAGTATGCAGATTTCTCTATTATAAAACTTCACGTGGGAAATCTGCTTAGTATACACAGCCCCAGCGTGACGGACTTTTCGTCATATGAGCGCAACCTCAACAGCTTATTTCCCTCCAGGGAAGTCAAAAAAAATAATTCCGTTGAATTTGAGAACCCTAATCCTCCGCCATTACAATAATTGCTTTAGTTTGTTGGTATTTTTTAGTATTTTAATACTAACATATCTAAAACACATCAACATTTACAAAAACATATAATAAATACAAACAGACTAGGTCTATCGCATACCTAAAAAGATTTAAAAGGGTTAACTTTTATTGTATTCTTTGGACAAAGCACGAACGTGAGAAAGAATCGGATATTAAAGAAATATTTTTTTCATAATATAAAAGTACAAAAAAGGTAAGCACATGAAGGAGTAAATATATCATCCTAATAATGGCAACGAATATCTCTGTGGGGCACAAAACTAACTAAATAAAAAAAATAATAATATAAATGTACTAGAATATAGGACTAACATAATTAATAATGGTTTATTAAAACCATTTTAAATTGTTGTCTTTATTACTAATCTAATGTTTATTAATTGTCTTTATTACTAGTATTTAATGATTATTTAATGTATTTAATTTTTTATTTGTTGTTTCAATTTTTGTTATTTTTCTATAATTTTGTTTTCATTTTACATTGTGAAACTTTGAGCCAAATCGCCAAGATGCGGCTGCTCCTGGATAAATAAATAAATAAAAAATTTAGTTTGTTGTAGGAAGCAGAAAGACGTTCTGTTCCTTCCCGATGTTGGGCCGATGGTTGAAGCTGAACGTGTTCAATCGGCCGAGATGTTTGTGCGTGGGCCTTGACCCGTGACGTAATAGCTATGACGTAATTACAGGTGCAATCTTCAGATGTTGCCGCCATTCCTATTCTAGAGCTATTATCTATAAATCCCGCCAAGGTTTCTCCGGACTTGTTTACAAACTGATATACCTCTTTAATAAATCGCATTTTCAATGAAATGTTTGTTATAAAAAATTACAGCATTCTATGTTTTTATTAGCAGATTTCCCTTAAGGGAATCAGCTATTGAGGTCGTACTCATTTCCCAAATTTTTCTTCAAATGTCCATCGATCCTACCTAGTAGATGAGGTCCGTTCAAAACTGTATATATATATATATATAAATATATATATATATATATATATATATATTACCGCCCTAGCAGTCGCAACTTTTGTAACGATCGTTACCAAATTCGATATTTAGTCGTTTTATGTAAAAAATAATGATCTAGTTCGTTAACGGCTGAAATCGGACCAGTGGAAGGGGGGTTTAGAGGGAAGGATTTTCGAAAAATCGAAATATTTCCGTTACTATACGTCGGATCGAAAAATTGTACAGACTCAATCTTATTGCAAATGAATTTTACTATAAATATTGCTATATACATTTATTCTCTATCTTGAATATTAACCGAGATATTTTCATTTTTATTAAATGTTGGCAAATAACGGATGAGAGTAGGTTTCCCGCCAAAAGCTAGGTAGGCCGTTTTCTTTCGGCTCTCGTGAAATTTCTCTATTACAAAAACTTCACGTGGGAAATCTGCTTAGTTTACACAGCCCCACCGCGACGGACGTTTATTTGGGGTATTAATGACTTTATTTCTTGTGGCGTTTCACAAGATTCAGTTTTAGGCCCATTCCTGTTTCTGATATATACATGAATCATAATTGTCTATATATACACGAATTGTACAGTTGTAGTGTGAATGTATCTTATGATCTTCACCATGAGATAAATACCATATTTCCAAACATAATTTTACATATTTTAGCTCATGGTGATTTACCTTTTAGTCCACCAGACTGTTTTTAATTTGACTCCCTCAGTCTTTCCGCGGTACATATTGTACCATTGGAACATTTTTTAATTTCATGTAAGACGGACATTTTTATACACAAGATTAAGAATGATTGATGAAATGTTCAATTATATAAATAAAGTTACAAAATATTTGTCATAATATCGGTCTAAAATAATTTGTGGTTGTCTCTCTAAGGTGGGACAAATTTCTGATTCAAGTATTTTCTATAGATATGCAATAAATAAAGAACGTATGTTTCATATATGTATATATATATATATATATATATATATATATGCGTGTGTGTGTGTGTGTGTCTGTGTTAACGCTTTAGCAATTTTTGTCTGATTGGCGTGAAACTCGATATTTAAACGTTTTCTGCAAAAATGAAGATCAAGTTCGTTAACGGCTAAAATCTTAATTTCGTCATCTACTAGGTACATTGAAAACATTTTTCGGTAATACAATTAGTACAACTTCGATTGCTGATTTTCCTTAAGTGAAGTCTAGTCTTATAGATATCTATGTAATATCTTTCTTGCATGGTCTGCATGAAGTAAGCTGATTTTGCACCTGATTTAAGGAGATACAACCTGGGCTAACTATTATTAGTCACTAAACAATAGGTGTATATTCTGTTGATGGAACTAAATGAAAGCATTTAATTAAGGTAGTTTCAGCGTAGTTACACTAAGTGGACTGAATAAAGCAGGTTTCTTTTAACTATCTTAGAAATAAGAACGAAATCTTGCTAGTTATCTTATAGCAATCAGGGTAATGTAGCCTGGTAAAGAGTCTGGAAGGTTATAGAGCTGTTACTGATAACGGCTTATCGTACTAATAGGTGGCTTTCTACTATCATCCCAAGCCCCACGGTTTTAGCAGATTTCCCTTAAGGGAAATCAGCTATTGAGGTCGTACTCATGACGCGAGTTTCGAAAAATTTATTCAAATGTCCATCGATCCTACCCAGGAGATGACGAAAATGAGGTCCGTTCAAAACTATATATATATATATATATATATATATATATATATATATATATATCTATATATATTTGTCTGTTAACACTCTAGCGGTCGCAATTTTTGTTTAATCGTCACCAATCTCGGTATTTAATCGCGTCATTTAAAAAGAAATATCAAGATCGTTATCGGCTGAAATCGGACCAGTGGGAGTCGGGGTTTAGAAGGGGGATTTTCAAAAATTCGAAATATCTCGTAATGTTATATACATTTATTCTGTATCTTGAATATTAACCGAGATATGTGCATTTGTATTCTGCGTGTGGTCGCCAGTAGGCTATGTTCGGACATTCCGCCGAGAGCTCTGGTGGCCATTTCCATAACTATTCGTCCATCGTGAATAGGTTTAGAGGTTAGGTTAACTGTTTTTTGGGGCTAGAAACTACTGGGTTATTACGCCCTAAATAATGTTTTAGGTTTAGAGGTTTCTTACTACTACAGTTGTTATTAGGCAGATTTCTCTATTGTAAAACTTCACGTGGGAAATCTGCTTAGTTTACGCAGCCCCTGCGTGACGGACTTTTTTACCGTTTTAGCAGATTTCCCCTGAGGAAATCAGCTCTTCAGGTCGTACTCATGGCGCGATTTTCGAAATGTTCTACAAATGTCCATCGATCCTACCTAGGAGATGACGAATATGATGTCCGTTAAAAATTATATATATATATATATATATATATATATATATATATACACATATCTCTGTTACCGCTCTATCGATCGAATTTTTGGTTTGATTGGTACGAAAATTCGGTATTTACACTATTTATGTAAAACTAAAGATCAAGTTCGTTAACGATTGAAATCGGACTATTGTAATGAGGGGTTTAGAGGAGGTTATTTCGAAAAAACAAAATATCTCCGCTATTAAAAGTTGTATCGAAACATTGTATAGGACCAATATTATTGCAAATTTAATTTTCTATTCATTTTTTATATTCATGTTTTCTCTATCTTCAATATTAACACAGACATTGTCATGGTTTTTTTTTTGTTTTATCCTTCAGTAAACCCACATTTTTAGTCATCGTACTTGATAAATAAGAGAATGTATCATGAAATGTCTTATCGCAAGCATGAATTCCAAATATTGTTTTCAACCGACCTTGTAAAATACATTCTAATACCCGTAGTTAGTGCGATGCCGTCATCAAAGAAGAATTTATTGACGACCCACTTCTACTCAACGGATTTTTGTTGGTGTTGGAAATATAGAATATTTCCTGAGATGAGATCAGCGCACCATTCTGACATGTGGGAAATCTGCTAAGTTTACGCAGCTCCTGTGTGACGGATTTTTATTTTTTTTTGTAGGGTATTACAATATTTTCTTTTCAGATTACATATTATTATTTCTTATTAAGCCGTCTCGCAGGGGCCTCGTAAACTAAGTTAATGAATGAATCAGATAACACCAAATCACAATTAGTCACGTACAAAAACATCCTGGAGACATGTTAAAGATGTAGAAGACACAATAACGAGCAGGCTGTATCCTTCAGAATTGTGAAAGACAGTGCCAACCTTCTTATCAAGTTGTCCTTCAATTCCAGTGACCTTAGGCAATAAATTAAAGTTGTAGTTTGCATCCTTCACTTCCCAATGCCTTTCATTTATCGTCTCATGTACGCTTCTCTGTTCTTCACAGTTGAATAGTTCTCCTTTTATAATTGGTTAGTCTCATTCAGAAGGATAAATGACTCTTAAGGCACAATTGTATTCCGTAATTATTTACTTTCTTCAAAGCGCTACAGTTCTTGCAGGACCTGGAATTGGACATTATATCCCTTCATTACGGTAGGATCCTCTAATTTGGAACGCCTAGCCTCTACAAGTCCTTGCTGAGGTCATCCAGCCATTTATCCCTGGCCCTCTCCTGTTTCCTTCCTCCACCTGGAATACCATATAACCAGCTTAATCTATGACTGTCAATAACAAACATTGAAGATCGTATACCGTTATAATTCGTAGACTTATGGTTGCTTGTCTGATCGGTCCGTCTGGTCTACTTCTATTTGCCTATGTTAGCATTGAAATCCCCCAAGAGAACTAAGTGCTTTACTTCGTGTTTTTACCTTACTTAGCAGAACACTCCTGAAGTTCAATTAAGGAGTATTTTTTTAGTTTAATTCTTTGCTTACAAATTATGTATTTGAACGAATACTATTTTAATGATTATGGATATCTATGACATCACAGCATATTGACAAAGCAATATAATAGAATATCAAAATTTTTAATATCACTGGGAAACAAAGGTTCAAATTTCTCAAAACACTTTAAACATTCTCTTCGCTTTGAGGATCTTTCTTCAAGCCTCTTCAGGATCCTAATCTTATCCACAAATTCGTCGAGAGAAAAATCTTCGTAGAGCCGGTACTCACTCTTGATGAAAGATGTTTCCTTCCGGCATAGAGTGATTCCCGTTTAGCAGATTGCCCTTAAAGGAAATCAGCTATTGAGGTTTTACCCAAGACGCGATTATCGAAATATTTCCGCAAATATCCATTAATCCTACCTAGGAAATCACGAAAATTAATTACGTACAAAATTATATATATATATTTATGTCTGTTACCTCTCAAGTGATCCTAATTTTTGTTCGCTTGATACCAAACTCAATATTTAATTGTTTCATGTAAACTAAATATAAAACTAGCCAAGATGATGGCATTTTTTAAATAAAAGCCTTCAATCATTTATAAAATAAGAGAATATAACGTGACACGTCTTATTAGCAGTATAAATACCAAATATTGTTTTCATTTCACCTTTATTATATGAGATGCAAATAGTTAGTGTGATTTCGTCACCAATTAGGATTTGTTTTTTGGAAATAGAAAATATTTGCTGAGGTGAGATCAGTAGTAAGTGGGAAATCGGCTTAGTTACGCAGCCATGTGTGATGGAATTTTTATTTTAAGTGTACTCCTGAAAAAGCGGTTAAGTTAACAAATAATTTCAATAAAGGGTTTTGACTACTTTGGCATTCTGTCTACAAGTCATAAAGTTTGTCCTGTCACATAACCAGCATTTTCCCTTCTTCTCATTTTCACTGTAGACTGAATCAATACTTCTCTGCATTATGGATTATGCAGATTTTTTTTTTAAAAAAAAATTGTATAAACATGAGAGCTTCTGAGAGAATTTGAAGAAAACCCTGTTTAAATAAGATAAAAACGGCGGAGTAAAAGTTGAATATAAGTAGAATTGAGGGTGGGGGAGGGGATTTTGGAATGTGATCCGGGCGAGGAGGGGGGGACACCCAAAGGTGGTGGGGCACCTTAAGGTGGGGGGCACCTTAAGGTGGTGGGACACCTTAAGGTGGGGGGACACCCTAAGACTCGGAACATGAGCTGGGAATATCGATGAGTTGGGGTTCAACACTCTGCTTAGCTCGGCTTATATGCTCCTCCCATCGCTGTCTTCACCTGCCTCTTCATCTTTACAAAGATCCTAAAATAAAACTCCTTCCGGATATTATACTCTGGAAATTATACATTTAAAACACCACATGCACATAGACTGAATAAATGCCCATTCAGGATATATTGGAAACGAACAAGCTGACACGTTAGCAAAGGAAACAGCTCCAGATACAAAAATAATCCAAGATTCTCTCTCTTACCACTCACATACATTAAAAAAGACTTACGTACCGACACAATACATAAGTGGAACAGAGAATGGACGACATGTAACAAATCTTACAGCTTACATCAATACATACCAAATATAAATCACAACAACTACAACACAATTAAGAGTCACCATCACAAATGCACACAATTTCTAACGGAACATGGACAGGCAGGACATTAATTAAGGAGATTTAAAATTCAAGACAATGACAAATGTACTTGCGACTCACAGACAACACAAAGATTTTTACATGTACTTTATGACTTCAGCATTTAATCAAAATAGATCAAATTTAATAATGAACATAATTTTAAAAGGAGGTAATTGGCTAAAACCACCTCATATTATAGTAAATAAATATAATAAAGGACTTATAAAGTTTATTAAAAGTATATATATGGATGTAGCAAAAATACATTAGAATGTAAAGTTGATTGTGACGAATGGGAATCATAATTCAATATATTTACCTTATATAGATTCGCAAATTAAACATCGACTCAGTTTAACTTTAATTGATTTGTTTTTTATTTTATTTTATTTTTATTTGTAATTATCTTAGTTATTTTAATATTTTATTTTATTATTATTTTTTATATTATATTTGATTAGATGGTTGATTAACGTGTATATATTGTGAAATAAAAATGTATTTAAACATAATCATGCTAATAATTATAATAATGTACTATGCCATGCGGCAATGGAACATGTATTCAAATAAATAACTCCTCATAGGGTTACTAGCAGGAGAAAAAATAAATAAATAAAACTCCTTACTGAAGCCCCTCTCTAAACTGAGGACATCTCCCATGTCTCCCATCACAATTTCCCCAAAGATTTCAAAAGGAAATCTGCTTTTGAGGTTGTACTTATAACGCGATTTTCGAAAAATGCCCATCGATACTACCTAGGAGATGACGAAAATGAGATCCGTTTAGAATTATATATATATTCGTCTGTTCCCGTTCTAGTGGTCGCAATTTTTGTTTGATTGCTTCCAAACTCCATATTCCATTTGAAATTTAAGCTTCTAATAATGCATTGTATTATATAACAAAGTATTGTTTATGTAACATAAGTAGAAGTGGAAGTTTACTGAAGGCTGAAAACTGGAAATTGCAAATATCTCGGTTAATATTAAAGATAAAGAATAAACACATAAAACAATATTTATAGTATATTTAATTTGCAATAAGATTGCTTTTCCATCCGACGTATAATAGCAGAGATACTTCGAATTTTCGAAAATCCCACCTCTAAACTCCCCCCATCCAACTTTTTCTATTTTTTCCGGGGGGTGTGGAGGTTAGTTGGGGTGAATTTCGAAAATTTGAAATATCTCAGTAAATATACTATTCCTAACACAAGGAAAGAAAACGAAAATGGAATCTTGACTACCTAGGCACAAATAACTCTCGCGAGTTCGGTGCCTATTTATAATAAAATAAATAAATGAATAAGTTGGATGGAAAAAGTTTATAGATCCAACACATTGAAAAAAGTAAATTACCTATAAATGCCATTATATACTTTATTTCTCTATCTCAAATATTAACGTGATGTTTACATTTTTATTAATTTTCATACTCCAATAAACCCCCCCCCTTCTTAGTCATCGCACGTTATGAATAAGCTAACATATCATGAAACGTTTTATTTAATGTTGAAATACCCAAATATAGTGTTCAACAAATCGTTTCTAGTAGGGATGGGTATCGAACTACAAAACATCGATTATTGACAACCGATTAATATTTGCACTAATTAATCGATACGTCGATTAATCGACGTCAAAAAAATCGATTAATCGACAAAAATTAAGAATAAACAAATTTCAATATTTATATATATATGTTAACTGCTAGTTAGGTTTATATTGTTATTGAGGATTAACTAACCTCTTTCAATTATCTTTTAACAATTGCAGTTACCAGACAATCTAAGGTTTTACACCTCTTTTTTTGTTTGAGCTTACTAGCACATTTAAAAATAAAAAAAAAATTAAAAAAATATATAAATTACATTTCAAAAATTAAAATTTATTGTTAAAAAAATCTTTGTTTGCATTAAAAATATTTATTCAGCAGGGTACATGTTTCGTGGATCATCCAGGAATTAAGGTTTTTAATTTTAAATTTTAATTTTTGAAATGTAATTTATATTTTTTTTTAATTTTCAAATGTGGTAGTGAGGTCAAACAAAAAAGAGGTGTAAAACCTTCGATTGTCTGGTAACTGCAATTGTTAAAAGATAATTGAAAGAGGTTAGTTAATCATCAATAACAATAAAAAACAAATATTTACTGATTGAAATGTAGCTAGTATTGAAAAAAAATCGTTTGTGAGAAAGTTGAACAATTAGCTTCAAAATATGAAAAATTAGTCTCAACTCTCACTTAAGAAAAAGAAAAGAAGAAAAAAAAAATTAAGTAATCGTGATTAAAGCATCGATTACCAAATTAATCAAGCATCGTAAACATCGATTAAAAATACACCGATTATTTGGAGTATTAATCGATTATTACGATTAATTGATTAATCGATACCCATCCCTGGTTTCTATAAGAGATACATGCAAAAACATTCTCATGATGAAATTAGTCTGGTTCATTATAAATTGCAGTACTAGGTGTAGCGAATAGCTTTCAATAAAATTAATACACTATATTCAGATATATTTCAGTAATTGGTTTTCTTTCCAGTCATTAATATTTCTATCATTCAGCTCTGAGAGGTTAGTTGACCTATTTGTTTACAATTCAGACAATTTCCGTTGCGGAAGTTGTTAAAATTGATGAATGATTTCTTGTTGTCAATTGGAATTGGTCACTTAATTTTCACTGTGCTTTTAAGTGTATATAGATTTATCTATTCCAAAACTTCACGTGGGAAATCTGCTTAGTTTACGCAGCTCCTGCGTGTTGGTCTGCGGTTCAATACGAATTCAAGTGGTTGAAATGATGTCCAGGGTCAGAGGAGAGATGAATTGGTCTGTATCTTGCATTCATCATTTGAAGAAACCCTTTCAGCCTGAATACAACGAGATAAATTATACTTTCCTTCTCAGAACACTTACTAATGGAATAAGTTTACTGTACATTTCTCCTTAAATTCATGTTTTAGCAGATTTCCTTTAAAGGAAAAAAGTATATGTTCATGTATGATAGGTCCAAGCAATGGAACCTCAGATTCATAACATGTTTCTGAGGCATTCCTTTGCAGATTATGTAAATCCTTTCTTTGCAATTGGTAAAAATATGAAACAGTCATTAAAGAGGTGTATATATATATATATATATAGTTTTATATATATATATATATATATATATATATATATATATATATATATATATATGTATGTATGTATTTTTCTGTTACCGCTCTAGCGGTCGCTTTTTGTTTGATCGTTGCCAAACTCAATATTTATTTAAAGAAAAAATAAGTTCGTTAACAGCTGAAATCGTATCTGAGGGAGGACGGGGGGAAGGGGTTAGAGGGGAGAATATCGAAAATTCTTAATATCTCCGTTATTATGCTTTTGATTGAAAAAATTGTATAGAACCAATCTTATTGCAAATGTACTGCTCTGTACATGTTTTAATGTACATTTTTTCACTATGTTAAATATTAACCGAGATATTTCCATTTTTTAGTTTTCGGTCCTCAGTAAACCTCCACCCCTATCTATCTCATATTAAAAATATGTGTATTATGTTATGAAGCACTTTATTTGAAGCCTAAATACCTAAAATCGTTCTCATTGGACTTTTAAGTTTTGAGATAAAATGCAAATACCTTACGCACGTGGGAAATCTGCTTAGTTAGCCCCTCCATGACTGACTTTCTATTTATTGCCTTAACATTGACGGCGGGACTACCAGTATGTAGATTTATCTGTTGTAAACCTTCCTGTGGCAAATCTGCTTAGTTTACGCAGCCCCTGCGTGACGGACTTTATTTTAGTTTTCGGCCTTCAGTAAACCCCCCACTCCTGCTCAAGTTCACATTAACAATAAGCTGTTATATTATGAAGCACTTTATTTGAAGCCTAAATACCAAATATTTATTTTATTATATTTTTTACGTCCACTTTATGCAATTAGGCTAATCGGGACGGGTTGTCTACAGGTTACCATCCTTTTCTAGCCTGGGTGGCCCTAAGGAGTTTATTTAATGAGGCCGTCATTAAATAAATTTCTACTGCCCGGGGCGGGGTTCGAACCCGCCGCTCTTGGTATGCCATGAGATTAGTACCAACGCACTAACTCGCACGGCCAACCCGAGACCCATACCAAATATTGTTCTCATTGAACTTGTACATTTTGAGATAAATGCGAAAATCTGCTTCTGTTTGCGCATCCCCTGCGCGACTGACTTTAATAGAAATACAGTCTTACAAGACGTATGTTTCTGAGGCATTCCTGTGTAGACACATGTAAATATTTCCTGTACAACCCGTCATTAATGTTGTTTGTAATCGATAGAGAGCGTTGTTGTGTAGGTTTAATATACATCCGTGAGCAAGTACAACCTGTTGTATACAGTGTATCAGTCATAGAGTGGAGATGTTCTGATGACTTTACAAGCGACAGTGTTTCAATATACAGCAGGCTTGTCATAGTTCAAAGCCTGCCCGGCATACTTGGCCAAACTAGTTCCAAACTTGTTGGCTTCGCTTGAGCCGAGGAATTTATTTGTAAGCTCTTCCCTAAAACAGTATATCCTTCAGTATTATTTTCTTTGACGCTTCAAAATGTCAATATCTTGTTTTCAATAATATCATATTAATAAAAAAACAATTGAAAAACAAAGTGCTCCTTCGTTTTGAACGATGGTTTTATATGTATATTCGTTGTAATGATGCTTCTAACCAAAGTTACTATATTTTCCATATATTTAAGACTGACAGCTCACTTAAATATAACTTATTTAACTAAAATAAGTTTATTTATTTAATAGAGGAAGACTGTTCAGGTGGAACTGAAGAAATAAAGGAAGGGGAAAAAAGAAAAGAGGAAGACTTTATCTAAAAGAAATTTGGGAATAAGAAAACTAATTGAAACAAACAAAATATTAAAGATACAATAACACACACACACACACACACACACACACACACACATATATATAAATGGTGATGGTATTTTTTTGGCAAGGCTTTACTTTGCACAATATTTTGACATTTACCCGTCCCAGTGTTTAGGGTGTATACCCGTCGTTGCTGTGGATTTTTTAATAATAAAATTATTTTTTTATGTAAGACTTCACTGTCCTCCATATTGTCATATTTCCCGTCTCCTGTGCATTATGCATAGCTGTGAATTATTAAGGTCAAAATATTAACATCGATTTGATTCAATTTTTCCATGTGAGGTACTTGGTAGTTGATATTGTAAAGAATTGTTGAACATATCAATATTTCTACTCGAATTACTTCATACATTGTTCCCGAAAAAATGTATAAAACAAAATTTACGCTCAATAACAAAGTAAACAACTTTTGTTATGTGCACGTTTGTCGAAAAAAAAATAGTAAACGAAATTTTATTTCAGGCCTCCCTTTAGTCCAATGTGACTGTATGATTCTATTTCCAGTTATCGCGATTGAGTTTTGTAGCTAGTTTTGAAGTTTGTCTTTATGTTTGTTCCTCTTGCTTCTGTTTTTGTGTTACATTTCCATTTGGGGGATCATTTTTTTTTGTGTCAATTTCTGTTTTTGGGGTCAATTTCCGTTTTTGGGGTCAATTTTTCTGTGTCGATTTTCGTTTTTGGGGTAAATTTTTTTGTGTCGATTTCCGTTTTTGGGATCAATTCTTTTGTGTCGATTTCCGTTTTTGGGGTCAATTTTTTGTGTCGATTTCTGTTTTTGGGGTCAATTTTTTTGTGTCGATTTCTGTTTTGGGGTCCAATTTTTTGTGTCGATTTCCGTTTTTGGGATCAATTCTTTTGTGTCGATTTCCGTTTTTGGGGTCAATTTTTTGTGTCTATTTCCGTTTTTGGGTCCAATGTCTGTTTTTGTGGTCATTTCTGTTTTGTGTTCCATCTCTGATTTGTTTACCGTTTCTATTTATATTTTACATTCCTGATTTTTTTTTCGATTTCAATGTGTTTTCATTTTGTTTTTTGTTTCGTTTCTATTTATGTTTTCCATTTTTGTTTTTGGTTCCATTTCTGATTTGATTTAGATTTTATCTTGTTTAAATTGATTTTGTAAGTTTAATATTTTTTTAAATTCCTGATCCTTTAATTTTGAGCAACATCGCCACAGCTGCGAATAAATAAATAAACCGAATAAATAATACACTGAAGCTGTAATAAATAAATAAATTTAAATATATTATGAAATAAATTTTGTATTCTGGCTCATTGTAAATAGATACTTATTTTTATAAACAATAAAGGTTTAGGGGATGGTCTAAAATTACCCTTATACTTCAGAAACCCCCAGTTATACTCATCGGTTTTTACCGAAGAAAATATATAGTGGAGAAATATGAAAAAGATACTAGCAGGAGGGGTATATGCTTAGTTTACGCAGCCCCTGCGTGACGGACTTTTTGTCGACTATTAGACATTTGAAGAAATGTTTTAAAATTGGTTTCAGAAGAAGAAAATAGTCCTTAGGGGAAATCTGCTATTATCATGAACTGAAGTTAGCATAATTATTTATATATCTTTTCAGTCGTATTTCTCATCTGTGTGACTGTTCGAAAATGTCTATAATTTTTCATATTATGGGAGAAACAGAGTGTGGAGTGTGCTTCAGGTGTACGTCTTCAGGCTTCCATTCCGGTACTCAGTTAACCTGCTTAGGTTACACTTTTTTTAAAGAGTGCCTCAAATTGGATAATATTTGTAACTAAAACTAATTCGAGTCATCTCAGCCTTTTCAAGGTTCCTTTTAAGATGCCAGGCTGAAGTTGCTCTGCCCGAATATGGAGGGAAGGTACCATATCTCGATGATATGTTTGGTAAGTGTAGCCATTTCGCTGCTCCTTTTGAGGAAGAGTAATTGTTTAAAAGGCCCGTCATTATTTGAAAGGTCCTCTTCTAGCTTATAATGGCAGTCATTACTAGCCTCGTGATATTGTATTTGTTGAACACTTCGCTTATCGTGTCCGATGTGAACATCCTTGAGAAGAACAATTATCCTATTGTAGGAATGGCGATACTTCCCACGAATAAAGAACAAATCATATTTAGTTTATAATATGATAAGATTTGTTTTCCTCCACGTGCTGTAAATAATGCTTACTATTCCTCTGAATAAGGATTCGCAGGAAAGGTTTGCCACAAGGAAATGCGGTGGTTTCCATTCTCCTTCCGCAATCTCAGGCTATAATAAAGGCGTCAGGAAGAAACTTTATAGTTCCAAGCTATTATTATCAAAGCCAACGTGCATAGAGCTATGTATACGTTTTTAAGACTTTCTTTTTAAGCAGATTTACTGTCCGGATTTCGAATGGGCTTAATATATTAATTATTTTAGAAATTTGAATGTATTCTGCAATGCAGTTTTATTTTTAATAATGCCAATAATGAAAAATAGTCCGTTACACAGGGGCTGCGTAAACTAAGCAGGTTTCCCTGTGATGTTTAACAATAGATAAATCTTAAGTGAATAAATACAAACAGTAATAAGAAATTTTACAGATCTGTCAATAATTTCCGAACGGGAAGCGTCTTAAATGTAAACAAACAGACTTGCCAACCTCAGACCGGAAAGAAAAACGATTACTGAAATATATCAGAATATAACATATTAATTGTATTGAAAACTATTTACGATATCTAGTTTGTAATTTATAATGAATCAGAATATTTTTTATCTCAATCAATCAAATTCTAGTAGAATTAAAGACCGGGGAGGGGGGGGGGGCACAAGAGCATATTTACAATTATTTGCATTATGAAAGTCTCTTGAAAACAATATTTGGTATTTAAGATTCCAATACATTGTTTTATTATATAAGAGAGTACTGTTTATGTAATAAATAACTCAGTCGGTTATATAATAAACCACTTTATTTGAATCTTAAAAACCAAATATTGTTTTCCAGTGACCTTTATTATACAAGTATATGCTAATATGTTCGGTTCGTCTCCCCCCCCCCACTCCCTCTTAAGTTCTTGGACTACTAGAATTTGAATGATTGAGATACAAATTATTCTGATTTATTATAAGTTAGAGTACTAGATATAGTAAATAGTTTTCGATAAAATTTAAATGTTATATTCAGATGTATTTCAGTAATTATATTTTTTTCGCGGTGAAGAAAATTTCTATCAGCTTTGAGAGGTTGTCTAGCTTGTCTGTTTACAATTGAGGCGTTTTCCGTTGAGAAGTTATTAAAATTGACTGAATGATTTCTCATTACTGTTTGTATTTATTCACGGTAGTCTTATATGTTACCAATGTGTAGATTTTCCTATTGTAGAACTTCTCCAAGGAAATAATCGGGAGTTGATTTACGAAGAGAAGAGCATTGGACTTCCTTGTGTTATTTAAACGCGATTTAGCAGATTTCCCTTAAAAGAAATCAGCTATTAACACTCCAATACACGCGCGTCATCTCACAGATGACCAGATCTGTTTTTTCGTCATAAGTTTGATGGAGGGAGGTGAGCCTGGTCCCCCGCCCTAGTATTCCTCAAGCTCGCCTAGCTCGACAGTTCAGTTGAACTCATCAGAGATCAGTTGATTATGTGAGTGCAGCTCAGCAATTTGCCACGCACCATGACGTCACGTCTTAGAAAACTCCTTCCCAATGATCAAATACCACCACGAGCTTCAAGCAACTCAGCAGCTACTGATGCTGGTGGACGCCAGCGCTGCGGATTTTGCTTGGAAAATAAAACAAAATGATACACCAACTATTCTTGCAAGGAGTGTGGCCAATATTTATGTCAACACTTTTCTTGTGCTGATGGATGTAACGTGGGTGTGGGTAATGAAAGTGATTCAGAGTGAAATTTAAGTTTAATTTTTTAAAAGCAAAGGTTCTTGGTTTTTTTTAGTATTTTTTTTTAATTGGTCATTTCGATTTGTTTTCAAGTTCTAGAAATGAGGCTCTATTGTCAATGTGTTCATACATTTTACATTATTATTACGTTCTCTGAAACTATCTTACAAGACTGATAAGAGTTGGGTTCCCAGGTTTACTAGTTGATTTACCTTTTGCAAGCCAGTAATAAGGAATAAAATTGAAACTAAGCTACCGTAGCTACTGTGTTACAAAAATTTAACATTTTTGAAGATTTATATACAGATAATTTTTTTTCAAATACAAATTTATGAACTTTTTCAATTACCTATGCACCATTACTCCTGCAAAATTGCGAAAAAACAATTATATTATTCACTTTTGACAAATAAGTGAACAGTCATCTGACAGATGACACGCGTGTATTTATGTCTCATTAGGGGGCGCGTGTATTAGAGTGTTAATGTTGTACTCATGGCGCGATTTTCGAAAATTTTCTTCAAATTTCCATCGATCCTTACCTAGGAGATGACGAAAATGAGGTCCGTTCAAAACTGTATATATATGGGAAAAGTGGGAAGAGGTTAGAAGAGAGGAATTTCGAAAATTCGAAATATCTCTGTTACTATACGCCGGGTAGAAAGATTGTATAGAAACAATCTTATTGGGACAAATTTATAATAAATATTGTTCAACGCATATTTTCCCTATAATGAGTATTAACCGAGATGTTTGGATTTTATAGTTTTCCGCTTTCAGTCAACCCTCACTCCTAGTCATGTTATAAAAATAATAAGCTGTTGTATCATGAACTAATTCATTACAAGGTGAAATAACAAATATTGTTTTCAACAATGCTTTATTATACGAGATACAATGAAATACGTTCTGTTGATCCCCCCACCTTCTTTTGTTCGTGGATTACTAAATTTTTAGTTATTGAGTTAAAAATTATTCTGATTCATTGTAAATTACTGTACTAGCTATAGTAAATATTTTTCGATAAAATAAATATGTTATATTCTGATATAGCTCGGTAATTGTTTTTCTTTCTGGTCTGAGGTTAGCAGACCTGTTTGTTTACATTACAGAGTTGGGAGTGGAAAGATTTCTTATTACCGCTTGTATTTATTTACTTAATATTAAAATTTGTTGGGTGGTGTTGTATTATCTGTTGTCAAACATCACGAGGGAAATCTGCTAAGTTTACGCAGCCCCTGCGTGACGGACTTTTATTATTGTTGAACGACTAATACATTCGTGTTCTTGTATAGCTGTTGAGTGATAGCTGAGGAGGGTGGAATGGCTGTTGTATAGATCTGCTCAGAGATGGCGCTCTGCTAGTCCAAAGAGGTTCTATTATCAATTACACCAAGTCCAATTGTAAGGCAGACCTCAGCTAATGACATCATCAGGCAGACGTCATGTACAGCAGCCGATCCCAGGGTTAAAGTAATTCTAGGATTAATGACAACTAATCCCCCCCCCGTCCTAACCCCCCCCCATCCTAACCCCCCCATCCTAATAACCCCTAAATCCTAATTACCCCAGGCAGAGGGTTAACTGCCTAATCCTACCAAATTGATTAATCTCATTACGATACAAGTATTGGAACCTTTACAAGCTCCCTCCTACAAACCTCTAGCCTTTTAGCACAATTGACTACAGGCAAATTACCACAAATGTCCTTCAACCTCAGATCTAGTACGACATATATACACAAAAGTCCTTCACGCAGCAGCTGCTCAAACTAAGCAGGTTTCCCTCTTGCTGGTATAATACATTCCTGATTTCAACTCACCATATATTCGCTATTTCTCTTTATCTAGATAATTTGTCTCAGTTTGTTGTCTGTTAGTAACCAGTCCTGTTGCCATTCTTGGAGTATGTTAGTTTTAATGTATTTCTCTAAGTCGCCCGAAAATATTTTTTCAATGTCAGTATTGGTGTTTTTTGTCGTTAGTTTTGCGAGCATGTCAACCTCATTGCTTCCTCCAATATTCTGGTATCCTGTTAGCCACACCAATGTTATGCGATTATGATGATTATGAACGTGTTCAAAAATGTTTGTTATAATAGGATGGGAGTGGAATATATGTTTTTTAAAGAGAGTAAAGAACTTAACAAGGCCGAAAATAAAATTATTTGGAGATTTTGAACATTTTGTAGGTTTTCTAGAGATAGGAGTATAGCGTGTAGTTCAGCTGAGTAAATACTTGATGTGCAAATGTTGTAAATGTTTAATTGGTGTCTTGGGTTTCCGGAAGATTTAGATGCTGACTTTGCAGCTTTATCAGCAACTTAATTTCATATATATATATATATATATATATATATATATATATATATATATATATTTATATATATTACTAGCTCGCTGCATATCGATAATGCAAAGAGTGCATGTATACGATACGAAGAATGCAGCAGGCCGGATCAGAAACTAATGCATTTTCATGGTGACTTATGAATGTTGAATCAATGCTAACGATGAATGATGAGTCTGATTGAGCTGAATAGATAATCATCTCATTCAATCAACGCTCCTACAATGCAATGCTCTAATCAATGACCTTACAGTTAAGACAGTACAAATACAGTTGTATGTATTTTTCCTGACTCAAGTAGTGCCGAAAAGTGCCTCGACGTTTTGCATAGAAATTGAAAATATTGTGATAGACGACTTGTATCCAGCAGGGGGGAATTCTGGTTAGTTTCCAGAGCCATGCGTGACCGACGTTTAGCAGATTTCTTTTAAGTGAAATCAGCTATTGAGGTCGTGCTCATGACGTGATTTCCGAAATTTTTCTGCAAATGTCCATCGATCCTACCTAGAAGATGACGAAAATGAGGTCCGTTCAAAACTGTATATATATGTACTATATATATATATATATATATATATATATATATATATATATATATATATATTTGTATGTTACCGCTCTAGCGGTCGCAATTATTGTTTAATCGTTACCAAACTCGATATTTAGTCGTTTTACGTAAAAAGACAGATCAAGTTCGTTAATGGATGAAATCGGACCAGTGGGAGGGGGTGGTTTAGAGGGGAGGAGTTTCGGAAATTCTAAATATCTCCGTTACTATACGTCGGATCGAAAAATCGTATAAAATCAATCTTATTACAAATTAAATTTACTATAAATATTGTTATATACATTAATTCTTTATCTTGAATATTAACCGAGATATTTGCATTTTAATTAAATGTAGGCGGGTAACAGACAAAAGTGAGTTTCCCGCCAAAAGCTAGTTCGCCCGTTTTCGTAACTGTTTGGCTCTTGTGAAATTTCTCTATTGTTATACTTCACGTGGGAAATCTGCTTAGTTTACGCAGCCCCTGCGTGACGGACGTTTTTTGTCATCTACTAGCTAGGATCAATAGGGATTTAATGATAATCCGTAAATCGCATAATGTATAAGTGCAAGATGAATAGCAGATTTCGCCTAAGGGGAATCTGCCGGCATGTGTGTTGAGGAGTATCGAAGCAAGTAGGCTTGTTGCTTCTTGGAGATTTCAGCTCTTAGTCCTGGGAGTTCAGTTGTGCCGACTGATCAACTGAAGTTGCTATCGGTTGACAGGCAATGCGGCAACTTGGAGGAAATGAGTTGGGTGTAGATTTGCTATCCGGCTGACGGCTCTTTGACAGGAAGCCAGGATCCGCAGGCAAAGGGTTAAGAAGGGGGCCCACCCCCAGGCTCAAATTAATACTGCAACAAAGATTAAACGTAACAGAGCCGCTAAGGCAAAGAGAGAAGCAGCAAACTTCGTTATATTCCCCTGATCAAAGAGCCCAGACGACATCATTATACCAGCTCGTACAGTAAACATTTTACCGGCGGTGGGGGGTTATTACCAGATGCGGCAAAGGTTTATTTCGGATCATTAGAGGAACCTGTTCTTGTCGGCTCCTTTAATCTCTCCGTATCTTTGCCTACGTCAATCAAAGCCTTCCGATCCCATTCCTTCAACAACCAACTTCCCAATGTCTTCTCTTTTCACAAACTTCAACACTCCGATTTGGATGTTAAGTGATCCCAGTTTAATTGATCTCATTCTGAGCGCAAAATACAATGCGTATTGTATGCCTTAACCTTTGTATAAATCATGTATACAACCATTGAGGTCGTTGTTTCCCGCCTTTATTATAATAAAATGATATTAATAATTTCAGTGATTCCAATGACATCACAGTAGAGGAAATGTACTCCATTATTGGATGGTTTTATACAGAAGGCAACGGGAAATGGCCCAAGAGGAGGGGGGGGGGGTTAAAAGGGAAGATTCGAAATATCACCGTTTCTATATGTCGGATCGAAAAATTGTATGGAATCAATCTTATTGCAAATTAAATTTACTATAAACATTGTTAAATACATTAATTCTCTTTCATGATTATTAAGTCCATGCTGATAACGGACCAGATGTGATCGGCTAATTTCCGGATGTTTCCGTAACTGTCCGGCTCTCGTGGAACTTCTCTATTGTAAACCTTGGCGGGGGAAAACTCCTTAGTTTTCGCATCTCCTGTGTGACGGACTTTTTATTTTATTTTTCGCCAACGATTACAATGAAAACACACATTTATATTGAAGTGACACTTGGAAATGAAGAAAGGTATGCAGTTCCAATTTTCGTGCCAATAAAGAACGTTTCATTTCCAGCATTAAATGCCGAAATATAATTCACGGCTGGGCTAAATTGGAGTTAAAGAACTGTGAGAAATCAGACAGTTTAGCCAAAAGTATTTCGGCCACACATTCAAATGAAAGTACAATATCAGGAAAAGTCTACAGTGCTTTGATAAAAGCCCGAAAATTTCATTGGTGAAGGTTATATATATTTATAAAAAAAAAAGAAGTGGTTTCGGCCATTGTATTTGAGCTTGGGAAAAAATTTTCCTCCGACGTTTCTTCTTTTTTCGGCCTCAGATTAAGTGCCTTTATAATCCGGCCTTTTGTGTAACTTTTAACATGCTCTGCTATATTCAAACAAACCCCACACTTTTTTTCTATTCGCCCCCTCCCCCCTTTATTATTCACTTAATCTCAATAATACTTTAGAGTGAATAACAGGAAACCATATAACATATAAACATATCGTCGCCCATAAATATTCATGTGGGGAACAGGCATAAAGGAACCCCAAGCTTCGGGACGTACAATTAAAAAGCTCTGCAGAAGAGGAAGAAAAAGATATACAATGAATAAAATGTAATTTATTAACGTCCGCTTTGTACTATTAGCAGATTTCCCGTAAGGTAAATCAGCTGTTGAGGTCGTACTTATGACACGATTTGCAACATTTTTTTCAAATGTCCATCGATCCTACGTGTCGATGAAAATGAGGTCCCTTCAAAACTATATATATAAACACACATTTGCATGTTAACGCTCTGAGGGTCGCATTTTTTTAACAAAACTTGATATTTAATGGTTTATGTAAAAAGACAGATCATGTTAGATGGCAGAAATCCGAACAGCTGAGGGGGGAGTGTTTAGACCAGGTATGGGCAACCTTTGACATGTTTCGGGCCAAACTTTAGTTTGTAAATGTGTTCGTGGGCCGCTTTTAAAAGTAGTGCATTTTAAAGTAGTGTTGATAATTTTTAACGATAGATATCAGACATGAAATTATACGTCAATGTTATTATAATACAATTTATTAATATTACAAAATGAAATGAAAAAATAGGTACAATATTATAATTAAATCGTAAAATTTAGATTTATTACAACTAATGAAAATTAAATAGCTACACCGAAATCAATGAGACACACGAGCTTGAATTTGGGAAACTAATCCATCGATGTTTGGATTAATTCCACTCATACAAAGACAAAAAGAATTTTCCAAATTATCGCCAGTCAGCCTTGTACGATGTTTTGATTTATTAACTTTCATCATTGAAAAGAACTGTTCGCATTTATAAGTACTGCCAAACGCACAAATCTCTCCTTATTTGGAGTAAGTAGGGTTATATTTTTGGTTCATTGGGTTTCTATAAATGTCTCCCGGGCCGGATCAAACCATACCGCCGGCCGGGGGTTGGCCACATATGGTTTAGAATGAGAGAATTTCGAAAATTCCAAATATCTCCGTTATTAGACGTTGAATAGGAAAATCGTCTAGAACAAATTTTAATGTACATTTAACTTACTTTAAATGTTTATACATATATTTTCTCTAATACAGAATACTTGACGTGATATTTGGGCTTTTTAATATTTCGGTCCTCGGTAACCCCTACTCCTACTCATGTCATATTAAAAAAGTCCGTCACGCAGGGGCTGCGTAAACTAAGCAGATTTCCCACGTGAAGTTTTACAATAGAGAAATCTGCCTAATAACAACTGTAGTAGTAAGAAACCTCTAAACCTAAAAAACATTATTTAGGGCGTAATAACCCAGTAGTTTCTAGCCCAAAAAACAGTTAACCTAACCTCTAAACCTATTCACGAGGGACGATAGTTATGGAAACGGCCGCCAGAGCTCTCGTCGGAAACTCCGAACATAGCCTATTGGTGACACGCAGAATACAAATGCAAATATCTCGGTTAATATTCAAGATAGAGAATTAATGTATAGAACATTATTTTTAGTAAATTTAATTTGCAATAAGATTGGTTCTATACAATCTTTTGATCCGACGTATAGTAACGGAGATATTTCGACTTTTCGAAAATCCTCCCCTCTAAACCCCCCCTCCCACTGGTCCGATTTCAGCCGTTAACGAACTTGATCTTTCTTTTTACATAAAACGCTTAAATATGAAGTTTCGTAAGGATCAAACAAAAAATTGCGACCGCTAGAGCGGTAACAGACATATATATATATATATATATATATATATATATATATATATATAATATATATATATATAGATATATATATACAGTTTTGAACGGACCTCATTTTCGTCATCTACTAGGTAGGATCGATGGACATTTGAAGAAAAATGTCGAAAATTCCGTCATGAGTACAACCTCAATAGCTGATTTCCCTTAAGGGAAATCTGCTAACATGCTGTTTTGTAATGTACCTCTTGATTCTAAACTTAAATTCCAAATCTTGTTTTCAAAAGACATTTTTATTACATACAAAGTCCTTATGCAACAATCATCAATTTTACTTTCTCGTCTTGAAAATGTTTATTTGGTCTACACCGTAGTTGATGTTGAACCGTTACAATCTAGACTAAAGAAAGTATTTGTGATGGGCAGAAATCAGTATAGTGGGGGTGTAGAGAAGGCATGTTAAAAAGCAAAAAAAAACACCGTTATTCTGAGTTGGATAGTAAAAAAAAAAGTTCGTCACGCAAGGGCTGCGTAAACAAAGCAGATTTCCCACGCGAAGTTTTAGTTAGAAGAATTTCATGAGAACCAAACAGTTACAGAAACGGCAGAACTAGCTTTTCACGGAAACTCATGACTAGAACCAAAATTAGCCGATATCTATTCGACCGTTATCGGCACACACTTAATGAAAATTCAAATATCTCGGTTAATATTCAAGATAAGGAATAAATGTACAGTCGACTCTCGCTATCACGAAATTCCACGGGACTGCCATTTTTGTTCGTGTTATGTATAGTTCGTCTTAGGCATAGTTCGAGTTATAGAGGTGAACTAAATGAAAATTCGTGTTACAGAGGTAAAAAAATGTACTGTGATTTATTCCCTACATCTTCTACAAATCTACATAATCTTAATATTTTACGAATATTTAAATGAATTAAAATATGTATATATACATAATTAAAAAAAAACGGTAAAACACAGAAAACAGAAAATATAATATTAATTCCACTGATTAATAAGTCCTTAATCTTCCTTTGCTTAAAACTGAAAAACACTATCAGTCATAATGTTGATTAAAATAAAAAAAACTTTGTTGTATCCCTTAAAAGTTCAAAATTAAACATTTAATTCCACACAAAGTAAACAGACCCGAGACGAGACTGCAAACAGACTAAAGGCTCTTGTCGCCGGTTATGACTCACCGACAGGTTGCAACCTGAACGCCGGGATTTCGAGTTAAACAAATCCATTCTAAGAACATCGTGATATAGAGGTAATGCGCTAACCAAATTCGTCTTATCTACTGAACTTCGAGTTACAGAGGTAATTTTTGTCTCTCTTCGTGTTATAGAGGTAAAATATAACCGGAAAATTAGTTCGTGTTACGTATGGTAATTTCTTTGTGTTAGACAGGTTTTTCCAAGGGGATTAAAAATAATTCGTGATATCGAGGATTTCGTGTTATCGAGGTTCGTGTTAGCGAGAGTCGACTAAAAATATTTATAGTAAATTGTATTTGCAATAAGATCAATTCTATACAATTTTCCGAACCGACGTATAGTAACGGAAATATTTCGAATTTTCGAAAATCCCCCTCTCTAAACCCCTCACCCTTCCACTGGTCAGATTTCAGCCATTAACGAACTTGATCTTTCTTTTTACATAATTTGTTAGATATCTAATTTGGTAACGATTAAGAGACAATTGCGACCGCTAGAGCGTTAATAGACACACACACACACACACACACACATATATATATATATATATATATATATATGCTAAAATGTTATAGAACCAAGATTATTAAGCTATTGATGATCTACAATTGTTATTCTCTGCATTCTTTCGTAATGCAAGTATGAATCGAGTACTTAATTCCCAATTTGTTCTTTTTAGTCAGAATAGGTGGTGAGATGAGATTACTAGTCTGTCTGGTGGGAAATCTGCTTAATTTACGCAGCCCCTGCGTGATGGACATTTTATATAAATTTCTTGCATCTGGAGGAATGCGAATGAGATCTTGAAATCGACCATTTTTGATGAGATGGGGCGTGTCATTCCGCGACTTGGGAAATCTGCTTAGTTTGCTCACCTCCATCGTGACGGGCTTCGTACGATTCGCTCGACTCAAGTGTGTAATCACGAGCAGTGAAGTCTCGGAGATGGAGAATCAGAGCTAATCCACCTGCTACTTGAGTTTAAAGTAAGGGTACTTAAGTTATAGTTTGAAGTCACGTACGTCATGAGAAATTGACGGAAACCAGTTCTAGGCGAGAGCTAGCGGTCAAGATGCACTCGGAAGTCATGCAGGCCTCTATTCTGATCAAGGAGGAAGTCTGTCGTTACTAAATCCGAGAACCAGCATGTTAATGCATCATCCATGTAAAACAAGTTCTAACACGGAATCTATATATGTATATATTTGTCTGTTACCGCTCTAATCGTCGCAATTATTGTCAATATTTAGTCGTTTTATGTAAAAAGAAAGATCAAGTTCATGAACGGCTGAAATGGAAACAGGAGAGGGGTTTAGAGGGGAGGATTTTCGAAATATTACTATACATCGGATCGAAAAATTGTATAGAAAAAATCTTATTGTAAATTCAATTTAATATATATATATATATATATATATATATATATATATATATATATTGTTCTATACATATTTTCCATATAATGAGTATTAACCGAGATATTTAGATATTATAGTTTTCCGCTTTCAGTAAACGCCAACTACTAGTATCATATTAATAATAAGCTGTTATATCATGAACCACTTCATTACAAGGTTGAATATGGAATATTCCTTTTATTGGACCTTTACTTTGTGTGATATAAGCAAATACGTACTGTTGACCCCGCCCCCTTCTTTGGTTCTTGGATTACTAAATTTTAGGTAATTGAGATTAAAATTATTCTGACTCATTAAAAAATACAGTATTAGCTTTAGTAAATAGCTTTCAATGAAATGAATGTATTATATGAAAATATATTTCATTAATGTTTTTTCTTTCAGGTGTAGAATTCAGGTTGGTAGGCCTGTTTGTTTACAATTCAGTTGCTTTCTGTTGTAGAGTTATTAACTGATAGAAAGATTTTCATTACCGATTGTATTTATTCACTTAATATTTGCGGTCGTGTTACCAGTATGCATATTATTCTATTGTACACCTTCTCTTGGGAAATCTGCTTAGTTTACGCAGCCCCTGCCTGGCGGACGTTTTTAGTTTTCGGTTTTCAGGTGACCCCAACTCCTACTCGTACAACACGTCGCAATAGGAACCCAATTATAAGTCATCTTATTCCTAGATGGTTTTAGGAGTAACCAAGGATTGTAGTAATGGAATGAAGTAAACAGGTGGTAACACGTGATGATGGAAAACGTGCCAGGATCTTGGTGGAAGGCCTCATCGGCCTTGGTGCATTCCACAACATACACAACCTCGCTCCGCAACTCAGCCTCAAGTCACTTGCGCAATCACTATATCCCGCATTATTAGAAAAACAACAATTGTCCTAGAAAATTATTCATTTTTTTGGTAAAATGGTCTGAGAGCTAGAGTTCTAGAGGTGCAAAGTTCTTCATAATCTAGAAAACCCGACGCTAAAATATATTAAGCTCTGACAATAAATAATATTATATTTGTCTGTTAACGCTCTAGCGGTCGCAATTTTTGTTTGATCGTTACCAAACTCAATATTTAATCATTTTATGTAAAAAGAAAGATTGAGTTCTCTCATGGCTGAAATCGGACCAATGGGAGGGGGTATTTTCGAAAATTCGAAATATCTCCGTTACTAAACGTCGGATCGAAAACTTGTATAGAACCAATCTTATTGGAAATTAAATTTTTCAATACATATTGTCATATGCATTTGTTCTCTTTCTTGTATATTAACCGAGATATTTGTATTTTTATTAAGTAGGCGCGGATAACGGACGAGATGAGATCGGCTGATGTCGGCTCTAGTAGTGTACTTCCGTCGTAAATTAGTTCGGCCGTTTCCGTAACTGTTCGGCTCTCGGGAAATTGGTTTAGAGACTCGTTACGCGGGAAATCTGCTTATATTACGCAGCTCCTGCAATTTAATGTGTTCAATTGTATTAATAATTCTTTTGTTACTTAACTTTTGTCTACATATTTATAATATAAGCCAATAAACTACATATCATTCCTGGATTACGTTGTTGGGCTGATTTTCAGTTTCGGATAACTTATGACATTATGAAATTATGTAACCCTTTCAGCCTGAATAGAACGAAATAGATTTTACTTTCTCTTAGAACTCTTACTTATGGAATAATTTGGTGTGCATTTCACCGTAAATTCAAGTTTCCTTCATTATCACACTATCTGCTGATAGCTGCATCCTTAAATAGATGCACAATGCACATGTCCGATGCACTTTCTTCTCGACTCTTCCTGACAATTAGTTGCCTAACTGCCTCGAATGTTTATAGTTTTCTTTAGAGAGTCGATTTTTTACTTCCCGGTCGTTTCTGATAAAGCTTTTAAGGAACTCTCTCCGCTTCATGCTTCGTTTTATTTTATCATCATTTTTATGTTTCGGTTAGCTAATCAAAAAATAATGTTTGGAGCGCACTCTGAAAGCACTCTATGGGGGGGGGGGATTTTCTTTTCTGTACATCCCACCTATATTGGCATTATATGTGCATTTTGTCAAAACATTTAACAATTTTTATATAATAATATATACATATTAAAAATGTAAATTAGAACATGAAAATTAATCTTGACAAGAAAAAACAATAAGGAATACAATTAAATAACTAATAAAAATTACATAATATTAATATTATATTATCTTTTCCTCTCTCGGCTTAAGAATATCATAGGCTATTGCTTTTAATAAATTTAGGTGTTTTGAAAATAAAATATCAGGACTGATAGGCCATGCGGGAATATGAGTCTTTAACTGTCTTTGTATGTCTTGAGTCAGTCTACATTCATAAATCAGGTGGGTGAATGTCTGTTCAGTGTAACTGTCGCATTTACAAGTATTTGAGTCAGTAAGTTTGAATCTGTATAAGTAAGAGTTTGTATTTCCGTGTCCAGTTAGTATTTGTGTTAGATAAAATGTATGTTGGGATAGTGAGATATTGGTTTTTAAAACAGGGATATATAATTTTAGATGTAATCCTTTCTTTATCTGTTTGATTCCACAAATTAATACTTTTTTCTCTTAGTAAAGATTTTAACAGAGTTGGAGTTAAATTACCTCTTCGCTACTTTTAGAGGCACTTTTGGCGTGGATATCGACTATTTCATTGCCCATAATTCCTGCATGTGCCTTGACCCATTTGAAGTGAATGAAAGTCAGTCTGTTTTTTAATTGTGTTATATTATGGCGTATTTGTTCTATATGTTCGTCGTGGTTTTTCATGTTGTCTAGTTTGTGTAAAAGCATTTGACTGTCTGTGTGTAGTAGAATGTAAGTGTTTGGTGGCAAGACCATTTCATTTACATACTTCAGATCCTGTAAGACGGCAATAATTTCTGCCTGGTTATTAGAATAATGGTTGCCTAATTTAAATGTTTTACATTTTATAACATCAGTTTTATTTCCACAAAAATGATAAAGGCAGCGCCTGTATCCTGTCCATCCTTGTTACCGTCTGTGAAAATTGTTTATTAGTATGAGTGATTTGTATTTTCTGTAATAATTACAATGTCGGGTGTTAGTCCAGGATGTGTCCAATTCATGTAAGGTACCGGGTATTCTACTTCTGCTGCTGCTTTTTTGTTAGTAGTTTGATGTAGTTTTAGTATGTATTATTTGTCAGTATATTCATCCCCTATTCTAGTAATATATATATATATATATATATATATATATATATATATATATATATATATATATATTGAGGAGTTGGTCTCGTGCGGGGAGCCGCACCCTCACCATCATGCTGTGCTGGCCGATGGAATGCTGTAGCATTATTCAAGTTACTATTGGTTCATTAATACAAGACCTTCATCCAAGGCTAGCTCATACATCATCTCTGAGAATGTTGGTAGCATTCCATGCTCGCTACGTCAAGACGGAAATAGATATAGAAAAATCCGTCGAGCAGGGGCTGCGAAAACTAAGCAGATATCCCTCGTGAAGTTTAACAATAGATAAATCTGCATACAGGTAACAAAACTCCAGTGACTAAATAAAAACGGTAATAAGAAACCTTCCGACGGGAAGCCTCTGAAATGTAAACAAACAGCTCTGTCAACCTTAATTCTAGACCTGAAAGAAAAAACATTAATGAAATATATTTTTTATATAATACATTCGCTTTATTGAAAACTATTTACTAAAGCTAATACTGTATTTTTTAATGAATCAGAATAATTTTAATCTCAATTACCTAAATTTTAGTAATCCAAGAACAAAAGAAGAGAGGGAGGGGGGTTATTAACAGTACATATTTCTATATATCTCACAAAGTAGTTCATTGGAAGCAATATTCCATGTTTAACCATTTAATGAAGTGGTATATATATATATATATATAGTAAATTGAATTTGCAATAAGATTGTTTCATTTCAATTTTTCGATCAAACGTATAAAAATATTTCGAATTTTCGAAAATCCTCCCCTCTACCCCCCCTCCTGTTTCGATTTCAGCCGTTCATGAACTTGATCTTTATTTTTACATAAAACGACTAAATATCGAATATAATTGCGACGGCTAGAGTGGCAACAGACAAATATATATACAGTTCTGAACGAAAAAGTTCGCTGAAAGAAAAACAATTACTGAAATATATCATAATATAACACATTTATTGAAAACTATACATTACATCTTGTACTGTAATTAATAATGAATCAGAATACTTTTTAACTCAATCAATAAGGGGGGGGAGGTAACAAAAACTCATTATCTCGTATAAAAAAGGTCTCTTGAAAAAATACCAACCAATATAACCTTTAATATAAGGTGAATTAATACAAACGGTTATAACAAATCTTTTCGTCCCGGCGGAAACCATCTCAAAAAGAATAACTGATAAATATCAGAATATAACATATTAATTATATTGAAAACTATGTATTATATCTAGTACTGTAATTTATAATGAATCAGGATAATTTTTAACTCAGTCAATCAAATTCTAGAAGTACAAAAATTTAAAACGAGGGGGGGGGTCACCAGAACATATTTGCGTGTATCTCATATAATAAAGGTCTCTGGAAAACAATATTTAGTACTTAAACTTCGAATAATGTGGATTGTTATATTACAAACTATTGATATGTAACAGGAGTAGATGTGGGAGGTTTCTGAAACAAGAAAGTTCGAATAACTCGTTTAATACTTAAGTTAGCAAACATTTCATTAAGCAATACTTGTAGAAAATTTATAGTTTAACAAGTTTGTTCCACAATATTTCATGACCCGACTCATAACAATGGAGATACTTGGAATTTTCTAATCCCCCCATATCTAAACCTCCATTACTCCATGTCCGAAATTAGCCAATAACAAATATTATCTTTAGTGAAACGGCTAAATATCGAGTATGGTATAGATCAACTAAACATTTCCCAATGTAAGAAATAAATTGTACCATTTCTTTTATCACATTTCTCTTAATGTAGTTATTATCATTTTGCAAGTATTTTATGTAATTATAGGACCTACGTAAACTAAACCGATTTCCCACGTGAAGTTTTATAATAGGGAAATCCCCATAAGAGAGCAGAATAGTCCGAACTAGATATTGGTGGAAACTCACTAATACAACCAACATTAGCCAATCTCATCTCGTTCGTTATCCGCACACAGTTAATAAAAATGCAAATATCTGGGTTCATATTCAAGATAGAGAATAAATGTATATTACAATATTTATAGTAAATTTAATTTGCAATAAGATTGGTTCTGTGCAAGTTTTCGATGCGACTTATTGAAATGGAGGTATTTCTATTTTTCTAAAATCCTCCCTCTTAACCCTCCCTCCCACTGGTCCGATTTCAGCCATTAACGAACTTTATCTAACTTTTTATATAAAAAGTTAAATATCGATTTATTTTGGTGACAATCAAATCAAAATTGTGACCGCTAGAGCGTTAACAGACAAATATATATATATATATATATATATATGGTGTTGTTGTTGGAGTTTTGGTCAGTATTAGTGAAAAAATCTTAGTTTACTCCAATATTTTGAGAATATTTATTTTCTCTTCTTCAGCGCAAGACTAAAGATACTTAAAAACAATAGTACATAACTAGGATACTCCTAATGTAACCAAAAGTACTGCAGTTATGTACAATAGTTTCTAAGTATCTTTAATCTTGCCCTGAAGAAGAGAAAATAAATATTCTCGAAATATTGGAATAAACTAAAATTCTTTTCACCAACACTGACCAAAACTCCAACAACACCATATATATATATATATATATATATATATATATATATATATATAATATGAAACGGACCTCATTTTCGTCACCTCCTGAGTAGGATTGATGTATGTTAAAGGAAATCTGCTAAAAAGAAAATGTCAGGTACCCCACATTAACTCCTTTAAGTAGGCAGCCCAGATACTAGTGTTGAGTCAGCAGAGATCGGCAGTAGATCAGCTGTTTGGTTTCAAAATCAAAAGCACTTTGTCTAGAGAAAAGGCCGAAGTATCGAGTTCATTTTGAGTCGACTGATTTTAAAAATTGAAAAGCACAATCCGAGTTAGTCGAGAGCCACAAATGCTTGGCGAGTTCCAAATGGAATTTTAAATGAGACACCTGGCGAGTTTACCATTTGCCTTTGAATAAATGAGACAAAGCAAACATGGCTAGTTTTTGCGGCGAAGGATAAAGGATTTGGCTGATGATAGAGTGTTCTCTACATTGTTTACCGCACAGCAGAGGGATTGTAGCTAAAAGGAAGTGTATTTATCTACATTAAATGTTAACGATACATAACAGAATGCGTCAAACAGTGTTATTTAAAAAAAAAATATAACGTAATATTATACGAATTAATTTCTTTACATATTGTTGAATAGGCTTTTTATTTATATAATACATACGTCATGGAGTTAGCTCAAATTCCATAGATAAAATTTATCACTTTTAACAATTAATCGTAATATATTAATTATTTTAGAAGTTTGAATATATTCTGCAATGAAGTTTTATTTTCAATAATGAAAAAAGTCCGTCACGCAGGGACTGCGTAAACTAAGCAGATTTCCCACGTGAAGTTTTACAATAGAGAAATCTGCCTAATAACAACTGTAGTAGTAAGAAACCTCTAAACCTAAAACATTATTTAGGGCGTAATAACCAAGTAGGATCTAGCCCCAAAAAACAGTTAACCTAACCTCTAAACCTATTCACGAGGGACGAATAGTTATGGAAACGGCCGCTAGAGCTCTCGGCGGAAAGTCCGAACATAGCCTACTGGCGACCACACGCAGAATACAATTGCAAATATCTCGGTTAATATTCAAGATACATTATAAATGTATAGAACAATATTTATAGTAAATTGAATTTACAATAAGATGTATTTTATACAATTTTTCGATCCGACGCATAATAACGGAGATATTTTGAATTTTCAAAAATCCCTCTTCTAAACCCCCCCCCTCCCACTGGTCCGATTTCAGCCATTAACGAACTTGATCTTCCTTTTTACATAAAACGATTAAATTACGAGTTTAGTAACGATCAAACAAAAATTGCGACCGCTAGAGCGTTAACAGACAAATATATATATAATTTTGAACGGACCTCATTTTCGTCATCTCCTAGGTAGGATCGATGGACGTTTGAAGAAATTTTTCGAAACTCGCATCGTGAGTACGACCTCAATAGCTGATTTCCCTTAAGCTTGACGGATCATGCCATCTCTAAGAAACACACCTTCAATTTTGACAAAGAGAAGAAATAACACTAAACGAAAAATATATTACTCTGTTAACGCTCTAGCGGTTGAAAATTTTTGCCTGATCATTAGCAAACTCAGCATTTAAACGGGAGGGGGTTAGAGGGGAGGAGTTTCGGAAATTCGAAATACATCCGTTACTATACATCGGATTGTAAATTTGAACCAATATTATTGTAAATTAAATTTACTATAAATATTGTTATATACATTTATTATCTATCTTGAAAATTAACCGAGATATTTTCATTTTTATTAAGTGTGTGCGGATAACGGACGAGATGAGATCGGCTAACTTTTAGTTGTGAGTTTCCACCAAAAGCTGGTTTGGCTGTTTCCATGTCTGTTCCGTGAAATTTCTCTATTGTAAAACTTCTCAAGGGAAATCTGCTTAGTTTACGCAGCCCCTGCGTGACGGACCTTTTTTTTTTTTTTGCAAATTGATTACAAGCTTTGTAACTGATGAGAAACTTGTTCTGTCTCTCACTTTCAAAAGAAAATTTATCTGAACATAATTTGTTTTTTTTTTGTCGTACTTTATGACAATGTTTTATTTAGTACTTGAACATTGTTGATAATATTCATCTTTATCTTTAACATTTATTTTTAAAGAAAGAATATCATTTTTGAGTATTTATAAATTTGCCGAGTGCGTTAGAGAGCTTTACTCCTGAAAATGATAAGCTTTTTTTTCGAAATATTTGTGTTTCATAGCAAATGTGTTTCGTGGACCAATCGAAATAATGCACATTCACAAAAATGCATTTAATACAGAACTGGAAAAATTGTGGATTTTCTGTTTTTGCGTTGTTTTACAATTAATGGCTACGTTTTATTCTACAAGTGAAGTAGATCCTTGGTATTTGCTACTGGATGGCCTTGCTGAGTAGGAATTATTTAATATTAAAATGAAAAATAAAAAAACGGCTCATTTCCTCGGATACACGTGACTATGAAACCTGTGGAAGTCCTTTTAAACTAATGATCTAGATATAATTACAGTTAATGACTATCTCCGTTACGACCTTGCTCACTCTTGGCCGAGTTCCTTTCATTCTTCCAGTCTCAGCAATGTCGTATTCCTTCTGCATTTACATCTCAACTGTGCGCCCTTCATAAATATTGACGTAATACCCTTTTGCATAACAATTTTCCTGCATTCTGACATCACAGGCTGCGTTCTTTGCGTTCCAATCATTGCCTCATACTGATTCTATTATACTCGTGAATCCAAACTAATATTAGATGTTGTATAGTACACGGTATCTTGGGATTTGAAGGACAACAAGCAACAGGTGGTTCTATATTAAAATGACAGTTATCATAAGTTAGCCGTTATCATAAGGAAGACTTACTACTTTCGGATTCTTGAACCCCTAAACGCACGCAGTACTTGAATAAAGGGAAATGCCAAAGAAACAACCTGCGACAATACGTTTCAGAAGATATACCTTAAGAAAATAAATGTTTTAGTAGATATCTCTTAAGGAGATATCCGTTTTGGAATGTCTCCATATCGTAGATTTATTTATTTCTTAGAAGATATCCTTCGAAGAAATAACGCTTTAGAAGATACCTCTTACGGAAATATAAGTTTCAAATGATATCCTTCTAGGAAATATATGTTTTAAAAGATATATCTGAAGGAAATATACGTTTCAGAAGATATCCTTCAAGGAAATATACGTTTTAGAAGATATCTTTGAAGGAAATATACGCTTTAGAAGATATTTCATAAGAAAATACAAGTTTTAGAAGTAATCATTCAAGGAAATATACGTTGCAGAAGATATCCTTCAAGGAAATATACGTTTTAGAAGATATCTCTGAAGAAAATGTACGTTTCAGAAGATATCCTTCAAGGAAATATACGTTTTAGAAGATATCTCTGAAGGAAATATACGTTTCAGAAGATATATTTCAAGGAAATATACGGTTTAGAAGATATCCTTCAAGGAAATATACGCTTTAGAAGATATTTCATAAGAAAATACAAGTTTTAGAAGTAATCCTTCAAGGAAATATACGTTGCAGAAGATATCCTTCAAGGAAATATACGTTTTAGAAGATATCTCTGAAGAAAATGTACGTTTCAGAAGATATCATTCAAGGAAATATATGTTTTAGAAGATATCTCTATAAGAAATATATGTTTTAGAAGATATCATTCAAGGAAATATACACTTTAGAAGATATCCTTCTAGGAAATATACGTTTTAGAAGATATCTCTGAAGAAAATATACGCTTTAGAAGACATAGGAAGGTTCACGTTTTAGAAGTTATCCCGTAAGGAAATAATAGTTTTCGAAGATATTTCTTGAAGAAATATATGTTTTAGAAGATATCCATTCAACAAAATACAGTTTGTTTACCCTTGCCTTGCTTCTGATCTGTGATCTTTGCTTCACTATTTCTTATATTATTTATTTAAATGCAATGTTCCGCTTGCAGCAACAAAAAAACACAAATATATGTGTGTGTGTATATATATATATATATATATATATATATATATAGAGAGAGAGAGAGAGAGAGAGAGAGAGATTCTATAGAAGTGTCTATTTAAATTTCCTGAAATACTTACGGGATAAAATTATAAATTTGCTTATAGTAAATGACATAAAACCTAACCCCCGATATTTGAACGAGGGCTGTGGGTTGTGCCTAAAAATAAATGTTACAGTACATTCTGTATTTCAGTAGAAGCTCATTGGTATAAATATTTATCCGTTTGATATATTTTTCTATATATAGTTGCATATATGTTTTATTTTTGCGTCAGAACTAGTTAGGTGTAAGTAAGAGGTTTATTGAAGCCGTAGAGAGTTGTAAGATACTTAGGACAGGACCGCTACCCGATATTGGGCAAGGTTTCTTCTCGCACGTAAACCGTGCTAACACCAACATATTTATCCACAAGTAAGAACTACTACTTACTTCAATAATGGTTATGTAATTTTCCGACAGTAAAAGCTATCCTTCCGCTGTGAAGGCAAGTATTTTGGTCGATTGGTTTCCTTTTCACGGCTGATGAAGAAGCATGTTTTAGCAGAATTCCCTAAAGGCAAATCACCCATTGATATCGCACTCATGATTTCAAAAATGTCCTGTAGATTTAGGGAATATATGGAAAATCAGATCAGCAGGGAGTCATCCTGCCCATCGAAATATGCTTCTTGCAAGCACTGCCTCTACGATGGATATATATATATATATATATATATATATATATATATATATATATGGTGTTGTTGTTTTTTCGAGTTTTGGTCAGTGTTGGTGTAACATAATAGAAAATCAATAATTGTAACAACACACAATAACTTGTTGTAGCATAATAATTAATTAAACAACAATAACATTGTAACTTTAATATAACTTGAACATAGCTTTAACATAATATAACAATAACTGTGATAACATATAGCAATAACAAATGTAACATAATGAAATAACGATATTATACCAATTTTATTACTCCATAAAAATAGCTTTAATAAAAAAATAATATAAAATAATAACACATATCAATAGTTATAACATAGTTCAAAAAACAATATACTGTAGTAATACAAAAAATAAGGCAGTGAATAAGCCATTTATAACAAACTTGAGGTTATACTCAATACTCCTAATGTAAACAAAGGAACTACAGTGATGAACGATACTTTTTAAGTATCTTTAGTCTTGGTAAGTAGAATTAACACAAACACTATCTGTTACACTCTAATAACAATGTGCAATATATATAAAGTAGTACCTGTACTTTTTAGCCCTGAAGAAGGGAAAATAAATATTCTCGAAATATTGGAATGAACTAAGATTTTTTCACCCCAACACAGACCAAAACTCCAAAAAACAATAACACTATATATATATAAAATTGTAACCTCTGTCTGTACATTGATTTTTTTCGCGAAATTTCACGATAACTTTTCGTTTCACAGGTCACAGTCACCATATCTGCATTTTGTTTCTTTCGTGTATGTTTGTTTGTTTGTTACCTTTTCACGCATAAACGGCTGAACCGAATTTTATGAAAAGTGATATGTATATTACTACTAACCCAACTTAGACTTTAGTTTATATTAATTTTCTCTGAGACGAATAGGAGTGGGGGTTATAAGGGAAGCCTGATATTAAAAATAGTGATATTTCGTTTCCTATTGGTTTCTCAGAAAATATGAACATAACAAAAGTTGTTTATTTTGTTATTTGGAGTAACTTTTGTCATATACACTTTTGTCGTATACCTAAGTATAAATGAGTTATACGTTAAAACTTTAGCGGGCACTAACGGCTGAACCGAACTTAACAAAACTCGGTATGTCATTTATTATTATTATTATTTTAAAATTTTTAGGTTCGAAGGGAGGGGGGTTATAAGGGAGGCCTGAAATAAAAATTCACCATATTTACATGTATAAGAGACGGGAAATATAAAAATATCGAAGACTGTGAAGAATTATCGAACAAATAATTCTATTATTAGCAAATCACCGGAAACGACGGGTATCAATCCTAAACACTGGGACGGGTAAATGTCAAAATATTGTGCAATGTAAAGGCTGCTAAAAAATACCATCACCATTCAGCCTCAAATGAATTCCCGGGCGAAGCCGGGTATCTGAGCTAGTATATATATAACTATTGGTTTGCCATTCCAAATTGTAAAAACCATTGCACAGCTAAGAACCGTCAGGCAACTATTGTATAAAGTTTTCAATGAAAAATGTATACTATAATATTAATCCAAAAGAAATTTGCACTTTGTGTAATTTAAATATGAATGTGGGTATTTATCATATAATGCTTCATTGCCCTATTTACTCTCCATTCAGAGAACAGCATTTACCATTCATCAAACAGCCAGCTGATAATTCAATCATAATATTATAAATAGTGCAACTAGAAGTGTATATATATATATATATATATATATATATATATATATATATATATATATGTGTGTGGATTTTTAGATATTTAAGAAATAGTTTCAAACTTCGCGAATCTTATATGAGTTAACATTATCAAATTTCTCTTCTTCTCTTAATTGTTTTTTTTTTTTTAGCAGATTAAGGGGAAATCAGCTATTGAGGTCGTACTCATGACGCGAGTTTCGAAAAATTTCTTCAAATATCCATCGATCCTACCCAGGAGAGGACGAAAATGAGGTTCGTTTAAAACTGTATATATATATATATATATATATATATATATATATATATAGACATATATATATATATATATATATGTTTTCATTGATGATGAAAGGGAGGGGGGGGGGTTCAGAGGGGAGATTTTTCAAAAAATAGGAATATCTTCGTTATTATGCATCGGATTGAAAAATTGTATAGAACCAATCTTATTGCAAATTAAATTTACTATAAATATTGTTATATGCATTTATTCTCTATCTTGAACATTAACCGGGATATTTGCATTTGTAATCTGCGTGTGGTCACCATTAGGCTATGTTCGGACTTTCCGCCGAGAGCTCTGGCGGCCGTTTCTATAACTAGTCGTCCCTCGTGAATAGATTTAGAGGTTAGGTTAACTGTTTTGGGGGCTAGAAACTGTTTTGGGTTATTACGCCCTAAATAATGTTTTTTAGGTTTATAGGTTTCTTACTACTACAGCTGTTATTAGGCAGATTTCTCTATTGTAAAACTTCACGTGGGAAATCTGCTTAGTTTACGCAGCCCCTGCGTGATGGACTATTTATTATTTAGTACTGTTATACCTGTGTAGTTCAGTAAGAACAGGAACCAAGATTATGATAAGTTTAATAAAACTATTATGTTGACAATATAAAGTTTTAATATTAGATAAGCTAATAACATATAATGCCACTTGTTAGTTAAGATAATTCTAGAAATGTTAATGTAAATTCTAGTCAGTTATACTCAATTCTTGGGGCTCAGGTTAGCCATGTGAGTTAAAGCGTTGGCCTTAATTTCACATGGTAAACCTAGAGTGGCGAGTTCGATTCTCGCCTGGGCAAAGGAAATTATTTAGTGACGGAATTCATTAAATAACATCCTAAATCCCACTCTGGCTAGAAAAGGGTGATAACCTGTAGATAACTCGTCCCAATTAGCCTTAGTTGCAAAAAGTGGATGTTGATAAATAGTAGTAATAAAATAATACTCAATTCTAGTTTGTAATAATATGTATGTATGTATGTATATATATATATATATATATATATATATATATATATATATATATATATATATATATAAGCTATTGACATAGAAAAACTAACCACATTATATAAGGCCTACTCTTTGCTATAAAGAAAATCCTTGTAACCAATAAATAAAAAAAAAAAGTCCGTCACGCAGGGGCTGCGAAACTATGAAGATTTCCCATGTGAAGTTTAGCAATAGAGAAATCTGCATACTGGTAACACAAAACCACCCTGATTAAATACAAACGGTGATGAGAAATCTTTCAATTAACTAAAATAAGTTCCCAACTTCTAACAGCTTCTGAATTGTAAGAATAACTTATATTTTAATAACTCAAATTTTAGTAGTTCAAGAACTGAAGAAGGGGGGTGGCGGATGAACAGAACGTATTTGCATAAATCACACAAAGTAACCGAGGAAAGGTAAGGTTAGAAACGACAGGTAAGGTTAGAAGAGCTTCCACCTGAACCGAGTACTGGCGGAAATGGCCGAACTATACCCGACCACAGACTTCATAAAAATGCAAATATCTCGGTTAATATTCAAGATAGAGAATAAATGTATATAACAATATTTATAGTAAATTTAATTTGCAATAAGATTTAATTTGCAAGAAATCTGTACAATTTTTCGATCCAACGTATAGGAACGGAGATATTTTGAATTTTCGAATATCCTCCCCTCTAAACCCCCCCCTCCCCCTGTTCCGATTTCAGCCGTTATCGAACTTGTTCTTTCTTTTTACATAATTCGTCTAAATTTCGAGTTTGGTACCGATGAAACAAAAAATTGAGATCGCTAGAGCGGTAAAAGACAAATATATATATATATATATATATATATATATATATATATATATATATACCCCTAACCACCCCTCGTAGATATACAGTTTTGAACGGACTTTATTTTCGTCATCTACTAGGTAGGATCGATGGACATTTGAAGAAAAATTTCGAAAATTCCCTCATGAGTACAACCTCAATAGCTGATTTCCCTTAAGGGAGTGTCTGCTAATAAGCTAAATAAATAATATATATAAATTTCTTCCTTTTTTTTTTGTTTGGCATTTTGCCCGTTAACTTCTTCGAGCTGAACTCGACGGATTAGCGATCATAGTTTTTACTTTGTGAGTGAAGAAATTTTTAAACAATCGCGTCAAGAGTACAACCACAATACCTGATTTTCCTAAAGGGAAATCCGCTAAAAGTGTATCAATGGTCACTGCCAATGTTCGAGCTGGAAGTACATTGGCTTTTGGAAGAAACGCAGATTCCAAAGAAATTCTTTTAACTGGAATTGCGTTTCCTTCTGCAAGAATATCTCGCCAATTCCCAATCAATCGGTGCATAAAGCCCAATTAATGGTGCTATTTGGAGATTTTAATGATATCTGTGGCCGAATATTGCAATTAGCAATGCAATCTAGCAAATGGGCAAAACCAATTAAATTCCCTGCGCCCCCCCGCATAAAATATTAACTGATGAGCAACTTGGTCCCAGCTAAATTCAGTCGGCGGAGTTTTAATCGAACTTCCACGCCGGTCATTTATAAAAAATGTTTGGTTCAAAATGAAATTTGCTAATTCAACTGCAGAAAGTTATTTATTCCAGTCCGTTGAAATATTATATGAAATTTATTCCTGAGGAAAAAACATCTCAGTATTAAGTTATTCATTATTTTAAAAAGTTAAAATTTACCGATTGCTAGCACATAATGGGTATTTTTCGTTAGAAATCATTTGATATTGGTTTTGTTTGTTTGATTTTGGGAAAAAAACTTCGCGGTTATCAATGTCCAACACTCTTCAGACGGTATTTGAGTTTCCCAGTCATGGGAAGTCCCAGGCACACGCATGCTAGGCCTACTTTTATCTATATATATATATATAAAATTGTAACCTCTGTCTGTACATTGATTTTTTTCGCGAAATTTCACGATAACTTTTCGTTTCACATGTCATAGACACCATAACTGCATTTTGTTTCTTTGGTGTCTGTTTGTTTGTTTGTTTGTTTGTTTGTTTGTTACCTTTTCACGCATAAACGGCTGAACCGAATTTTATGAAACTTGGTATGTATATTACTACTAGCCCAACTTAGACTTTAGGCTATATTAATATTCTCTCAGACGAACAGGAGTGGGGGTTATAAGGGAGGCCTGAAATTAAAAATAGCGATATTTCGTTTCCTATTGGGGTTTCGGCAAAAGTGCACATAACAAAAGTTGTTTATTTTGTTATTTAGAGAAACTTTGGTTATATACACTATCGTCGTATACCGAAGTATAAAGACGTTATACGTTAAAAACTACTAATTCAAATATATGCAGAATACACAGGAAATGGGGAATATGACAATATGGAGGACAGAGAAGTCTTACATAAACAATTAACTTTATTATTAACAAATCCACAGAAACGACCGGTAATAACCCTAAACACTGGGACGGGTAAATATCAAAATAGTGTGCAAAGTAAAGTCTTACCAAAAAAATACTATCACCTTTCAGCCTCAAATGAATTCCCGGGCGAAGCCGGGTATCTGAGCTAGTATATATATATATATATATATATATATATATATATATATATATATATATATATATATATATGCATTAGAAATTAGTTAGTTAGAATTAGCGGCGATATGAGGGGAATTTCTGAAACGGTAGTAGGAATTACTAAGACATAACTAGCAACTAAGCCAGCTGATATATGTTGCGAGGGAGGTGAGAGATGAGATCTACAGGTGGCTCATCAATAATTTATAAGCCCTTTCGTCTCGAGGCACAGATTAGATCTGACAACGGAAGGACTTTACACAAAATGAAGTTTTCAAAGTGTCCACATTATAGACAAGGAATCAATACATGTTTGACTTATGTATCCGCTTTGTGAATGAATCAAATAGGAGTACAAATTTAATTAACATTTAAAAATAATATGCCTTAAAAAGTCCAAAGTGTGTTTGCTAACGATGAGTGTGTTAGTTATAATGCTTTAAAAGATTCAGAAGACGAGATGGATCAGTTTCAAATACTATCAGAAGTAGATTATCTAATGCTTCTCCAAAAATGAAAATATAATTTAATAAAAGAGCAAACAAACAGTCTCAGTCTTGGAAAAATTGAATATTAAAATACCCACAGCAGAACTGAATAATACACGTATTTTTATATACAAATTAAATGTCCTATAATTTTGTTATACACATTTATTCTCAATCTTAGCATTTATCTTATTCGGCTATTAACTGTTCGTGCAATTCCGCTGAAAGTAGTTCGGCTGTTTCCGTAACTGTCCGGCTCTCGTGAAATTGATTTGAAGACTAGTAAAAGCTTCTACTTTGGGAGATATATTCTCTAGTTCATGGACTATTAGAATTTGAGTGATCGTGATAACAATTATTCTGATTCATTATAAATTACAGCAGCTGATATAGTAAATAGTTTTCAATAAAATTAATATGTTACATTCTGATATATTGCAATAATAGTTTTTCTTTATGGTGAAGATTATGTCTATCTATCTGTTCATCTCTGAATGGTAGGCAGACCTATTTGTTTACAATTCAGACGCCTTCCACTGTTATCTTATTAAAATTAACTGAAAGATTTCTCATTCCCGTTTGTATTTATTCACCGTGGTATGTGTTACCAGTGTGCAGATTTATCTATTATTGAACTTCACGTGGGAAATCTGCTTAGTTTACACAACTCCTGCGTGATGAACATTTTTTTTAGCAGATTTCCCTTAAGGGAAATCTGCTATTGAGGTCGTACTCATGATGCGGGTTTCGAAAAATTTCTTCAAATGTCCATCGATCCTACCCAGGAGATGACGAAAACGAGGTCCGTTCAAAATTTTATATATATATATATATATATATATATATATATATATATATATATATATATATAACGCTCTAGCGGTCGCAATTTTTGTTTGATCTTTACCAAACTCGGAATTTAATCGTTTTATGTAAAAAGGAAGATCAAGTTCGTTCGTCACCAGTAGGCAATGTTCGGACTTTCCGCCGAGAGCTCTGGCGGCCGTTTCCATAACTATTCGTCCCTCGTGAATAGGTTTAGAGGTTAGGTTAACTGTTTTTTGGGGCTAGAAACTACTGGGTTATTACGCCCTAAATAATGTTTTGGGTTTAGAGGTTTCTTACTACTACAGTTGTTATTAGGCAGATTTCTCTATTGTAAAACTTCTCGTAGGAAATCTGCTTAGTTTACGCAGCCCCTGCGTGACGAACTTTTTTTAATTATCAGTGTATTATACATTAAGGACTAAAAATATGCAGTATTAACAATCGTGTAGAAAATCGTGTGATTATTGAGACTTCCAAAGCACTGACAAACTTTGCCAAATTACAGAAAAACAGCTATAATATACAAGAAAACGTAGAACGCGTTAATAATAACAAATATCTTATTAATACTATTATTTATCAACGCCCACTTTTTGAAACTATAGCTAAATGGGACATGTTATCAACAGGTTACCACCCTTCTATTTAGTGAGTTCGTCGCTAAATACATTTCACTTTTACCCAAGCAGGAATGGAGTTAACTCTAGGGTTGTTGTTTGTTGGCATAGCTATAGCGGTTGCAATTTTTGGCTGATCGTTACCAAACTCGACATTTAAACGTTTTATGTAAAAATGAAGATCAAATTCGTTAACGATAAAATCGGACAGGACCCCTCCCCCCAGCTCCGAAAAATCAAAATATCTCCGTTGTTATGCGTCAGATCGAAAAATTGTTTAAAGCCAATGTTATTGCGAATGTAATGTTTTATAAATATTGTCATGTAAGTTTCTTCAACATCTTGATTATTAGCTAAGATTTTTGAATTTTTTTAGTTTTCGGCTTTCAGTAATCACCCAATCCTACTCAAGCCATATTTAAAATAAGCTGTTGTATTATCGAGCCTATTATTTGAAGCCTAAATACCAAATATTGTTCTCATTGAACCTTCATGTATTGAGCTAAATACACTTGACGCACGTGCGTAATGTACGCGTGTCGCTCTTGGAAAATCTGCTTAGTTAACGAACCCCCTCTGTGACTGACTTTTATTTGTTGGTTTTAATAGTGGTATTGCTTTATTTTTTACATTTTTGTTTGTATAACTGTTTTATAATTGATTTTTCTTCTGTTATCGGGATATTTTATAGATTATTTTTATTTTTAGTTTCAGATTATGTCCCTTTTATTTTTAAGAATAATTAATACTCTCCGTGTTCTTAGCTTTTAGGGAATGTCTCAGAATTAATAAAAGATAATACTGATTAGAACGTTATTAATATTTTCTTTAAGTGTATTTATTTGTAGCGATATTAATTTATTTAGTGAAGGTTTATTTAGTTCCTTTATTAAAAAGTAAAAAAAAAAAGTACAGGAGCAATAAATTATGAAAAAAATTCAGGTGGAAGTCTGTTGGGCAATTTAAAAGTCTTTAATTAATTCCAGTCCGGGGGTAATTATTTGCTGAATTAGGGGCCCGAGTTAATTTTTTGTAATAAATCTCTATTAGTCAACCTCGAGTTGTTGCTGAGTTTTATCTCCGGGACGTGGCCGAGGCAAAATAAATAACTAATAGCTCGGTGCTTCGTTTCAAAGGGAGTTCATTTTCTCGGGGGATAGCTCATCCAGCGAGGTAGGACGCTGTTCTAATTGCTCTCAAGAACAAATACACTGTGTAGGCCTGCTAGGAGAGTTATTGTTTTGGGGCCTGTGTCATTTGTTGCGTTTCCTACGTCGTCCATCACTCTCTCTCTTTCTCTCTCTCTCTCTCTCTCTCTCTCTCTCTCTCTCTCTCTCTCTCTCTCTCTCTCTCTCTCTCTCTCTCTCTCTCTCTCTCTCTCTCTCTCTCCCTTCCACTCTCCTTCTCTCTCTCATTAGCAGCTGACGTCCATTTGTAATTTAGCCGGCGAGACGCCCCCCCCCCCCCCGGTTGAATTATATAGCCGGTGAGTATGACTCCCGCCGTCACAGGCTGTTCCCGCCAATGAGACACGTGTAGCCCGCCTTTCCATAGTTCATTAGCGCATTTCCCTCGTGGGGGAATATCTATCGAGCTCCTGTCTACTTAAGTACTCGACATATGTACCTCATCAAATTTTCGCCGATTCGGACTAACGGGTGGCGAATATCAGCTCAATATTCAAACTGTCATTTCACACATAGGCGAGCTCAACATTCAAGCAGTGAAACGCCACTAAAATTCACAAGTATATTTATTATACCTCCGTTTAACACGTTCAGCGTGGACTTCAAGTGGTTTATCCACAAGTGGGACACTTGACCCCAAGGTGCAACTATCCACAAGTACGGCACGGGGTCAATCGACCACGTACTTATGTCCCCTTTGAATGCGCTTCTACCACTCGAAAAATGAACTAAATAGCTATATTTAAACATTTTTTTTACTCTTAGGACGTCAAAAAATATATGGCAGTCGCAAGGCCGTGTTTTCATCAATTTTTTGTTACGTGAGTTAGAAATGAATTTACCTTACATTTTTCACCTTGTCGGGAACTTTTTTTCTCCTTTGTGTGATAATTTTGATGATCAAAGAAGGATTTTAATTTTTTTTATACATAAAGATAGGTGAATATGAATTAACTTTAAATTACGACACATTACAATAATATGACTATATGACCCCGTGCCGAACTTGAGCCCAAATACCACTCACCAGGCCGGCACGGGCTCATACAGCCCAGTGCATTTTTCAATGATATACGACGTATTTTTTGAATTTGAAATACCTAAACGTACTATTTCTAATTACATTTACTAGTACAAAGCAGAAACCGTCAAAGTATTTTTAGAGTATTTATCTTCAAAACCGACCCGTACCGGGAGACAGTTACGCACGGGGTCGTTTGACACCGTCCCGTACTTAACGTTTTAAGACGTATGATGTATTTATTCAAGAATATAAATGAGTGCCGCAACTACGGTGATTCACTCATCAATCAAATGTCAATCATAAAAGGAAATCAGAAAAAGTAAAAATAAATTGCCTCAAATGGACAATGGAAAAAAGGGATTCCTGAAATCTTTAGCATACCAAAGTCAATGTATTTCAGAAAACCCTCGTTTGCGAAATCTTGGGGGTAATGAAAATATCAATATTGTAGACAGCATATTTAAACACAAAAAAATACCAAAAACAAGATAAGAAAAAAAAAATACAATAAATACAAATGTATAGAGCCTACATTTGTAGTCCGTCACGCAGGGGCTGCGTAAACTAACCAGATTTCCATTAAAAAGCTGATGAGTAGAAGGAGTGGGGGTGGTGTGTGGTGGATGTTACTGAGGGATGAAAACAAGGAAGTAGAATAATGCGATTAGTGTTTGAGTGAGTCAATTTTAGCAGATTTCTCTTAAGTGAAATCAGCTATTGAGGTTGGACTCATAGCGCGATTTGCGAATCATTTCTCCAAATGACCATCGATCCTACCCAGGAGACGACGAAAATGAGAAAATGAGGTCCGTTCAAAACTATATATATATATAAAATTGTAACCTCTGCCTGTACATTGATTTTTTTCGCGAAATTTCACGATAACTTTTCGTTTCACATGTCATAGACACCATATCTGCATTTTGTTTCTTTCGTGTATGTTTGTTTGTTTGTTTGTTTGTTTGTTTGTTTGTTTGTTTGTTTGTTACCTTTTCACGCATAAACGGCTGAACCGAATTTTATGAAACTTGGTATGTATATTACTACTAACCCAACTTAGACTTTAGGCTATATTAATTTTCTCTGAGGCGAACAGGAGTGGGGGTTATAAGGGAAGCCTGAAATTAAAAATAGCGATATTTCGTTTTCTATTGGTTTTTCGGCAAATATGCACATAACAAAAGTTGTTTATTTTGTTATTTAGAGTAACTTTTGTTATATACACTTTTGTCGTATACCGAAGTTTAAAAGCGTTATACGCTAAAAATTATAGCGGGAGTCAACAATATTATTTGCCAAAAAAGACTCAACCGAACTAAATAAAACTCGGTATGTGTATTAGCAGTGAGGCCTACATTATAATAAGCCATACCAACATTTCTATGGACGGGCAGGAGTGGGGGTTATAAGGGAAGCCTGAAATTAAAAATAGCGATATTTCGTTTACTATTAGTTTTTCCGCAAATATAAACATAACAAAAGTTGTTTATTTTGTTATTTGGAGTAACTTTTGTTATATACACTTTTGTCGTATACCTAAGTATAAATGAGTTATACATTAAAACTTTAGCGGGAGCCAACTATGTTATTGGGCACTAACGGCTGAACCGAACTTAACAAAGCTCGGTATGTCAATTAGCATTAATTCTTCCATGATTATAAGTTATATTAAAATTTTTAGGTTCGAACGGGAGGGGGGTTATAAGGGAGGCCTGAAATAAAAATTCACCATATTTACATGTATAAGAGACGGGAAATATAAAAATATCGAAGACAGTGAAGCCTTATCGAACAAATATTCTATTATTAGCAAATCCACGGCAACGACGGGTATCAATCCTAAACACTGGGACGGGTAAATGTCAAAATATTGTGTCAAAATATGTAAAGCCTGCTAAAAAATACTATCACCATTCAGCCTCAAATGAATTCCCGGGCGAAGCCGGGTATCTGAGCTAGTATATATATATATATATATATATATATATATATATATATATATATATATATATATATATATATATATTTGGTGCCAAAATCGATGTTTAAACTTTTTATGTAAAACTAAAGTTCGTTAATGGCTGAAATCAGGCCAATGGGAGGGGGATTTCGAGGGGAGGATTTTTGAAAATTCGAAATATCTCCGTTACTATACGTTGGATCGACAACTTATATAGAATCAATCTTATTGCAAATTTAATTCACTATACATAGTGTTATATACATTTATTCCGTATCTTGAATATTAATAGAGATATTTGCATTTTTCTGTTTTCAGGTTCTGAGATGAGTCTAGTCGTGAGTTTCCGTCAAGAGCTAGTTCGGGCCATTCCTATAACTGTTCGGCTCTCTATTCTGAAATTTCTCTATTAGAAAACTTCACTTGGGAAATCTGCTTAGTTTACGCAACCCCTGTGTGACGGACTTTTTTATTATTTTGTTATCAGGAAACACATAATATTGCTCTAGATTGTGAGAATCTTGGAGATGAAGCTTAATACGCTTGGAGTACGGTTAACTGCTGTGTTGGTTTTCTTTCAGCAGATTTGAGATTGTACTCATGACGCGATTTTCAAAAATTTTCTTCAAATGCCCATCGATCCTACCCAGGAGATGACGAAAATGAGGTCCGTTCAAAACTGTATATATATTTGTCAGTTAACACTCTGTAGGTCACAATTTTGTTTGATCGTTACCAAACTTAATATTTAACAGTTTTTCGCAGAAATAAATATCAAGTTCGTTAACCGCTTAAATCGGACCAGGGGAAGGTGTGGGGGTGGGGGGTTTAGAACGGAGGAATTTCGAAAATTCAAAATATCTCCGTTATTATACGTCGTACCCTAAAAGTGTATAAAACTAATCTTATTACAAATGTAATGTTCTACGTGTTTTTATGTACGTTTTTTTCTTAACAACTATCGTGATTATTAACCTAGATATTTGCTTTTTTTTAGTTTTCTGCCTTCAGTAAACCCCCACTCCTTCTCATGTCATATTTACAATAAGGTGTTATATCGCGAATCATTTTTTTGAAGCTTAAATAGCAAATATCAGTTCACATTGAACTTTTATTTTTTGAGATCATTGCAAGTACGTAGCAGGACTTCTGCAATCCTTCATTTTGCTATGATTCGTTCATTATAACAGAATTATTCGAGAAATATATGTGAAGTTAAGATCTAAGATAGAGCTGAGTATAGTAATGCGTGTTATATCGTGCGTGATTATATATATGGGAGTTAACTGGCCTGTTTATTAGATAGCTAACTCAATTGGTAATATAGCTGCAGGGCTCCAGAGCGGGGTAAATAATTCAGGGAGGCCTAATGTGACAGCTCACTGGTTACCAACCCTCTTGGGGTTCCCCACCCCTACCATCTTACGGGGGGTGGATCTCAATTAGCCTTCTCCTTATAGATTCAATAAACTAAAAAAGCTTTCACGCAGGGGCTGCGTAAAATAAGCAGAATTTCCACGTGAAGTTTTACTCTCATCCGTTATCTGCCCAGATTTAATAAAAATGCAAATATCTCGGTTAATATTCAAGATAGAGGATAAATGTATATACTAATATTTATAGTAAATTTAATTTACAATAAGATTGATTCTATACAATGTTTCGATCCGACTTATAGTAACGGAAATATTTCGAATTTTAGATAATCCTCCCCTATGAACTCTCCCTCCCACTGGTCCGATTTCGGCCGTTAACAAACTTGATCATTCGTTTTACATAAAACGACTAAATATCGAGTTTGGTAACGATCAAACAAAAATTGCGATCGCTAGAGCGGTAACAGACAAGTATATATATATACATACATACAGTTTTGAACAGACCTCATTTTCGTCATATACTAGGTAGGATCGATGGACATTTGAAGAAAAAATTCGAAACTTCAGTCATGAGTACAACCTCAATAGCTGATTTCCCTTAAGGGAAATCTGCTAAAAGCTTTCACGCAGGGGCTGTGTAAAATAAGCAGCTTTCCCACTTCCTAGTATAACACACAACTGATTTCAGTTCAGCATATATTTCGAAAAAAAAATCCGACGAGTAGTTGGTGTCTATAAAATCTTAAGTGATGACGTCATTACACTAACTATTTGCATGTATCTCACATAATAAAGGTCCGTTGAAAGCAAAATTTGGGATTTAAGCTTGGAATGAGACGTTTTAGGATATATTCTCTTATTTGTGAAATGGGTGACATAAAGTTTGTGTTTACTGAAGGCTGGAAACTAAAAAGTGCTTATATCTCCATTAATATTGAAGATAAGAGGAAAATGTATATAACAAGATTTATAGAACTTTAAATTTGCAATAATATTGGTTCTATAACATTCTTAGATACGACATATAATAACGGGGATAATTTGAATTTTGGAAATATACCCCTCTAACCCTCCCCTCCCCCATTCCCACTGGTAAATTAAACATCGTCAGAGTTTAACTTTAATTGATTTTTTTTTTTTTTTTTTTTTACATTTCATTTATTAATTTTATTTTTAATTATCTTAGTTATTTTAATATTTTATTTCATTATTTTTTTTAATATTATGTTTGATTAGATGGTTGATTAACGTGTATATATTGTAAAATAAAAAAAAATGTATTTAAACATAATCATACATGTAATATGCTATGTGGCAATGGAACATGTATTCAAATAAATAACTCCTCATAGGGTTAATAACAGGAGAAAAAAAAAGCCCGTCACGCAGGGGCTGTGTAAACTAAGCAGATTTCCAACGTGAAGTTTTACAATAGAGAAATGTCACGTATGCCGAGAGTTAAGGAATCGACCAAGCTTTTGGTGGGGAAGCTCAGTTAGCCGCCCAGTTTTAATAAAAATGCAAATATCTCGGTTAATATTTAAGATAGAGAATAAATGTATAGAACAGTATTTATAGTAAATTTAATTTGCAATAAGATTGATTCTGTACTATTTTTCGATCTTTCGGAGATATTTCGAATTTTCGAAAATCCTCCCCTCTAAACCCCCCCCCCCTCACACTGGTCCGATTTCAGCCGTTAACGAACTTGATCTTTCTTTTTACATAAAATGACTAAATATCGAGTTTGGTCACGATCAAACAAAAATTGCGACCGCTAGAGCGGTAACAGACAAATATATATATGTATATATAAAGTTTTGATCGGACCTCATTTTCGTCATCTACTTGGTAGGATTGATAAACATTGGACGAACAATTTCGAAAATTCCGTCATGAGTACAACCTTAATAGCTGATTTCCCTTGAGGGAAATCCGCTAAAATGGCTACAACCTCCATAGGTGATTTCGTTAAGGAAAAAAAAGTAAATGCACTCTAAACGATTTAAGAACGATAACATTCAGATTGTATCCTTCTGATAGATATTTGTCTACAAAGTTTGTAATAAAATCGTGTCAGAGCCACGGCCAAACTGGATCTTCGTGAAGATTTGATTCCTTTTGTGTAAACATCTGCGTGGGTTTCTGTAAGAAAATAGAATACATAAATCTAGTCTATTCCCTGAATTTGGAGAAGGAAGAGAGAGAGAAAACATTTCCTGAGGGCAGTGTCTTGATATGATTTGACCCTCGCCTCAGGAACAGCATTCCGTGGCCAACACACGTAGCCCTCTCATAATAAACTATGTCCTGCCTCCTCCACTCTACTCCGCCAGGATACCAACAACCCAAATGAAATTTCCAACGGCCGCTTTATGGAAATCCTTTCTTTTAGCGCTTTTCTTTTTCGTAAAAAAAAAAAAAATGTTATTTATCAGGGTCCACTTTAGGAAAAGTTCCTATCGTGATTGGACAGACTACGAAATCCCACCAAAAATACTTCAGTAAATATGCTACTTTATTTATTAATGCCAGCTTTGTGCTACTGTACAAGCAGCTGTATAGATAAAATACCGCCAAGAAAGAAATTATGGGAAAGCACAGTTTTGCCAACGTTGATCTACGAACCAAGGAAATGAAAAAAGGCCAATAAGCAAAATCACAATAGAAAATTCCGTCACGCAGTGGCTGCGTAAACTAAGAAGATTTCCCACGTAAATTTTTGCAATAGAGAAATTTCACGAGAGTCAAGTAGTTAAGGAAACGGCCGAACTAGCTTTTGACGTGAAAGTCACTCGTCCTTTAGCCGCTCAGATTTAATAAAAATGAAAATATCTCGGTTAATATTCAAGATAGAGAATAAATGTATACAACAATATTTATAGTATATTTAATTCGCAATAAGATTGATTCTGCGCAATTTTTCTATCCGACGTATAGTAACGGAGTTATTTCGAAAATTCTTTCCTCTAAACCTCCCCTCCCACTGGCCCGATTTCAGCCGCTAACGAACTTCATCTTTATTTTTACATAAAACGACTAAATATCGAGTTTGGTAACGATCAAACAAAAATTGCGACCGCTAGAGCGGTAACAGACAAAAATATAAATATATATATACATATATACAGTTTTGATCGGACCTCATTTTCGTCATCTATTAGGTAGGATCGATGGACATTTGAAGAAAAAATTCGAAAATTCCGTCATGAGTACAACCTCAATAGCTGATTTACCTCAGGGGAAATCTGCTAAAACTCAGAGATGTTGTGAGGAAAATGGAGCGCTGAATACTACACATCGCCAAGAGAGATAAAAGATCCAGTAAGTGGATTAGAAATAAGACTAAATTCCATGTTATGAAACTTTGTTTGCACGAAAAGTATATCATCCGTAACACAATACTATTTTTTTCTCGTGCTGAACTACGATTCGAAGAGGTAAAATAACCTCTTGAAACAAACCGACATTTATAATTCTCAACGAATATTGTTAAAACGGAAATTTATACAAACAAATTTTCGTATGATAGTTCGTATGAATGAAGTTTGCGCGTAAAACAATAAAGGTGTTCTTGACTTATTTTTGAAAAATGTGATCGGAATACAACATTATTATATACGGTTGAATTTGTCATTAAATATTCTATATGATTCATTATAAAAGAAAATTTTTAAAATTTAGAAACTGAAGGAGGAAAGAATAATTTTGAAAAATATGACATTATTAAAAAAAATCTGATTGCTCAGTTATAAAGTACACTGAAAACAGTGAAACTATCATATATATTTCCGATTTAGCAATATTTGCTCTGAAATATAAAACCCGATTTTTATCACAAAAAAATAGAATTGTTACAACTAGTTTTGCAGCAAATTTAGTCTCCTATAAGTCTTGAAAATGACCAATTTCTTCTTATTAGAGTTTCAAAAAACTGTACAGATATAGTTTTGTTTATTTTGAAAAGATCATTAAATTACTTTCTTTTTTTATCAGATTTATTGGAAGGAAGATATGGAACATTACATTGTAATGGCATCATTATTAAAAGAAGTACTTGAAATTTCCTTCAAGTCGTTTATACTGACGTCGGCGAGGAAGTCATCTGTTGCATACATCAGATTGGTCTCGAATGCCTACTTGTCACTTAACACAATAGCAGTCGTAATTTTGGTTTTGTCGTTACGAATATTTAAAACTAAAGATCAAGTTTGTCAACGGCTTACATCAGATAGAGGAGGGGTTTTACACAAGGGAAATTGAAAATTCTTAGTACTCAGAGGAAAACTTCCTAAGGCTAACTAACTTTTATTCCTGTTTATAAGACTTTTAGCAGATTTCCCTTTAGGGAAATCAGCTATTGAGGTCGTACTCATGACGGGAGTTTCAAAAAATTTCTTCAAATGTCCATCGATCCCTACCCAGGAGATGACGAAAATGAGGTCCGTTCAAAATTATATATATATATATATATATATATATATATATATATATATATATATATATATATATATATATTTGTCTGTTAACGCTCTAGCGGTCGAAATTTTTGTTTGATCGTTACGAAACTCGATATTTAACCGTTTTATGTAAAAAGACAGATCAAGTTCGTTAATGGCTGAAATCGTACCAGTGGGAGGGGGGGTTTAAAGGGGAGGATTTTCGAAAATTCGAAATATCTCCGGTATTATGCATCGGATCGAAAAATTGTATAGGACCAATCTTATTGCAAATTAAATTTACTATAAATATTGTTATATTCACTTATATTATTATTATTATATTCTCTATCTTGAATATTAACCGAGAAATTTGCATTTTTATGAAGTCTGTGGTCGGGCGTTGTTCGGGTTAGTTCGGCCGTTTTCGTAAGTCGGCTCTGGCGGAAGCTTCTAACCTAACCTGTAGTTTCTAATCCGCCCCCCCTTCTTTAGTTCTTGGACTACTAAAATTTGAGTTATTAAAATATAAATTATTCTTACAATTCAGAAGCCGTTTCAGTTTGGAGTTTATTAAAATTAACTGAAAGATTTCTCATTACCGTTTGTATTTACTTATGGTGGTGTTGCGTTACCAGTATGCAGATTTCTCTATTGCTAAACTTCACGTGGGAAATCTGCTTAGTTTACGCAGCCCCTGCGTGACGGACTTTTTACTGAAGAAGATATAGAGGAGAAACGCTAGTGAGACAAGAAAATCAGCAGACCTATAATGTTCCAGCACAGGACTTTTTCTGAGCAATTCAAAATCAACTTGTAGAAATACCTTGTGTCCATCAAGGCAATCATAATTGTTATAATGTAATTTCTAGTTTATATAAGCGGAAGTATAAAAATATATTTTTCTATCATTGCAATGGCGTTAACAAGAGATATCGGCTCGGAGTATTGACTGGTCGGGAAAGCTGTGTTAATAAGCGGAAAAGCGTCGGTAAGATTTCCATTGGTTTCACTTTTCTCGTCAATAAACAAAAGGGAAAATCCTTTATTGATGGATTCGGCACTGACTGTTAGCCGATGTCTTGGGTGTGGGCAAGAGCCGGAAGAGGAACTGTAGCCCAGGCTTACCTCACCAGCTGACCGTACTTCCGTCATAATATGACTGACCGATGACAAGGGGCCGAAATAGGCCGTTCTAGACGTGACTCTCACTACTCCGGGGCTGGTTGTCAAAAAGTCGTATTTCTATCACGTCTCCAGGTAAAAGGAAAAGTCCGTCACGGAGAAGCTGCGTCACCTAAACAGATTTCCCACTTGTGATAGGTATTTGCATTTATCACAAAAATTAAAAGTTCAATGAGAACAATATTTGGTATTTATGCTTCAAATAAAGTGATTCATAATATAACAGCTTATTGTAAATATGACCCGAGTAGGAGAAGTTTACTGAGTGCCGAAAACTATAGTATTCAAATATCTCGGTTAATAATCGAGATAATGAAAATACCTACATAACAACATTTTCAATAAGATTAATTCTATACAATTGTTCGATCCGAAGATTAATAACGAAGATTAAGAATTTTCGGAATTACTTTCCTTTAACCCCCCCCCCCCTCGCTGTTCCAATTTCTGCCATTAACGAAATAGATCTTTCTTTTTACATAAAACGGTTAAATATCGAGTTTGGTTACGTTTAAACCAAAATAGCGACTGCTAGACACACACACACACACACACACACACACACACACACACACACACACACACACACACACACACAATTTTGAACGTACCTCATTTTTGTCGTCGACTAGGTAGGATCGATGGACATTTGAAGAAAAAATTTGAAAATCGCGTCCCTAGTACGACCTCAATAGCTGATTTCCCCGAAGGGAAATCTGTTAAATTCCCATAACGCAGGGGCTGCGTAAACTAAGCAGATTTCCCTCGTTCTGGGATAGACATGCTGAAGGTCCCAACTTTATTATCAACTCTCCATTTCTCCCGTAATAGGGATCCTATGTAAACAGAAATCGGAATTCCAGCTGATGTTTATAGCGACACAGCTACTCAGTAGTAGTGCAGCTTTACTGAGATTTAATACTGAAAAAGGCCCACTCGTATGGACTAGAAGTCATCCCCGTCACGTTTACAGTGTCCAACGCTCAAGAGAGTTAGTTTGATACAATTTCTATACAAACAAAGAAAAAAATCGGGCCACGGAATATTGAAGACGTGAAAAAAATCAGATTGGTAATAAATTCAATTTCAGTAGCAGAAATACGCAGTGCCAAAAGGGATTTCAGATACTGACTTTTGAATTGCATAATTGAGGAAGGACGCATTTTTTTGAATTCATTCAAGAATATTTTTTGCGTTATGTCGTTGTAAATACTTTTCTTCTTATTTCAGAATCCATTCCATTTTCCGTATACTTGGTTCAAAGATAATTTTGTTTCAAACAACTTTAATTTCGCAGGATTTTTTTTTTGCTGTTTCTGAAATAAAGATCTGTGCATTTTACGGCTAAAGGATGCGAAAAAACGAAAATTCTCCTATATAAACTCGTTTTAGAATTTGATTTTCTTCCGTCATAAAAAGTATGATATTCCTTTGGAAATTCCAAAGAGGAGGTTGGACGAAGACTGAAAACATTCTTCAGGTGTCACATGCATGTCTCAACAATTCTCAGACTTTTATTAATACTATTGGCGATTGGCACCCTGTATGTATATATATATATATATATATATATATATATATATGTGTGTGTGTGTGTGTGTGTGTGTGTGTGTGTGTGTGTGTGTGTGTGTGTGTTCGATTTCGGGCGAACGCCATTTTGCTCAGATCATAGGCAGAATCTATCGGCATTAAAGTAAATCTGTATATATGGAGGGTAGGTGATGACAGGTCAGCGGCGAGGGAAATCTGCTTAGCTGACGCAGGCGTCCACGTCAGACTAACTCATTTCCAGCACTTCGAACTGTGTAGATCTGTGAGAGAGTAGTATAGCCGATAATTCATGAGATAGCTAGCTGTTAGCTGAGCCGTGACACTGCATGTATCTGACTCTTGGGATAACGGGCTCGGAGAGAAAATGTCAAAGGTGCCCTGACTCCTTTCTAGTCAACAATGTCATTGTTGGTCATCACTATGAACAGGCAATGTGCTCCAACCACCGAAATATAGAGGCCGCCATAGAGGCAGCTCTATCTCAGCAAATAGGCCCGTTGTTCCTTTCAAGCCGGCTTGGAAAAGCTGTTTCCCAGTTTTCACTAAAGGCGAGACGTGCATGAGCCTAACAAATTTCCCGCGCGAAGGAACGACACACAGACTACGTCATCAGTACATTCAATTCCCTATTTAATGTTAGCATATACACAGCTGAGCTAGTAGCTCTGACGCTAGCCTTGCAAAATATACCCCAAAGCAGTAGTCCCCAAAGTATAGTATTTTAGGCAAGATACCCCTTTTCAAAAATGAACTGATACATCAGAGCTAAATTACTTTATCCTAAATCTAGTTTTTAGCAGATTTCACGGAAATCAGCTCATTGACGTTGTACTCATGACGCGAGTATTGAAAAATTTCCTGAAATGTCCATCGATCCTACCCAGGAGATGACGAAAATGAGGTCCGTTCCAAATTTTATATATATATATATATATATATATATATATATATATATATATATATATATATATATATATATATATATATATATATATATATATATATATATATATATATATATATATATATCTTAATATATATAAATCTCCTGTCACGATGTTTGTCCGCGATGGACTCCTAAACTACTTAACCGATTTTAAATTAAATTGGCACACCGTGAGCAGTCTGGTCCAACTTGAGAGATAGGCTATATTAATTTTCTCTGAGACGAACAGGAGTGGGGGTTATAAGGGAGGCCTGAAATTAAAAGTCGCGATATTTCGTTTTCTATTGGTTTTTTCGCAAATGTGCACATAACAAAAGTTGTTTATTTTGTTATTTAGAGTAACTTTTGTCATAAACACTTTTATCGTATTCCGAAGTTTTAATGAGTTATACGCTTATGACTATAGCGGGAGTCAACAATATTATTTGGGACAAAAGACCCAACCGAAATAAATAAAACTCGATATGTGAATTGGCACTAACGCCTACCTTATAATAACCATACTAACATTTCTAGGGACGGGCAGGAGTGGGGGTTATAAGGAAGGCCTGAAATTAAAAATAGTGATATTTCGTTTGTATTGGGGTTTCGGCAAATATGCACATTACAAAAGTTGTTTAATTTGCTGTTTAGAGTAACTTTTGTTATATACACTTTTTTCGTATACCGAATTATAAACGAGATATACGCTAAAAATTATAGCGGGAGTCAACAATTTTATTTGACACGAAAGACTCAACAGAACAAAATAAAACACTCAGTATGTGTATTAGCACTAACACCTTCTTTATAATAAGCCATACTATTTCTAGGGACAGGCAGGAGTGGGGGTTATAAGGGAGACCTGAAATTAAAAATATTAATATTTCGTTTCCTATTGTAGTTTCGGCAAATATGCACATAACAAAAGTTGTTTATTTTGTTATTTAGAGAAATTTGCTCAAGAATTCATTTCAATATGAACTACCAGGTACCTCACCTGGAAAAATTAATTCAAATTTATGTTAATATTTAGTCCATAATAATTCAAATCTATGCATATTGCACAGGAAGAGGGAAAGATAACAATATGGAGGTCAGTGAAGTATTACATCAAAAATTAATTTTATTATTAAAAAAACGACAGAAACGTCGTGTATTAACCCTAAACACTGGGACGGTTAAAGGTCAAAATCTTGTGCAAAATAAAGCCTTGCCAAAAAAAATACCATCAACATTCATTCTCAAATGAATTCCCGAGCGAAGCCGAGTATCTGAGCTAGTATATATATATATATACACATATACATATGTCAGTTAACGCTCTAGCGGTCGCAATTTTTGTATGGTCTTTACCAAACGTCATATTTAACCGTTTTATGTAAAAAGAAAGATCAAGTTCGTTAATGGCTGAAATCGGACTAGTGAGAGGGGGGATTTTCGAAAATTCGAAATATCTCCGTTATTATGCGTTGTATAGAATCAATCTTATTGCAAATTAAATTTACTATAAATATTGTTCTATACATTTATTCTCTATCTTGAATATTAACCGAGATATTTGCATTTGTATTGTGTGTGTGGGCGGCAGTAGACGGCTATGGTCGGTACTTTCCGTCGAGAGCTAGTTCAGCCGTTTCCGTAACTGTTCGTACCTCGTGAATAGGTTTAGAGATTCCTTATTACTACTGTTATTATTAGGTAGATTTCTCTATTGTATAACTTTACGTGGGAAATCTGCTTAGTTTACGCAGCCACTGTGTGACGGACATTTTTTGCTTAGAAATAGAAAATATATTTTGGGAAGAAATCAATAGTGTACCAGCAGGTAAGGAATGTGCTTGGTGTACGCAGCCCCTGCGCCACTGACATTTTCTAATATATTTTTCATTCAATCAAGAGTTTTGTGTTGTATAAATAATCTAAAACATACAAATGAAACATGTTAATCAATATTTCCTCGAAATATCAGTCTGATTAAAGTAATTATTTGCCAGAAGGGATTTTATTAACATTATATTAATTAGGGATAATAATTAAAGAACATGAAAATGCTTTTGATCTCTTATAATTTAATTACAGCCGTACAATATGTACCGTTGAGGTAATTGAAGTCAGTCCAGTGTTTACTTGGATTAAATTAATGTAACTCGTATTTCAAATTGTTTACTCAACCAATCCATTCCATATTGCAGTCAGCTGTTTACATATACACCAAGTTAATTACATACAGTCCAGCCTTTTGTTCCCAATATCTAAACCCTCTAATTATTTTATCAATCTATGACAATATAAACATATTTATATTAAACAATATCGTATATATATATATATATATATATATATATATTATTTGTTTCCTTCCTATAGTAACCCTATAAGAAGGCCGTTTATTAGTTTCTGCATGTCCCATGCAAGTTAGCATATCACATGCATTTGTAGTGTGTTACAATTAATTTATACATAAATTATTTCAAAAGTATGACATATATATATATAAAGAATTAACAATAACAAAGTTAAAAGCAAAGAAGCAAAGTAAAAACATATAAAGAGAAGATTATCTTAAAAAGAAGAAAGAGAAAAGAAATAATGAATATCCTATAAATATTTTAAGTATTGTAGTTGTATCAGCTGCAATAAGTATTCAACCGATTAATAGTATCAAAAGCATGTTCTGCAAATATTTTAAAAGCATTATTATATTTTAAAAGTAACCTGTCTTCTTCTATTCGAAATTTGCCATTTTTTTGTTTTGTTTTAGTTTTTGTCGTTCGTTAGTCAGTAGTCTGCAATCGTAATTATATTAATTGTTGACTCGTTTGTGGAATTGAGTAATCACAGGGGCAAGCCTTGTTATTGTTATTGTATTCTAGCTAATATATATATATATATATATATACACATATATATATACACATATATATTACATAAAAAATTCCGCAGGGCTGCGTAAACTAAGTAAATTTCCCATGTGAAGTTTTACAATAGAGAAATCTGCATACTGGTAACACAACACCACCGTGAGTAAATAGAAACGGTAATGAGAAATCTTTCAGTTAATTTTAATAAGCTCCCAACAGAAACGGCTTCTGAATTGTAAAAACACAGATGCCAACCACTCAAAGTTGAACAGATAGATAGACATATTCTTCATCGGATATAAAAACAATTACTGAAATATATCTGAATATAACATATTAATTTTATTGAAAACTATTTACTATATCTAGTACTGTAATTTATAATGAATCAGAATAATTATTATCTCAATTAATCAAATTTTAGTAGTCCAAGAACATAAAAAGGGGAGGAGGTTATCAACGGAACGTATATGCCTGTATTTCACAAAGGAGAAGCTTATACGAGTTTCTAAAACAATTTCACGAGAGCCGAACAGTTACGGAAACGGCCGAAGTAACTTTCGACGGAATCTCACGAACAGAACCGTCATAGCCGATCTCATCTCGTCCAATATCTGCACACACTTAGTAAAAATTGAAAAATCTCAGTTAAAATTCAAGATAGAGAATAAATGTATATACCAATATTTATAGTTCCTTTATTTTGCAATAAGATTGGTTCTGTGCAATTTTTCCATCCGACGCATAGCAACGGAGATATTTCGAAAATCCCCCTTAGCCAGATTTCAGCCATTAACGACCTTGATCTTCTTTTTTTTAAAAAAAAGAACAATTTAATATCAAGTTTGGTAATTATCAAACAAAAATTGTGTATAGCTTTGAACGGACCTCAATTCCTTCATCTGCTGACTGGGTAGAATTGATGGAAGATTGAAAAAATCTTTCGAAAATCGCCTTAAGGAAAATCTGCTAAAAGAACAGCATCCGATAGAACACTATGGTTGCAACTACAGGTGGAGCTACATTACATCAGGTATGGGCAACCTTTGGCATGTTGCCGGCCAAACTTTAGTGTGCAGATGCGTTCGTAGGCCGCTTTTAATAGTCGTACATTTTAAAGTAGTATTCATAATTTTTAACTATAGATATCATACATGAAATTATAACGACAATGTAATTATAATACAATTTATTAAAATATCAAAATGAAATGAGAAAATAGGTTCAACATAATAATTGAATCATAAGATATGGGATTATTACAAACAACAAAAGTTAAATAGCTACACCGAAATAAATGAGACACTTGAGCTTGAATTTGGGAAACTAATCCATCGATGTTTGCATTAATTCCACTGATACAAAGCGAAAAGAATTTTCCAAATTATCGTCAGTCAGCCTTGAATGATGTTTTGATTTATCAACTTTCATCATTGAAAAGAACTGTTGGCATTTATAAGTACTGCCAAACGCACAAATCTCTCATTTGGAGTAAGTAGTGTAATATTTTTGTTTAATTGGGTTTTTCAAAATGTTTCACGGTCCAGATCAAACCTTATAGCGGGCCGGTGGTTCCCTACATATGCTTTAGATCATGATAATGCATTTATATGCTGTGTATGTATTATAGTTATTGAATGTGAGTTGTGCCTGAGGCTGTTTATTATATTGCAAGTTCCTGATGAGTGAGTATTGATGTATCTAGGTAGAATATGCGATGATTAAATCCATGATGAGGTAGGCATTTCATCATCAAGCCTCACCTCTCCATTAACAGGTTCATATCACTCATCTTGATAGCTTATCATCATATCCGGGAGGGTAACCTCATAATTATCTCTTGATGAGTTATAGACCGCTGAGCTAAGTTTTAATTTGATGGTAGTCGTCACCGAGAAACTATTCGAAATGTTTCGTGTTTACAATACTTCTTCAAGGATGTACGAAGCAATAGCACTTAACGTCAAGCAGGTGCTGCGTTAACTAAGCAGAATCCCACTTGTGCCAGATATTTGCATTAATCTCAAAAATTAAAAGTTCTATGAGAACAATATTTGGTAAACAAAGCTTCAAATAAAGTCCTTCATGATAGTACAGCTTATTGTTAATGTGATGTAAGGAGGAGTGGGGGTTTACTGAAGGCTTAAATCTAAAAAATATTAATATTGAAGATAGAGAAAACATGTTTATAACTACATTGATAGAACATTGCATTTGCAATAATATTGGTTCTATAGAATTTTTCGATAAGAAGTATAATAACGGATATATTTGGAATGTTCGAAATTTACCACCTATAATTTCTAATATTTCAGTCGTTAACGAACTTGATGGGACCGATCGAACCAAAATTGCGAGAACTAGAGCGGTAACAGACAAATATATATAATGAAGGAAGATGTTACTTATTTAAGAGAATTTAAACAAGGAATAAAGAAATGGAAGTATAAAGTTGATAGAATTATTAACATTGAATGTTACAGTCCAGTCAGCGCTACGATGCCAGGGATTGACTTTGAAATAACGGTAAACATTTTGACATGAATGTAAGCGATATTAGAAATGCATTCCTAAACAAAACGTCTATCGTTGCTGTCTCGTTTGATATCATAAAAGGCTTTTGATACAGTTCGGCGAGAAACTATTATACAAAATCTCTATGAATGGGGTATTGGAGAAACATTTATGACATTTGTTAAAAATTTTCTATCGAATAGAACATTTAGAGTAAACATTTTTCACACTTATTCCAGTAGATATGCACAGGAAAATGGAATTCCCCAAGGATGTGTTTTATGGACCACCCTTTTCTTAATTGCTATAGACAGCGTTCGCAATATAATATCTAACAGTCTATAGTGTTATCTGTATGTAGATAACCCGTTTATTTACAGTTGCACACGCGCAATTGAACACGCAGCACAACTTCTTCAGGATACCTTTTACAGTTTAGAAGAATTGAGTCGTAGGAATGGCTCAAATTCTTATCTCATGAGACAAAAGCAATTATTTTCTTTAAGAAAAGAAATCTTCCTTCAGTAAACCTAACTCTTAACAATATTCCAATCCATGTGGCTAATAACATAAGAATATTAGGTCTAATCTTCGACTCCAAGTTAACATGGACCACTCACATGAAAGAAATCATTCATAGATGTAGCAAATCTCTGAATCTCTTAAGGATTTTGATTAATACAAATTGAGGAGCTGACAGAAGTGCAATGCTCACATTTTACAGGACATACACAAGGTCAATTCTGGATTTCGGTTGCATAGCTCACTCATCTGCCAGGAAAAGCAATTTTTAGGGTTACTACGGTGGAAATAAATAAAAAAACACACACACACACACACACACACACACACATATATATATATATATATATATATATATATATATATATATATATATATATATTAAATGTCAAAAATTACCCCTGTGACAGAACGAGTGAACAGACTATAGACCAGCTCATCTACACTTGCACACTGACTACACAGTTACGAAACACTCCAACAAACACTTCTCAAAAAACAAATACCAATGGCTAATATATGAAGAAAAGTTTGTTTAAAAAACATCCATTTTTCTAAATGCTTAATAGAACACAGCAGACATTTCAAACATTTTACTTAAGGAATAATATTTTACGTCTCCCGTACCATTTATTTTTACCTACATCAAGAATAATGCAATAGAATGAGCGGCATAACTTTCATAATGAAGTCAAATTAATATGTTATTGGGTTGATTTACTTTATTCTTATTACGCGTTTTAATTTTTCATCACTTTAATTGTTTGTTCTTTCTTTATATATATATATATATATATATATATATATATATACTAGCTCAGATACCCGGCTTCGCCCGGGAATTGATTTGAGGCTGAATGATGATGGTATTTTTTTGGCAAGGCTTTACTTTGCACAATATTTTAACATTTACCCGTCCCAGTGTTTAGGGCTAATACCCGTCGTTTCTGTGGATTTTTTAATAATACAATTTGTATATTCAGGCCTCCCTTATAACCCCGACTCCTGTCCGTTCCTAGAAATGTTAGTATGGCTTATTATAAGGATGGCGTTAGTGCTAATATACATACCGAGTGTTTTATTTAGTTCGGTAGAGTCTTTTGTGCCAAATAAAATTGTTGACTCCCGCTATAATTTGTAGCGTATAACGCCTTTATACTTCGGTATACGACGATAGTGTATATAGAAAAAGTTTCTCTAAATAACAAAATAAACAACTTTTGTTATGTGCATATTTGCCGACATTGCAATAGGAAACGAAATACCACTATTATTAATTTCAGGCCTTCCTTATAACCCCCACTCCTGCCCGTCCCTAGAAATGTTAGTATGGCTTATTATGAGGAAGACGTTAGTGGTAATTCACATAACGAGTTTGGTTTAGTTCGGTTGAGTCTTTTCTGCCAAATAAAATTGTGGACTCGCGCTATAGTTTTTAGCGTATAACTCATTTATACTTCCGTATACGGCAAAAGTGCATATAACAAAAGTTACTGTAAATAACAAAATAAACAACTCTTGTTATGTGCATATTTGCTGAAAAACCATAGGAAACGAAATATCGCTATTTTTAATTTCAGGCTTCCATTATAACCCCCACTCCTCTTCGTCTCAGAGGATATTAATATAGCCTAAAGTCTAAGTTGGGTTAGTAGTAATATACATACCAAGTTTCATAAAATTCGGTTCAGCCGTTTATGCGTGAAAAGGTAACAAACACACGCCAAAGAAACTAAATGCAGTTATGGTGTCTATGACATGTGAAACGAAAAGTTATCGTGAAAATTCGCGAAAAAATCAATGCACAGACAGAGGTTACAATTTTATATATATATATATATATATATATATATATATATATATATATATATATATATATATATATATATATATATATATATAAATTTTTTTTGTTTCCTTTTTCTTTTTCTTTTAATTTCAACAATAAATGTATGAACTAAATTTCTAGTATACAAAATCATGATGTATTATGAACATACTTGTTATATACTATCATAGTATGGTTGATGTAGTAAATAAACGCCCTCTGTGCGTGGGTAATGTGCAAAGGAATATATATATATATATATATATATATATATATATATATATATATATATATATATATATGTGTGTGTGTGTGTGTGTGTGTGTGTGTGTGTGTGTGTGTACATAACCACATTTCAATTTGATGAGAGTGTATTTTATTGGGCAAATGTTATTATAAGCCCATATACATGTCGGCCATCTGGTTGAGGAGCAGCGTCGGCATACGCCCTGACATATGTTCCCTGGCTGATAACATCTAGCCATGTCTTATCACTATATCACGTGTCAGCATTTCAGCTCACGTGACTCAGGTCGTTTGTTTAGTTCTCTCATAACTTCTGACCACAATCTCTGATATGTTTAATTAACACATTGTCAATAGTACATGAAAATTTATTTAGTGGCGGACTTTTTAAACAGAATTAATAGTCCTACTCTGGCTGGAAAAGAGTGGCAAGTTGTAGATAACCCGCCCCAATTATTCATTTTAGCATAACTGGGATAATAATCAATAACATAGCATATTTACTGCGACTAGTTGACGGTTTGAAGGAGTTTTCGTGGAGTTTATCATGCGATAGATAGGTATTTTATTTGGGAAAGAATAATCTTGTGCAAATAAATTCTATTGTAGTTTATTATGGCAGTGGCAAGTATATTACTCTAAAAGAAAAAAGTTCGTCACGCAGGGGCTGCGTAAACTAAGCAGATTTCCCACGTAAAGTTTTACAATAGGAAAATCTCCATACGAGAGCCGAACAGTTGCTGCAAAGGGCCGAAAAATTCGTTCGTTTTGGCGGGAAACAGTCATCCCTTCTCGGCCCAAATTTAATAAAATGCAAATATCTCGGTTAATATTCAAGATAGAGAATATATGTATATAAGAATATTTATAGTAAATTTAATTTGCAAGATGATTGGCTCTATAAAATATTTCGATCCGACGTACGGTAACGGACAAATTTCGAATTTTCGAAACCCCCCCCCTCTAAACCCCCACTGGTCAGATTTCAGCTATTAACGAACTTGACCTGTCTTTTTGCATAAAACGTTTAAATATCGAGTTTGGTAACGATCAAACAAAAATTGCGACCGTTAGAGCTTAACAGACACAAACACACATATGTATATATATATATATATATATATATATATATATATATATATATATATATATATAATTTTTAACCGACATTTTCGTCATCTCCTGGGTAGGATCGATGGAAGACAATTTTCAAAAATCGCGTCATGAGTACGACCTCAATAGCTTTTTTCCCTTAAGGGGGATATCATATATATATATATATATATATATATATATATATATATATATATATATATATATATATATATATATGGATTTTCAAAAAAACAAGAAAATGCCAAAAACATTTACTTGAGGAATAAATTATATTTTGGTCAACAATAAATTCAAAGTAAATGTATATATAAAGTAATTCACAAATTGAGAGCACTCACAAAATCGCTTATTTCTGAAATTTAAAGAAATCATGGCCGAAAAAAGGGGTGTTAATTAATAATAATAGTACATTAAATTTTTTTGACACTCGTAAGCATTGTGCGAGAATTTATATAAAACCCATTTCTCCTTAATTGGCTTTTTCAAAACTTTACTTTACTTCAACAAGCGTTCTTCTTCAGGAGCCCAATCCTCACAACTGAAACCAAGGATAGTCCATGGTCTAGCGCTGGGATTCACGAACTATTTTGGGCAAGACACCCCGTTTCCTAAATGAACAGATATCTTCGACATCATTGCCAATTTATTTTAAAATCCTATCTCTAGTATTTTTTTCCCCTATTGATAAAAATACTTCCAAATTTAAAAACTTTGCATTTTGGTGTATGTGTGTAAACTTTCCTGTATATGTCCTGTGTATGTGACATACTTCCCTCATCGAAATTTAACAAAGTAAATTGACATAAAATTTAGTAGATATCAAGTACAATTAATAATGATTAATACAAATTACGTAATAATACTTAAGTAGGTAAATATTTATTGAACAAAATATTAAAATCGCAAATTAATGATTAAAAAATCCAGTTTGATAGGTGGAACTTGTTCACGCTTTGACTTTCCAAATCTTCGTTATTATGACTCGAATCAAAAAATATTAAATAATGATAATGAAGGGAAATGTAATATTTTCCTACATGTGTTATTTTAAATTGAATTTTTCATATTTACTTCCTTGTGTAAAGTATATTATAAGACACTGTAAAAGTAAAAAATGTCGGTTTTTATATTTGTTGGAAATTACTCTTTTTGGCAAGTAAAAATTGTAAATTTGTCCTTACCTATTTGTGATACAATAAAAAATGTATGTAACCATATTATGTGTAATGAAAACATTTATGAATTGTGTATTAGTCTCGAGAGGTGAACACACACACACAGAGTTCTTTATCATTTTTTTAGTTATAGATATTCTTCATATTTTTCCCCCTCCGCACAATACTGAGTATGCGTTCTTCAGTATATACTGAGTTATGATATAAGCAATCGATAGTTCCTCGTAAGAATTCAAATTTCTAAACACGGCCGATGACGTTATGTCTTGAAAGATCTATTTGTTCTTTGTGACTAGCAAATTAAGAATTCCATGAGTTGGTGTAAGATGTCTGTCATAGTTCAATGTTGCAAGGCTGAGGGTGTGTTTATATTGTCACATCTATGCAATTAACCCTTTCGCTATTCCTTCTTGCTCAAGAAATAATTGGACATATGTGTGTGTGTCTCGCGTTGCATTCCTGATTCCGTATTTACCTTGACCAGAATACGGCTCTCCTTTTCATGGTGTAATTGTGCCCCCGTGACGAATATTATCTGTGTTGTTTTGCGCTAATTGTAGTCTTAGCAAATAAATAATATATAATAATAAATAAACATTGCATGTATACACCACCCACATGGTGCATTTCGACTAAAGCAAACATGGGTATTATGCCTACATATATTTACCTCTGGGTATATTGTTTTTATTCAAATATACGAAAAAGACCTAAAAAAAATGTTTTAAGTGAATTATTTATTTTGCAAACACTCCAAATAATTCGAGTATCCTCTTCTGTAAATATATTTTTCTGTCGTCCAGTTTATTTTCCTGTTTTAGAATTGTAAAAACATATTAAACCAAGAAAACACTTTGCAGTACCAACCTGTGGCTTATTTCTGAAGCTACTCCTTTAGCAGATTTCCCTCGAGGTCCTACTCATGACACGATTTTCGAAAAATTTCTTCAAATGTCCATCGATCCTACCCAGGAGATGACGAAAATGATGTCCGTTCAAAAATATATATTTGTCTGTAACGCTCTAGCGGTCGCAATTTTTATTTAATCGTTACCAAACTCGATACTTAATCGTTTTATGTAAAAAGAGAGATCAGGTTCGTTAATGGCTGAAATCGGACAAGTAGGAGGGGGGGGGGTTAGAGAAGGGGGAATTGCGAAAATTCGAAATATCTCCCTTACTATAAGTCGGATCGAAAAATTCTATAGAGCCAATCTTATTGCAAATTAAATGATAAATCTATAAATTTTGTTACATACATTTATTCTTTATATTGAATATTAACCGAGATATATATTTTTCAGTTTTCAGCCTTTAGTAAACCCCCACTTCTACTCATGTTAAGCTAACAATACTCTGTTATATAATAAACCACATTATTTGAATCTTAAATACCAAATATTGTTTTCCAGAGACCTTTATTATACGACATATATGCATATATGTTCTGGGGACCCTCGCCCGTCTTATGTGTTTAGACTACTTAAATTTGATTAAATTTGATTCAGATAAAAATTATTCTGATTGATTATAAATTACAGAACTAGAAATAGTAAATAATTTTCAATCAAATTAATATGTTACATTCTGGTATATTTTAGGTTTTTCTTTCTGGTGATAGTCGGGCTAGTATAACTGTTTGTTTAGATTTCAGAAGCTTCTCGCCTGGAGGGAAAGATTTCTTATTACCGTTTGTATTTATTCACATAATATTCGAGGGAAATCTGCTTAGTTTACGCAGCCCCTGCGTGACGGACTTATTAACCACATTCTATAGGCCCCACTTTCTTCTTACCATACTTAAGTTCCTCGTGTAATACTTTTAAATTACCAAATCTGCAATTGTTTTCTGTAACATTATAGTGTTGTAACAAAGAAGTTTTTATTCTTATTAACATTCATTCTTCTTCATCATCGGTTTATCAAACAAATATGAAGGACAATTTGCGTTTAGAATACAATTCTCAGTTTCATCACGTTATTTAGATTTAGGAATTTTAATTTCCTGTATTATTATGTCAACCCGGAAACAAGGGTTGTACAAATAGCTGGTTACTTCCTACTTCCGGGATAGTAGGATATAGGTTTTTAAAAGAGGGACATATAATTTTAGATGTAATCCTTTATCTGTTTGATTCCATCTCAGTTGCCATAAATTAATACTTTTTTCTCTTATTAAAGATTTTAACTCAGTTTGAGCAATTTTATTGCGAATTACCTCTTCGCTACTTTTAGAGGCACTTTTGGCGTGGACATCGACTATTTCATTGCCCTTAATCCCTGCATGTGTCTTGACCCATTTGAAGAGAACGAAAGTCAGTCTGTTTTTTTAATTGTTTTATATTATGAAATATTTGTTCTATATGTTCGTCGTGGTTTTTCATGTTGTCTAGTTTGTGTAAAAGCATTTGACTGTCTCTGTGTAGTAGAATGTAAGTGTTTGGTGACAACACCATTTCACTTACATAATTTAGAACCTGTAACACGGAAAGAATTTCTGCCTGGTTATTAGAACAATGGTTGCCTAATTTAAATTTCTTATATTTTACAACATCATCAGGTTTATTTCCTACAAAAATGATAAAGGCAGCACCAGTGTCCTGCCCATCCTTACTATCCTCTGTGTAAATTGATAAATTTAATCCACTCTCTATGTGTTCAGGGGAAACCATTTCTATTATAACACAGCTAGTTATAGGCCATCATAGCTGTGGAATTCTGCTTAATTTGCTCTCCAGCTCACGTCTTGACTAGCAATTTACATTTTGATGTTGCTCTTACGAAACGAAATTCAGTTGGATAATATCTTATTACAAGGAGGAACATAATAATGCCATAATATGATTATAATTTTAGATGTTTGGTCACGGTTCTAGGGATGATGCAAAATGTTCCACGTGACAGAACTCCGCTTGGAATTCAGCTCTCTCTCTCGCCGAATCTCTCCTTAACGAACAATGATTTCATTTTTTTTTTTTGTCAATATGTCTATTATATAATAGTTGTAGTCTCATGTTAGCCCAGTGAGTTAAGGCATTGGTCTTGAATATCACTTGGGAAACCCAGAGTCGTGAGTTCGATTCTCACCTGGGAAATAGGTATTTATTTAGTGGCGAACTCATCTATATATATATATATATATATAAATGTTTGCCTGTATGTCCTTAATAGAATCCTAAACGGCTGAACCGAATTTTATGAAACTTGGTATGTATATTACTACTAACCCAGCTTAGGTTTTAGGCTATATTAATATTCTCTGAGACGAACAGTAGTGAGGGCTATAAGGGAGGCTTGAAATTAAAATTAGCGATAGTTCGTTTCCTATTGGTTTTTCGGGCAATATGAACATAAAAATGTTGTTTATATTGTTATTTTAAGTAAGTATTTGTTATATGCACATTTGCTGCATAAAGAATTATAAATAAGGTATGCACGAAAAACTATAGAAGGTGTCAGCAATGTTATAAGACACGAAAAACTAAATCGAAATCAACGAAACTCCGTTTTTTTTCTTTTATATACTATAAGCCATATTAACATTTTTAGGAACGAACAGGTGTTGTTAGGGAGGCATGACATGTTAACATAAGATTTGATGCTTATACGTTTAGTAATGTAGAGTTTTTCTCAGAAATGTACATTGTTTTAAGTCTCATGAATATGCAGTTTAAAATAATGATCGTTGGAGAGGTAGACCCAGTTATTTCTGGAATTTATTAACTCTGCACCGTTAATATATGTTATACTTTACTGAACATGCTATGTACCATTATGAATATACAGTTCACTTTCCTAACATACAAAAGAGTATTTTTAATAGTAGTTATTACGTATATAATACAGCTGCCATCCAAGTGGTGCTTTGGACCACTTTTGAATAAGCATTGAGACGGGAAAATGTAAAAATATTGTACAAAGTAAAGCCCCAAAAAAATACTATCACCAATCCGCCTCAAATAATTTCCCGGGTGAAGCCGGCCGTGTACCTTAGCTAGTTAAATATAATCCTTTGTCCCGCCCTGGGCAGAAAAGGTTGCTAACCTGTGTCGGTATGTGTTGCCATCACAGAAGCCTCAGTCAATAGTTTTTTTTTTTGAGGTCACTCATCGTGAACTGCTCAGCTGTCATCTGCTCTTCTCAAGGATAGAATCGTGATGATGAGGAAGGAGCGGCCTACATACTCTCAGACCTACTTACAACAACCTTACATTTAAATTCTGTTCCGATTAGAAAGTTCCAAAGCCTATTAAAGCTCTTTCCTTTCTTTATATAGGTCTCTCTTTCTAAGCCTATTATACCAAGATTATTCACTATTTAAACCTATAATGAGTAATTAACCGACTAATTTAATTATACATAAAATTGTTCTTAATCTCATAAGCTACTCATAATTAATAAAAAAAAATATCAAGCTTTGAGCTAAATTCCTTATATTATTTTCTTTTGAGAATCATTGCCCTCATTGTGTAAGTATCAAATTCATATTAAGCTATTAAAATCAGCTATTCAAGCCGTACTTATGACACGATTTTGAACGTTGTTAACGCTCTAGCGGTCGACATTTTTATTTGATCGTTACCAAACTCGATATTTAATCGTTTTATGTAAAAAGAAAGCTCAAGTTCGTTAATAGCTGAAATGGGACTAGTGGGAGGATTAAAAGGAAGGATTTTAAAAAATTTGAAATACATCTGTTACTATTTGTCGGATCGAAAAAATGTATAGAATGAATCTTATTGAATATTAAATTATCTTTAAATATTGTTTCATACATATGTTCTGTATCATGAATAGTAACCGAGATATTTGGATTTTATAAATTTCCGCTATCAGTAAACTCCCTCTCATATTCATGTAATATTAATATTAATCTGTTACAACATGAACCACTTCATTACAAGGCTAAATAACGAATATTGTTTTCATTGAACTATTACTTTGTGAGGTATATGCAAATACGTTCTCTTGACCTCCACCCCTCCCCCTCTTTTGTTCTTGGATTACTAAAATTTAAGTAATTGAGATAGAAATTATTCTGATTCATTTCAGATTACTCCACTAGCTATAGTAAAGAGTTATCAATAAAATTAATAAGTTATATTCAGATATATTTCATTAATTGTTCATGTTTCCGGTCTAGGATAATTCTATCTATTCAGCCCTACTTAGTTGGCTAGCCTGTTTGTATATAATTCAGACGCTTCCCGTTGTAGATATCATTAGCTTTTAAATTTACTGATTGATTTCTTATTGCTGTTTCTACTTATTCCCTGAACATTTAAAATGCTGTTATCACTGTGTAAGATTTATCTTTTGTAAACCTTCACGTGTAAAATTTGCTTAGTTTACGCAGCCCGTGCGTAATGGACTTTTAGCAGATTTCCCTTCAGGGAAATCAGCTATCGAGGTTGTACTTATGACGGAATTTTTGAAATTTTTCTTCAAATGTCCATCGATCCTACTTAGTAGATGACGAAAATGAGGTCAGTTCAAAACTGTATTTATATATAATATAAGCTAATTAAAATTAATAAGCTGTTATATCACGAAGCCAATTCATTATAAGGTTAAATGCCAAATATTGTTTTCAACAAGTCTTTTTATGTAAACAGAAAGATCAAGTTCATTAATGGCTGAAATCGGACCAGTGAGAGGGTGGGGGTTTAGAGGGGAGGACTTTCGAAAATTCGAAATATCTCAATTACTATACGTCGGATAGAAAAATTGTATTGAATCAATCTACTGTATAAGCAGATTTATCTACTGTATAACTTCACGTGGGAAATCTGCTTAGTTTACGCAGCCCCTGCGTGACGGAATTTTTTTTAGTTTACGCAGAAGAGAATATTGCCTTTATTGTGCCTTAGGTAATAAATATCTACAACATAGGGGCAATAGTGTGTATTGTATCCTGGGTGACAAAACCTACTGGAGGTTGCAGTCATTACATTAGTTAATACACACATGTTATTTTGTCAAAGTATTTATTGGACCGCAGTCAATTTGTTTAAAAACTCTTACATCATAAAAATTACCAATCATTTTATTTACATATTTTTTTTCCTGTTTTCCACGCAGAACATCCCTCTAATGTGGAAATTTATTTAAATGCTGTGAGCTCCATCCTTTGGATACTACACACATTTCAGCATTACATTATAATATTTCTTATATAATAATTATAAACATTATAGAACAATAAATTAATTAAATAAAAACAAAAAAGTAAAAAAAAGAAGAAATAAAATAAAACATATGTAAACATTACATATGGGTACAAAAGTAGGTGTATATCTACAAATTGGTGTCCAAATCTTGAATAAATGTATTAAATCCCTTGTTAATTTGAGTAAAAGTTTCGGTTTGTCCATCGGCCAAGTTTCGTTTTGTAAGCTAATGTACTTGATGAGTTTTGTTCTTGGTCCGTCAAGTAATGTACAGTCATATAAGAGGTGGTCATATGTCTGTTCAGTCTCATCGTCACATTTTCAGGTATTTGTGTTTGTTAGTTTAAATTTTTACATTGTATTATATACGTTATATGTACGTATTTATCTGTATTAACAGTTTTTTTAAGACTTATTTGCTATCCATCGTATACACCTGAATTTTCTTTGAAAAATGTTTTTTTTTTTTTCCCCTCTCAAGTTTCCAAATTTTTTCTTGATTTCCATACAATTTTTATCAGCTGTTGATGGCTCAACAATGCGTTATGGTACACGCTCAATGGCTGATTTTGTTGTATTAAGCCTGTACCACATCACAAATTTTGAAAAATAATCCTGCGCATTTTAGCAGATTTCCCTTAAGGGGACTTTGAAATCTTCCATAGTTATGGCTATTATAATAAGTTGTGCCAAAAACAACAATGTCAGGCACCAGAATTAAAATCTGCCTACAACAGCAGATTATTATAAAAGAAGCACAGCAAGGAGTACTTCTAGATACAGCAAGAATTGTTTTAAAATTTTAAAATTCCCTTCAACATGTCACAATCACAAACTCCATACAGGTTGGATTTTCCCCCGATATGGATTTTATTCCAGTTTTACTGAGCATTAACCTCCTCCATAATATAAATATATATATATATATATATATATATATATATATATATATATATAATTAAACGGCTGGTTTAGTTGGAAATTAGGGATGCTATAAATTGTATTGAATTTGATTCTGTAAGAGTTGGACTGCAGCCAGGACTGTAGAAAGGTTCCTGTTACAAGACTTTTGGGCGGAGACGATATTGGGACGAAAGAGAAAATATTGTCACGGTTTATAACTCTTTTAAATGAGATAAAATCTTGGGACTTATTTTGAGTAGTGCGTGTGCATTGGAATTACGTATCACAGTGGTTCAGACTACCGGCGAGGAAAATTAATTTTTATTTTTTTTTATATGGATTCCGAAGAAAGCACAAAGTCTTTTATCCGATGGATTTATTTTGTGTATATGTGGCAAAATGCCACTGTCTGGATTTATGTGTAATCTTTTTCCATACTCAAATATTGACGATGTACTCTGGACTTCTTTGGAAAATATCCTCCAACGTGGCTCTAACCCATGTAAGAACATTGGTTGTATAATATTTTCAGATTCAACTGATAATAACACAATGTCGGATTGTCAATTCTACCCCTTCCTCCCCGGCCATTTTTCCAGACGATACAAACTTGATTTTTCTTGTTACATAAAATACACTCGCAATTTTTGTGCCATCTTTACCAAACTCGAGATTCAAACGTTTTATGTAAAGAAACAATCAACCCCATTATGGCTGAAATTAGCACAGGAGGAGTGGGGTCAGAGGGCCAAATTAATATTTCATTTTAAGAACCAAATCGAAAATTTCACAAAGCCTATCATAATTTCGTGAATTAGTCTTAGTTAAAGTAAAAACTGTTACAAAACTGAAACTATTATTCATTTTAGCAGATTTCCCTTAAGGGAAATCAGTTATTGAGGTCCTACTCATGACGCGATTTTCGAAAAATTTCTTCAAATGTCCATCGATCATAACCAGGAGATGACGAAAACGAGGTTCGTTCAAAATTTATATATATATATATATATATATATAAGACGCTTAGCAGTCGCAAAATTGTTTTTTTCCGTAACTGGATATTTAACCGTTTTATGTAAAAAGATAGATCAAGTTCATTAATGGCTGAAATCAGACCAGTGGGAGGGGGGGGGGGGGTTAGAGCGGGGGGATTTTCGAAAATTCAAAATATCTTCGTTGCAACGGATCAAAACATTGTACTCTCTGGTACCCCCCCCTCCACCCTTCTTTAGTTCTTGGACTACTAAAATTTCAGTTATTAAAATATAAATTATTTTGACTCTTTATAAATTGTAGTACTAGATATAGTAAATAGTTTACAATGAAGTTATTGTTTTATATTCAGATGTTTATCATTAATTGTTGTTCTTTCAATTGAAGAATATGTCTATCTATCTGTTCTGATCTGAATGGTCGGCAGTCCTATGTGTTTACAATTCAGAAATCGTTTCCGTTGGGAGCTTATTAAAATTAACTTGAAGATTTCTCATTACCGTTTGTATTACTCACGCTGGTGTTGCATTCCCAGTATGCAGATTTCTCCGTTGTAAAACTTCACGTGAAAAATCTAATTAGTTTACGCAGCCCCTGCGTGACGGACATTTATTTATTTATTAATGACGTAGAATAACGATTTCGATACTGGCCTGGGTAAAGGAAATTATTTAGTAACGGAATTCATTAAATAAAATCCTTAGATTTAGAAATTAGCCTTAGTTTCAAAAAGTGGACGTTAATTAATAATAATAATATTAATACATTTTATTTACATATTCTACACTTCTTTATCTATTTTAGTAAATAAAAATTTTGATCAGCTGTTGAAGGCTGAACAGCTGAATCAGCTAATAAAAGTTAATAAAAATAAATGTTGAAAAGGGTGTGAGATAATAGTGTGTGGGGATTAGATGAAGACTATGGCTGCAATAAGGGGTAGTTCTGTCGGAGCTGACATTTCGGGAGAAGCTGCGGTGGAAATGGGAATTCCGTCAGTTGGGGAGGGGGGAGGGTTTCCACCCAGCGGGGAAATTGAAACCCACTTCGCTTTCCCAGACATTTCCCCCCGGTTTTCCTCTAGACTCCAATCACCTCCCCCTGATTTTCCCCCAGACTAGGATGTTTAATAGCAAATTCTCTATTGTCAGTCTACACACTTGGGGTGGAATCTTTTTGGAAACACAAACGAATTTCTTGTAGGCTTATTTGATTTAGAGCAACCTTCTTTTAAGAGATATCTGCTATTTAGGTCGTACTGATGACGCTATATACTAGAACATTTATATTATTTAAAACTGTCCAAAAATATATTAAATTTCTCACTAAGTAAAATAAAAAAGGAAAGAGTTAAATTTTGTATAACAAATTCAATTTTATAAGGTGATTTAGTATATTGCCGACATGGATTCCCGTTAAGGGAAATCTGCTAAAAACATCGCGGAGTATACTGTACCCGTTGAAGCATTAGGAATGCCGAGGTACAGCGGGATGTCAAGAGGTGCCTAGCTGACCTAGATAGTGTCCAGGGGTCTGTGTCGACGGACATTGCGTGTGCCTTCTTCACAGCCTATTCAATTAGCAGCCATTAAGACTGTTCGTTTCCTTTCCACCCAACGTGAGAACACCACGCCCCTAACACTTAGTAACCCCATTTCTACTTCCTAATCTATTGTACCAAATCATGAGGCTTATCTTACTGTATTTACAGCCGTGATTTTAGCAGATTTCCTCAAAGGAAATCCGCTATTGAGGTCGTACTCATGACGCGATTTTCGAAATTTTTCTTCAAATGTCCATCGATCCTACCTGGGAATTGACGAAAATGAGGCCGTGCAAAACAGTATATATATATTATATATATATATATATATATATATATATATATATATATATATATATGTCTTTTACCGCTCGATGGATCGTAATGTTTGTGTGATCGTTACCAAACTCGACATTTAGTCGTTTTATGTAAAAAGAAGCCTAGTTCTGAAATATATTTTATTTTCCAGGTAAGTCCTCGACTGCAGTGTTTAAGATGCTATACCCGTACAGCAGGTATTGGTTGTTATTTTATATCTATGAAAACACACACACACAAATACCTCTTAAATAGTGTATATATGAAATTGACCAAACAAAATATTAGTTACTTCATTTCAAATATTTGCGTTTCACTTTTCGATAGACGTTGAATGGCGTGAGTGACCATATTCGATTAGTTTTAAATCATAATTTGGAGTGACAATGATGTGGGTTCGAGGACATGATAACATCGGACGTACAAACGTGAACAAACTCGACAAACATGCTACCCAGAGACAATCTTCTGACTTTAACGTACTGACCCTACCGGACTTACATTTACAAATACTACAGACAACATTAAATCAATGGAAAAATGTTGGCATAGAACAACAGAAATCATCTGCAAATAAAGCCTTGTATAATAAAAGAGTGGCTATCCAGCAGACGAGACAATAGACGAGACCAAGTTGTACTAACGAGACTTAGGATAGGGCACTCACATTTAACCCACTCATAGCTGATGACGAGAACAGAAAGAGCTCTCTGCAGAACATGCCATCAACCATTAACCATTAAACACATACTGACTAACTGCACCAACATTGAATATTTAAATACTCCATATAACATTTCTATCTATCTATTCAATTCTGAAAGGTTGGGTCACCTGTTTGTTTACAATTCAGAAGCTTTCTGTGGTGGGGGTTATTAAAATGTAAGTCGACTGAAAGATTTCTCTTTATCATTTGTATTTGTTGACTTAATATTCACGATGATGTTACCAGTTTGTACATTTATCTATTGTAATACCTCTTGCATGGCGGACGTTTTCTTTTTCCTTTTGGTAAATACTTTGCAGGGTTTTTATTGATATTTTCAACGGCCTTCCCCCGGCTACTTGGTTTTCAAATTTCCCGCGTGAAAATAGTGAGAGTAAGGGTGTGGAGGGGGGGGGGGAGAAATATGGATGAAAGTTTTTACGCGTGCCAAGACAAAAGGCTCTGCTACTTGCCGCCAAAACAATGCGTCCCCATTATTCCAAACTTTCTCACAACTAGGTCACTTGACTCTAATAAATTAGTGAGACTTTTGCCGTAGGTAATAATAACTACATTAAAAATAGCCCCTCACGCAGCAGTTGCGTCTAGTGAACAGAACTGCTAGGAAAGTGCTCTTATGATTTCAACTTAACAGTATCATTTACTTCTAACTTAATAAAAAACCAATGTAAGGAGGAATTCAAAGCTATCCACGAAATATAAACATTCGCGTGTTAGAAATATAAACTGAAGGCTGAAAATAAAATATAAAAAAGTCCGCCACGCAGGGCCTGCGTAAAATAACCAGATTTCCCATGTGAAATTTTACAATAAAGAAATTTCATGAGAGCCGAGCAGTTAAGGAAGCGGGCGAATTAGTTAATCCTCCCCTCTAACCCCCCCCCCTTCCCACTAGTCCGAATTCAGCCATTAACGAACTTGATCTTTCTTTTTACATATAAATGATTCAATATCGAGTTTGGTAACGATCAAACGAAAATTGCGACCGCTAGAGCGTTAACAGACAAATATATATATATATATATATATATATATATATATATATATATATATATATATATATATAATTTTGAACGGATTTCATTTTCATTTCCGTGGTAGGATTGATGAACATTTGAAGAAATTTTTAGAAAATCGCGTCATGAGTACGACCTCAATAGCTGATTTCCATTAAGGGAAATCTGCTAACATATAAAAATACAAATCAATGTGTTAATATTAGATAAAACCCCGTAGAATTACAAAATAAATTTTATAAATTTGATTATGTAACATTTCTGATCCGACACATTATAATGATGATTTATGTTATCATGTATTTTATTATTCTTTAAATCTTAAATTTTTGCCTGAACGGTTAAATATAGAGAATGGCATTGATCAAATAAAAGTTATGTTTTATGGATTATGACTTCACCTTGTACTTATTTGCACGCATCTCTTACAGTAAACTTCCATCGGAATTATATTTAACAATATAAATATGTATTCATTGGTCTATTTGAGGGATTTTGTTGCTACTTGCCAAACACGTGTTTTTTATCACGTATTTCAGAAGTACAAAGAAATTGAGGGCACCCCTGCAAATGGTTGGTCTAGATTAAGCCAGAGCGGGAATCTAGAACCTTCTAGGTGAAGACACGGCTTCGATCCTTCAGCGTCAGATTTGGCGCCTCAAACCTTATAGAGCCGTCAACTGGCGTAAAAGTCACCCACCTCACCCAGAAGTTGTTCAATTTTCTTAATTGAACATCAGTGAGTTCAGTGCAGTTTTCAAATAAACATCAGTGCAGTGCAGTTTTTAGTGAACATCAGTGATTCGAGCGGCTCGTGAGTTATTGTGCTCTGTAAAAAAATTGTGATGTCCAATAAGAACGTGAAGTTAACAGTGCATATTTTGATTAGTTGTAAAAATAACTTATCAATTCTGCAAATAAAAGTAGTGATCGCCAAATAAAGTCTGGAGTGATAAAAATGTTAAAGTTTGCGAACCTTAGGTGATGTGGTCGTCGGCCATGTTGGTTGAAATAAAAGTACTTGAGCTTGCTGACTTTCTGTTCAATATATTACCATTGTCAAGGCCTGCAAGGTTACATATATAGTAATAACAAACAGGGATGGAATGCTAATTTTTGTTTATCAGTGATATTTGATGAATGTCTATGTGAATGTTATAAAATAGTTCTAAAGTCATTGTATAAATCTACTTTCGAACTGATTGGGGCACAACACCTGAATACTGGAATTGATTCAAATACTAATGTTAAAGTTCGTGTATTTATTTTGCAATCCAAAAGAACATCAATAATCAATGTTTATTATTTTTGTACGTCAAATATGTTGTATTTATGCTTGAAATATAATATTTCATATCTTTGTTTATTGTTAACGTAAGATGAGGTGAAATAGGATTTTACTGAGAGATGATAACTAAATAATGTACAAATAATGCGCATAATATTCGAGTTACGAGAATATTTATTAAGCAAGAATTGGAAAAATTTAAATTTACTATAAGATTTGCATCAAGGTTGGTTGGACATTTTTCGACCTGTCTTCTAATATCGGAGGCATTTGAAATTTTACTCGCCCGCCATCATTTGAACTTCCTTCTGGTACAATTTCACCCATTAATGGTCTTCATCTTTAGTTAAACATTTAAATATCGATCTTGAATATGTTGAATATCTGTTCCTGGTCACGTAACAGGCTAGTATCGAATTAATGTATGCATTTTTACATGCGCTAACACTCGTTATTTCTTTATAATGATGAATTCATAAATAATGGGACGGCAGAATATATAGCTTAGTTGAAGTTAGTGATGGCGGGTCATGATGTAAGTGGCTAGAGAAGGGGGCGGCTCAGCCCGAGGTGGATTAGAATGAATTTCACGCCAGCTTTTTCACCCTCTTCAACCTAAAACACTTCAAGGCTCTCACAGCCCTCCTTCCTCAATAACTCTAGCATATAATGATCTTATATATATGCCTCAATAACAGATTATTCCTTAAGGGAAATCAGCTGTTGAGATTGTAATCTTGTGACAACATCGAAATATCCCATCAAATGTCCCCAGGCCATTAAGGGGTGGTTTGCCACAGCTGACACCAAACTTGATATTTGCATTTTAGAAGACTTTCCTTAAATGAAATCAGCTATTGAAGTCGTACTCATGACGTGATTTTCGAAAGATTTCATCAAATGTCCATCGATCCTACCCAGGAGATGATGCAAATGAGGTCCGTTCAAAATTTTATATATATATATATATATATATATATATATATATATATATATATATTTGTCTGTTAACGCTCTAGCGGTCGCAATTTTTGTTTGATCGTTACCAAAGTCGAAATTTAATCGTTTTATGTAAAAAGAAAGATCAAGTTAGTTAATGGCTGAAATCGGCCAGTGGGAGGGGGGCTTTTTGAAAATTCTAAATATATCCGTTAATATGCGTCGGATCGAAAAATTGTATAGAATTAATCTTATTGCAAATTAAATTTACCATAAATATTGTTTTATACATTTATTCTTTATCTTGAATATTAACGGAGATATTTGCATTTGTATTGTGTGTTTGGTCGGTAGGAGTCGGCTATGTTCGGGACTTTCCGCCGAGAGCTAGGGCAGTTGTTTCCGTAACTGTTCGTCTCCTCGTGAATAGATTTAGAGATTCGTTACTACTACTGTTGTTATCAGGCAGATTTCCCTATTGTAAAACTTCAGGTGGAAAATCTGCTTAGTTTACGCAGCCCCTGCGTGACGGACTTTTATTAAGTGTGTGCGGATGAGAGAGTCGAGATCGGCTGATGACGGGTCTATTCGTGAGTATTCACCGAAAGCTAGTACGACCGTTTCCGTAACTGTTCGGCTCCCGTGAGGTTGGTTTAGAGACTCGCTACTAATACTGTTACTAGTATGCAGATTTCTCTTTTATAAAAGTTGGGAAATCTGCTTAGTTTACGCAGCCCCTGCGTGACGGACTTCTTTCACTTATTTCGAATCTAACTATTGGACCATTAATTATAACCTTCTATTCTTGAAATGGCCACAATATCTGCTCTTCTTATGGACCCTTCTGAGGATGTACAGCCTACTTCCTCATGTATTTCCCACTCTGTGTGCTACCTTCTCATAAGTTGTGAAATTTCTGAACGTACCTTATGATGCTGAGAAATGCACATTTGCTCGCCCCATTGGCAGTAACCTAGAACATACGGGAGGGTTTCACTCTCTCTGTAATGGCGACAGCGGGTTGTTTCTAATATATATTTATATATCGTCACCAAACTCGATATATAAGCGTTCCATGAAAAACTAAAGATTGACGTTCGTTAACGGCTAAAATCGGACGGTGAAGTTGGGGGAAGAATTTCGAAAATACAAAATGTCTCCTTTACTATATACGTCGGATCCAAAAAAAATGTGTTGACGTAACCTCATTGTAAATTTAATTGTCTATGAATATTGTAATTGACATATATTCTCTAGGATTAATATAAACCCAGATATTTGGAAGTTTTAGTTTTGAGCCTTCAGTAAACCCCCACTCCTACACATGGCCTATAATAATATTAAGCTGTTTCAACATAAACCTCTTTATTCTAAGCTTATACCGAATATTGTTTCCAAGGGACCTTTACCGTCAAAATGTATTAAGATTTTAAGTTCTTGTCTCCAATAGGTTTATTCATTTGGTGTACATCATACTTGATATTTATCCATGACGGACTTTTTATAATTTTGGCGTATGATATATTGTTAAAATTTGTACTCGGCGTTAATTATTTCATGGCTGTGACAATATAATTGTTGTGTTTTGAGAAGGGTGACAGGAGAGGGTGAGTTCTCCATTAAACATACTGTAAGTAAGTTGAGGGGTAACTTTAATATTTGTGTTCACCCTCATAACATAACCTCTGTCACCCACAGCCAGTCCCTTCTCACAGCCTTCTCCGACACTCATTCCCATTTAGAAACATTTATTCAAAACTATTTTATTTATTTTTATCATTTTAGCAGTTTTTCTTTAAGGGAAATCTGCAATTGAGACACAATTTTCGAAGACTTTCTTCGAGTGAAAAATCGATCAAGTCCAGGAAATGATGAAAATGAGGTCCGTCCAAAACTATACACTTATTCGCCTTTTAACGCTCTAGCAGGCGCAATTTTTGCTGGATCGTTACCAAATTCGATATTTAAACGATTTATGCAAAAATAAAGATCAAGTTCGTCAATGACAGAAACCAAACAACCGAGAGGGGGAATTTCGAAAATTCATAATATATCCTTTATTATACGTTGGGGGGGGGATCTGTCACCAGGGGCTACGTTAACTAAACAGACTTCCCACGAGCCTCACGTATTTACATTTGTCTCAAAACATTAAAGTCCAATAAAAAAACTATTTTTTATTTAGGCTTTAAATAATATGCTTCATTGTTAATATGAGAGTGGGGGCATACTGAATGCCGAAAACTAAAAAAAAATCTATTATCACGAAAAAACGTTCATATCAACATTTATAGAGCATTACATTTGCAATAAGATTGGTTCTGTAAGGTTTTTCGATCGGACCTATAATAACCGAGATATTAAGAATTTTCGAGATTTCCCCCTCTAACCCCCCCCCCCTCCCCCATTGCCCGATTTTAGCCGTTATTGAACTTGATATTCATTTCATCTCCTAGGCTGGATGGTCTGATGCAGAAGGCATTGGGAAAACATTGCGTGTCCTTGTCACCCTTTTATTCCCTTGGTCGTTCACGTTAAAATCAGGTTTACCTGTTCACAAAATCAATTATCAAGTGTAGTTTGCCTATACAAAATCAACATATATATATATATATATATATATATATATATATATATATATATATATTTGTGCGTTACTCTTTAGCTATCACAATTATAGTATGTCGGATCGAAAAATCAACCTCGTTAACGCGGGAGGAGGGGGATTTCAAAATGTCTCCGTTATTATACATCTTACCGAAAAATTACATATACGCAATATTTATTTCAAGGTTGATTGTCTATAAATGTTGTTGTACACATATTTTCTCTAATATGAGTATTAAACGATATATTTGGATTTTTTAGTTTTCAACCTTTTGTGAACCCCTTCTCCTAGTCATGTCATGGTAATTGTAAGGTTTTATACATGAAGCACTTCATTTTAAGTGTAAATACGAATTTGTTTTTATAAAACTTTTACTTGCTGAGATAAATGAAAATACATGGCGCATGTGAGAAAGCTGTATTAGATATAGTAAATTGTTTGCAATAAAGTTAATGTGTTATATTCAGATATATATTAGTAATTGTTTTTTTTTTCAGGTGAAGAATATGGCAGACCTATTTGTTTACAATTCAGAAGCCGTTCCCATTGGGAGCTTATTATAATTAACTGAACGATGTATCATTACCGTTTGTAATTATTCCGGTATTAAGTGTTACCAGTATGCAGATTTCTCTGTTGTAAAACTTCACGAGGGAAATCTGCTTAGTTTACGCAGCCCCTGCGTGTCGGACTTCTTAGTTTTCACCCCTCAGTAAAACCGCCACTCCTACCCATGTCATCTTAACAGCTGTTATATCATGAAGCACATCGTTTGAAGGGGAATTACATTATTTGAATATGGGCCTTGGACTTTTATTTTTTGTGATAAATATACTGCTCAAAAATGAATAGGGATATGGGTTATTTTTTCTTGTCCTATTAATTTTAATTAAATCCATCTTAATTAAATTTCTTTTTTATGGGGGAAAAAGACAATAATTTCTAATAAACATTAATGATATTTATAATAAAAAAAATATGCTAGGTCGCATACATACCACAAAACAGACAATATCCCTATTCATTTTTGAGCAGTTTACAAATCCGATGAACACGTGGGAAATCTGCTTAGTTGAAGCAGCTCCTTCATGACTTCTGACTTTTCTCAGCATATTGGACTTCTTATAATGTAATGAAAAAAAATTAAAAAATATTTATTTATTTTGTTCACAACTTTCTATTAATGGCGACTGTGAAAGAACTGGATTTAGTAAGGTTCAAGTCTAGAGAAGCTGAAGCTGTATTCAAATATAATATCTCTGAGCTATGGAGTGTCAGATCAAAGAATCCATTTAGTTGGAATAGAACCTCGTTGTTTTATGTCTTAAACGAACGAAAGAAGAAAAATATCTCTTTTGAAGTATAAAAGAAGAAAGATGGAAAAGTATGTATTTTCCCCCTTTTTTTTTGCTTCAGAGTCGTAGATTTTCCTTTTTATAGAAATGGGAAAGAAAAGTACATTGTAATAGTTTGATGTAAAAAGGGCAGCGTTTGTTTGCTGTTTGGATCAATCTCGAGAAGAGAAAAGAAATATAATAGGGGTTGCGTAAACTAAGCAGATTTCCCTTGTGAAGATTTAATAATAGATATATCTACAAACTGGTAGCACAGCACTACCATGAATATTAAGTGAATAAATACAAATAACTTCTAAATTAGAAAAACAATTACTAAAGTATATCATAATATAACACATTAATTTGATTGAAAACCATTTACTATATCTAGTACTGTAATTTATAATGGATCAGAATACTTTATATCTCAATCACTCAAATTTTAGTTGTCCATGAACTTAAGACCGGGGGGAGGGGGAGGGTCATCACAACACAGTTGCATGTAGCTCGTATAATAAAGGCCTCTTGAAAACAATATTTGGTTTTTAACCTTCAAGTATAGAGGTTTATAATATAACACACCATTGTTAATGTGAAGAGTCGAAGTGGGGGGTTTGCTGAAGGCTGAAAACTGACAAATTGGAAATATATCGGATAATATTCAACATAGAGAACAAATATATACAACAATATACATAGTACCTGTTAGTCACTATTTGCTAAAATTTTATCCGTAAAAATGTTATGCTGCATTAACTAGCGGACTGTATTTTAGACTAAACATAATTCACAAACATATGATCTTTTAACAGAAACAATAATTATATTAAATTAAATAGAAGGCTTCGACCGCTGGATCCCTCACAGTGTCAAACAGTACAATTTATTTGTAATAAGATTGGTTCTATACAATTTCTGGATCCGACTTATAGTAACGATATTTCGAATTTGCGGCAGCTAAGCAGAGTTCCCTCCTGAAGTTTAACAATAGATAAATAAGAGTATTCTTTATACAACATGAGCAGAAGGGGGGGGGGGTTTGCTGAAGGCTGAAATCTGAAAAATGCAAATATCTCGAATAATATTCAAGATTGAGAATGAATCTATATAACAATATTTATAGTATATTTAATGTGCTATAAGATTGATGCTATACACATGATCGATCCGACGTATAGAATCGGAGATATTTCGAATTTGCAAAATTCTCCCCCTCTAACCCCTCCCCTACCCCTGGTTCGATTTCAGCCGTTAACGAACATGATATTTTTTTTTTTACATAAAGTGACTGAATATGGAGTTAGGTAACTATCAAAAAATAATTACGACCACTAGAGCTGTGACAGACAAATATATATATTGTCTGTTGCAACTCTAGCTGTCGCAATTTTTGTTTGATCGTTACCAAACTCGATATTTAAACGTTTTATATAAAAAGCTGTTTAGAACAAATCTTATTGAAAATTAAATTTTCTATGGATAATATTACGTGAGTTTTTTCACTATATTTACTATTAACCAAGATATTTGGATTTCAACAGTTAACGAACTTGATCTTTCTGTTTATACAAAACGACTAAATATCGAGTTTCATAACGATCAAATTAAAATTGCACCGCTAGACCGTTAACAGTTTTGAACCGACTTCATTTTCGTCTTCTGACGAGTAGGATCGATGGCCATTTGAAGAAAGTTTTAACCCTTAAGGGAAATCTGCTAAAAGCGTTTGTATCAAATAGATGTAGAAGATAAAGGAGTACTTGAAGTCGATCCTGGGATAAGGTAGTTGGCCTATGAAATGGCCTCCTGTAACCCCGATGTGGGATATCGCCGTGTTCCCGAGGGATTGGCAAAGGCAACCCTCTTCATAAAACATTCCTTTCAAATCCCAGTTATATCTGTCAGAGATTGATCTCTGAGCAGCCCCGCCGAAAAAACAGGAGTCGGGGGGGTTGAAAAACTGCCCCTCAGCGACTCCCATCTGTCTCCATCTTGGGGGAGAGAGGTGAAAACAACTACATTCTCCTTCATTGAGGATTTCTTTCAGGCAGCTTCTTTCAATGAATGCTTCATTACTGAATGACAAAGTGTTAGCACGTTTTTCATAAGAGAATCAGCTTTGAGCATCTATTTATGACGCAATATTCGAAAATGTTCACAAATTTCGTTGGATCTAACCTATAAGCTGGGGATGAGTAAACTAAGCAGATTTCCCATGTGAAGTTTATTGGTTGAACTCGGACGTAGAATAGAAGTGTTTAGAAAGGGAATTCGGAAATTTAAAAATTTGACTTAGATCGTAAAGAATGCTATAGAACCGATCTTCTTCAACTATTGACGTTTTGCTATTTTTACTTTATGTCTTTTAGCAGATTTCCCTCAAGGGAAATCAGCTATTGAGGCCGTACTCATGACGCGATTTTCGAAAATTTTTTGCAAATGTCCATCGATCCTACCCAGGAGATGCCGAAAATGAGCTGCGTTTTTCTGTTAACGTTCTAGCGGTCGCAATTTTTTTTTTATCGTTACCAAACTCGATATTTAATTAGTTAATTACAAAAGTATTTAATTACTGCCCGGCTCTATTAATTATAACAATTGTGGAAAAATAAAATAGTTAAAATACCACATTTAAAATTATATGCCCCTGTTTTAAAGACCAATATCACAGTGTAGCAACATAGATTATATATATATATATATATATATATATATATACCAATAAAGCCCCTAAAATTTAACAAATAAAATACGGGGTAAATACTGGGCTTATGAAACAGAAAATAAAATAATTTAAACTAAGAACTTCAAACATTTTCCTCCCGCGAGACTGTTTCACGACTCAATGAACAAATATAAGGATTGGGAACAAATTGAGTGATGTTAGGTTTTTTTCTCTCTCTCTGTCGGCAAATACATGAAAGGGAATGAAGAGATGAGCAGGTACACGTTCTAATTGGCACTACTTGCCTCCAGGGAGCGGTACAGCAGGTTCCTCCAGGTTTATTAGCGGAGGTACATTCAAAACTATGCAGTTATTAGCAGATTTCCTTTAAGGGAAATCAGCTATTGAGGTTGTACTCAGAACGCGAATTCCGAAATAATTTCCCATATATCCGTCGATCAATACCCAGTAGAAATAGGAAGAGGAATTGGAGGGGGCTAGAGTGGGGGAGGGGGTTCAAAAATTCAAAATATCTCCGCTATTTTGAGTCATTTCGAAAAATCTAATAAAACCAATCTTGTTATACTATTGTTGAACTACAATTTGTCCCCGATGCATTCTTACGTAGCTCAAATATTAACCGAGTTACTCGTGCTTTGTCGTTTTCAGCCAGAAAATATTTCAAAGAGAAAGGACAATAGAGTGTCATAGAGTAGTGTCGTCTCCTGGGTAGGATCGATGCACATTTGAAGAATTTTTCAAAACTCCAAAAAATGCATCCCGTGTAAGTACAACCTCAGTGGCTGATTTCCCTTGTAGGTAACTCTGCGAACACAGGTATTCAAATATTACAGTAATAGCATGCGTGCGCACGCACTACCATTTCTCCGACTACGCCCCGAAACGTAACCCCCGCCCTGACCTATCCCAGATACCCTAGCACCATCGATTCACCTCCCACGACGTACACTCCTCTCTCACTCAAACATATAATAAATTAGTAAATCTAACACATAAAAATATTCAAACGATTTTTTTAAAAAAAAACAAATCAAAAAGAAAAAAAGCCGAATAATCAAATTCTGCTAGAAGTGGTTAACAACTGAACTGCATAGGTTGCTTGCAACTTGTATATTTGCATACTGAAATAGTGAATGGATTATTCAGGCCAATTGAATAATTATTCATAATTAACATGTTGATTCAAATTTATCACTCAATTTTATCTAATATCTATTACTTATTCATATCTATGTATACGGCGAACCTACATCCTTTATTTCGTCTGAGGCACCTCTTCAGAAGATACGTATAAATACACACATTTAGTATTATAAAAACCAAAAAAAAAATCTGATGAAACAATATTTGAAGAACATAAAAACCATTTATAAATAGTTAGAAACGGTAAAATTAAATAATAGTAAGTTGTAATTTGTAAAAAATAAGAGCTTAACAAATATCTGAGTTTCGTTAAATCCTGTTAGTAGAAAAATGATGTTGAATAACAGTCAAACATTTATATTTACTATTATTATTATTATTTATTAACGTCCACTTTTTGCAACTCAGGCTAATCGGGACGGGTTATCTACAGGTTACCACCCTTTTCTAGCCAGGGTCGGATTTTAGGATGTTATTTAATGAATTTCGTCACTAGATAATTTCCTTGGCTCAGGCACATATTTGAAGAAATTTTTACAAAACCCTATCATGAACACAAATGTTTCGTTAACGTTCTTTTTTAATTAATTAAAAGATAGTTTAGATGTAATACTTTCTATAAAATAAAAAAAAAAACTCAAAATTAAATTTTTGTAGAACTTAAGTTCGAACTAAGCCTGTCTAGAAGCCAGCCAAACATGACCAATTAATTTACATATGGTTTTTTTTATTGAGTTACTTAGTTCTGTTGCCACGGTGACGTAAATTGGTTATATTGCTGCTTCGTTCTTCGTTTATTGTTTGTTATTATTTACGTCTACTTTATGCAACTAAGGCTAATTGGGACTGGTTATCTACAGGTTACCGCCCTTTTCTAGCCAGGGTAGGACTAAAGAGTTTATTTAATGAGTCCTTCATTAAATAAATGTCTACTGCCCAGGGCGGGAATCGAACCCGCCATCGTTCTTCGTGAAATTTCATAAACGTTTAAACACATCACTATTCATTTAAGACAGTTGTAATGAAACCATAGTATGAATGAAACCTGAACAGAAACTGTTTTGTTGCACAACATAATCGATTAATTTACAATTTTTCTATTATTATTGTGTTAGTTATAATGCCATGGTAATGTAAATTGGTTATGTTGCTACATCCTCAATAGAGGATTTCCATTTGTGTGCTCGAGGAATGTTAATAAAATATGGCTCTCAATTTTGCTGTAATATAAATTGCAAGTCATATGAAACGCAAACAAATTAATTCTACAGAGAAAATGAATATAAATAACTTGGTACAAAACGCAGAGGATGTATATATGTTACCTTGGCGAGGCTTAATTCAGTAATGGAGATAATATTGAGAGCCTGGTCATGACCTGGCGACCTTACCTTGGAACGAGCAACCACCTGTGTGTGACCTTAGCAAGCCACACCCACAGCTGCTGGCAAACCCACAAATACACCCAATGCTTTAATTAATTACCGATAAGCTTAAATAATAATGCTCTGGGCTTTAAGCCCCGACAGATTCTTCACATAGTAAAAAGTTTGTCACGCAGGATCGGCATAAACTTAGCAGATTTCCCGCTTGAAGTTTAACATTAGATAAATCTACATACTCGTAACACAACACCACTGTGAATATTAAGTGTATAAATACACACGGGAATAAAAAATTTCCGGACGCGAAGCGTCAGGAATGAAAAAAAAAAAAGTCCGTCACGCAGGGGCTGCGTAAACTAAGTAGATTTCCCACGTGAAGTTTTACAATAGAGAAATCTGCCTAATAACAACTGTAGTAGTAAGAAACCTCTAAACCTAAAACATTATTTAGGGCGTAATAATCCAGTAGTTTCTAGCCCCAAAAAACAGTTAACCTAACCTCTAAACCTATTCACGAGGGACGAATAGTTATGGAAAAGGCCGCCAGAGCTCTCGGCGGAAAGTCCGAACATACCTTACTGGTGACCACACGCAGAATACAAATGCAAATATCTCGGTTAATATTCAAGATACAGAATAAATGTATAGAACAATATTTATAGTAAATTTAATTTGCAATAAGATTTATTTTATACAATTTTCCGATCCGACGCATAATAACGGAGATATTTTGAATTTTCAAAAATCCCTCCCTCTAAACCCCCCCTCCCACTCCGATTTCAGCCATTATCGAACTTGATCTGTCTTTTTGCATAAAACGTTTAAATATCAAGTTTAGTTACGTTCAAACGAAAATTGCGACCACTAGAGCGTTTACAGACAAATATATATATATATATATATATATATATATATATATATATATATATATATATAATTTTGAACGGACCTCATTTTCGTCATCTCCTGGGTAGGATCGATGGACATTTGAAGAAATTTTTCGAAACTCGCGTCATGAGTACGACCTCAATAGCTGATTTCCCTTAAGGGAAATCTGCTAACAGGTGTGCCTACTTCCCACAGGATAGAAAAGCAATTACTGAAATATATTAGAATATAACGCATTAATTTTATTGAAAACTATTTACTACATCTAGTGCTGCAATTTTTAATGAATCAGAATATTTTTTTTCTCAATCAGCCATATATTAGTAGTCCAAGAACACAAGACGGGGGGGGGGGAGTCAAAAACATATTTGTACATATCTCGTATAATAATGGTCTCTTGAACATAGTATTTTGTATTTAAGCTTAGAATAATGTGGTTTAGTATACAGTTGAATATTGTTTATTTAACATAAGTAGAAGTGGGGGTTTGCTGAAGGCTCAAAACTGAAAAATGCAAATATCTCGGTTAATATTCAAGATAGAGAATAAATGTAAATTACAATATTTATAGAACATTTAATTTGTAATAAGATTGGTTCTAAACAAATTTTCGATCCGACGCATATTAACGGAGATATTTTGAATTTTAAAAATTCTCCCCCTCTAACCCCCCTCCCCCCGTGTAAATGTATATAACAATATTTATAATGCAATTAATTTGCAATAAGATTAATTCTATGCACGCCGCTATAGTTGTAACGGAGTTGTCTTGAGTGTGTACATAGAAGCAGAACTTACTTTTGCCATTCAGTAGCTAGGATCAATGGACTTTTGAAGAAAGTTTTCAAAAATCGAGCCATGAATACATTTCGAACAGTTGGGAGAAGTAATTGGTTAAGTAAAAGTAGGAAGCTTTACTGTAGGAGCCTCAAGTATAAGCATCACTCAAATTAGTGTTGGAGTAGAAAGTGTAAGTTGGAGGGGATTCTTCGTCGGAAGAGTTAAATGGAGCAAGAAGGCCGCCTTAAAGCAAGTGTGATAATACAGTTGCCGCCAAGATAATGCAGTCTTCCCGCCAAGATAACAGACTCCCGCAATTATTCCATTCCGGTAATGGCTTCCTCACCGACCAAGAAACATTTACCGAATTAACTAATTAAATATTAAGTGTCCCTTCTGTCGAGCACTTAACTGATCACTTACGGCACTTATGTGGGAATTTGAAAATACCCACAACACTCTCCAGCGTTTGAATAAGGGAAATCAGCTATTGAGGTTGTACTCTTGACTTCATATTGTCCAGCGGTACTAGCCAGGAGATAGCGAAAAGGAAGTCCTGGGCTTTGAACGAGTTTTGGCAGATTTCCCTTAAGGATAAGCGATTTTCGAAATTTGTCTTCAAATGTCCATCGATCCTATCTAGGAGATGAAAATGAGGTCCGGTCAAAACTGTATATATATATATATATATTTGTCTGTTAACTAGCGGTCGCAATTTTTGTTTGATCGTTACCAAACTCGATATTTAAACGGTTTATGCAAAAATACAGATCAAGTTCGTCAATGGCTGAAATCGGACTAGTGGGAGGGAGGGTTTAGGGGGGGATTTTCGAAAATTCGAAATTGTATAGAACCAATCTTATTGCAAATCAAATTTCCTATAAATATTGGTCTATACATTTATTCTCTATCTTGAATATTAACAGAGATCTTTGCATTTTTATTAAATGGGGGCAGGTAACGGACGAGTGAGTTTCCCATCAAAAGCTAGTTCGGCCGTTTCCGTAATTGTTCGGCGTGACGGACTTTTTATAATTCGGTTAATAGTCGCAATAAAGAAAAAAATCAGCCACGCAGGGGCTGCGTAAACTAAGCAGATTTCTCACGTTTTGGTATAACGCACTTGTGATCTCCTCTCAGCACATATTCTCTAACTCCGTGTAAAAAAAACGATGCGTACAAGTGGGGGGGATTACTGGATGCACAAATCGAGAAAGCACTAATAATTCGCTTAATACATGAATTACGGGGAAAAATTGCAAAGAACAACAGTTATAGAATGTATATAGCTTAACAAGATTGGTTGTATAACAGTTTATGATCTAACTCATAATAGCGGAAGTATTTTGAATTTTTATATTCCCACTCTCTAAAAACTCACTTTTCCACCCCCAATTCAGCCAACAGCAAATATGATTTTCAGTGTTGTCTGAAACGGTTAAATATGGAGTTTGGTATGGATGAAATAAACATTTTCGAGTAAAGAACGTAAATTGATGACTTCTTCACAACATATTTGCATAAATCACACAAAGTAAAAGTTAAATGAAAACCATATTTGATATTTAATCTCTGAATTAAGTGGTTCATGATATAACAGCTTATTTGTTAATACGACATGAGTAAGAGTAGAGATTTACTGAACGTCGAAAACCCATATATCTCGGTTAATATTTATGATACATAAAATATGTATAGAAACGGAATTATAAAAACTATGATATAAATAATTTTGAACATACCTAAGTAATTTTTTTCCGACCTCAATAGCTGAATTTCCTTAGTGAAAATCTGCTAAAACTATCATCTATATTTTTTTTTTTATCAATTAACATTCTAATAATATTCCCTCATAAATATTAAAACAGATTTTTTTTTCAAGGGGTGACTTTATCCCTTTAAATGTGACGCACGAACAAAAATAGTTTTGTGTTATCGACGAACTGCTCCACTTGCACACAACGTTTCTGAATATTTAGAATTTTCGGGTTCCCTAACCTCCAGTAGGCGTATCCAATCCTAGTTTAAACTCCATTATTCTCTCTATACACTATAATATTCCATATATTATCTATCAATTTTTATTTATTCATACAGGAGCAGCCGCATCTTGGCGATTTGTCTCAAAGTTTGACAATGTAAAATGAAAACAAAATTATACAAAAATAACAAAAACTGAAAAAACAAATAAAAAATTAAATACAACAAATAATCATTAAATACTAGTAATAAAGGCAATTAATAAACATAAGACATAAACATTAGATAAATAAACATGAGACTAGTAATAAAGGCAACAATTTAAAATAGTTTTAATAAAACAAAATTATGTTATTCCTATATACTAGCACATTTATATTATTTTTTTTATTAATATAGACATTTATTTATCTATTTATTAATATACTTTTTTGATAGGTATTTAATACTTTTATAATTTATTTATTGTTTTGGATTAATTACCCACTAAAGATATGACTGAGGTTAATTGAAAGCCCTCTGAAATGTGATTTCCTCGCTGTCATTGATGGCTACTGAGATAGGCATGGTGCATGCAAGATTGACGTACGGTGGGCTACAGCCTGGAGTATTGTCAATACAGTGGCCTGTCAATATTGGGACAGGATAGACTACAGACATTCCTGATAGACATAACGGCAAACAGGACGTTAGACTACTTCAAACAGGCACCAATCAAAAAGAAATAACCTTACTCAACATCTGTTTTATCGTGAACACCAGTGATGACGTCAGCTGCCGCTTTATTCTCTATCACACTCCTAGTAAGGTACTTAGTAAAATGCTTATCCGAACTAGACCAGTAATTTAAACTGGGCATGAATTGTATAGCAAAATTACAAATAATTTGGACGTAATTATTCCTGCTACAGAAAGGTCTAAAGATGGAATTTATTGAACCAGACTAATTATAAAACATATTACAAACAGCTATAAAACTATGTACGTATTGTTCTGTTTTATACATATTTTTGAACCCCCCCCTTTTTAATAGATTTCACTCATGGGCAATCAACTATTGAGGCTGTACTCGTGACGCAATTTTCGAAACGTTTCTTCTAATGGCCATCCATCCAATCTAATTTATATATATATATATATATATATATATATATATATATATATATATATATATATATATATATCTTAACTGGATCTGGAAATTCCAAAGTTATTGTCGCTGGAGAAGTACTGGAGAATTTTAGAAGGTTGAATGGATTTTGCAAGGGTCACAATTATGGCACACCATGTCTCAGGCTGGAAATTAAAATAATTGGAGATTCTAAGGGGGTGGGGGGTGGCACTTTGAACACCCTGTATAGCTAATCACTTTGGAAATGTATTATGTTCATTATTAACATAAAATACCGTAAATTGTTTTCAAGTGGCCTTTATTATACTTATGATAAATGAAAAAATGTACTGGTGACAAAAACCTAAGAAGTGGGGGCCTTCTTAAGTTTTTTTAAGTTTTTGTATTACTTAAATTTGACTGATTAAGAAACTTGGAGGTATCTCATTACTGTTTGTATTTATTCACTTAATATTCACGGTGATGTTGTGTTACCAGTTTGTAGTTTTATCTATGTTAAACATCACAGGGAAACCTGCTTAGTTTACGCAGCCCCTGCGTGACGGACTTTTTTTTAATTTTCAGTCATCAGTTAGCTCCCATTTCTATTTATCGCACTTTGACAATTGGCGAATATATCGTGGAAAGTGTCATCCCAAGCTTGAATTGTTTTCAACTGGTTTTTACAAGGCGAGACACATACGTCATCAGTTCAGATTTTATTGGGAT
>CM032232.1:150105000-150207500 GCA_019009955.1 Riptortus pedestris | reverse complement strand
CACAACATCCTAATTTTGTTCATATTCTGGTTAGATCTGATCATGTATTACACGATTACAGAAAAAAATTTAATATTACACTCGTGACGAAAGTAGAATTTACAACTCTCGTGAAATTACCACACTCGCTTCGCTCGTGTGGGTAAACGTTTCACTCGAGTTGTAAAATGATCTACTTTCGTCACTTGTATAATAAATAACTATTATTGGCATTTGGAGTTCATTACTGACAAGTTTTTCCTACTCTTCTAACGAATCTGTACATGCTAGTCGTTTTGATCTGGGGGTCATGATTGAAGGTCATTGTGCATGAGTTGTGAGCATTGGCCGATAGAGAGAGCTGCGGTTAGTTCTAATATCCGTTGAAAGCTAATCCGGCGGCGCCAAGATACCAATGCAGGCTGCGTTGATTGAAGAGTGCTGCCGTCCGCTGAGTTACTGTTGATTGCTGATTCCTCAATCAGATGCTGCGTAGCCATAACTATCAAGGCCATAATATCCCTTATCAATGTCATTCTACTCCACTTATCGATTAATGTCAACCACATTGCCTACTATCAATTCGTCTATATTCATCAGCGCTCACAAATGAAAGGGGTTTCATAATAGATGCAAATAATTAATTATAATCTCTCTCTCTCTCTCTCTCTCTCTCTCTATATATATATATATATATATATATATATATATATATATATATATATATACTAGCGGACCCGACCGACATTCTGCATGCTAGTTCAAGCAATTAGGATATTAAATTTAATAATATTATTTTTAAAACAAAAGCTACTTTTAATAATACAGAAGACAACTTATGTTATGTGCAGGTTTGCCTAAAAACAAATAGAAAATGAAATATCGCGAATTTTTTATTCAGGCCTCCCTTATAACCCCCACTCCCGTTTAAACATAAAAAAATTAATATAGCTTATAATCATGGAAGAACAAATGCTTATTCACATTTCGTTAAGTTCGGTTAAATCGTTGGTACCCAATCAAATTGTTGGCTTGCACTTTAATTTTTTAGTATATATCTCGTTTATACTTTGTTATACAACAAATGTGAATATAACGAAAGTTACTCAAAATAACAACCTAACAACTTTTAACCTGTTCATATTTCGTTAACGGCTGAAAACGGACCAGTGGAAGGGGGGTTTAGAGGGGGGGATTTCGAAAATTCGAAATATCTCCGTTACTATACGTCAGATCGAAGTATTGTATAAAACCATTCTTATTGCAGATTACATTTACTATAAATATTGCTATATACATTTATGCTCTATCTTGAATATTAACCGAGATATTTGCATTTTTATTAAGTGTAACGGACAAGCTATGGTCGCTTCTAATCATTCCCGCCGAGAACTAGTTGGGCCGTTTCCCTAACTGTTCGGCACTCGTATGGAGATTTATTTCTCTACTGCAAAACTTTACGACGAAAATCTGCTTAGTTTCCGCAGCCCCTGCGTAACGGACTTTTTACAATATCCATAGACAATTCATCTTAAGGTGTACATTGAATAAGTGGATCCATAATTGGAACTGTGAGGTGACTTACCCCTAAGTCATATATGGCTAGGTGTGGCTGGAGGGGGTGGGTTTGTGATGAATGGGCCCATGAGTGACGTCAGCTGGCATTATTTCTCTTAGAGTGAGAGCCCCCCCCCCCCCCATGCTAGGACAAATAGCCCTCAGCTCCTCTCATCACTCACATTGTCATCCCTTAACTCTTCTCCGACAGGCATTAGGGGATGATGGAGACATGTCACCATTTGACCTCTTATGACGTAGCCACCTCACATTGTTGAGGTCACTGTAGCTGGGCTCTCAGCAACGCATGCGAACAACCATAGAAAGAAAATGTCCGTCACGCATGGGCTGCGCCAACTAAGCAGATTTCCCACTTGCTGCAAGTACTCACTAGTGATATCTTGCCACTTATTCTGACTCTAAACCAGAAAGTATGAATTACTCACTTAATATTTGAGTAACTAAAAAATATATAGAATACAATTTGTAGAGCATCACTATTTTAACAAGATTGATTCTATAACATTTTTCGATTCGACTCTTAATAATGGAGATATTTTGAATTTTCGAATTCCCCTGCCCTAAACCCCCCTTATTCTTGGTGAGATTTCTGACAATAAATCTTCAGTGTTGGCTCAAACTGTTTAATGTCGAGCAGAGTATAGAGAAAATAAAAATAATCGAAACAAGAACGTAAAACCTTGAATTGACCCATAAAATCGAAAAATTTACCAATACAAACTCGTTTTACAATTTCATTTTCTACAAGAATGCGCCATAAAAAAGTAGGACATTACATTGGAAATTCCAAAGTTCTGGTCGCTGGAGAAGTACTGGAGAAGGTTAAGTGGTTGAATATGGGCAGGAAAGCTCCACCTGGTGTCACAATTATTGCACACCATGCCTTAGCTTGGTATTAAAATAATTGGAGCTATTAAGGGGGGGGGGGTGGCGCCAACTTGGGCACCCTTTATATATATATATATATATATATAATGTGTGTGTTACCGCTCTAGCGGTCGCAATTCTAGCTTTATCGTACCATAACTCGATATATAAGCGTTTCATGCCAAAACTAAAGGTCATGTTAGTTAATGGCTGAAATCGAACAACTGGGAGGGGGATTTCGAAAATTCTCCGTTTATATACGTCGGATCAAAAAATTGTATAATAAAAACTCCTAAAAATATTGTTATATAAATTTGTTCTCTATATTTAATATTAAGGAAAATATAAGCATTTTTTAGTGTTCTCTTCATATTAGCAAGAAGCTATCATATTATCATGAACCACTTTACTCCAACTTTAAAAAGTTGTTTTTATTTATTAAAAATCACTTTCTGCTACTAGGGCTCATTGGGACTGGTTATCTACAGGTTACCACCCATTTCTAGCCAGGGTGGGACTATGGATTAATGAGCTGGTCACTTAATAAATTCCTATATGCTAAGAGGAGAATCGAACTCGCCACTCTAGGTTTACCATGTGAGATTGAGGCTAACGCTATAACTCACATGGCTAACCTGAGCCCCCAACCTTAAATAATAAATATCTATTTACGAGTATACAGCCTTCCGTACCCCCCCCCTACCCCCACAGCCTCTTCTTATCGTTTTTATTTACATAGAAATAGAGAATAAGTGATGATATGAGATCAAAACTTATTTATACCATCAATTGGGGAATCTTGGCAGTTTACGCAGTCCCTGCGTGACGAGGTTTATGTAATTTTTAGATCTAAACGTTGTGTAACCTCTCTCTCTCTCTCTCTCTCTCTCTCTCTCTAATGAGATATTCACTTACATCCCTGAGATTCATATTCTGCTTACATTTCTTCGTCCTGTTGCCGTAGTCTTCTGAATGGAGAATAGAAGCTGACAGGATCTGTAGAGTTTCCATAGCGGATATCAGCTTGGTGCAACTCCTGCCAAACGGATTTTTTCTTCTTTATTTTCTGGAGTCATAAATAAAACCGTCTCGAAATAAAGGGGGGATGAGGGCGGGTTTCGAACACTCATTTTCTCCTCATCTCGGCCTTAGGGAGAAATGAGAAAGGCAGGCACCAAGGGGGGGGGGTGGAGAGAGTCTCAAGAAATGCCACCATCTGCTCTGAGACTGTGGAAGGCCTTTGCTGACGATGAGTAATGGCTCAACTCTGTCTCATTTGTCCCCCAGCTGTCGCGAGACATGTCCAGGAATGGGGGGGTCCAACAGGGGGGGGGGTTTCCTTCCAGCAAGTTATCCACCCTCCTTCCGCCTTATACTTCTCTTTCCGTTCGCTTTTCTTCACCGATCTACTCCCGAGTTAGTCTTGCTGTTCCTTGTTTTGTATCAGTTCTCCCCAACGAAGGGTTTTAGCGGATCCCCCTTAAGGGAAATCAGCTATTGAGTTTAGTCTTCTGACGCCAAACCATTTCTCGAAAAAGTTCATCCATAGATCCCTAGTTCATACTAGGGGCACCATCATTGGTGTCTGCATTCAGTAAACCCCCACTCCTACTCATGTTACATAAACAATACTTTATTATATAACAAACCACATTATTAGGCGCTTAAAACCAAATGTTGGGCGTTTAATGTTGAGGTAACTTTATTATGCGAGACACATGCGAACTCTGTGCAATGACGTTATTAAGATTTTACGTTACCTTGGCAGGAAAATGTTTCATTGATCTATACCACACTCGATATTTAGGTGTTTCAGTCAACACTGATGATCATACATTCTTAGTAGCTGAAATGTGACCTGGAATAGTTGGGGTTTAGAGGTGGATTGAAAATTCAAAAAGTCGGTCACGCAGGGGCTGCGTAAACTAAGCAGTTTTCCCAACTGAAGTTTTACAACAGAGAAATCTGCATACTAGTAAAAGTAGTAGAAACGAGTCTTTAAACCAATTTCCCGAGAACCGAACAGATACTGATCCGCCGAACTACCTTTCGGAAACTCACAAATAGATCCGATAAGAGCCGATATCGCACTTAAAAAATCTACAAATCTCTCGGTTAATAATCAAGATAGAGTAAAAAACGTACATAACAAACTTTATAGAGAATTACATTTACAATAAGGTTGGTTCTATACAATTTTTCGAACCGAGATATTTCATATTTTCGAAATTTCCTTCTATATAAACCTCCTCTCACTGGTCCGATTTCAGCCATTAACGAACTTGATCATTATATAGTTTAGAACGGTCCTCATTTTAGTCATCTCCTGTGTGGGGTCGATAGACATTTGAAAATATTTTTCAAAAGTCGCGTCATGAGTACGATGTCAATAGCTGATTCCCCTTAAATGAAATTTCTAATACCTTCGTTGTAATGAGTCACTTACAGAAGCAATCTTGTTGAAGTTTGATGTTTAACTATTGTTTTTCCGTTAATCAAGTATTTAACGAGTTGTTCATGACTTGTCGTTTTCATCCTTCACTAGCTCCACTCCTACGAGTCAACGGTTTTCTACTTAAAAATAGACAATATGCGTTGAGATGGGACCACAAATGCGTTATACCAGGAGTGAATTCTGCATAGTTTACGCAGCCCCTAGGTAACGTGTTTTTCGGAATAAACGTTGTAAAATGCTAAACTCCCTTTAAAAAATCATTAGCAAGACCGAATTCTGCTATGAAATGGAGCGAAATTTGATATTATTACTGGCCAAAATCTTTAATGTGTATGAATGAAATTTATTTAGTTCAATTCCCGCCCGAGCAATAGGAATTTATTTAGTGACGGAATTCATTAAATAAAATCCTTAGTCCCACCCTGGCTAGAAAAGGGTAGTAACCTGTAGAGAACCCGTCCCAATTAGCCTTAGTTGTAAAAAGTGGGCGTTAATAAATAATTTAATTTATTTAGAATTCATTTTTTTCTGTAATACGAAATCTCTCTTGCATTGAAATTTGTAGATTACACTCGTTGGAAATGGTCTGGGGACGGTAGATTCGGATCTAAATTTCTTCACCTTCTAGGTCGGATGGAAGACACTCCAAGGTAGTTTTGAAAAGTTTCTTGAACAGCACAAAGTGGTAGTTAAATTTTAATAATAGAGACGACTAAGAGTTAACAATGAGCAAATGCTAACTAGCGAATATGAGGTTAAATGTTATGCAACAATTCTTGATGGAGGGGAGGTTCGAGGGGGGGACTTGATGAAGTTAGGAACAAGCTAAACAAGGGAAGGAGATTAAAGCTGTTAAGTCGGATGAGCGGAACAACTTGGCCACTTCTTATTTTACAGTTTACCCCATAAAGATTTAATTGGATGTTCAGGGGGGAGAGAGAGAGGAAGAGGGAGAGAGTAGAGAGAGGAGAGAGCGAGTGAGAGAGAGAGAGAGAGAAGAGAGAGAGGGAGACAGAGAGAGAGGGAGAGGGAGAGAAAGAGCGGGAGAGTGAGAGAGAGAGAGAGTGACAGAGAGAGAGTGAGAGAGAGAGGGAGAGTGAGAGAGAGAGAGAGAAAGAGAGAGAGAGAGAGAGAGAGAGAGAGAGAGAGAGAGAGAGAGAGAGAGAGAGAGCTACAATCTTGAGCATTTAAATTGGAACAAATAAGCCCCCAGGGGGCAATAATGACACATTTATAGTCAAAGCTTTTGTAATTTGAGCCTCTTGTCGTTAGCTTCGAATTTACTTTGAATTACAACTTCAGAAACTTCACACCGCTCTTCTTTTCTTCTAAGGAGCTCCGAGAAGAATGAGATTGATTTTCAAACTTCTTTTAGACAGCTGGATAAAATAATCAATTTTCAGGGGAAAATTAATTCTAATAAATAATAGTGTGTAACTACTTGAATAATAAGCCCAAATACCAAATAATGTCCTCATTGAACTTTTATATTTTGAGATAAATGCAAATATGTGATGCAAGTGGGAAATCTGCTTAGTTAACGCAGGTTTTTTATTTACCTTTGGTGAATATATATGTTTAACAAAAAATAAATTTTAATAAGACCTCTTATGGATATGTATGATGTAATATTCATAGATGAAAATTTACTCTCATTGAAGTAAAAAAATAAAATTCTAGAAAAGAACTATTACGTAAACTAAGCAGATTGTCTGGAATCATACGTCTATGACGTCTTCTCAAATATATTATCTCATTTTGCCGTAAGAAAAAGTATTTGTAAACAACGACAGTGTTCAGGTTAGCCATGTTGAGCTAAATCGTTGGCCTTAATCTCACATCATAAACCTAGAGTTGCGAGTTCCATTCCCGCCTAGGCAACAGGACTTTATTTAGTGACGAACTCATTAAGTAAAACCATTAGTCCCACACTGGCTAGAAAAGGGTGTTAACCTGTAGATAACCCGTCCCAATTAGCAATAGTTGCATAAAGTGGGCGTTAATAAAAAAAGTCCGTCACGCAGGGGCTGCGTAAACTAAACAGATTTCCCTCGTGAGGTTTAACAATAGATAAATAAATCTACATACCGTTAACAAAACACCACCGTGAATATTAAGTGAATAAATAATATAAAACGATAATAGAAAACCTCCCGACGGGAAGCATCTGAAATGAAAACAAATAGCTCTACCAACCTCAAACTGGAAAGAAAAACAGTTACTGAAATATATTACAATATAAGATATTAATTTTATTACAAACTATGTACTATATCTAGTACTTCAATTTATAATAAAATAGAATAAATTTCATCCCAAACACTCAAATTTTAGAAATCCATGAACTTAAGGCGACAGGGGTCCGACAGAACATATTTGCATGTATCTCGTTTAATAAAGATCCGTTGAAAACAATATTTGGTATTTAAGCTGCAAGTAAAATGGTTCATTATATAATAGAGTATAGCTTATATGATATGAGTGGGAGTTTACTGAAGGCTGAATACTAAACAATCGACATTTTTGTTAATATTGAATATATTAACGTATCTAGATTTAGAATAAATCTGTATTTTATCCAATATTTACAGTAAATTTGATTTTAAATAAGATTGATTCTATACAAGTTTTCCATCTGGCTTATAAGAACGGAAATATTTGGAAATTCCCCCTCTAACCCCCTACCCACTAGTCCGATTTCAGCCGTCAACGAACTTGAACTTAAGTTTTGCAGAAACGGTTATATTTCGAGTTTTGTAACGATAAAAAAAATGCGAACTCTAGAGCGGTATCCCTCAAATATATATAAAACTAGCTAAGGTACCCGGCTTCGCCAGGATGATCATTTGAGGCAGAGTGTTGATGGTATTTTTTTTTTTTGGGGGGGGGGCTTTACTTTGTACAATATTTTTACATTTTCCCGTCCTAATGCTAGGATTTACATCCGAGTCCGGAGTGCTGGGGATATGTTAATCATATAAATTATACAAAATACACAATATTTTTATATTTCCCGTTTTATGTGCATGTATCTTTTTTTATATATAACAGAATCATAGATAATCATATTATCATTTTCAAAAATACGGAGTTTCGTTGATTTCGATTTAGTCTTTCGTATCCTATGACATTGCTGACCCCTTCTATTTCGTGTATACCTCATTTATACTTCATTACACGGAAAATGTTCATATATCAAAAGTTACTTTAAATAACAAAATAAACAACTTTTGTTATGTGCATAGTTGCCGAAAACCCAATAAGAAACGAAATATCGCTATTTTTAATTTCAAACCTCCCTTATAACCCCCCCCCCACTTCTGTTCGAACCTCGAAATTTTAGCGAGCTTATAATCAGGGAGCTGTTAATACCAAATCACATTCGGAGTTTCGTTTAATTCGGTTGAGTCTTTTGTGCCTTATAAAATTGTTGACTCCGACTATTGTTTTTAACGTATAACTCATTTATACTTCGGTATACAACAAAAGAGTATATTACAAAAGTTACTCTAAATAACAAAATAATCAACTTTTATATCGCTATTTTAAATTTCAGGCCTCCTTTATAACCACCACTCCTGTTCGTCTCAGAGAATATTAATACAGCCAGAAACCTTTTAATAGTAATATACATACCAAGTTTCATAAAATTCGGTTCAGTCGTTTGCGATTATATAAAGGACATACATACAAACATTCATATTTATATATAAGATTATTAACAGAACCCATTTTCGTGATCTAATATTCAGGGTCAAAGAAGATTTGAGGAAATTTTATGAAGATCGCGTCATGAGTACAACTTCAATTGGTGGTTTCCCTTCATGGAAATCTGCTAATAATCATAAAATATAATGGATAATTGGCAAGCCTGGAAATATTGTGGTTTGGAGTGGTTGAGTATATCCAGTAAGGCGAGTGGTTAGCGAGGGAAGGTATGAAGGTGTGCAATGAACGGTTTTGCCGCGAATTATGTAGCTCCCCGCCGTGAAGACTGATGGTCCTCCAGCTCTCTCCTGAAACTTATTCACACTTGAATTATTCAGCGCTTTTTTTCCTCTTTTCTTCTCCGAGAGTCTGAAGTAAATTGTGGGGGGTTCTGTGGCCTGCGAGGGCTCCGAAGAACAATTATAGTCTTAAGGGGGATTTCAGGGGGGGGGGGTGCCCCCCACTTTAGCCAGTCGTCAAGAGCACTTCTCTTCATTCCCTCTCCCACTTCCAATTGCAACTCCACAAAGATGAATGCATAATAGACTAAGGCTTAAGTTGTTCTCTCTTTATTGTGTATTATGAAATGCGATTTTAGCGGATTTCCCTCAAGGGAATCTGCTATTGGGGTTACACTCATGCACCCAATTTCTAAAAATCCTTTATCTTACGTGGGTAATGACGAAAAACGAGGCCATGTATGTATAAATATGAGCTCACCTAGGTATGTAGTACTATTTTCATCTAGGTTCCCCAGGTATTCGATAATTCTAGAATAGCAACAATTATTATCAAGAAGATCCTCAAGGTCATCAAGCCATTTTGCTGCTTCCCGTACTTCCTCCTTAAGGGCCTGTATCTTTTATAGTTAGCTTCATTTGATTTATAGCTGATGAAGTTCGATTCTCTCAACATCTCATACCATAGTTGTTGCTAACAGTTAAAATTTCTTTAGATGGCATTGTTTCTGTTTTCGCCTTCCGAGCAGAATATGGACTTTTTTCTCAGACCTGCTACGCTCCAGAGCCGTGCGATGGGTCTAACCACACCATTCTTGTAGCATTAGTTTCACATTCCAAGAGAGCTGCTTGAATCGGTGAGCTATCTGCAATTTATAGAAGTACCTGATCCCTGCAACCATTCTAGTTTCAAAATGTAGTAATTCCATACTATTGCTCACTATTGGCCCCCAAAACGAGGAAATCCTCTGCTTCTGAGGTCTACCTAGACGATATCGTGTTCTTTGTCTTATTTTAAAAATACTGAACTCAAAGGTTTGAAATGTTTAAGTAAGTCCGTACACAGTAATTAATACGAGTATATCATCTACATACGTACTGGATATGATTTCAACTGGATAATTTTTTCCACAGAAAGTTTTTTGTTTATAGGACAATATAAATGCATTATATATTGTTAATAATTATGTAACTATATTAATTACAAGAGAATTATTCGCGTAGCGTGAATTAGTTGAGAACTTTAGTGATTCTCCCATTTGGTTCCTCTAGGGCTTCCACAGCGAAACTCTATTCCAGAAAGGGGGTCAGGACTGCATGTTAGCACCCCACTTCACCTCGCCTTCGTTATCTAGAACAATAAAAGTTAATTAACACTCTCGCTCTCTTTCCCCCCTAGAGCGGGTTCATTTCCCGCCGAAAGTAGTGGCTAGGAGCCGGAATAAATTTCATAAACCTACTGCACCCCTGCTGCCCCCTCCGGCTTAATCACCAACTACAATAGAGCCGGGCTATTGTTCCTCTGGGATCCGCGATTGTAGACTTAGGCTAAATCCTACCTCACCTAGGATAGTCTGTCTGCTGCTGGTCTTCCAATAACTAACAGTGAAGTAACGCGTTTCTTTGAAAATTTACTTTTTAGGAAAAATAATCTCTTTGGTAAAATGGCGCTCTGCAATTCCAATCTTACGATTTACAATATCCATCTTTAAGTAGATAAATGGCCAGAGTAAATGAAAAATGAAAATATTAAGATAATATGTGTACAATTTAAAGAAAATGTCAAAAGGGATTAATCGCATAGCAATCTAAACCCACAAATGAATTCTAAAACCAGACCGGGAGAACTGCGGGGAAACGATATACGATAAAAAGTGTGAGAAGGAGAATACTAGAGAAGTAAGACAATGACTTACATATTCGGTTTCCGTCCTCATTTGGCCTACACACTGTCCAGTTTTATATAAAGTCTGCCACGCAGGAGCTGCGTAATCTAAGCAGATTTCTCACGGGAAGTTTTGCAACAGATAAATCAACATACTGTTAACACCACCACGAATGTTATGTGAATAAATACAAACGTTAATAAGAAATCATTCAGTCAATTTACAAGCTAATAATATCTACAACGCGAACCAGCCAACTTTGCATCGCTGAATAGATAGAATTAATTTAGACCGGAAACATGAACAATTAATAAAATATAGCTGAATATAACATATTAATTTTATTGAAACCTATTTACTACTGCTAGTGGTGCAATTTAAAATGAATCAGAATAATTTCTGCTTCAACACTCAGATTTTAGTAATCAAAGAACAAAAGTAGAGGAAGGTAGGGGGTCAACAGAACATATTTGTTTATAACTCGTTGTTGAAAACAACATTTTGCATTTAACATTGTAATGAATTGGTTCAATAGATAACAGCTTATTAATTTGAATTAGCTTATATTATATATATACAGTTTTGAACGGACCTCATTTTCGTCATCTTCTAGGTAGGATCGATGGACATTGAAGGAAATATTTCGAGTATAACCTCAATTGCTGATTTTTTTTAGGGAAAAAATATATATATATATATATATATATATATATATATATATATATATAAACACACATATTATCTGTATTCTTCCATTTTTTTTATGTATTCTAACTATTTATATATTTATATATATATATATATATATATATATATATATATTTCAAACATTCATTTAATCTTTAAATATTCATTCAATTCAATTTAAAGTTTCGGCCTAGTTTTCATGTGGCTTTTATTTTGGTCAGACAACATAAATTTGCAATTTTAATTTTACTTTACACTCGGAGCAACAACGATTCAAGGACAATAACAAAGAATAATAACACCATTCATTCTATTATATCTATTGATATAGATACATATATTGGAGTGAATAGTAATTTGTCATTCATGAAAATGATGAGTTATTCAAGTCCAGGCCGATTGTCGTTCCATTTATTTCCCAACTGGAAATATCACTAAATAAATCACATTGCTGGATACCAGTTCCATGGTTTCCATAAGTTATTTCAATTCTCGGAAACATATTTTCACATTGGAGACTCATTAGCACATTCATTTTGTTTCCTGTCATTGCTTGTATATCTACAGGTTGCCAGCTTTTCTAGAAACCATAGAACTAACAATTATATTTAATGAGTTCGTCACAATGTAAATTCCTGTTGCTCAAATCGAACTCCGACTCCCCACTACCAAGTGAGATTAAGACCAAAGTCTTAACTATCATGGCTACCCTGAGCTTCAATCAAATAGAAATAAATAATTAAACAAAAATTAAACGTGCTTACTATATAATTCTTTAATAATTTCAAAAGTTGATACATTTTTATTTTCCACAGTACCCTTTTTTTATTTACTTTGTATGCATATTTAGTAAACATTTATTTCGGTGTAAATACATAATGACTTCAATCCCACCATGACATATTGACAGCTGGTCCAGTAGTGATTGGAGTCAGTGCTCCAGTCTGATTGTAGACAGTAGTTCCATTGATTTGGACAACTTCATTGAAGGTTCCGGTGCTGTTTGGTGGCAGACCCGCTTCGAAGCCGGCCACTACATTGGTGCCCACCAGGTAGGGGCTCAGGTTGACAAGATCTAGCGGTGACAGGCAGCTGCTGATGTTCTTGGTGTCGGGAAGGCAGAGAACCACCGGGTTACCGCAGCACGATGCACTCGAACTGCACTGCAAGTGGGGAAAATAACACATTTATTAAAAACTACAAGACGTAAACAGTAGCTGCGTAAACAAAGCAGTTTCGGTAGAGCTGGGATGCCAAGTTAGAGGTCTCAAACCATTTGTCCTCTATTTCTTCAGATATTGAGATCTACTGAAGAATCGGTTATTGATATAAGCCATCCTTTCAGCTCGGAGGCAAAAGGTCGTCACGCAGGGGCTACGTAACCTAAGCAGATTTCCCAGCAGAAGTTTAACAATATATAAATCTACTTACTGTTAACCAAAGACAACCGTGAATAAATACAAACGGTAATAAGAAATGGTTCACTCAATTTTAGTAAACTCCTGACGGGAAGCGTCTCGAATGTATACAAACAGGTCTGCCAACCTCACACGGGAAAGAAAAACAATTACTGAAATATATCAGAATATAACATTTTAATTTTATTAAAAAACTATTTACTATATCTAATACTGCAATTTATAAGGAATCAAAATAGTTTTTATCTTATTCAATCAAATTTTAGTCCTCCAAGAATTTATGACAGGGGGTCACCAGAACATATTTGCATGTATTTCGTATAATAAAGGTATCTTGAAAACAATATTTGGTATTTAGGCCTTGAATAAAGTGGTTTATTATATAACAGAGTACTGTATATGTAACATGTGTAGAAGATGGAGTTTGCTGAATGTTGAAAACTGAAAAATGTAAATATCTCGGTTGATATTCAAGATAGAGAATAAATGTCTATAAAAATATTAATAGTACATTAAATTTTCAATAAGGTCGATTCTATACCCTTTTCGAATTTTACGATCCGCCTTATAGTATCGGAGATATTTCGAATTTTCAAAATTATCCCACTTTAAGCCCCCCCCCTTCCCTCCCACTGGTCCGATTTCAGCTGTTGATCTTTCTTTTATCATAAAGTGACTAACTATAGAGTTTGGTATCGATCAAACAATAATTGCGACTGCTAGAGCGGTAACAGACATATATATATATACCATTTTTTATCATTGAAAGATCTTTTCTACCCCATTTTTTGATCTGATTGATCTTTTTTTTTTTTAATAAGAATATATTATTTTTTTATCCTTAAACATTAAACAAAGACAACAAACGTTTTCTTTTTCTTTATAAGCTAGTTCAAAATTCGAGTTACACAATGCAAATTAAATTCATAGAAGCAACAAGAGATAAATTATACTTTTTTTAAAATAATTCTCTTTCATTCAGATTGTTGATTGTTATTTTAGTACGAGTTTGAAGATAAAGCCGAGGTCTTTAAATCCAAGGTTATATTTAAAATATTCAATGACATATTTATTTATGGATACTTACGCTCATCTTGAATATAATTATCACATGGATTATCTTCTAAACTTGGTACGAATGTACGGCCTTTTGTTTCCGTGGCATTTCTTCACTAAGTTTCTGTTCAACTCTCTAAAAGAAGTGTCAACTAACGTGTTTGAAAATTGTCTTGAAATTTTCATAAACCCCCTCCAGAATGTATATATATATATACACACACATATATACGTACATACAAATATAAACATAGTTATCATCATTATCGGCCACAACTGTTGTACGATCGTTACAAAACTCGACTTTTAAACATTTTATTAAGACCAAAAGCTCTTAAGCCTTATAAAACAAAACAATAATTAATTGCAGTAACTATACATATATATATATATATATATATATATATATATATATATATATATATGTGTGTGTGTGTGTGTGTGTGTGTGTGTGTGTGCGTGCGTGTGTGTATGTAATTAATATGTTTTGAATATCTTTATTATGCGTTTTAATTTTTTCATCAATCAGTGATGTTTTGTTCTTTATTTATGTTTTATTTATTTTTTTTTGGTTTTTTGTTTCCTTTTTATTTTTTTAAATTTCAACAACAAATTTATGAACTTATTTATGAATTTATTTATGATATTTATATTTATTTATTTCTAGTATACAAAATCATGATGTATTATGAATATGCATGTTATATACTATAGTAGTATGGTACATATAGTGAATAAACGCCCAATTGCATGGGTAATGTGCAAAGGAATATGTATATATATATATATATATATATATATATATATATATATATATATATATATATAATTAATATTTTGTTTCTTTAATTTATGAAATTTAATAATTGTATTCTTTTCTTTTTTCTCCAGGTAAGTGAGCCGTACTTTATGTGCCTACAAAGTTTTCGAATTGACAAATATCAGGTAAGTCATCTTTTGCGATACAATTGTAATATATATATATATATATATATATATATATACAATTTTTATTTGAAGGCCTTATGTTGCCCACATGTGTGTTGAGGCGTTGGTCTTAATAGACTCGACGAACCTTGGAATCCTGGGCACCCGTTTTTCGTAGCTTATAACTACTTGGGTATAATTAAATTAATTTCTGGGACTAAAACGTTAAAAGACATGTATATAAATGGAAATTGAAGCCAAGTTTAGTTTTAATTTTTAACATTGAAAATATATAATTGCTTTCATAATTTTATTAGCCATTATAGTTTTTAATTATCTAGTTTCTTTATAGGTTATTTTTTTTGAATATAATGTTTTGTTTTCGAATTTTTATTTGTTGATTCGTGTTTTTTTTTTGTCTCTTTGGTTGCGTTTTGTTTTATGGATGCCTTCTTAGTTTGTTCTGATCTAATTGTATTGTTTAGTTTTTTTCTGATACTCTTTTAATATTTTATTTCATTTATATTCATTGCTTTTTGGTGAGCAGTATCGCCTCGCTGTGAACGCTGAAAAATATGTAAATACTAAGTGATGACAGCTACTGAGAAGCTACTCACGACGAAATTTTCGGAAATGTCTTTGAATGTCCATTTATTCTACCCATGAAAAGTATTAATGATGCCCCCCCCCCTTTAACATATAACTGCTCAAAAATGAATAGGGATATTGGCTGTTTTGTGGTATGTATGGGACCTAGCATATATATATATATATATTTTTTTATATTATAAATATCATTAATATTTATTAGAAATTATTGTCTTTTTCCACCATAAAAAAGAAATTTAATTAACCCGTAACAACAGACGGGAGTCAGATTGACTCCGCATTGATAGATACTCTTTAGTTTCACATTTTTGTACTTCCGTTAACCGCACCTAGCTCTCAGTACCTTCAAACTAGTCTTTCCTCAGTCTGCAGGTGCACTGTCGAGACTACACATCTGTTTCTGAATTCAGTGATGAGCATTACGGAGTCAGCGGATCCGTGTCAGTGTGAGACAAAATTGGAACGCTTCTTCCTCCAAATTATATACTTGGGAAAAGTTTTTATGAATATAAATGCAACAAGAGTTCTTTATACCTTCTAATCTTATTGTCAGAACAGGAAAGGAAGCTACAGAAACCAACACAATCAATGCTGAGGTTGACTTCTCCTATTTATGGCTCAAATAGGAATATAACTGCAGATAATTGGTTCTCATCACTTGAACTGGTGAACATCCTGAAGGAAAAGAAATTGACTTACGTTGGACAGTAAAAAGGAATAAATGGGAAATACCACCAGAATTTTTACCCCATAAGAGAAGTTGGAAGTAGTATTTATGGTTTCTCAAAGGATTTGTCAATCATGTTTCGCATTCTTGACATCAGGGCTGTCAATGCATTTATTCTTCACCAAGCTACACGTGATAATCCCCAGCAAACGAGGCTTAATTTCATGAAAAATCTCGCAAAACAACTAGTTACCGATGAACTAGAGAGAAGATTAGGTAGAACATCAATCAGGAAGGTTCTTGGTAAAGAAGAGGAGCAAACAGTGTCCGGTGGAGACAACCGGGCAACTAGAAAATATTGCTGTATATGCTCTAAAAAACTGAAAAGAAAAACCAGCACATTATGCAGACATTGTAATAGTCCAGTATGTGGGCAGTGCTCATTAGTTGTGTGCAACAATTGTGTTTGAAGTAGGGCAGTTTTATTTTGTAAGAGAGTCATATTTTACATTATCTGTATCTAAAATTATAGTGAAGAACATTGTTTATTACTTTTAAGTCAATAATTTAAATAACTCTTTGAGAACAGTTTAATTTGATAACTCACTGAGCAGGTATTATGTTTTATGAATTCTTTAGTCTTAAATAAAATTCTGATTTACTAAATGTGGTAATTTCCACCCCTAATTGTTCATATCCCTTAATTATACATAAAATAAATAAATAAATGAATAAAAGTTGCGATAGAAAGGTGTAAATGACAAAGGAAATATATGGAGTCAGTTTGACTCCATGTCTGTGGTTATGTAACACAAATTCACGTCTGTGGTTACGGGTTAAGATCGATTTAATTGAAATTAATAGGATAAGAAAAAATAACCAATATCCCTATCCATTTTTGAGCAGTATATATATATTTCGATAGTATCAGAAACTGGGAGGGAGGGAGTGTTTAAAAGGGAGAAGGAATTTAGAAAATTTAAAATATCTCCGTTAATGTGAGTTGGATTGAAAACTTGTATAGAACCTATCTAATGTCACGTTTCATAAATGCCTTTTATACACATTTTATCCTTATCTAGAATGTTAACCGAAATATTTGAATTTTCAGCCTTTAGAAAACCTTTCTGCCATATTATTTAATTTATTGACATCACATCAATAAAAATAAAATCATGGGGTATAATTAAGTTAGTTATAAAGGCAAAATTTAAAATGGGTTTAATAAGGAAATTATGTTATTCCTTTATACTAATACATTTAAACTTGTTCTAAATTATAATAAATTTCTCACTGAGTCAAAATTAAAAAAAGTCCGTCACGCAGGGGCTGCGTAAACTAAGCAGATTTCCCACGCGAAGGTTTACAATAGAGAAAATCTGCCTAATAACAACTGTAGTAGTAAGAAACCTCTAAACCTATTCAAGAGGGACGAATAGTAACGGAAATGGCCGCCAGAGCTCTCGGCGGAAAGTCCGAACAGCCGACTCCTGCCGCCCACACGCTGAATACAAAGGCAAACATCTCGGTTAATATTCAAGATAGAGAATAAATGTATAAAACAATATTTATAGTAAATTTAATTTGCAATAAGAGTCATTCTATGCAAATTTTCGATCCGACGTAAAGTAACGGAGATATTTGTAATTTTCGAAAATCACCCCTCTAAACCCCCCCCCTCCCACTGACCCGATTTTAGCCGTTAACGAACTCGATCTTCCTTTTTACATAAAACGATTAAATACCGAGTTTGGTGACGATTAAACAATCATTGCGAACGCTAGAGTGTTAGCAGACAAATATATATATATATATATATATATATATATATATATATATAATATATATATATATATGATTTCCGTAATCTGCTAAAATGGAAAGAAAATATAATTTTTTTTAAACCAAATTCAATTTTTTAATGCGAATTAGTATATTGCCGATATGTAGGCTCCTGTGTGTAAGACGTTCGTACATGTTATGTGAAGACTCTAAGTATTCAATGTTCGTGCAGTTAGTCAGTATGTGTTTAATGGTTAATGGTTCTCTCGTTCGTAGCTCTTTCTGTTCTCGTCATCAGCTATGAGTGGGTTAAATATGAGTGTCCTATCCTAAATCTTCATCTCGTCTGTTGTCACCTCTGCTGGGTGGCCATGAATAAAAATAAATTCATGGGGTATGATGTGCTCTTTGAAAAGTCTTAAAAAGAAGCAACAAAATTCATTTCACAAACGAACATAATAGTAAATATAATTAATTATAATCAGAAACAGCTGTGAATACTACATCAGGCTTGCTCGGGGAATATATATACGGGGTGTACAGAAAGTTCTAAGCCTGGTGTACTTATGATACCTCAGCTGTCAAGGTTGTTTTGGATTTTTGACAACAATTTTTTTTTGACCGGGTTACAGATGTTGGAAAAAGCGGTGGAATAAGTGCGTTGATGTTGAGGGGGACTATATTGAAAAATAAAAATATGTAAGTTGAAATCAGGCTTAGAACTTTCTGTACACCCGGTAAATCATTTATTGACGATAAGGTGTTATATCATGAATCATTTGAAGCTTAAGTGCTAAATATTGTTTTCATTTTTATACACTTTTTCTATCACATTAACTAATTGTGTTTTAAAAAAATATATTTCTCCCTTTTGATCATAAAGCAGTGGCCGGAAAAGGCTGACTTTTCTCATAATTGGCCAAAATATAGTGCTAATGAAAAGTGATAGAGCTGAGGAGCGAGGCAGAGACTAGAAGGTGGGAAATTGCTTTCCTCTGCCGGCAAATATACGAGTCTGCTTCCTAATTTGCCTAATGGCGGAAGAGGCTAAAGCCGGTATTAACTAAAGTTGGCCGCCGCGTCTCCATTAATATCGGTTAGCACCTTGGACTCGCCAAGATTAGCTCATGGGCTGATCCCATAGATGCTTAGTCCCATAGTCTGTGTAATTCCTCTACGAACTCAGAACCATGAAAAAAGGATGCACCAACCAAAATGTACTTAAGGGAAATCAGCTTTTGAGGTCGTACTCATGACACGATTTTTTAAAAATTTCCTCAAATGTCCCCGAGCCTACCCAGTTTATCAAAATTATATATATATATATATATATATATATATATATATATATATATATATTTGTCTGTTAATGCTCTAGAGGTCACAATTTTTGTTTGATCGTTAACAAACTCGATATTTAAACGTTTTCTGTATAAAGACACATCAAGTTCGATAACGGCTGAAATCGGACCAGTAGGAGGGGGGGGGGAGGGTTAGAGTGGAGTATGCATCAACCAAAATGTCCTTAAGGGAAATCAGCTTTTGAGGTCGTACTCATGACACGATTTTTTTAAAATTTCCTCAAATGTCCCCGAGCCTACCCAGTTTATGACGAAAATGAGGTCCGTTCAAAGTTATATATATATCTATATATATATAAAATTGTAACCTCTGTCTGTACATTGATTTTTTTCGCGGAATTTCACGATAACTTTTCGTTTCACATGTCATAGACACCATAACTGTATTTTGTTTCTTTGGTGTCTGTTTGTTTGTTTGTTTGTTTGTTTGTTTGTTTATTTGTTTGTTTGTTTGTTGCCTTTTCACGCATAAACGGCTGAACCGAATTTTATGAAACTTGGGATGTGTATTACTACTAACCCAACTTAGACTTTAGGCTATATTAATATTCTCTGAGACGAACAGGAGTGGGGGTTATAAGGGAGGCCTGAAATTAAAAATAGCGATATTTCGTTTCCTATTGGTTTCTTGGCAAATATGCATATAACAAAAGTTGTTTATTTTGTTATTTAGAGTAACTTTTGTTATGTACACTTTTTTCGTATACCGAACTATAAAGGTGTTATACGCTAAACATTATAGGGGGAGTCAACAATTTTATTTGGCACAAAGACTCAACCGAACTAAATAAAACTCAGTATGTGTATTAGCACTAACGACTTCCTTATAATAAGCCATACAAACATTTCTAGGGACGGGCAGGAGTGGGGGTTATAAGGGACGCCTGAAATTAAAAATAGTGGTATTCCGTTTCCTATTGGTGTTTCGGCAAATATGCACATAACAAAAGTTGTTTATTTTGTTATTTAGAGAAACCTTTGTTATATACACTATCGTCGAATACCGAATTATAAAGGCGTTATACGCTAAAAATTATTGCGGGTGTCAAGAATATTATTTGGCACAAAAGAGTCCACCGAACTAAATAAAACTGGGTATGTGTATTATCTCTGACACCTTAATTATCATAAGCCATACCAATATTTCTAGGGACGGGCAGGAGTGGGGGTTATAAGGGAGGCCTGAAATTAAAAATAGCGATATTTCTTTTTCTACTGGTTTTTCTACATTTATGCACATGCCAAAAGTTGTTTATTTTGTTATTAAAGTAACTTTGGTTATATTCACTTTTGCTGTATAACATAAACGAGATATGCGTTAAAAACTAAAGCGGAAGCCAACAATTTTGTTGAGCTCAAACGATTGAACCGAATTTAACAAAACTTGGTATGCGAATTAGCATTAATTCTTCCATGATTATAAGCTACATTAAAATGTTTAGGTTCAAACGGGAGTGGGGGTTATAAGACAGGCCTGAGATAAAAATTCGCAATTTTCATTTTCTATTTTTTTTTTCGGCTAACGTGCACATAGCAAAAGTTGTTTACTTTTGTTATTTAAAGTAACTTTTGTTGTATTCACTTTTGCCGTAAATGAAGTTAACACGGCATATACGCTAAATCCATAGCGGGAGTCAATAATTTTATTAGTGCTTATTTAAGTGTTTTTAATAAATGCATATTATAACAAAAGATGTTATGTTTTTGTCTTATATGATAGTTGCAAGTATGATTCAGATTAGTGAGCTTATAAATCTCCGTCGCCTCCTTATTTATTTATTTTCCCTATAACTTTGTTATTTATTTCTAATAGAATATAAACTATAAGAGCATTTCTGGTATTTAATATATACTCGATATGGATGTTTAAAGTATTACTAGGTTGCAGGGGGGCTCTCTTTCCCTCTTTATTTTTTTGAACATAAATGAAATTATGTTTAGGGATCTATTATTTTGTTCCATCAGGGAGATAAATTATTAAAATAATATTCTGAAGCAATATTCTAAGGAAAACAACGATGATAACGCTCCTGCTAGAGCGGAAATGGACGGGAGGTAATTGAGTTTAGTTATTTCCTGTGGAATGCTGCCACGACGGGAAGTCATTTCCACTGAGGCTTACTAATATGAATATAATCTTATGTATAAAACTATGCTAAAACTATATGTGCTTGGTTTGATTTTTGGCAGGAAATATGTTCGTTATAGATGACATTTAATTGTAATAAATGCTACCCATGATTATGGTTTGATTTATTCAAAAACCGTGAGTCAAAAAGTCGTGAGGGATAGATTAGGAACCCATTTTCATATATTCTTCAAAACTAAAATTTCTATTCTATTAACCCTGAAAGTTACACTTTAGGATTGGCTGTTTTGAAAAAAACAATACATCGTGGAGGGAAGTGCAATTGTACACATTGAAGTCTTGCTATAAAAATACAATCATTATTCAGTCAGCAATGATTTCCCGGGCATCGCCGGGTAACTTAGATAGTATATATATATATCTATATATATATATATATATATATATATATATATATATATATATAAAATTGTAGCCTCTGTCTGTACATTGATTTTTTCGCGAAATTTCACGATAACTTTTCGTTTCACATGTCATAGACACCATAACTGCATTTTTTTTCTTTGGTGTCTGTTTGTTTGTTTATTTGTTTGTTTGTTACCTTTTCACGCATAAACGGCTGAACCGAATTTTATGAAACTTGGTATGTATATTACTACTAACCCAACTTAGACTTTAGGCTATATTAATATGCTCTGAGACGAACAGGAGTGATGGTTATAAGGTAAGGCAGAAATTAAAAATAGCGATATTTCGTTTCCTATTGGTTTATCATCATATATGAACATAACAAAAGTTGTTTATTTTGTTATGTAGAGTATCTTTTGTTATATGCACTTTTTTTGTGTACCGAATTTTAAACGAGATATACGCTAAAACCTATAGCGGAAGTTAACAATTGTATTTGGGACAAAAGACCCCACCGAAATAAATAAAACTCGGTATGTGTATTAGAAACTAACGATTTCATTATAACAAGCCATACCAACATTTCTAGGGACGGGCAGGAGTGGGAGTTATAAGGAAAGCCAGAAATTAAAAATAGCGATATTTCGTTCCCTGTTTGTTTATCGGCAAATATGAACATAACAAAAGTTGTTTAAATTATTATTTAGAGTAACTTTTGTGATATTAATTTTTGTCTTTTAACAATGTATAAACGAGATATACACTATAAACTAAAGCGGGAGTCAAGTATTTTATTGGGGGCTAACAATTGAACCGAACTTAACAAAACTCGGTATGTCAATTAGCATTAATTCTTCCATGATTATAAGCTATATTAAAATGTTTAGGTTAGAACGGGAGTGGGGGTTATAAGGGAGGCCTGAAACAAAAATTCGGGATGTCATTGTCTTTTTGTTTTTCGACAAACATGCACATAACAAAAGTTGTTTACTTTGTTATTTCGATTAACTTTTTTTTTTATACATTTCTCCAGGAACAATCTGTGGAGCAAGTAATTTCCGTAGAAATATTGATATGCTCAACAATTCATTCCAATTTGAACTATGAGGTACCTCACCTGGAAAAATTAATTCAAATCAATGTTAATATATTGTCCTTAATAGCTGAAATCTATGCATAATGCACAGGAGACGGGAAATATGACAATTTGGAGGACACTGAATTTGGAGGGCACATAAAAAACTAATTTTATTATTAACAAATGCCAACAACGGGTATTAACCCTAAACACTAGGACGGGTAAATGTCAAAATATTGTGCAAAGTAAAGCCTTGCCAAAAAAATACCCTTACCATTCACCCTCAAATCAATTCCCGAGCGAAGCCGGGTATCTGAGCTAGTATATATATAAATATCTGTTAATGCGTTAGAGGTCGCTATTTTTGTTTGATCGTTACCAAACTCGACATTTAAACGTTTTCTGTATACAGACACATCAAGTTCGATAACGGCTGAAATCGGACCAGTAGGAGGGGGAGGAGGGTTAGAGTGGAGATATCTCCGTTACTATAAGTCGGATCGAAAAAGTGTATAGAACCAATTTTATTGCTAATTAAATGTACTATAAATATTCCTATATATTGTTCTCTATCTTGAAAATTGACAGAGATATTAGCATTTTTCAGCCCTCAGCAACCTCCCACTTCTACTCATGTTACATAAACAATACTCGGTTATGTAATAAACCACATCATTCGAAGCTTAAAAACCAAACATTGTTTGCGAGAGACATTTATTATACGAGATACATGCAAATATGTTCTGGTGCCCCCCCCCTTCTTAAGTTTTAGGACTACTTAAATTTGATTGATTGAGGTATAAATTATTTTGATTCATTATAAATTAAAGTACTAGTTATTGTAAATAGTTTTCAATCAAATTAATACGTTATATTCAGATATATTACAGTGATTGCTTCTCTTTCCGGTAAGAAGTTGGCAGAACTCTTTGTTTACATTTCAGAAGCTTTCCGTCGGGTGGTTTCTTATTATCGTTTGTATTTATTCACTACATATTCACGGTTGTGTTGTGTTACCGGTAAGCAGATTTATCTATTCTTAAACATCACGTGGGGAATCTGATTAGTTTACGCAGCCCCTGCGTGACGGACTTTTTATTTATTTGGAGAGCTCCACAACTAGACGAAATCGCTCAGTATCATTTATTTTCAATTCTCTACATTACAATTTTTAAAATTAGAAAAAAGTGTTTTCAAAATTATTAAAACATAGTATAAAATATGACTAAATAATATTAAACGTTAAATAAAACAATTAAAATAAAACTATAAATTTTGGGATAAATCCTGGCTTGAGGATGATGGAAGACTAAGGCACAAGTTTAAAAATGTATTATACACTATTGTTCACAAGAGCACATACACGAATTATTTGAGATATAAAACGTAGGGAGTGAGTAGTGTAGGTGTCGTTTAAAGTTTGTTGTAAATGTCAATTGTCTTCAAGTGATTTATGATTGTATTTATATGTGGGCTACCTTCTGTTAATAGTTCGTACAAGTAGTTCGGTAAGTTGAGATGTTCAGATAGTCTGGAGTCAGTCAGGAGATGTTTGATGGTCAGTACTGTATTACAGTGAGTACATGCAGGTCGATATTTTCGATATCAGCTGTGATTGTGTATGCTGCGAATGTCCGATTCTAAGCCTAGTCAACACCACTTGATCTCGTCTGGTTTTTGTGTTACCAAGTTGTACATTAACATTATTGTGTTACCCTCGTGTTGTATGCTGCACAGCTGGTGTTGCTCGGCTGGCCACTAGCAACACCTACTAATACTCCCAAAACTATAGCACAGCTCAGCATTTTGACAACAACTACAGTATTAGCTTACTCCCGCAGTCAAGTCATATTTATACTCCAAGATAGAGGCTTATCTCTATGCTCAATGTCACATTGATAACCTCAGCTTTATTCCTTAGCATTGCAATCATTAAGGTATCGATAGAGCTATTAGCTAACATTGATTGTTATTATACCCCTTAATATAGGAATGATGATTGGGGGGGGGGGGGTTACCGAGAATCTGAAGTTACTACGTTCGATAACCGGGGCGCTTCTCTGAATTGTTGTTTCCTGCCCTTAAATTCGTTAAGGAAATCAGCTATTAAGGCCGTACTCCTAAAATCGCTAATTTTAGAAGAAGTTTTTTCAAATGCCCTGCGATGCTACCCAGGAGGTGATGAAAATGAGGTCGGTTCAATACTCTCTCTCTCTCTCTCTCTCTCTCTCTCTCTCTCTCTCTCTCTCTCTATATATATATATATATATATATATATATATATATATATATATATACACTAGCTAATTTACACGGCTTCGCCCGGAAATTCATTTGAGGCTGAATGAAAATGGTATTTTTTTGGCAAGGGTTTACTTAGCACAATATTTTGATATTCCCCGTTCTAATGTTTAGGACCAGAACTTGATTCCCTATAACTTCCGCTATCACTTCTCCTGCAAATTTAGCATAACTTTGTTAAAATAATACATTATTCAAATTAAACAATAGGAATGCTCTTATAGTTTACATTTGTATTGGAAATAAATAACAAAATTATTTTTTCTAGGGAAAATAAATAAATGAGGTGGGGGTGACGGAGATTAATATCCTAAATAATCCGATCCTACTTAGAACTATTATGTATGCCTAACACATAACATTATTTGTCATAATATGCGTAAATTAAAAACACTTAATTAAGTACTAATAAAATTAATGTATATCTCGTGTTCTTCAGTTTACGACAAAAGTGACTGCAAGAAAAGTTACTTTAAATAGCAAAATGAACATCTTCGAAAATATGTGCATGTTTGCCGAAAACCCAATAGGAAACGAAGTACGACGATTTTTCATATATTGTCTCGCTTACAACCCCCACTCTAAGTCGTCTCTAGAAATTTTGATATAGCTTGTAATCATAGAAGAGTTAAAGCTAATGCACATATCAATTTTTTTTTTTTTTTTTAGTCCGGTTAAGTCACTGTGACCAATAAAATTGCTAACACCCGCTATACTTTTTAGCTCATACCTCATTTATGCGAGTAAACTGTATATAATAAAAGTTACTTTAAATAAAAAAATAAACAACTTTTGTTATGTAGATGTTTGCCGAGAAACTCATACGAAACGAAATATCACAGTTTTCCACTTTAGGCTTCCCTTATAACCCCCACTCCTGTTCGTATTAATTCTCTCAGATTATATTCTGATACATTGTAAATTATAGCACTAGCTATAGTAAATAGTTTTAGATAAATTAATATGTTTTTTATGTATTTTATGGGGGATTTTATTTTCTGCACATCCCATGCATATTTGCAAAAAAGTCTCGTGGTTAGGATATTGCATTGTGAAAATAGTTTGTTATATTCTGATATAACTCGGTAATTGTTTTTCTTTCAGGTGAGAGGTTAGCAGGCCTGTTTGTTTACCCCCGACGGGAGGGGAAAGATTTCTCATTTCCGTTTGTATTTATTCACTTAATATTCACGGTGGTTTTGTGTTAGCAGTATGTAGGTTTATCTATTATTAAACTTCACGTGGGAAATCTGCTTAGTTTACGCAGCCCCTGCGTGACGGACTTTTATTCACATTACATTAATTTCTAGAGGCGACTTAGAGTAGGGTTTTTAAGCGAGACTATAAATGGAAAACTGCTCTACTTCGCTTTTTATTGGGTTTTCGGCTAACATGCACATTTTTTCGAAGGTGTTCATTTTGTTATTTAGAGTAGCTTTTGTTGCATTCACTTTTGTCGTAAAATGAAGAACACGGTATATAGTGTATAACATTTTACTCTAGCCCCTGCGTGACGGACTTTTATTTACATTACATTATTTTGAGATTTTTTTATTTATTCAGGCTATTGTTATTACATTCTGTTTAGGCTGTTAGTGTTTAAAATCGCAAGTTGTCGCCTGCAGACGTTCTGCTGGTGGTTGCCGTGGTTTATCAGATTGGGGGAGGAATGATTTGCGTGCTGCGGTATCCCATCTGGTCGGCATCGAATAAACCATCTCAAAGTTCTCATCTCGCCGCAAGTTTTAATTATAAGTTGGCTTTGCTCCCCTGAGCTGACCCCATCTCAGTTCTATCCACTCCAGGCCCTACGTCATCTCGCCTCATTTTCTCTCCAGCATATTCCAACAGATTAAAGAATTTTGCCGAATTCGAAAGATATACTAGTCTGATCGAAAAATCCTATGGAACCAATATTATTCCAAATGACATGATTTATATATATGTCTAACGCTCTAGCAGTCGCAATTTTTTTTTCTTCATTACCATACTCGATATGGAATCGTTATATGTAAAAAGAAAGATCAAGTTCGTTAATGACTGAAATCAGCCAGTGGGAGGGGGTGGGCTTCGAAAATTCGAAATATCTCCTTTACTATAGGTCGTATAGAAAAATCGTATAATAAATCTTATTGGAAATTAAATGTACTATATATATCGATATATACATTTATTCTCTATGTAGAATATTAACCGAGATATTTGTATTTTTATTAAGTGTGTGGGAATAACTGACGACATGAGATCGTCTATTGACGGTATTGTTCGACGGAAATAGCCGAAAATTGGTTCAGCTGTTTCCTTAACTGTTCGGCTGTCATGGAATTAGTTTAGGCTCATGTAACCTTTTACTTTGTGAGATATATGCAAATACGTTCTGTTGACCCCCCCCCCTTCTTTAGTTCTTGGACTAATAAAATTTTAGTTACTAAAATATAAATGATTCTGATTCATTATAAATTGCATTACTAGATTTAGGAAATAGTTTGCAATAAAGTTAATAATAATATGTTATATTGTGATATATATCAATAAATGTTTTTCTTTCCGGTGAAGAATATGTCTATCTATCTGTTCAGCTCTGAGTGGCTGGCAGACGTATTTGTTTACAATTCAGAACCCTTTTCCATTGGGGGCTTATTAAAGTTAACTGGAAGATTTCTCATTACCGTTTGTATTTAATCACCTGGGTCTTGAGTGTTACCAGTATGCAGATTTCTCTACTGTAAATCTGCTTAGTTTACGCAAGCCTTTTTAATTCACGGGTGTGAAGAGTGAATGTCCTTTATGGACATTTTAGGAAGATTGTGTGTATAGTTATTCAATTATTTATATTCATGTATAGCTCATATTAGCGGATTTGTCTGTTAACGCTCTAGCGGTCGCAATTTTTGGTCGATCGTTACCAAACTCGATATTTAAACGTTTTATGCAAAAAGACAGATCAAGTTCGCTAATGGCTGAAATTGGACCATTGGGAGGGGGGGTTTAGAGGGGGGATTTTCGAAAATTCGAAATATCTCCGTTACCGTACGGCGGATCAAAAAATTGTATAGAACCAATCTTATTGCAAATTAAATTTACAATAAATATTGTTCTATACAAGTATTCTTTATCTTGAATAATAACCGAGATATTTGCATTTTTATTAAATGTAGGCGAATAACGGAGGAGTGTGTTTCCCGCCAAAACCTAGTTCGGCCGTTTCCGTAACTGTTCGGCTCTCATATGGAGATTTCTGTATTGTATAACTTCACCTGGGAAATCTGCTTAATTTACGCAGCCCCTGCGTGACGGAGTTTTATAACTTAATGTATGAAGATTGGTTAATGTTAGAGTTATTACTAAGATATAAATATAGAATAGAAAGATGTGGCTGTCGGTAGAGTGGTATATCCTTGGCAGTTGCTACTAATGATGACACCATTTCCCCGCCTGGATGTAGGTGTCCATTGTTCGAGAGTCGTCCCCGCCTACCTAAAAAGTTTAATTGGAATAAAGTTGTTGGAGCGTGGTTGAATGCGAATTATAATCTGTAGCCAGAGCCTGGAAACTTGTTCTCCGCCATATTCAATGTCTGTTTGTTTGCCACACCTCACCTGGACACCAGCTACAAACCCCAACACGCAGATTCGCAGTATTTAAATATACTCCAAATGTTTTATACTCGGCATATCCTTAGTCCTTCCAGGAATTTATACTGAACTACACGTATACATTTTTTTTCTGTTCTACCATAGCTGAAAATGATATTTAATTTCTGTAGAATTAAATTAGTTTTCAACTTCGCTGTGGAGCTCACTCAGCAACAGAAACTCAAATAGCTATGTAAAAACGCGACTTCTATTATGTCTTTACTTAAAAATTAAAATTCGTCACTGGCTGTTTTAGCAGTTTTCCCTTGAGGGAAATCAGCTATCATATTCACAATGCGATTTTTTAAAAAAAATCCGACCAAGGAGATGACAAAAATGAGGTCCGTTCGAATTATATATATATATATATATATATATATATATATAGAGAGAGAGAGAGAGAGAGAGAGAGAGAGATGAAATTGGTCTCACAAGGGCTGCGTATACTAAGCAGATTTCCCACGTGCGTCGCGTAATTGCAATTACCTCAAAACGTAAAAAACTTAAAAGACCAAGGAAAACAATATTTGGTATTTATGCTGACGAAATTACACACTCACATACATAAGTGTATGTTAACGCTCTAGCCGACGGAATTTTAATTATCGGAATTTTAATTATAATATATATATATATATATATATATATATATATATATATATATATATATATATATATATATATGTTCTCCATCTTGAAATTAACCAAGATATTTGGATTTTTTAGTTTTCAAAACTAGCTTTAAACCAAGATGTTTTAGTTTACATCCTTGAGTAAACAACTACTCATATTAGCTATAAGCTGTGTAATCATGGACCTCTTTATTCTAAGCTTATATACTGAATATTGTCTATTACAATTGACATATTCGGATTTTGAAGATATTAATATTAATAAAATATAAAATTGCATATCAAAGACGATTATCAAAGTTTCAAATCACACATTTGAAACTCAGTATTATCACCTTCCCCGAAGGTAAATTCCCTAAAATTTACACTAAAGGCACCCATGGTCTCTCTCTCTCTCTCTCTCTCTCTCTCTCTCTCTCTCTCTCTCTCTCTCTCTCTCTCTCTCTCTCTCTCTCTCTCTCTCTGTCTCTCTCTCTCTCTCTCTCTCTCTCTCTCTCTCTCTCTATCTCTCTCTCTCTCTCTCTCTCTCCCCTCCATCCCTTCCTCCCTTCCTCCCTCCCTCCTCTCTCTCCTCCTCCCTCCCTCCCTCCTACTCTCCTCCCTCCCTCCCTCCCCCTCCCTCTCTCTCTCTCTCTCTCTCTCCCTTTATTTATTTATTTAATTAACCTCATATTCATCATCTCGTAAGAAGGAGCGGTGGACATTTGTTGAAATACTTCGAAAATCGCGTCTTGTGTAAAACCTCAATAGTGTAATGCATCCCCTAAAGGAAATGTGGTAAAAAATCAATAAAAGAACTATATAGGGCGGTAGCACGGATTAATAAATCTTCCTATAAAACTGAGAGACGATGGAGAAAATGAATAATTTATGAATAGGAGTCGAATAGCAACTGCAGGGAAATTTCAAAAACTCCCAACCATGGCCTTGGAGTAATCGCATCTGAATAAATGCATAGAGAAGGAAAACGATAATGGAGACAGTTGAAAAAATATGGTAATTTTTGTCAATCCTCAACGATAACTATTTAGTTCAGTCACTCTAAAGCACAGTCGTAGGTTAGGAATGGCGGGGGGGGGCAATAAAAATGAATATGTGGTATGAAAATCCATGGCACGGATGGTCAATGGGTAACAGAAATAAAATAAATGTCCGTCACGCAGGGGCTGCGAAAACTAAGCAGATTTCCAACGTAAAGTTATTCAATAGAGAAATCTCCATACGAGTGCCGAACAGTTACGGAAACGGCCGAACTAGCTTTTGGCGGGAACGAAGCAACGATCATAGCTCGTCTGTTACACTTAATAAAAATGCAAATATCTAGGTTAATATTCAAGATAGAGAATGAATGTATAGAACAATATTTATAGTAACATTAATTTGCAATAAGATTTGTTCTATACAATTTTTCGATCCGACGTATAGTAACGGAGGTATTTCGAATTCTCGAAAATCCCCCCTCTAAACCCCCCCTTCCACTTTTCCGATTTTAGCTGTTAACGCACTTGATCTTTCTTTTTACATAAAACGATTAAATACCGTGTTTGGTGACGATTATACAAAAATTGCGACCGCTAGAGTGCTAGCAGACAAATATATATATACTGCTCAAAAACGAATCAGGATATTGGTTATTTTTTCTTATCATATTAATTTTTATTAAACCGACCTTAATTAAATTACTTTTTTATGGGGGGGAAGACAATAATTTCTAATAAATATTAATGATATTTATAATTTAAAAAAATAAAATGCTAGGCCCCATAAATAGCACAAAACAGCCAATACCCCTATTCATTTGTGAGCAGTATATATGTCGCAGTATTTCTCATTATCGTTTGTATTTATTCACGGTGGTGTTAAGTGTTACCAGTATGCAGATTTCTCTATTGTAAAACTTCACGTTGGAAATCTGTTTAGTTTACGCAGCCCCTGCGTGACGGACTTTTGCCATAGATGTATGGCAGCAACTGTAGAAGCAAATCGATAAATAATGAAATGTATTTATTTATTCTGCCTTGTTTTAAATGTTCTGAACATGCCATTGTGTTACTTCCGTCGAAGTACAAAGTTTTGGTTCAAGTACTTCAATTTACACGACTTGCTATGAAAGGAATCGCATTCCTTATCTCTAAAACAACTTTTACTACAGGCGCAATTTTTGTTGCGAGCCGAAGTTCGTTTCACGGGAATGGAAGAAAGTTGCTTTTAAAATTAGCCTAGGATACTTTGTTAAAACATTTATTTAAGAAGTGTGAGTGAGAAGGGCGGTGTGGGAAGAGGTGTCTGAAAAGTCGGCAGATAAAAGGGAGAGAGGTGGAAACTTGAAAAACAAGCCTTGGGGCTTAGGAGCTGCTTGAATGCGTGAGAACTCCCAAGAAAACTGACTAAAGCAGGTTATGTTTGTAGCAAAGGCTTTACTAGCTCTCTGCTGGTCTTGTATTCTCTCGAGGCAACCAATGACACAGATAACACCATCTCTCCACTCTGTTGTATATTTCTATCTTTTCAGCTAAGGAATAATTGAAAATTAACCCTCGGTCGGGCGCGTCAAGAATATTCCGTCTTCGGGCGCGTGTATCTCAGAGATCATCCTCAACCGTTTTTACGGAAATACAGTTTTTTAATATATATTTTGCATTAAAATGTTCAGTGTGTGATTAGAAACCATAACAGGGGAAGTATTTGTTTGAAAGAAGTAAATAATTTTCAAAATTGACAAGTATTATAGTCAAAAAATCTTTGTAGATAAAATAATCAAGTTGGTTATAGATTCATTATTATTAAAACCGTGGACGATAAATTTTAAAATATAATTAAAAAATACAAATATCAAAAGAAATTGTTTAAAGGCACATGTCTTAATTATACATAATTCATTCCAGTTTGTGAACAATATAAACAAATTATCTAAGTATACTTTCATTCAAAAATAAGTAGTACGAAATCACTTTTAGATAAGACTTATTTTAAATTTTAATGCACCAATCCTTTTAAAAATATCAGTTTAATTATTATTTCTTTTGCAGAGCTGCATTACAATTAGGGCAAAGCATGGAACTATGTTGTTAACAAATTTTGTTTTTGCAAATCTCACAAGAGTAATTAGTAAACCTACATTTCTTTTCAGTTTTGCTTGGTTCACATCATTATCTTTTGTTCGTTGTAGTGGAGGGACTTTTTTTATGCTGTTCTGTACTTGAGTTCAATGTATGGTCCAATGAGCCTCTGTACTCTTCAAGTTTCGTCCTAAGTTCGATTGGTAAACGTCTACTGTACCGTAAGAGAAACTTAATTGATGTATATATTTATGAAATACAGATTTAAAAAAAACTTACGAGATCGGGCGCGTGGTATCTAGGAGATTAAACTGAATGACAGGTGAAACACACGACTCCATCGAGCACAACGACACTACTGACCTTGAGGGGGAGTTCTCTAAAACACATAACTAGAAGCACTACAACACCACTCTATGCTAGGAGTGGCAAATATTTCTCTAGAAACTGTGTATCTGAGAGATCACGCGCCCGACGAAGGGTTAAGCTCGACGCGAAATATTTACCAATATGATAGCTTCAAGTGGAGGCACCTCAGCATGACTAGGGGTTGGGTGAAGTCTGAAAACGAAAACATTACAAATTAAGCAGATTTCCATCGTGAAGATTAATTATAGATAAATCCACATAATGGTAGCACAGCACCACCGTGAATGTTAGAAGTGAATAAATACAATCTGTGAGAAGAAACCATTCAGTGAATTTTAAAAACCCCTACTCGGGCTTCGTCTGAAATTTAAACAAACAGGTCTGCCAACCCGACTCTCACCAGAAATAAAAACAATTACTGAAATATATCAGAGTATAACATATTAATTTTACTGAAAACTATTTACTATATATTATACTGTAATTTATAATGAAACAAAATAATTTCTATCTCAATCAATCAATTCTTAGTAGCCCAAGAACTTAAGACGGTGGGGGGGAGGGGGTCACCAGAAGATATTTCAATATATCTCGTATAATAAAGGCCTCTTGAAAACAATATTTGTTATTCAAACTACGAATAACATGATTTATTATATAACAGAGTAGGGAATCACTTTATTGTACAAATTTATATACAGTTTGTGGGGCTGCTCAATTACATTGAGATGCTGAAGCACACAGCAACTGAAGTCAATCCCCAGGACAACAGTAAAACAGTACATATTGTATTTAGTCAGATAAATAACTAAAATATTAACAAAATTAACACAGTCAGGAACCTAAAAGGTGAATGTCACTAGATATAAATTAGAAGCATCATTATTGTACTAACATGATCCGTCGATCTATAATAAGATCACTGGACAAAGAAAAATTAAAATATATGGTGGGAAATAATCCCTAAAGTATCAATAATGATATCCTCGACCAAGGTTTGCAGAACCTTCTTGTCTATTCTCACCTCGTCAAACAATTTCTGGGTACGTGTAGGGACCGTTCCTCGGGCACCGAACCATAAGCCTATCACCAGAAAATCCTCCTTCCTAAATGATTCACCGAATTTTTCCGAGTAAAATTTAGTATATTTGTCGTAAATATATTTCTTTTCCTGGTGGATCTTCTCCGCTTGATCAGGGTCGTTACTCTCGTACCTTATCGTTGGGTCCAGGATGTATGCAAATTCACAATTCTCCTTGAAGGCAATGATGTCCGCGTACCTCGTTGAGCCTGCGTCATCGACAGCGTACACCTCTTCAAAGCATGTGAAATTCTTAGCTTTCAGGAGCTCCATGATAGCATGCTTTACCCGGTGATGTCGCCTCGTGATCAGCAACATGTTATGTGGACAATTCCCGACCACATGGGCCGGTGTTTCGGTCTCCCTTCCACCAATGCCATATGTAACTCCCTGCCTTATGTAACATGAGCAGAAGTTGGGGGTTTGCTGAATGCTGAAAACTGAAAAATGCCAATTCTTGGTTAATATTCAAGAAGAGAATATAACAATATTTATAGGACATTTAATTTTCAATAAGATTGGTTTTATATAACTTTCTCCTCACCTAGTGCAATTTCAGCCGTTAATGAACTTGATTTCTTTTTACATAAAAAGGTTAAATAGCGAGTTTGGTATCGATCAAACAAAAATTGCGACCTCTAGAGAGTTAACAGACAAATATATCTCCAAATTCAAATAACTCAATTCGTAATATCTCCGTTACTCTACGACGGATCGAAAAATTGTAAAGAACCAATCTTATTGAAAATTAAACGTACTATAAATATTGTTATATACTTTTATTCTCTATCTTGAATATTAACCGAGATATTTGCATTTTTCAGTTTTGAGCCTTTAGCAAAACCCTACTTCTAAACTTGTTATATACAATAAGCTTAACAGACATATATAATATATATATATATATATTATATATATATATATATGTGTGTGTGTGTGTGTGTGTGTATAGTATATATATATATATATATATATATATATATAGACAAATAGATAGATAGATAGATAGATAGTTTTGAAGGGACCCCATTTTCATCATCCCCTGGGTAGAGGGGACTTTTGAAGAAAGTTTACGAAAATCGCATCATGAGTTCTATACCTGATTTTCATTAAGCGAAAAATCCTTAAAAAAAACAAAAAAAAAGCATTACAATTGAAGAGTAAAATCCCAATTTAAAGTTGAATTAGAGAAGTAGAAGAGGAGGAGGAGGAAGAGGAAGAGAGGGGGCTGCTTAAATAGGGAAAGATGTGGCATAAAAGAAGGGAAAGTAAGTTGTGCTTGTTGGTAGGGCGATAAGTCTGGACTTGCTTTAAGTCCAAGTTCAAGTCTCGTAAGCCCCGGCCAACTTTAAATGGTAATTAAAATCCAGAAAGCCCCATTAGTTAGAGGCAACACTCCTCACTCTCTCTCTCTCTCTCTCTCTCTCTCTCTCTCTCTCTCTCACTCTCTCTCTCTCTCTCTCTCTCTCTCTCTCTCTCTCTCTCTCTCTCTCTCTCCCTCTCTCTCTCAGAATAGCTGTATTTTTAAATTAAAGTCATCTTGAGTAGCTAGGCTAGATTAATTATTTGCCTTGGTGGGGCCTTAACTTAATTCCCACCATTTGTGGAGGATCATTTCTTCGCTGGCAATTCTTCATCGCTAATCCTGGATATTGTCTAGCAAGGCTATTCCAGTGATAAACTATCTTCTCAGTTAATAAAGACTTTTGATTTCAACTACTAGAGACGCTGCGTTAACTAAACAGATTTTCCACCAAATGGAAGAACACAGATGACGAGGTCTTATAAACATTCTATATTTTCTCTGATACATTTGTTTAGTTATTCTGTTTCATTCTTCGCTTCATTGGCAAGTCGAATGTTTTATCTTAAAAAGAAGTCCGTCACGCGAAGGGGTTTGCAATAGATATCTATATCTAGAGATATTCTCGGCGGTGTTATTAAGTGATTGAATGCAAGTGGTAATGAGAAATTCACTCAATTTAAGTAACCTCCCAACGGGAAGCGTCTGAATTGTAAACAAACAGGTCTATCAACCTCTCAGAGCTGAACCGATAGGCAGAAATATTTTTCACCGGAATGAAAAACAATTAATGGAATATTACAGAATATATCACATTAATTTAATTGAAAACTATTTACTATATCTAATACTGTAATTTATAATGAAACAGAATACTTCATATCTTCATCGCATTGGCTTATGTTCACATGGAATTTGGCTTATACTTTTAGTAATGTAGAGGTTTTCTCCGAAATATCAATTTTTTTAAATAAACTCGTAGACTTCCACGGTCCTGGTCATTAATACTGTTAAGGTCTTGGGGTATTGACCGTGTCTGCATTTTAGTTGCCAACGTTTCGCTAGACATGCTTCTAGCTTCCTCATGGCTATCTCTGAGACTGAAGAGTTGTTAGTTCATCTCTGGTATATATGTAGGCCTTGTCCGGTTTCCTTGGGCGGAGTCGTCCCCTCCAGGTGTCTACGGATACTTCTTCCGGTGGTCGTTCACCCGCTATACCAACGTTTATGTTTCTTGTCCGTGGTCTCTGTGGAATGAGGGGCTTCCAGAGTTTGCTGAGTCTGTATCCATCCTCCCTGTTGATGTTGAATGGGCATTTCGCGATTTCTATGGCTTCTCGAACCAGTCTTTCTTGGTATCGGTCCACCTTGGCCAGCACCTTAACTTCATCGAATTTGATGCTGTGATTAGTTTCCCAGAAGTGTTCTGCTATTGCTGATTCTTCTGCCCGAAACGTTTTGAGACTCTTGATATGCTCGGTGACCCTGGTGTTTATCAACTAAATTGCAGACACGGTCAACACCCGAAGACCTTAACACTATTAATCAATTTTTTTGTCCCATAAATATACAATTTAAAAGAATGATCGCTGGAGAGGTACACCCAGTTATTTCTGGAATTTATTAATTCTGCTTCGTTAATATATGTTATACTTTACTGAACATGCTATGTACCATTAAGAATATGCAGTTCACTTTCCAAACATACAAAAGAGTATTTTTAATAGTGTTTATTAGATATATAAAACAGCTGCTATCCAAGTGGTGCTTTGGACAACTTTTGAGGAAATGAACGTTTATTCATTGTTCGGAATGCAGAATTCTTTCAATGATTATGAATAATATGGTTAATAAGATAATTAATGTTTATGTTATATATAAAAAAAGATACATGCACTGGAAATGGGTGATATAAAATTATTGTATTGTGTATTGTATTGTAGAATTAAGTACATAACAAGTCCATTTATTATTAACATATCCCCCCATATATATATTTATTATTAAGCATTGAGATGGGAAAATTTAAAAATATTGTACAAAGTAAAGCCCCCAAAAAATACCGCTATCATTCAGTCTCAAATGATTTCCTGGGCGAAGCCGGGTTCCTTAGCTAGTATATTATAATGTATTCTTTGATTGTATAGTTGTATTAAACCTCTGTATTGCTAAATAATCTCGTAAACACTTACGGCATACATCAAGAGGCAGTTACTTTTTAATAATACAGTTTGGATTTTTATTAATTCTTGATGTCCTTATTGACAGTGAGATTTTAAGAAAAAGTAGGAGGTGTACTGATTCTTTGAGAAGATTGTACATGCCCGTTTCGCGACGGGAAAATAAATTATGGGCAAACCTTTTAAAAAATATATATAATGAGGATGTATATTCTTGGAAAACTCTTGGAAAAACTCCACATAGGAGTATATTCTAACCTGGTGTGAAGCTCGTTATTTGCGACATATATGATAAGGAGAATTTAAAACTTTCCCTCACAATTTTCGAAGTGTTAATAAGCACCCAGTTGTGCTCCTTTTATAACTTCTGTTGGCAGACGTAATTTCTTGCTGCTAGTTATACTTTTCTTTATGCACGAGTATAATAATGAGTATACTTACTATAATTGCCGTAACTGTGGCAGACTTCAGATTTTATTCTTCTTTAAGCTCAATAACTAATTCTTGATGTTTTCTTAATTTTTCGTCATGGGGGTTTTCGAATATTCTTATTACTGGGCACTGCATTGTCAATAATATCATCAGTCTTATTTTTCTTGTCAATAATGAGAATGTCCGGTTTGTTATGATGCACAGTATGGTCAGTTATCATCGCTTCATCCAAATACATCTTTAAATTATGTTTTCCTAAATAATTTTTGGTTATTATAGCGATATATAAGCGGTCTTCCTCTCTGACCATACAGAAAATTTGTTTTTAAGAGAATTATGTAATAATACTTGGCTCATAATCTGGTGAGTTCATTTAAAACCTCTCCAATTTTATATATGAAACATAGATTCATCTTCGAGTGCATGGGAGTGATGAAATCTATTTATTTCCGCTTTAAAATATAGGATATATCGTCGACATTATGCCTCCAATTGAATAATGTTATAGATAAATCAAATGCTGTTAATGAGGCAATCCGCAAATTTTAGTAGATTTCTCTTAAGGGAAATCAGCTATAGGGGTCGTACTCATGGCACAATTTTCGAGAAATTTCTTCAAATGTCCATCAATCCTACCTATGAGATGACGAAAAAGAGGTCCATTCGAAATTATATATATATATATATATATATATATATATATATATATATATATATATATATATATATATTTGTCTGTTAACGCTCTAGCGGTCGCAATTCTTGTTTGATCGTTACAAAACTCGATATTTAACCGTTTTATGTAAAAATACAGATCAAGTTCGTTAATGGTTGAAATCGGACTAGAGGGAGGGGGATTTAGAGGGGGGATTTTCGAAAATTCGAAATATCTCTGTTATTATACATCGGATCGAAACATAGTATCGAACCAATCTTATTGCAAATTACATGTACTATAAATATTGTTATATACATTTATTCTCAATCTTGAATACTAACCGAGATATTTGCATTTTTATGAAGTCTGTGGTCGGGTATAGTTCGGATTAGGACGGCCGTTTCTGTAACTACTAGGCTCAGGTGGAAGCTTCTTCTAACCTTACCTGTCGTTTCTAACCTTACTTTACCTTCATTACTTTGTGAGATTTATGCAATACGTTCTGTTCATCCGCCCCCCCCCCTTCTTTAGTTCGTGAACTACTAAAATTTGAGTTATTAAAATATAAATTATTCTTACAATTCAGAAGCCGTTTCAGTTGGGAATTTATTTTAATTAACTGAATGATTTCTCATTACCGTTTGGTGGTGTTGTGTTACCAGTATGAAGATTTCTCTATTGTATAACTTCACATAGGAAATCTGCTTAGTTTACGCAGCCCCTGCGTGACGGACTTTTTTGTTCTTAATATTTTTGTCTAACGCGATTATTAAATATTCTGAAACTGCCTAATTGTTTTTAAATATGTCAGAATCGTGGCGGTATGAGAGCTACCCTCATCAGTAGTTGGTTCAAGTCATGTAAGTTCGTAATCTCCATTCTGTTAGTAGGTGTTTTATAGTTAGTCCAGTGTTGCAATGAGTACATGTAGGCTTGTCTTTTCTGTTCAATATTATAAAATTGCAGCCAAAGTCGTAGGATGAATGGCATCATCATGATGGCTTTGCAATGATCAGAAAATCTGCTTACTTTACGCACCGCGTGCGTGCCGGCCTCCCACTCATTTCCACACTTAAGAAAATACCCTCAAATGAATATTTCAGTTAAAGAATAAACTCGGAAAAATATTAATTTCGCAGCTAACTTAAAAAATGTTTAAATGCAAGTAATTTTGTTCTGAATGAATATTGTAATTAAAGAAAAATATAAGATTCGTTTAATTAAGCCCCGTTTTTTTTCCTGAAGGCAAAACTGCCCCGAGCAACATCACCCTCTTTCTTAACTGTTTTGCAAGCTAGGCTTTCAATGAATACGAAACAAAAATTAGTTTTTCTTGCTTTTTAATTCATGGATTTACCCAAAACGAAATAAAACTCTATTGTTACAATTAATTAATTTAAAAAAAAAATCATTTTCAATATTTTAATTTTGACTAAAAAAATCATCAGGTCAAAAACGGTTACAAAACAATAAAAACAGCACATGCCTCTGAAAAAAAACATATTAGAAATTTATATAAAATAGTTAACCAACAGATATAAAAACTCCGTCACGCAGGGGCTGCGTAAACTAAGCAGATTTCTCACGTGAAGTTTTACAATAGAGAAATCTGCATACAAGTTACCCTCAAGACCACGGTGATATAATACAAACGGTAATGAGAAATCATTTAGTTAATTTTAGTAAGTTCCGACGGAAACGTCACGCACTTAATAAAAATGCAATTATCTCAGTTAATATTGAAGATAGAGAATAAATATATATAGTAATATTTATAGTAAATTTAATTTGCTATAAGATTGGTTTTATTCAAGTTTTCGATCCGACGTATAGTAAGGAAGTAATTTCTAATTTATTTTCGAAAATGCTCCCTTATAATCCCCCTTCCTCAAACTTGTACGATTTGTGCCATTAACGAACTTGATCTTTCTTTATGCATAAAACGAGTAAATATCGCGTGTAGTAACGATCAAACAAAAATTACGATATAAGATTAAGATAATAATATTTACAACGAAAAGCGTCTGACTTATAAACAAACAGGGCAGCCAACATCGCAGCGCTGAATAGTTAGAATGTAGACCGTAATTATGAATGAAATGTATCTGCATATATCATATTTATTTTATTGAAAACTATTTACTACAGCTAGTACTGTAATTTATAATGAATCAGAATAATTTTTATGTCAATCAATCAAATATTAGTAGTCCAAGAACTTAAGAAGGGGGTGGGGAGGTGAGGTAACCAGAACATATTTGTATGTATCTCGTATAATAAAGATCTTTTGAAATCAATATTTGGTATTTAAGCTTCGATTAGTAATTATATAACAGAATATTGTTTATGTAAAATGACTAGAAGTGGGGGTTTGCTGAAGTCTGAAATATGAAAAATGCAAATATCTAGGTTAATATTCAAGATAGAGAATAAAACGTACATACAACATTTATAGAACATAACTATACACATTTTCAATCCAACATATAGTAACGAAGATCTTCCAATTTCAGCCATTAACCAACTTGATCTTTCTTTGTACATAAAACGATTAAATATCGAGTTTGGTAGCATTAAAGCAATAATTGCGACCGCTAGAGCGTTAACACACACACACACACACACACACACACACATATATATATATATATATATATATATATATATATATATATATATATAAAATTGTAACTTCTGTCTGTACATTAATTTTCGCGAAATTTCACGATAACTTTTCTTTTCCCATGTCATAGACACCATAACTGCATTTTGTTTCTTTGGTGTCTGTTTGTTTGTTTATTTGTTTGTTTGTTAGTTTCCTTTTCACGCATAAACGAATTTTATGAAACTTGGTATGTATATTACTACAAACCCAACTTAGACTTTAGGCTATGTTAATATTCTCTGAGACGAACAGGAGTGGGGGTTATAAGGGAGGGCTGAAATTAAAAATAGCAATATTTCGTTTCCTAATGAATTTTCGGCAATTATGCACATAACAAAAGTTGTTTATTTTGTTATTTGGAGTAACTTTTGTTATATACACTTTTGTCGTATACCTAAGTATAAATGAGTTAAACGTTAAAAACTACTGCGGAAGTCAAAAATTTTATTTGGCACAAAAAACTCAACCGAACTAAACGAAACTCGGTATGTAAATTAGCACTAACGCCTTCCTTATAATAAGGCATACTAACATTTCTAGGGACGGGCAGGAGTGGGGGTTATAAGGGAGGACTGAAATTAAATATCGTGATATTTCGTTTCCTATTGGGGTTTCGGCAAATATGCACATAACAAAAGTTGTTTATTTGGTTATTTAGAGAAATTTGGTCAACAATTCTTTTCAATATAACCTAGCAGGTACCTCACCTGTAAAAATTAATTCAAATTGTAATATATTATTGTAATATTTTGTCCATAATAATTTAAATCCATGCATAATGCACAGGAGACGGGGAATATGACAATATGGAGGAAAGTGAAGTCTTACATAAAAAATTAATTTTATTATTAACAAATCCACAGAAACGACGGGTATTAACCCTAAACACTGGGACGGGGAAATGTCAAAATATTGTGCAAAGTAAAGCCTTGCCAAAAAACTACCACACCATTTAGCCTCAAATGAATTCCGTATCTGAGCTAGTATATATATATATATATATATATATATATATATATATATATATATATATATATATAATATATATATAATGTTTTGAACGGACCTCATTTTCATCATCCCCAGGGTAGGATCGATGGATATTTGAGGAAATTTTCCGAAAATCGCGTCATGAGTGCGTCCTAAGTAGCTGTTTTCCTTCAATTGAAATATGCTAAAAGCCTATTTGAACCTGGCTTCAGCCACAAGTTGGATATTTTTTCCAGGCGGGTACACAATAAATTATAGGTCCACATGAAACTTCTCTGAACCGAATTTCCCCTGGTATATATTTCAAATGAGAATGTTATATGTCGACTTGTTGTTGAGGATATTCGGCGGTTGTGTCGGCCTGTTTGGCCTTGTTATAAAGTTGCTAACTTGGTTAACACTAACACGGGATTGCTCTCGATGCTTGGGAATGGCGGGCCGATAATTCTCTTAGATGCACATGCCTGCCTAACTGCTAGCACAATATAATCACTAATTTATGACGCATCAACCTGGATTAATACTCGATACCTATTTTAATTAGTTACTAAGTAAGTTAGTGGCTCTGCAAGCACTTGAGTTAATTCATCAAGTCCTCCCTTCAATTAACTTTATTATTAAGTTCCCTTTACGACTTGACAAATGGGATAGAAAGTCCGTCAGGGAGGTCTTGCTTAAACTAACATCTCCGAATCCCTGGAAAGACATACAGGTGACGTATTCTAATTCTCCGTTATCTATTTCTCTCTATTCCTCGTGCGCCACGTATTTTCATTTACCACAAAAAGTAAAAGTTCAATGAGAACAAAATGTAGTATTTATGCTTTCAATAAACCGCTTATTATAATATAACAGCTTATTGTTAGTATGACATGCAGTGGGGTTTTACTGACGGCCGGAAACTATAAAACGCAAGTATTTCCGTTAATAATCTTGATAGTGAAAAAATTCAAATAACAACCTTTTATAGAACATTGAATTTGCAAAAAGATTGAATCTATAAATTTTTTCGATCCGATGTATAATAAAGGAGATACTAAGAATTTTCGAAATTATTCCGCTCTAACACGCCCCCTCCCCCTACCCGGTTTCAGCCGCTAACGAACTTGATCTTTATTTTTCCATAAAACGATTAAATATCGAGTTTGGTAACGATATATATATATATATATATATATATATATATATATATATATATATAATTTTACGTATATAATTTTGATCGGACCACAATTTCATTAATTTCTGAAATCGGGGAGGGGTGGTTTAGAGGGGGATTTTCGAAAATTCGAAATATCTCCGTTATCATACGTCGAATCAAAAAATTGAATAGAACAAATCTTATTGAGAATTAAATGTACTATAAATATTGTTCTATGCATTTATTCTCGAACACTAACCTATATATTTGCATTTTTCCGTTTTCAGCCTTCGGCAAACCCCCACTCCTACTCGTGTTACATAAACAATACTCAAATGTAATAAAGCACATTATTCGAAGCTTAAATTCCATAAAATGTTTTCAAGAAATCTTTACTATACGTGATACATCCAAATATGATATCATGACCCCCCCCCTTCTTAAGTTCTTGGACTACTAAAATTTGATCGATTGAGATAAAAATTATTCTGACCCATTGCAAATTATAGTACTAGATGTAGTAAATAGTTTTCAATAAAATTGTCGTGTTCAAGAATTGTTTTGTTTGTTAGTAGGTACACCTGTTTGTTTACGTTTAGTTGCTTCCCGTCTGGAGGTTTCTTATTATTGTTTGTATTTATTCATTTGATGTTGAAGATGCTATTGTGTTACCAGTTAGATTTATCTATTGCTAAACTTCACATGGGAAATCTGCTTAATTTACGCAGCCCCTGCGTGACGGACTTTTTTATTTTCCTTCTGGCCTTAGGGCTTTAGGGTTTAGGTAACCCTTAAGGGAATTAAGTTATTAAGTTTGTGCTCATGGCGCTATTCTTCAAATGACCATCGATCCTACCTTGGAGATGACGAAAATGAGGTCCGTTCAAAATTATGCACCTCTTTATTAGAAGCTTAAATAACAAATGTAGTTTTCATTTACCTTTTTTTGCGTGAGATTACGCAAATAGGTTTTGTAAGTAAGTCATCGTTTTTTTACGTTCTTAACTCCAGAATGTTTCTATGTTATATTCCATACTCGATATTTAACTGCTTCAGTCAACACTATAGATCATATTAGTTAATGGCTGATGTCTGATCCGGAATAAGAAGGGGGTTTAGAGGGTGGATTAGAAAGCTCAAAATATATGTGTCCCTTAAGGGAAATCTGCTAAAATATAATGAATTTTAAAATACTTCAAAATTTGGTTTGGGGAGGGTTCTCTTAACAGATGTAATAATTCATGAAATATGACAAACAGCTGATTGGAGTCGAATGTAGCTTGGCTACTTTGACAGTGAGTGGAGCTAAGAGTTGGTAGTGGTGTTGGAGCGGGGACTGGGAAGTCAGAGTGCCTCGGGGCTAACCACAGCCCAAGTCCCCTTCGCCAGTTTCGGGACTTAGCTAGCCCCTCTTCAAGGCCTTACTATTTAAGGAAGATTTAACTCGGAGCCCCCCTCATCAGCATCCCTTGTTGAGGTTAGGACCTACAAACTGAGCTTGTTTAACTACCTTCAACCCTAGTTACACACTCAAATCGTATTAATTACCATTCCACCACCTGCTCAAGTCTAACTTGATTTCATTACGAGAAGTCACCTGATGTGGTTTCAGCAGATTTCCCTCAAGAGAGACTCAGGTTATTATCATGATGCGATTTTTGACCAATTTCCTCAAATGGCCATCGAAACAACCCAGGAGATTCGATGGGCATTTGAGGGCTAAATAACGAGACTAGCATTTATCAAATAAACATTTTCGAGTAAAAAACGAAAAATCATAATTGATGACGTCATCACACATGGGATTTGTGTGTGTCTCACAAACTAATAGTTCTATAAAAACTATAAAATCTACAACTAGGTAAAAATTATGAAATCAAACCCCGTACAGCAGGCAAATGGATAGAAAGAAATCCGAGCCCAACGCAGTGAAACAATGAAGAACTATTGAGAAAATACTAGGCTAGAAATGGTAAGTAAGTTCCTAGGAGATGACGAAACTGAAGCCCGTTTAAAATTATATATATATATATATATATATATATATATATATATATATATATATATATATATATATATATATATATTTAATATCCAAATCGCTTGAAATATCATGCAGGACAACGTATGTCGGGACTTCGTTTCCTATTGGTTTTTCGGCAAATATGCACAGGTTGAAAGTTGTTTACGTTGTTATTTAGAGTAACGTTTGTTATATTCACTTTTGTCGTATAACAAAGTATATACGAGGTATATACTAAATAATTAAAGTGGGAGCCAACAATTTCATTGGGCACTAACGATTGAACCGAACTTAACAAAACTCGGTATGTGAATTAGCACTTATTCTTCCAGGATTATAAGCTATATTATTTTTTTTAGTTTCGACCGGGAGTGGGGGTTATAAGGGAGGTCTGAATAAAAAATTCGCGATATTTTATATTCTATTTGTTTTTAGGCAAACGTCCACATAACAAATGTTGTTTTTAGTGTTATTAAAAGTAGCTTTTGTCTTAAACGTAATATTATTCAATTTAATATCCTAATCACTTGAAATATCATGCAGGACAACGTCTGTAGGGTCCGGTAGTATACGTATATATATTTGTTACCGCTCTAGCATTAATCGTTACCAATCTCGATATATAAGCGTTTTATCTAAAAAGGAAAGGTCAAGTTTGTTAACGGCTGAATTCGGACTTTCGGAATATGTAATTTTGAGGGACGATTTTCGAAATATCGTTGTTATTAAAAGTCATATCAAAACAGTGTACATAAACAATGTTATTGTCCCATAATTTTTTTTTTATATACATATTTTCTCTATCATGAATATTAACAGAGATATTAGATTTTTTTTTAGTTTTCAGCCTTCAGTAAACCCTACTCCTACTCAAGTCATGTTCACAATAAGTTGTTATATTATGAAGCACTTTCTTTGAAGCCTAAATACCAAATATTGTTCTCATTGAACTTTCACGTTTTGAGATAAATGCAAATACTTCTGCTTAGTTACCGCACCCCATTTTGACAGATTTTTAAGTAATTATGGGCATATGCTCATCAATCATATGATTTACACATACCGATCGCCTTGGAAGCTCGGCAGTGAGTCACTTAGTGACAAGTTAAAAATAAATATTTTCTATAAATGCCTTTATATGTGCCAAGTGGTTTATAGCACTTTGTCTTGCCGAATCCTATATAACAGATCCAATAAACCATGACAGGATGTAGGTTGGGAACGGGGCAATGCTCCCCAGGGAGTCTTATGCCGGGCACGTAAGCCCTTTTTATTATTTATTTTTTATTGCTTACAACAGATTTTTCTTGAGAGAGAAAAAAAAAATATATATAGCCACCAAACACGATGAAACACCATGAGTCGACCGAACCGCCCACTTCAAGTATCTAGGTCCAATGGTTAAACCACCGGGAAAACTGGCACAAAAGCCGAGATCAAAATATAAGCCAGTGACGCAGGGGCTGCGTAAAGTAAGCAGATTTCCCAAATGAAGTTTTACAATAGAGAAATTTCACGAGAGCCGAACAGTTACTGAAACGGCCGAACTAGCTAACCGGAAACTCTCTTCCCCTTAAGGGAAATCTGCTAAAAGCTTATGGAAACACCGCCACGCTAGTACACAGCCTCAAACTCCTATGCACAACATGGAGCTAAGAGTCAAAATTGACTAACGAGCCAAAATAAAAATAACAGACAGCAAAGACCGTATAATATACAGACAGAATGTACAACTAGTAGACTAATTATGAAATCAAGCCGCGAACAGCAGGCGATTGGGAAGAAAAAGAGGAGCCAGGCATAGTGAAAGAATGAAGGAGTATTGAGAAAATAGGAATTGTAAAAAGTTATATATATAATTATTAGAAAGTATAAATGTTGATTGGTATCTAATAAAGTTAATTATCATGCTAGTAAATTTGATATTACAAAAAAAAAACAAAAAAAAAACCAGATTTACCCATTTGTTAGTCACGTGGTTAAGAGTCAATTTGTGTCAGTCCAAATCTAAGTTTAATTGAGTCCCTCCGTGAGCTGTAAGTCATCTGTCCAGTTTATTATTTGGTTTGAATATTTTGCTTGTGGCTCGATTTTGAATTTGTGGTATGAAGGCTGTTAACGGTGATCCTTTCCACCTGTGTCCTTTCCGGTGTCAGTCCACCTGTTTGCCATTTTGTCAGCATTTCATTTTGTTAAAGATTTAACAGAAGACAATGGGGTGAATTGATTGGAATTTCTTTACTACATTAAATGAATTAAAAGAAAAGGAAATATAGTGAGTTGTCCCGGATAGACTCATAAACTAGTCACAAGTACAGTTAGCATTAATATTCTTATTACTTTTTCATGAATAGAAATGCAGTTTTATGCCATTATTAATTATACAGTATGCTATTGTGAATTATACAGCACTTCTCATGTTTATGATTGTTCTTTCCTCAATCTCAAAGAAACTTACTTTATTACAGATCATGTCCTTTACGGTCTTTGCAAGAAAATGTTGGAATTTATAACTGATTGTCTGATGGAATAGGAGTTCTGTTTTTGCGCCAATTCTCATTTTAGATCTTTTATTGTTGGATATAACTTTTATTGCTCGCTGTAATAAAGAAGGAAGTGCTGTGATTGTAAATGCTTTCATTTCTTCTTGTTTGATCTATTGAAGAAAATATTTTACTGCCCATAAAATACTGTCGTGTATATAAAGATTTTTTTTTTAATTGTTTGTAGCGAATTTCCTCTTAAGGGTATATATAATATATTACATAATATATAGCACCGTTAACAGAAGTTATTAGATTTGGTGTATTAACCTATTCAAAGTATATTTGAGAAAACTATATTCATTTAGGAACAAACTGATTTAAAAAGTCCGTCACGCTGGGGCTGCGTAAACTAAGCAGATTTCCCACTTGAAGTTTTACAATAGAGAAATTTCAAAGAGAGCCGAATATTTACGGAAACGGCTGAACTAGCTTTTGGCAGAAACTCACGACTAGAACCGAAATTAGCCTATCTCGCCTCGTCCGTTGTCCGCACACACTTAATAAAAATGCAAATATCTCGGTTAATATTCAAGATAGAGAATAAATGTATATAACAATATTTATAGTAAATATAATTTGCAATTCTATACAAATTTTCGATTCGAATTATAGTAACGGAGATATTTCGAATTTTCGAAAATCCTTCTCTCTAAACCCCCCTCCTCAGGTCCGATTTCGGCCATTAACGAAATAAATCTTTATTTTTACATAAAACGTTTAAATGTCGAGTTTAGTATTGATCAAACAAAAATTGCTACCGCTAGAGCGTTAACAGACAAATATATATACACAATTTTGAACGGACCTCATTTTCGTCATCTCTTAAGTAGGATCGATGGACATTTGAAGAAAGTTTTTGAAAATCGCGTCATGAGTACGACCTCGATAGCTGATTACCCTTAAGGGAAATCTGCTAATATTGATATTTTTGATTTTCTAATTCCGGGAGAGGTGGTTATACGAATTATTGTATACCTAATAACTAAGCGTAATTAAGTAAGATATTACCGTACATAAATTGGTGAGTGTATTATCATATTAATATCTCAAATAATATATGACTTTATGCTATCTGACTAGAAATGACTGATAGAATGTATATTAACCGCCAAGTTTTACGATGCCCTAATCCAGGGGTCTCCAAACTTTCCAGCCTTAGGGCCATACTGATTACTCCAGTATGTTCCGAGGGCCAAAACCATATTATCATTGTTGCCGGTATGTTTTTATTTAAAATGTATAAAATGTTAGTTGGATTCATTTCAATAATTTGTTAGTTATTATATACTGAAGTTAAATTTTCTGCATATTATACATGTCTTTACTCATTACAATTCTGTGTTTCTTTATCCAACTTATCACAAATACCATAACAATAAGCCTACAACAATGTTATGAGTAGTTAGCCCATGACTATATCAATGTAGATGTCATATTATTAATTATTCAACATAAAATTAGAATACTTCAGTAAACTAAATTTAATTTGCTATAAAAAATATGTTCTCTAAAAGGAGTTTTCAAGTATGCTGGCTCTCCGCGGGCCGGAAAAAATCTAGAATTAGGTTAAGTGAGTGTGTGAGAAGTAACGGAAAACATTTGGATGACATAATCTTCAAATAAAAAAACTTTGTGAGTAAACTATGTAATTCACTGTAAATTGCAAAATTTGATCTTCAATTTGATATATTACATGTTTTAATTGTACGAAACACACTTTAATTATTATCCCTCAAAAATCGTCAGGTGCCAACATAACAATTACTACAAAATCGTCAGATTAATATGCCGGACCCTGTATTTATCACTCTAGCGGTCACAATTTTTGTTTGATCTTTATCAAACTTGTTATTTAAACGTTTTATGTGAAAATAAATGGATGAAACCTGACTAGTGGGAGGGGGGGGATTACAGTGGGGATTTCGAAAATTCTCTATATATCGGTTATTATGTGCCGAATTGAAAAATTGTATAAAATCAATCTTTTTGCAAATGTAAAGTTCTGTAAATATTGTTATTTTCTTTTTTTTTCCCTCTATCTTGGTTATTAACCGTGATATTTACATTTTTTTAGTTTTCGTCGTTCAGTAAACCCCCACTCCAGCTAATGTTAACAATGAGCTGTTATATTATGATGCACTTTATATGAGCTTAAATACCAAATATAGTTCTTATTGAATTTATACTTTTTCACATAAATGCGAATGGCACACATGAGAAATTGGCTTAGTTGGTGCAGCCCCTGCGTCATGAAATTTTTTATATTTGTTTTATCAATTTGTGGTTTTCTCTTTGTGCCTAAAATGAGAGATACAGTCGAGCCGCTCCTTGAGAACTGCAGTTATATCTTTTTCTAAATCATTCCTGTTTACGATCTGGCGCAAAGTGCGATAAGAACTGAATTCATTGGGACATTTTGGCCGAGTCAGTGTAAGGAGAGTTGCCGGCGACTATAAAGGCAGATAAAACCCTAAATGGGGCCTTGCGAAACTTTCCCAGAATTATTATTATTATTCTCTAAAGTCCGTCGAGTCTTCCGCCTGCTTCCACTATTTCTCATAAAGTGTTAGCTGTATTTGGGAAATGCGAGCCAACTTGCTCCACAAGTAGTTTTCTTTCATATTTCCTCCGTCGCCGTCCCCAGCTAAGCCCCAGCCACGAATAACTAAGTTTCTACAACTTCTTCAAGTCCCAGCGACTTTAGTGTCAGCTTTTTTTTTTCTTTTTACTACCTTCAATTTTACTGTAGTTGGCGAACTACTGTAGATATAGCTGGCGGCGTTTTCTTTTATCCTCTTCACGAGGAACTAAAGTTTTATTCATACTTGAATGCAATAGAGGGTGACACAACTCTTCCGAGACGGCAGAGCGATAACTTTTTGAAATGGAACGTACAATCCTTTTTTATGGTAAAGAAATTAATTTCCACTACTCAAGTGGATTTTAAGTTTCACTTAAATTTTAAACATCTTTTCTTTTATGAAGTTATATACATATATATATATATATATATATATATATATATATATATATATCATTTTAAATCCCGTGCCACAATTTGAAAGTTTTTATTCTCTCTTTGAGTTTGAGGGTCCGATAAACTGAATGGAGAATATTGAATTATTTCTTTATATACACACACACATATATATATATACATATAGACACTCACACACACACACACAATTCTAACAATTCTTGAGCTACCGAAAAATGTATGGTGACATATTTTTATTTTTTTTTTTATCAACCAAACTTGTAATGTGCAATAACATTTTTTAATAAGACATTCGATATCATTGATATTTTACATAATGAACTCTGTATTATTTGTTTTCCAATTTGTTCAAATTATTTTGGGATAGTTTTATTATTCACGAACTTAAGAAACGTCGACTAATGTTTCAAGAATTTATTTAACTGGTAGCCTATTACATTTCCCCCCTTTGTTAACCCAAATATATGTCGACCCAACTAGCCATATTTTAAATAGAAAATATTCAATTATTGATATTGTGTTACCTTCAAGCTGAGGATTGTTCCCGTGAATTGGAGCTGCTGAGTACGAATCCATTTTCAGTTGCTTCCAAAGTGAGACTGTTCAACAATAAGAGGGGAGAAGGGACCGAAACTGTTAAAGACCATCTCGGCTGCACCAGATGACTATTATAACCAAGATTAGCCTGTGTGTAGAACAGACAACACTTTTAATGCCAATTCCTCCTCGCTTAGACTTCAAGCAATAGGAAATGCTGATTTTAGCAGGTTCCTCTTGAGGGGAAGGAACTGTTGAAGTCGTTCTCATGAAGTGATTTCTGAAAAATACATAGAGAATATATGCTGGAGATCAGCATAGCATTAGCGTGTAAATCCAACATGTCGGAAATATGCTTAGTTTACGCAGGCCCTGCGTGAAGGAGTTTTAAGACATTGCGTGTTACTCCTTAACCAGGATTTCAAGTGGAGTTTAAATTAAAGGTAAAAAGCTAATGAAATATTGTGTGTTGCCAGCTGTATTGCCTTGAACCTTGGACCCTGCAAACCTGTTTGTAGAACCGAGCCGGCCATTAAGAAAGCTGCTGGCTATCCAAGGACTTCTGTATATCTGTTTATATTTCTCTTGCTCACATACCAAATATGCCGTATTTAATCAGACCAACATATGTTACCATGGCCACGTCTGTTTGTTTATAATTTGCTTTAATATTTTATTCTAAACCTACGAGTTCTATTCCCTTGTGGAAGGTAACTGACACGCTAAATGAAATCCTAGGCCCAACCTTAGCTGCATCAGAATGGATTACCCAAAATAGCCGTAGTACCATTAAGATATTGTTAATAAATTAAAGTATTTTCATTGAAATCAGACTATTTCTTCAAACCTGTAACTTCTATGTTATTAACACAGAAACATTGTTAGCAATATAAAATTTAGGAAAAACTCAGTATTCAGAACTTGGATAGATACAGTAGTTGCATACTAACTCATTTTGCATTCCTTCTTCAAATATCTTCTTCGGACCCAGCTTTGTTAGTAGCATCTTATCGTTACCAAGTAAGCTATTGTTACTGTAGAATGTACCAAGTAACCAAATCTAATTTTTGGATAATCATCGAGTTTCATAGCATTATTACAAAGTATCATAGTATATTTACGAATTAACCCTTTTTAATTCTACCTTAAATACCATGTGCAAAAGCCTTATTACCAATTATCCCATCTGTGGAATATGCTGGATGTGAGAGGAACCAATTGATAAGGATCAATAAGAAGGCCAAGTCCTCTACTGTTTTTTTTTAATATTATACAGAGTGCACTTTCGGACCAGAGTCGCCCGGCGGTCGTGGTCCAGGCAACGCAGCTTTAATCAGCAGGCACTGAGGATGGAGCGTTGACTCCGAAAGTGCACTCTGCATTATATTAAAAAACAGTAGAGGACTTGGCCTTCTTATTGATCCTGATCAATTATCCCATCGTGCATTTAGTATGAGTACGAAGCATCATACTATCGTTACCAAGTAACCCTTTGTAATTTTAGGATTCCCATCGAGTATCATAGTATTATTACCAAGTTGCCCATTGCAAGTTTACTATAAATACCAAGTGGAAAAGTCCCATTATCTAATAGCCCATACTACTTTTAGTATGAGTACCAAGTTTTTATAGTATTGCTACCAATTAACCCATTATAATTTTAGAATACTCATCGAGTATCATAGAATTATTACCAAGTAGCCCATTGCAAGTTTACTATAAATACCAAGTAGAAAAGTCCCATTATCTAATAGCCCATCGTACTTTTAGTATGAGTACCAAGTTTTTATAGTATTGCTACAAATTAACCCATTATAATTTAGGATTCCGCATCGAGTATCATAGCATTTATTACCAAGTAGCCCATTGCATGTTTTACCACAAATACCAAGTGGAAAAGTCCCATTATCTAATAGCCCATCGTACTTTTAGTATGAGTACCAAGTTTTTATAGTATTTGCTACCAATTAACGTCATTATAATTTTTAGAATTCCCATCGAGTATCACAGTATTAAATTACCAAGTAGCCCATTTGCAAGTTTACCATAAATACCAAGTGGAAATAAGTCCCATTATCTAATAGCCCATACTACTTTTACGTATGAGTACCAAGTTTTTATAGTATTGCTACCAATTAACCCATTATAATTTTAGAATACTCATCGAGTATCATAGAATTATTACCAAGTAGCCCATTGCAAGTTTAACATAAATACCAAGTGGAAAAGTCCCATTATCTAATAGCCCATACTACTTTTAGTATGAGTACCAAGTTTTTATAGTATTGTTACCAATTAACCCATTATAATTTTTAAGAATTCTCATCGAGTATCATAGAATTAGTACCAAGTAATACCAATTGTAGTTTTACTATAAATACCAAGTATAAAAGTCTTATAATCATTAGCCCATCGTGATTTTCGTATGAGTGCCAAGTATCACTGCATCGTTACCAAGTATCACTGCATCGTTACCAAGGTATCACTGCATCGTTAACCAAGTATCACTGCATCGTTACCAAGTATCACTGCATCGTTACCAAGTATCACTGCATCGTTACCAAGTATCACTGCATCGTTACCAAGTATCATGCATCATTACCAAAGTATCAACTCACTGCATCGTTACCAAGTATCACTGCATCGTTACCAAGTATCACTGCATCGTTACCAAGTATCACTGCATCGTTACCAAGTATCACTGCATCGTTACCAAGTATCACTGCATCGTTACCAAGTATCACTGCATCGTTACCAAGTATCACTGCATCATTACCAAGTATCACTGCATCGTTACCAAGTATCACTGCATCGTTACCAAGTATCACTGCATCGTTACCAAGTATCAATCACTGCATCGTTACCAACTATCACTGCATCGTTACCAAGTATCACTGCATCGTTACCAAGTATCACTGCATCGTTACCAAGTATCACTGCATCGTTACCAAGTATCACTGCATCATTACCAAGTAACCCCTTGTAATTATTGGCTTAGTATAGAACTAGCTGAATGCTCGGTGTTACTAAAAAAACTGTGGGTCATGATATAACGGAATGTTAACATGACTTAGGTAGGAGTGGGGATTTATTGAAAACTAAAAAAATCCAAATATCTCGGTTAATATTTAAGTATAATAACGAAGATATTCCGAATTTACAAAATTCCCCTTTTAACCCCCCGCCTTCCTACTGTTCCGATTTTACCCATTAACGAACTTGACTTTTAGTTTTGCATGAAACGCTTATATATCAGGTTTGGCAACGATCATACAAAATTCACCAACTTCAAAGCGGTAAGAGACAAGTAGGTACTTTGCCAATTTAGCCTTACATGTTTGTTGGCTTAAATACCACCTCTTCAGGGGTTTATCCCTTTTCAAATAATAATAGTATTAATTGAAAAAAAAATGTCCGTCACGCTTCGTTAACTAAGCAGATTTCCCACTCGCGACACGTATTTGCATTTATATCAAGACGCAAACGTTCAATGAGAACAGTGTTTAGTATTTAAGCTTCAAATAAAGTGCTTCATAACATAATATAATATTGGAAATATGAGATGAGTAGGAGTGGGGCTTTACTGAAGACCGAAAACTAAAGAATGCCAATATCTCAGTTAATAATGAAGATAGTGAAAAAAAGTGCATAATAACATTAATAGAACATTACATGCAATAAGATTGGTTTTATACAATTTTTCGATTCGACGCATAATAACGGAGATATTAAAAATTTTCTTCTAAAAAACAAATGATAATTTTTTGCTAGATACGGCATTAATAAGTGCCTGATTTATCTATTAAGTTTAATTACAGATTGCTACATACATTTTTCAAGTACCCCCCCCCCCCACCCCCCCCCCCCGCCTCTTTGCCTCTGAATGAATGTAATACATATATAATTTTGAACGGACCTCATTTTCGTTATCTACAAGGTAGGATCAAGATGTATTTGAAAATCGCCCCGTGGGACTACTAACTACGCTCAGTAGCAGATTTCGCTCGAGGGGATCAAATTCTTCATTGCTCAAAGATTAAATTGATAATAATTTCCAAATAATAACCATTTAATTGGTAACATTTCTTTGCTACTTCTTGTACAGCCAGACCCTGACTATTTCTTAAGCCCTGTTCCGCCATAGCTATAGGGCTGGCTGTACGTCGAGTGATGGTAATAATTTCTCCACTATCATCCAGACCCATCAAATCCTTTTTTTTATCGCCCCATAATTCGGAATCTCTCGCTCCCAAAATAACGACGCCGTAAATTGTAAACACTTTGCCGTCGAATATATAGCTTTCTTTCTCCCCCCCCCCTCGTTCCCCCTCCCCATAGTTCCCCCCTCCCCTGGACCAATCGTCAGATCGTGAGTTAGCGAAGTGGGGGGAAGGGATCGTCATGGGACTGCCTATTAGCATAGGTGAAGAGTTTGCCCCCCTCCAGAAACCCCCCCTAACCACCCCCCATCACTTCCCGCTATAAACTTGCACAATCTCGCCCCATTTGTCCCCCACCAACTTCCAACCCCTCTCCATATATTAACTCCCCAATGCTCTTTCCATTCATGCTCAATTTTAAAACCTTCTAAATGTCATACTTATTTACATGTATATATATATATATATATATATATATATATATATATATATGGTTTTGTTTTTGTCTCTTGGAGTTTTGGACAATGTTGGTTAAAAATCTTAGTTTATGCCAATAATTCGAGAATATTTATTTTCTCTTCTACAGGGCTGTAAAAATACAGGTACTACTTTGTATATATCCCACATTGTTATTAACATAGAGTGTAACAGGAGGTGTTTGACTTATTTTTACTTACCAAGACTAAAGGTACTTACAAAGATAAAGATAAAAGGTAGTTTTTAAGTATCTTTAGTGTTGGTAAGTAAAAATAGCATAAACACTTCCTGTTACACTCTAATTTAATAACAACGTGCAATATATATATATATATATATATATATATATATATATATATTTATATATATATTATATATATATATATATTTTGTAGTACCTGTATTTTTTACAGCAGTCAAGAAGAGAAAATAAATATTCTCGAAATATCGGCATAAACTAAGATTTTTAACCAACATCGACCAAAACTCCGAGAGAAACAATAACAACACCATATATAAATATAACCTGGTCGAAAATCAATATATATGTTTATATATAATACATACACGAATATATATAAACATATATATTTCCCACTTTTCATGTTATTTCATATTATTTGTAGTAGCCCTTCAGATGGCCTGTACAATACTAGTCAATGTAGTTATATTGTTTTTTCATAATATTATACAAAATTATACTTTAGTCTTCCTAAATTTTAAAATACATAAAAAAAAAAGAATAATACTATAAAAAGTTGATAAACATAAATCAATAGGTTTATAATAAAGAATGAAAAGTTACTGTATACGCCAGATCGAAGTTTGATAGAACCAATCTTGTCGCAAATGCAATGTTCTATAAATGATGTTATGTTCGTATTTCCACTAACTTGATAATTAAACGTGTTATTTACTCCTATTCATGTCATATTACCAATTATCTGTTTTATTATGAAGCTAATTATTTGGAACATAAATTCCAAATTATTGTTCTGATTGAACTATAACTTTTTGAGATAAATGCAAATACAAGGCACACGTGGGAAATCTGCTTAGCATACACAGCCCCTGCGTGGCGGACGTATTATTTTGTTGGCTTTGCAGAAATTGTTTTTCACTTTGAAAATTGCTCTATTATATCAGAGGCCACCCACCTCGTCAGGAACATTACTATTTACTAAATTACTAAATATGAGTTTAACAAACATTAAAAAAATATAATTAGTTTTAGAAATTTTATAAACAGTTTATCATGGTCGGTAAACAGGTGATATTGTTCTCCCATACACACAGTTCGTTAATGGCGAAAATAGGATCAGAATGTTGAAAATACTCAAGTTATTATGAGTGGTATAAAAAAATGTTGTATCACACCTTTTAGCAGATTTCCTTAAGGAAAATCAGCTTTTGAGGTCGTACTTATGTCGCGATTTTCAAAATTTTTCTTCAATTGTCCATCGATCCTACCCAGGAGATGACGAAAATGAGGTCCGTTCAAAATTTTATATATATATATATAAGTCTGTTAACGCTCTAGTGGTCGCAGTTTTTGGGTGATCGTTAATGGCTAAAATCGGACCAGGGGGAGGGGGTTTAGAAGAGGAGAACTTTGATAATTCTAAATATCTACGTTACTATACGTCGGATCGAAAAAAGGTTTAGAAGCAATCTTATAGAACATTAAATGTACTATAAATATTGCTATATAAATGTATTCACTATCTTGAATATTAACCGAGATATTTGCATTTTTCAGTTTTCAGCCTTCAGCAAACCCCCACTACTACTCATGTTACATAAACAATACTCGGTTATGTTATAAACCACATCATTAGAAGCTTAAATACCAAATATTGTTTTCAAGAGACATTTATTATACAAGATATATAGAAATATGTTCTGGTGCCCCCCCTTTTTAAGTTTTTGGACTACTTAATTTGATTGATTGAGATACAAATTATTCTGATTCATTATAAATTACAGTACTAGATATAGTAAATAGTTTCAATCAAATTAATACGTTATATTCAGATATATTACAGGAATTGTTTTTCTTTCCGGTAAAAAGTTGGTACAACCTTTTTTTATTTTAATCTTGAGCGTTAAACGGGATGGCTGAATTTTTTATTTTTAAATTCCTGGTAACCCCCTCTCCTCCTCATGCGGGTTTTATTTTGAGTAGTCTAGTCGCTAATAAACTGATATCTAAACGATAGTTTCACTCCTTCTAACATAGACAGATGGTGACTTCAGTTCGACAGCCTGATATTCCAGCAATGGGGAAATCTGCTTAGTTTACGCAGCACCTTCATGACGGAATTATGTCTCAAGGAAGAATTTCTCACAAAACCATTAATATTTGTGAAGTGTTGGAAGGATGTGAGGATTCGCCTGGATAATAGAGTGGCTTGTTAGCCGGTGCTAATCCTGACGTCAAGGATAATATAATGGCGGGGAGGTAATGAAGGAAGCTGATGAAGGGTAGGGGATGATTTCTCCGTTCATCCCCTCAGCTGGGGGCGGAGAGTTAATTAATTAACCCAATCAGCTGATCAACTGTCAAGGAGCCCACATGACAGCTTCTCTTTGTCTTATTTACATTTCGGAGGGGGCTTTCTCTCAATGACTGAAAATGACCAAAAAAATATTGCTTTGGAAATTGAATTTTGTCCCCCTTCCTGTCTTTCCGTTCTTTTAAATTAAAAAAAAGTACTGCTTAAATTAATGGCTGAGGGTTTATGGGTTTCCTTCGAAAATGTTGCTCTTCCGGTTGACTCATAGGTCATCCTTCAAGCCGAAATAAATGCTAATACATGCTTTGTACATAATCGTAAACATGGTTTAAAATACATTATTATTTTTATCGTGGAAGCTCAGGTAATAATTTTATTTAATTAGTGAAATTATGAATTCAATTTCATCTCTAATCCTATCAAATTTTTTTTCTGTCAGATTTATTAGATTATTCTTTTGTTTTATTGTTGTTAAGGATTTATTTTTGGCAAATGTGTTGGATCAGAATCTTGATGATATAATGGATTATTGTTAATTGCGATGTGAGTGAAATGGTTTAAATTGGAATTGCTGTTGTGAAGAGTAGAAGTAGAACGATTCTGTTGGATTATTGCTGTTGTGAAGAGTCGATTCTAGTTGTATTATTGCTGTTGTGAAGGAGTAGAAGTTAGAACGATTCTATTGGATTATTGCTGTTGTGGAAGAGTAGGAAGGTTAGACGATTCTAATTGGATTATTTGCTGTTGTGAAGAGTAGAAATAGACGATTCTATTGGATTATTGGTGTTGTGAAGAGTCGAAGTAAGTAGACGATTCTATTGGGATTATTGCTGTTGTGAAGAGTAGAAGTAGACGATTCTATTGGATTATTGCTGTTGTGAAGAGAGTAGGAAATATGGATTTTCTATTGAACTATTGCTGTTTGTAAGAGTAGAAATAGACGATTCTATTGGGTTATTGCTATTGTGAAGTGAGAAGAAATAGAGGATTCTATTGGATTATTGCTGTTGTGAAGTTAGTAGAAATATGGATTTCTATTGGATTATTGCTATCGCAAAGTGAGTAGAATAGGGCTTTCTATTGGGTTATTGCTATTGTGAAGTGAGAAGAAATAGAGGATTCTATTGGATTTCTGCTATTGTGAAGTTAGTAGAAATATGGATTTCTATTGGATTATGTTATTGATGTTGAGAAGTGAGTAGAATGATAAATAACCAATTTAATTAAAGATGTTTTATACGACAGCTCTTATTCTATAGGTTATTTTTCTGATTAGAACATTAATATCTGTGTATTGTTCATATTTCCGTTAAATTTACCTCAATGATATGGTACCAGTGAACTTCGTGCACTGAGCCACTAAATATCTCAAACCGAGTTTAAATTTCAGCAATACTCAACAAATAATCTTATCATCATGCATATTATTGTTTTTTTTAATTTCATTTATTTACGTTCACTTTATGTTACTATGGCTAATAAGAACGGGTTATCTACAGGTTACCACCTTGTTCTAGCCATGGTTGGACTAAGGAATTTAGTTAATGAGTCCGTCACTAAATTATTAATATTATTATTATCCAATGGATACAATGCTACATTCTTTATCAATGGCTGTAGATATTTAAGCAGATGATTTGTTTTATAATATGATAGCTTTACCAACTATAATATTATTTATTAACGTCATTTGCTACTATGGCTAATTGGGACGGGTTATCACGCTTTTCTTTCCAGGTTGGTACTAAGGAAAAGTATGAAATACTAAATTTTCTACACGCCAAAATAAATGATTTTCAATTCTTATGTACAGAGGTTTGATACTACTGCAAAAGCGGAGATTCTGCCTTCTCCATGCCTAGTGCGTGGACAATTTTCTTCTGTGACGTAGCTAAAAATTGTTGTTCTTTATTTCTTCTTTGCTGTTTAAACTTCTGTATTATTTGAAATCAAATTAAAAGCCCATTTTATATTTAATTATACGGATTTCCGACCGCACATAAATTTATCTGAGCTAATGAGAAGATGAGGATAGTTGAATTGGAGCTGAAGGTCCAATGAGAGAGGCAATGTTGGCAATAGTCATTAATTAATTAGAATCCCCCCCCCCTTTAGAACCCCCCATTGGAATCCCCCCACCGTAGAAACCACCTTCAATTCCCAAAAGGGCCCGCGAAGGAGAGCAACTTGAGGAAGCAATCAACAGCAGGAAATTTTAGCCCTTCGTCACTATTAGCAAACAGTGCATCAACCTTTGGAGGGATGTTAGCTGCCTCTACAACCATCTTGTAACTCACATACATCCCTTCAGGGAAATCAGCTGTTGAGCATTTTACATCTTGACGCGATTTTCGAAAAATGTCATCAGATGTCCAACGATCCTGTCTAGTAGATGGCGAAAATGAGGTCCGTTCAAACATATATATATAAAATTGTAACCTCTGTCTGTACATTGGTTTTTTTTTACGAAATTTCACGATAACTTTTCGTTTCACATGTCATAGACACTATATCTGCATTTTGTTTCTTTCGTGTTTGTTTGTTTGTTACCTTTTCACGCATAAACGGCTGAACCGAATTTTATGAAACTTGGTATGTATATTACTACTAACCCAACATAGACTTTAGGCTATATTAATATCCTCTGAAACGAACAGGAGTGGGGGTTATAAAGGAAGCCTGAAATTAAAAATAGCGATATTTCGATTCCTATTGGTTTTTCGGCAAATATAAACATAACAAAAGTTGTTTATTTTGTTATTTAGAGTAACTTTTGTTATATACACTTTTTTCGTATACTGAATTATAAACGAGATATACGCAATAACCTATAACGAATGTGAACAATTTTATTTGAGACGAAAGACCCAACCGAAATGAATAAAACTCGGTATGTATATTAGCACTAACGCTGTCATTATAATAAGCCATACTAACATTTCTAGAGACGGGCAGGAGTGGGGGTTGTAAGGGAGGCCTGAATTTAAAATCGCGGTATTTCGTTTTCTAGTCGTTTTTCGGCAAATATAAACATAACAAAAGCTGTTTATTTTGTTATATAGAGTAACTTTTGTAATATTCATTTTTGAATTTTAACGATGTATAAACGAGATATATACTATAAACTAAAGCGGGAGTCAACTATTTTATTGGGCGCTAACGATTGAACCGAACTTAACAAAACTCGGTATGTCAATTATCATTAATTCTCCCATGATTATAAGCTATATTAAAATTTTTAGGTTCGAACGGGAGTGAGTGTTATAAGGGAGGCCTAAAGTAAAAATTCACGATATTTCATTTTCTATTTGTTTTTCGGCAAAGGTGCACATAACAAAAGTTGATTACTTTGTTATTTAGAGCAACTTTTGTTTCATTCACTTATGTCGTAAAATGAAGTAAATACGAGATATAAGCTAAATCTATAGCGGGAGTCGACGATTTTATTATTTAATTTGTATAATGTATTATTTTAAAAAAAAATCGTGCTGAATTTCCTCAAGGAGTGATAGGGGAAGTACTAGGGAATCAAACTCTTTGATTTTGGTTATATACTATCTTATTTCCTATATCTTCATGTTATTGAAACAAATATGTACTATCATAACAATTAAATGTTAAAGTCATTATGACAAAAGACAAAATGCTCTTAAACTCGATATGATTGTTTAAAGTATTACTTAGGTTGCAGGGACGGCTGCGGTGTGCTTTTGGGTAACACTATTATTTAATGCCATCAGGTAGATAAATTATTACAATAACCTTTTGAATTAATAATTTAAGGAGAAGAATGTTGATAGCTCTAATGCGAGAGCGGAAATAGACGGAGGCTAATAGAGTTAATTGAGTTTACTAATTTCCTGTGAAATGCTGGGCATTACGGGAAGTGATTACCACTGAGATCTACTATTATGAATATAACCTTACGTGCTAAACTATGCTTAAACTATATGTGCTCGGATTGGTTTTTGACAGGAAATAAGTTTCATTATAGACGATATTTAATTGTAATAAATACTATCCATGATTATGGTTTGAAGTATTCAAAAAGGTGAGTTAAAAAGTGGCAATGGATAGATTAGGAACACATTTTTATTTATTCTTCAAATATAAAATTTCTCATTTATAAGTCGCCTGCCTGACCCTCACAGCAAAACAATGCGCGCCGACGAGAAGCGTAGTTGTAAACATTGAAGCCTTGCCCAAAAAAATACTATCATCATTCAGCCTTAAATGATTTCCCGAGCGAAGCCAGGTACCTTAGCTAGTATATATATAAAGTCAACCGCAAAATAAACAGGACACTTAGATTTAGTCTTATAATTTTGTTAAATACCTAATATATATGTATATTAATCTTTTTAATTAAACTAATTGGTTAATCTATAGGTTATTGAAACAAAATCTGCCAAAAGTGAATAATTTTTATTGATTATTTACAAAAAAATATAAAATAAAAAAAAGATAAATTAACACATTAAAAAAAAAAATATTCTTCATTTTTATTACAGAGAATGGTAGACTTCGCTACCCCGAGCGGTTCAGCAATGTAACGTAAGCTCCGGCCTTCCATCTAAGTTTGAAAGACCCATTATTCTGGACCGAAATAAAAATAAAGCATTAATTAAAGAAAATGCCTGGTTAATAATTAAAGATGTTTAAATGTGCGAAAAACTACTTACAGTTTAGAATAGATCAACTTCACGACAAATAAATCTAATCTGAGTTTTATCTGATTGTTTACTAATCCTGAAGGGATTAGTTCAATGGACTTAGACTCTACATTCTCTGTAACAACTAGAATACCCAAATAAAGAAACACATTGCTGAAAATTAGCATATATATATATATATATATATATATATATATATATATATATATATAAATATATATATGTAGATCTTTCTATCTATATTTTTCTCTGTTACCTGATTAGTGTTCGCAATTTTTGTTTATTCGTTGCCAAATTCGATATTTTATTGTTTTATATAAAAGGAAAGATCAAGTTCGTTAATGGCTGAAATCCGATCAGTGGGAGGGGGGGGGGAGAGGGGAGGAATTTGAAAAATTCTTAATATCTTCGTTATTATGCGTCGGATCGAAAAATTGTATAGACCCAATCTTATTGCAAATGTAATGATCTATAAATATTGTTATATATTGTATTTTCACTATCTTGATTATTAACCGAGATATTTGCATTTTGTAGTTTTCAGCCTTCAGCAAACTCACCCCTCCTACTCATTTCATATTAAAAATAAGCTGTTACATTATGAAGAACATTATTTGAAACTTTTACGTTGAATTTAGTTTTAGCCCGAGGAGTCTTGCCAATTCTACGCCAGATCCACATTTCTATTACTTCCAACCTATTACATTCCCTTCTGTGAAGAGTCCATCTGTCGCTCCCGTGAAGAAATGAGTTAGCCAACACGTTTTTGAAATCCATGCTTATAGGTGATTTGCCCTTTCAAAAGTAATAACAGGCAACAATAACAAAAAAAACATACCTTAACAGCAAGTAACAATAATAAATACCTTAACAACAAATAATAACAAAAAATACCTTAACAACAAGGGACAATAATAAATACCTTAACAACAAGTAATAATAACATATACCTTAGCAACAAGTAATAGTAGCACATAACTTAGCAGTAATACTAATAATAACAAGTACCAAAAAAAAAAATACATATACAGTTGGTGGATGATTAGTGCATGTTAAATGTTATCATATATTTCAATTTTGTGTAAGTATGAGAATATATTGTTAATGTGTGGGCTTAGTAGTTGAAATACATATTTTACTTTGGAAGGCTTGTTTAGCAAGTTCTATTCTTCTATCAACTACTAATACTACTATAGTTTTCTCCAGTGATGATGGGGCTCATGTACATTAATGCGTTGGCCTTAATCTCACAATCATGGTAATCCTTGATTGGCCAGTTCCATTCCAATCTCGACAATAAGAATTTATTTAGTTACCAATTCATTAAATAAAATGCTTAGTCCCAGCCTGGCAAGAAAAGGGTGGCAACCTGTAGAGAACCCGTCCCAATTAGACTTAGTTGCAAAAAGTAAACGTTAATAAATAACTTAATTTATTGATGATGCTTTCTCGACAGAAAAACTCCTGCACTTTTTCAAGTATGATGTTTCCAATTTTAATGCATATATTTCGTTGAATTTATATTGCCAAAACTTTTGTTTTATGTGCATTTATCATAAGTCTAAACTGATCTAGGACATAGGTTGCCTGAATAATTTCAGAAAAGTAATGTGATAGATAGTTATAAATAAATAAGGATCGTGTATGTATATAAAAATAAAAAAATAAGTTAAATATGTATATTAACAATTTTTATAATAAGTGTTTTAATAAAAAAATACATATGTATATAAAGTAAAACCGTTCTAAAAGTATCTATTTCGTACTATAATATAAGTTAGTAAATTAGTTTCAGTATAGTCTTGTTTCTGAAAAAAAAAAAGCTCTGAGCATTTTGTTTTATATATAATAATATAGTGAGTTTATTACATTTTGAAGGCATGGCATGCTTCAAGGGGTGACTTAATCCCAATATAGATGTAAGAAAAAAAATGCCACTTTCAAAAAGGGACAACTTACCCCCGCAGAAATGATAGAGGCGGGCCGGCGTCAAAGCGAAAGGGAAGCAAAGGAGAGTGAAGGCGAGGGAGGGCCAAACTGATCTTGATGGAAGGCCAAAAGGCCGACCATAGTCTCCGGATAATCCTGCCTTTTTGTCATAGGCCAAAAGGCCAAACGAGACAGCCAGCGGCTAGAGGTAGCAGCTCTTTCACCCGAAAAGGCAAATAGAATTTTTATCTCGTTTGACGAAGGAAAAGCGGTCTTTACCATATATTTCAGGCCACGGATAAAGGAAGCCGCTTTTATTATTTTCAATCAAGAAAAGCGCCTGGGAAAAGAAAAAAAGTCCTTCACGCAGGGGCTGCGTAAACTAAGCAGATTTCCCACGTGAAGTTTCACAATAGAGACGGCCGCCAGAGCTCTCTTCGGAAAGTACCAAACAGCTCACTCCTACCGACCAATGCAGAATACAAATGCAAATATCTCGGTTAATATTCAAGATAAAGAATAAATGTATAGAACAATATTTATAGTAAATTTAATTTGTAATAAGATTGATTTTATATAATTTTTCGATCCGACGCATAACAACGGAGATATTTTGAATTTTCCCAAAAATCCCCCATCTAAATCCCCTCTCTCACTGGTCTGATTTCAGCCATTAACGAACTTGATCTTCCTTTTTGCATAAAACGATTAAACTCTGAGTTTGGTAACGATCAAACAAAAATTGCGACCGCTAGAGCGATAACAGATATATATATATATATATATATATATATAAAATTTTGAACGGACCTCATTTTCGTCATCTCCTGGGTAGGATCGATGGACATTTGAAGAAATTTTTCGAAACTCGCGTCATGAGTACGACCTCAATAGCTGATTTCCTTTAAGGGAAATCTGCTAAAACGTTAACAGTTTTCACAACTCCTGAAAATTTCAACATTGAGAGAATCCAGTGTGAGAATGAGCGTCAAATTCAGTATAAAGTTTATTCAATAATTTGTAAAGAATTTAATTGACATAATAGTCGAAAATGGTTCATAGAAAACAAAACTGTTAGACGTATCTTATTATATTACGAGAACATTTAATGGAAATAAACACGTTAAATTTCATTTTGCATATAGATATGCCTCTAGTTGCCATTGGTGTATCGACATTTACTTGTGCCACCTCCTCTCAACCATTCCCTTTCTCCTTATTTCGTCCCGAGATCCTGGAATCCCACTGGAATACTTCAACAAGCACGGAAAGGGAAACAAAGTCGATGATATGCCGCTTAAGAATTGGCCACAGAGGATTCACACACCAATACCTGATGAAAAAGGAAGAATCTCCTTGCTTCTATATATGTTATTGTACCATACTCCGCAATTGTTTTTCCCCTCTTATAGAAGTGAGGTGTCTTGAATTAGGCTCCGTAAAGAACAGTGCAGAAGATCGGTGCAGTGCCGTGTTTTCGTGAATTTCAGGGATCGTGACTTATCGGACTGTGCTATAAGAAGAACTGTGAAGCTATCAGTGGATACTGTGAGTAGTAGTTAAGAATAATCAACCAAGTGTGTAGTGCATTGTTAAATAAATTGTGGAGTGATAAAAACTCTAAAGCTTGTAGGTTTAATTTTGTAATCCAAAATAACTCTAATAAACAACGTTTATTACTGATTTTGTAATAAAAGTAACAATATGAAAGAATTCCACGGATGTTTTTATTCACAAACTATGAAATATTTGTGATAAAAATCGGTCAAAAATAATTAAAGTTTAAAAATAAATTAAAGAAATTCATGTATGACGGATATATTTATTAACACGATGGATACGTTCAAAACATGTCCAATAAATAAATAAAACCACGAATTCTTATAAATATCGGTCTAAAATAATTTGTGATCAGGTATATTTTCTCTTTAAGTTGGGACAAGTTTCTCATCTTTTATAAGGCTTGTCATCCTTTAATAATTTTCAATAAATAAATAAAAAATTATGTTATATATCTATAGTGGTATAACGATTGTTAATATAAATAATTTATTGTATATAATTACATAAATTCATGGATTTTGTAAAAAAAAATTTATTCTTATTATTTGACCTAATTTTATAATGGGTGTAAATATTAATATAAATCGTACTAAATAATTTGTCAAGAATTTAAGTGGCGTAGTATTAGAACATTGTTTATAGAAGACAACCCAGTTTGAAGTATCTTATTTATGTCATGAGAACATTTAATTGAAATAAACACATTTCATTACATTTCGCATAAAGAGATGCCTCTGGTTGTCACTAAGTGTCTATTTGTGGCCTAATCTGAGCCTGGCAAGAACAACTTCCTCCCGTTTATCACTCATAAGTCACGATGGTACCATACAGCGGAGGCGGTTGTTTAGATTGTAATTGTCATCTGTCTAGGATTGGGTATTGTAAAGAAATTTTTTAAAACGGCCGATTACGGAATGTTATGTTTGTGTTGCGGAGAGAGCTGGGGAGACATGAAGACGATAAATATGTCAGAGGAAAGTAGTCATTTGTGTCGTTTGTAATAAAGTTGGCAGACAAGAGACGGGAAGCTTTGTAAAGCAGGAGTTTGAGCTACTCTTGGAGTATTTAGATGGCATTTGAATGGAGGAGCAGTTGCTGTCACCCAGCAGCGATATAAGCTGGCGACCTTGCTCTTTATGGAGTCTACCACTTCCTCTAAGGATACAGCTGGGAGAACTATACCGGACATACCAAATACAAAGGATCTCTCTCTCACTCTCTCTCTCTCTCTCTCTCTCTCACACCCCCCCCCCTTCCCTCTATTCCGTCCGATTTCCAGCTCATTTCCTCCATTATTTGGTCCTGGACTGGCCTCCCTCATACCTATATGCAAATGTTTATTGTCGTAGCGCCGCTCTGCTTCAACTTTGTGAGCCGTTAAAACTCCAATAACTCAGGAGGGTGAGATACACTGCACCGGGAAATGCACTCTAAACTAGTCGGCTCCTTTCAACATCCGATTCATGTTAGTTCTGCAGACATACGGATACCAGAGCTCTGGACTAACACTATGAACGGTCAGCGGAAAACCATGACTTTATTGAACTTCATTTAAAATATCTGCATTTTGAAAGTGATATTTATCGCCGTCATAATGCATGTTATCTATCATAGAATGCCATAAATCGTTTCATGATAAACAACATGGCTTGTAATGTAAACACACTCAATTCCTCATCCTTATTTAAAATAATGTAAATAACAATCGTTGATAGTATTTGTCACTAGCAAAAACTACCCCTTTTCCTCCAAAAGCCATTTGTGTACAATAAAATTGTTGGCTCCGGCTTTAGTGTTTAGGTTATTTCTCATTTATGATTTGTTATACGACGAATAACAAACAACAATACTACTCTAATAACAAACTCAACTTTTATAATATGCAATTTTTTCCGAAAAACGAATATGAAACGAATAAATGCGATTTTTTATTTTCGCTTTTACTAACCCCCACACCTGTTGGTCTTTAAAAATATTGGTATAGCCTAAAGTCTAAGTTGGGATAGGAGTACTACTTTTGCCAAGTTTCATGAAATTTGGTTTAAAATGTCTGCAATCCTGTCATAAAATGTCATTAATGTTTTCATGATAAACAAAATGTAAGCACACTCAATAAATAAATAACTGACACTTTCAATATATAGGCAGATACCTTTCAGAGTGTATCTCAGTTATACTTTGCTATACGACGAAAATGTATATTAATAGTTACTCTAAATAACAAAATAAATAGTGTGGACTATGTTAATAATGATCGTTCAATGTATTCGCCATTACTATGAATCATCTCCCTCTTTCCCGCCAAAAGCCATTTGTGTACGTACAATAAATTTGTTGGCACCTGCTTTAGTTTTTACCGAATATCTCATTTATGCTTCATTATAATGACGAAAGTTATATTAATAGTTACTCTAAATAACAAAATAAACAACTTTTACTTTGTGCATGTTCGTCGAAAAACTAACAGGAAACAAAATGTCTCGAATTTCCATTTCCTGCCTACCTTATTACCCCCCCCCTCCTGTTCACCTTTAAGAATATTAGTATAGCCTAAAGTCTAAGTGGGGATAAATACATCTACCACGTCCCATGAAATTTGGTTAAGTAGCTTCAGTGTGAAAACGTAGCGAACAGTCACCAAAGCGAAGAATGTTTGATATCGCCTCAACGGTATTGATAGATAGATGGGTATTGATGGATAGATGGGTATTGATGGATAGATGGGTATTGATGGATAGATGGGTATTGATGGATAGATAGGTATTGATATATAGATAGGTATTGATAGATAGATAGGTATTGATATATAGATAGGTATTGATAGATAGGTATTGATAGATAGGTATTGATAGATAGGTATTGATAGATAGGTATTGATAGATAGGTATTGATAGATAGGTATTGATAGATAGATAGGTATTGATAGATAGGTATTGATAGATAGGTATTGATAGATAGGTATTGATAGATAGGTATTGATAGATAGGTATTGATAGATAGGTATTGATAGATAGATAGGTATTGATAGATAGGTATTGATAGATAGATAGGTATTGATAGATAGGTATTGATAGATAGGTATTGATATATAGATAGGTATTGATACATAGGTATTGATAGATAGGTATTGATAGATAGATAGGTATTGATAGATAAGTATTGATAGATAGATAGGTATTGATAGATAGGTATTGATATATAGATAGGTATTGATAGATAGATAGGTATTGAAAGAACCACATTTTCTTCACCTGATAGTTAGGATCGATAAACATTTGAAGAAATGTTTCGAAAATTATGTAATGAATGCAACCTCAATAGCTGATTTCCCTTAAATGGAAAATTTAATCTGCTAATAAACATGTTACATCCCTTTAGTAGTTGCTAATAAATGCAGTGAGACTGTTAGGTTAGTGGACTAGAAGTTAATAGGTGAGACTTCCAACATGTTAATGGTCTCCGGGGCAGATATATCAATTTTATGACGTTTAAAATGATCCTATAGTTTTCTTGAAGATATGTAAGAATAGGAGAAAGTCAGAAAGCGATCCAGTGAAAAACTTTCTTTGAATGAACTTTGCCTAGAATCAAACAAGGAAAACATGGGCGTAATATTAGAGTAAAGATGGCTTTACTTCTGACAGAAATTCCTATACATTTTCGGCAGTCTTTCTACAGAAAATTCTTTTCTAAGAGAACTGTAATTCAGAGTTTCTTCGAAAACATGTTATAATCCTCTGCTTGTTATGGATGAGAAGGAGCACAATAATACTTTCCGAATATTTTATTGCTCCCTTGGAGACACGGACTGTATTCGAATAGAAAATTGCCTTGGAAATTGTATCCTGTGTAGGCTTTATGTATCATGTGATTTATTACGAAAGGGGCCGAGTATTTGCGAACAATTCCATTTACATGACCATAGGGGCTTATACAACAATAACATGGTCACGTAACCTCTGCATCGCCATGCCAAGATAATAGTGTCAGATATAAACCTCTACCAGACTTCTATAAACCTAACATGTCTATAGTGCCGTATGTATCCTTTTTTACATGATCATATTGGATTACCCATATACATATAAAATTGTAGTCTCTGTCTTTAGATAGATTTGCTTCTCCAAATTTCAAAATAATTCTTCGTTTCACATGCCATTGAAACGATATCAAACATTTTTGGCTTTGATGTCTGTTTTTTAATTACTCTTTCACGACGAATCTACACTACCGAATTTTATGAAACTTGGCAAATGTAGTGCTCCAATCCAAACTTAAACTTTACGCTCTATCATTATTCTTAAAGACCCACAGGAGTATGGGTTATAAAAGAAGCTGGAAATGAAACATCGCATTATTTCGTTGCCTATAGGCTTTCAGAAAACATCCATATAATAAAAGTTTATTTTCTTATTTAAGGTAACTTATGTCACATACCCATTCGTCGTATAAAGAAGCATAGATGTTAAATACTTTAAAAACTAAAGCCAGAACCAACAATTCTATTGTACACAAACGGCTGGAAAGGGGTAGTTGATGCTTAGAAATGACAAATACTATCTGATATATTGTTTATTATTCAATTGTTTTAATTAACACATGTTATTCAACCAAACCTCATTTAGTGTAGAGAGTGATTTTGTTCAGTCAACATGTGACACATTTTTGTCTAATAAAACCTAGTCCACAGGTTATCTTTAGTTAAATTATTTCACTATCAACGATTATTATTTACATCGTTGTAAATAATGATGAAGAATTGAGTGTGTTTACATGACAAGCCATTTTGATTATCGCGAAGGCATTTATGATATTTTATTATAGCATGCATTATGACGGAGATACATATCACTTTTAAAATGCAGATATTTTAAATGAAGTACAAAAAAGTCATGGTTTTCCGCTGACCGTTCGTAGAGGTAGTCCAGAGCTGTGGTATCCTAATGTCTGCAGAACTAACACAAATCGGATGTTGAAAGGAGCCGACTAGTTGAGAGTGCATTTCCCGGTGCAGTGTATCTCACCCTCCTGAGTTATTGGAGTTTTAACGGCTCACAAAGTTGAAGCAGAGCGGCGCTACGACAATAAACATTTGCATATAGGTATGAGGGAGGCCCGTCCAGGACCAAATAATGGAGGAAATGAGCCGGAAAACGGAGGGAATAGAGGAAAGGGAGGTTGAGAGAGAGAGAGAGAGAGAGAGAGAGAGAGAGAGAGAGAGAGAGAGAGAGAGAGAGAGAGAGAGATCTCCTTTGTATTTGGTATGTCCGGTATAGTTCTCCCAGCTGTATCCTTAGAGGAAGTGGTAGACTCCATAAAGAGCAAGGTAGCCAGCTTATATCGCTGCTGGGTGACAGCAACTGCTCCTCCATTCAAATGCCATCTAAATACTCCAAGAGTAGCTCAAACTCCTGCTTTACAAAGCTTCCCGCCTCTTGTCTGCCAACTTTATTACAAACGACACAAATGACTACTTTCCTCTGACATATTTATCGTCTTCATGTCTCCCCAGCTCTCTCAGCAAGGCAAAAATTACATTTTCTTAATCGGCCGTTTTAGAAAATGTCTTTACAATACCAAATACCAGACAATGAAAACAATCACCTCTTCAATTTGGTACAATTAAATACTTAAAAACAGGGATTTTCTTCCTTCTTCGTCAGATATCTGGTGTCTGTCTTGCCTGGCCAATTCTTAAGCGGCATATCATCATGCTGTCTTCATTTTTGTGCTTGTTGAAGTATCCCAGTGGCATTTGTGATTCTGGGGGAAATAAATAGAAAGGGAATGATTGCTTGGAAGTAGGAACTGGAAAATGGTAAGAAAAGGAAATATTGTGTTCGAAAAATGTTAATTTTTACATTTCAACTGGACTAGGTGTTTTGATCTTTCCCGATTCTTAGTAGTATCGGCGTGACGTTTGTACGTAACTCATCAACTCGAAAACTATTAGCTTTGCGATGTTGAAATGTCATATTTAGGTCTGTTGTACCATTTAAATGTGAACCTCTTTTTTTGATCAAAATAGTCTTAGGGGGAATCGTGGCTTCCAGGTGTTATATATATATATATATATATATATATATATATATATATATATATATATATATGTGTGTGTGTGTGTGTGTGTGTGTGTGTGTGTGTGTGTGTGCTCCGGATTTCCTCGGGAAACCATTAGAAGCTAAATGATGAACGTATTTGTTTTGACGAGGTTTTACTACTCAAATTATTTTTACATTACAACGCCTCAATGTTTAGGAATTTATACCTCAATATCTTGTTACTAAAACGAAAATACAGAGTATTTTATATATCTATCTATCTGGAGTTTCGTAGTTGAAGCAATGTTGCTCAAAACAAAGTTTCATAAATTAAAAGTCCGTCACGCAGATGCTGCGTAAACTAAGTTGATTTCCCACGTGAAGTTTTACAATAGAGAAATTTCACGAGAGTCGAGCAGTTAAGGAAACGGGCGAACTACCTTTTGGCGGGAAAGTCACCCGTCCGTTAGCCACCCAGATTTAATAAAAATGCAAATATCTCGGTTAATATTCAAGATAGAGAATAAATGTATAAAACAATATTTATAGTATATTTAATTTGCAATAAGATTGGTTTTAACCAATTTTTCGATCCGACGTATGGTAACGGAGATATTTCGAAAATCCCCCCTTCTAAGCCTCCCCCCTCCCACTGGTCCGATTTTAGCCATTAACAAACTTGATCTTTCTATTTACATAAAACGATAAACTGAACTTGATCTGTCTTTTTGGTAACGATCAAACAAAAATCGCGACTTTCAATTCACTCGACAGTCGAAGAAGTTAAAAGCTTTATTAAATCCACTTCTGTTGCTGATCCAACTTAAATATGCTCAAACTTAATTTATTTTCGTTGATAAAACTCTATTTGGAGTTGATGGGGGGGGAGTATTAGAGTTAGTATACATTATATAATTAAGGGCAGATGAGCAGAGCGTAGATAGAGCTGTCAGGTGATTGGCTGCTAACTCCCCCCCCTAAATACCCCCCCCCCGTCGCTGCTGCTTAAGCCCGTCCCAATTAATTATCGAATAAGTCTGAAGATTGCCACTTTGCTTCATCTGCCCTCACTTCAGTAATGAAGTCCTAAGAGAGTGCTATTGTTCCCTCCTTCTGTTCTACTCCTCTTCAGCTGTATTTGTCCTTCCCGCCATTTCCATTCTTCTCCCGCCCTTCCCTTATCACGCTCCTTATCACTAATGACAGCCGAGTCGATTGTAGCCGACGTCGAATTGCGTGCGAGTGTTTACTTCCGACTCTTTTGTTAAACATGGAAGCACATCCGACGCTTTAGACTTTTTGAGCCAAGACACTTTCTGACAGTAGTACTGTTATAATTGTAATACTATGTTCAATTGAACTCTTTTAACTTTTATAACTCATATTGAACTATTTAAAATATTATATTCATTAATTTGTCAGCCTTGCAATGTTACTTACGGAATGCCATCAACATATTACCTTACAAATAACACACAAATTACTGACGAAGGCTAGTCCAAACATTTACGCAATACTCTTAACACTTTTATTCAATGATATAGTATTTTATTTCCTCTAAATTTTATTTGTTTTGGCAGATTCCCTTATGGGAAATCAGCTATTGAGGTTTTACTCATGACTCGATTATTGATACGTTTCCACAAATGTCCAAGGATTTTATATAAAAATTTTATTTGCGATAATTTATTACATTAGATCAATTACTCTTTTAACAAATTATATTACAACCATAAAAAAATAAAATGTCTACACATTTTGGCTCGCTACACCCTTTGAGATTAACCACTATTGAATGGATATTGATAAAAACTGCATGCATGAAAATTACAAGGAGTTGATCACATATTTAAGAAGTACGAAGTAAATGAAATTAGCCGACCGGTGGAAGGAGGGATGGAGCCAGAATGTTCTCGGCGACACCAGCCTGGGATCTAGGCCAGTCTGGGACCTTCTCCTTTGATCTCACCGCCCGTCTTTAAAAGCGGCCCAGCCCGCACGACAGTCAGTTTGTTCTCAGATCTCTTCAAGTGAATAACATTGCCTTCAGTGCAGCTTTGGCGAACAGTACGTTTTAGTTGCAGTGTGTAAAGTGCTCTTTGTGAAGATCCGTGTTTGGAAATGTGAAAAACAGTGCAGTACCGTGTTTTGTGATTTTCAGTGATTCGCGTGATCTTGAGTTATTGTACAGTGACATAAGAAGTGAAGTTATCAGTGCATATTGTGAGTAGTAGTTAAGAATAATTTACCAAGCGTCATTGCCAAATAAATTGTGGAGTGATAAAAACTCTGAAGCTTGTGTATCCACACTTATATTAAAATCATCGATAAGAATCGTCAATCACCATTTATACCAAAAATAAAGATGAAAAAGTTAAGCTGCACTCTCACCTGAGATACCCCCCTAATCTGCACGCATTCAATTTATTCCACATTTTCATTTAAAATTTAAACAAAATTAAAAAACAAAACATTATTACCAAGAAATTGGCAGATTAGGAGGCTGACCACACAGATCCCGTCAGAATGAGGGCAGCTTATTTAGATTTGATTTATATATATATATATATATATATATATATATATATATAAATTTAAAACATTTCTGAAATTGGAGAATTTCGAAAATTGCAAATATCTCTATAAGTCGAATCGAAGAGTTGTACATAAATAAATTGATAGAAACTAGAATTACCTATAAAGATGGATAACCATCTGTGCATAAGCACATCCTTTCCCAATCTCAAACAGTAACCAAAAAAATATATATCTATTGTTTTTTAGTTTTCTGTCTTCAATAAGCCATCGTATGAGCGACGAACCGTATTATTTCAAGCCGAAATACCAAATATTGTGTTCAACAAATCGTCTCTAGATGAGATTCATGCAAATACGTTCTAATGACCCCATCTCCCTAGTCGGCTGTTCTTGAATTACTAAAATTACCAAAATTAAAAAATATCTCCGTCGAAGATGAGTCGGTTCGAAAAACCGAGCCAAGAAATTCGAAAAATGAGGTCCGTTCAAAATTATATATATATATTACTGTTAATGGAGAGGGGGGGGGTTTAGAGAGGAGGAAAATTCGACATATCTCCGTTACTATGGGTCGGATCAAAAAATTGTATAGAATCAATCTTATTGCAAATTAAAGTTACTATAAATAACTTTGAATAACTGTTACATACATTTATTCTCTTTCTTGAATATTAACCGAGGTATAGTCATTTTTATTAAGTGTATGGGGCTCAGGTTAGCCATGTGAGTTACAGCGCTGACCTTAATCTCACATGGTAAACCTAGAGTGGCGAGTTCGATTCTTGCCTGGGAAAAGGAAATTATTTAGTGACGGAATTCATTAAATAACTCCCACCCTGGCTAGAAAAGGGTGGTAACCTGTAGATAACCCGTCACAATTAGCCTCATTTGCAAAATGTGGACGTTAATAAATAATAATAATATTAAGTGTGTGTGTATGGATAACGGACGAGATGAGATCGGCTAACTTCGGTTCTAGTCGTGAGTTTCCGCCAAAAGCTAGTTCGGCCGTTTCCGTTACTGTTCGGCTCTTGTGAAATTTCTCTATTTTAAAACTTAACGTGGGAAATCTGCTTATTTACGCAGGCACTGCGTGACGGACTTTTGTTTTCATTTATTGATTTTCGGCCTTCAGTAAATCGCCGTATTTATTATAAGCACTTTAACATTAGACGAATATACATAGTTTTTTTTTTTTTTGGAAATAGAGTATGTATAGTGAGATGAGATCAGTAGTACGAGTATGTCAGTCCAACAAGTGGGAAATCTGCTTAGTTTACGCACCTCCTGCGTGACAGACTTTTCCGAGTTGTGTATATATTCTTCGTGGCCTTCGGGATGGCGAAGCTGTAACTCATCTCAGAGTAACAAAACTGGTAGCAAAATATTTAAATATTTTGATTTGAATAAAATAACCCAGAGTAGAGGAGAAATGGTAATGGCTAAAGTATCAGAGCTATATAATTCGGAGAGAGAGCCCAGTATAAGATGGCCGTACTAGAGAAAGGTTCCCAAAGCAACCTATTTGTATTCAGCTTGCTTCGGACTCCAAGCCTTACAACTTTCATTCACTTCAATCAGAGGATTCCCTTCCGACATATTTAAACTTTATAAGCGTTTTATACAATCTTTTACTCACACAATATGGTCTCTCCTAGCTGGCTCAATCCATATAAAAGCATTTTTTTTATATTCTTGAAATTTAAGAAGTTATATTTTATTAATTTCAAATACACAAGTGTGTATCTTCTATTTAGAGTTCAGGTTATCTCTGTGAGTTAATACGTAGGCCTTAAGCTCACCTTATAAATCTAGTGTGCCGAGTTCGATTCCCGGCTGGGCGATAGGAATTTATTTAGTCACGAACACATTAAATAAAATGTATATTATGTATATATAGTTTTTAAAAGTGGTGAAATAATAGAAATAAACAGATACTGACTAGGTAAATTTTTACCTTATAAAAATAAATTTCTATGCCAGGAAGTCCTTTTTTATTTTTCAGTCATGCCAAATACACAAGTGTATATCTTCGTGTTGGACTCAGGTTAGCTATGTGAGTTAATACGTAGGTCTTAAGCTCACCTTATAAATCTAGTGTGACGAGTTCGATTCCCGCCTCGGCAATAGGAATTTATTTAGTCACGAACACATTAAATAATATGTATACTATGTATATATAATTTTTAAATGTAGTAATATAAAGGAAATACCCAAATGACTAGGTAAACGTTTTACCAACAATCAGGCCAGAAAAAATTACAATTTTGCATAATTTAGTGTGGAATTTTGGGAAAGATCTCGCTGATTTATCTGCAAAATTCGTCCCAAATGATACTACAATTCTATAATGGCTCAACAAAATCACTAACAGACACAATTAGTAAATGACAACAGAAATGTTATACGACTATGAAAGGACAACACCTAAAACTATTTATTCCAGACATTTAAGAGTATTTAGGACAATAAGTAACATCAACAGACTATTAATAGAAACAATTATTAACAGTACATGGAACAACAAACTTTTTTTTTAATCATTTAGGCCCTACACATGAACTAAATTGTCAGTGCGACTTTACTACTGAACAGACTTACACCTGCTCTATGACTCCAGACTACTAACGGATCAAGGAAAACAATTTTAAGCGGGAGTAAAACACCGAAAAGACAATTGGCTCGTTCAAGAAAAGCTTATATTTCATAAATACAAAAAACAAATATGCTGAATAAGTTATAACTGAATCAATTATTTAAAACTCCCGTAATGTTAATTTACTTATTTAATTCATCGTTGAAACCTACATTTGTTGTCCTTTGTGTTCTATTGTAAATAATTTTATTTTACAAATGATTTATTCTGTGTATAACAAAAAATTGTCATTATGCATCAAGCTCATGTTAACTACCTACAAATGGATCTACGAAACATGAGGCAAATAAACTCCCTTCCTTTGGCATGTTTCAGGAAATGAATATATACGTATAAATTATTCTTTTAGCAGATTTCCCATTAGGGAAATCAGCTATTGAGGTCGTGCTCATGACGCGATTTTCGAAATATTTCATCAAATGTCGTTTGATCCTACCTAGGAGATGACGAATATGAGATCCGTTCAACATTATTTATATATATATATATATATATATATATATATTTGACCTTGTAATTCTTCCGTTGTTTAGAATATGATATTATTTAGCTTTTCATTATTGTTGATATTTAGCATAAATTCCAATGAAAGTTCGTCCCTGTTTTTAACTATATATGATTGTAAATATTGCTGCCTGTGATTTCCAAGTGCAGGGCAATGTAGCAATACATGCTTCAGGCTATTATAAGGGTATTTTTTACACCATGTACAAATTTCGTCTGATTTTATGATTTTTGTTTTACGTCTATGGGACATTTTTATGTATTCGCTATTACAGACTCTCAGTTAGCTTATGGTTCTTAACTTTTCTATGCTGGCATTAAATTGAAGGTAATTACCCGGTTCCGGGTGTGAAAAGTTACAGAATAGTCTATAAAAGGGATAGTATTTTGAGTTTAGTGCCCGGTCAATATCTCTACAAACTAAATTATTTCTGGTTTTGATTATTATATTATTTTTATTTGAAGGTTAGATAGATTGGTAAAATATTCCTGTAAAAAATTTTAAGCAGCAAATATTTAAATTAGAGTAACCCAGTTAAATTCGTCTAGCTCCCTGCCATTTTGAACAAACAATTTTTCAAAGCACCTTCACAGCAACGTATGTTCTATATTTTGGGTTCTAAAATAAGTTCGTAGCGTTTATCAATATTTCAGTTTCGTCTTCTCTGTGTTTATAAAACCACGTTTACATGGTCAGTAATGTTTAAATATTGTAAAAAAAAGAGTTAGTTAAGGTGCTTTTATGTATCTGTTTCAATCGAGATTCCTTAAAGAAAAGGCACAGTTTTCCATGATGATAACGCCCGTCCTCAGGTGTCCTTGCAGAGCAGGCAGAAAATATTGGAGTTTGGCTGGGATGTGATCCCCAATGCACCCTATTCACCAGACCTTGCACCAACAGATTTTTACTTAAATCGATCCCTTCAAAACTGTCTTAACAGGAAACACTTTAATTCGCTCAAGGACTGCAAAACGCACATGGAGCAGTTGATTGCCCAAACATCGATGAAGTTCCGGGAGGACGGAATTAAAACACTAGCTGAAAGATGGTGACATGTAATAGATAAAAATAGGTCATTTATAATTGATTACAAATATTTTCTAGAATCTAAACTTTTTATTGAAACTATCAGCAGAAAGCAAAACAATCTCATTTTACAACTCATTAAATTATTCTTTTTAAACTAACTGAATATTTCTCTGTTTCAGAATATTCTGGACAAGTTCAACCCCGGAGCCCGGCAGATGATAAATGCCGGGAAGGCATACCTCAAGGCCCTGCACGGTGAGTACGAGTATAATTCATTTCTTTATTTCTTATTGCAGCCCACCTACAATATTTTACTTAGATAACATTATTATAAAATGTTATTAAATTATGCACAGATGGAGGGAAAGTGAATGAATAGTCAGGGAGCTAACTTCTCGTCGAAAGCTTTATTCAAAAATATATTTCCTTCACATTAACTTGTCTAAGGGTTTAATATCACTTATGTTAATTAACACATACCTAAATAACAAGTCAAGGCTGTTGTTAACCCGAATTCACGAGTTCGATTCCCACCTGGAGAAAAGGAATTTATTTAGTGACGAACTCATTAAATAAAATCCTTAGTCCCACCCAGAAGCTAAATAGATAGAAAATGGTGGCAACCTGTAGATAACCCGTACCGATTAGCCAAAGTAGCATAAATGGAATTTTCTAGAAACGGGGCTCAGTTTAACCATGTGAGTTAAAGCGTTGGCCTTAATCTCACATGGTAAACCTAGAGTGGCGAGTTCCATTCCCGCAAGGCAAATATGAATTTATTTAGTGACGAACTCATTAAATAAAGTCCTTAGTCCCACCCCGGCTAGATAAGGGTGGTAACCTGTAGATAACCCGTCTCAATTAGCCATTGGTACATAAAGTGGACGTTAATAAATAAACAGTAAATTTTCTAGAAACAATATTAACAGTAATCAAACATATTCTATGGATATCACAAAATCATACTTTAGCCATATTAACAATAAGCTATCGTAACACGTAGCACTTTCTTCTAAGCCTATATACCTTGTTTTCAAGGTACCTTTATCATGCGAGATGCATACGAACTTGTTGTGTGATGCATTCACCAATTAAGATTTTACGTTCTTGATTCAACAATTTTGATTTGGTCTATAGCATACTTGATATCTAACAGTTTCAGTAGACACTAAAGATCATCTTTGTTATTGGCTGATATCGGACCCAATTGTTGTTCTGTGCATTATTTTCTTGTTTTCAGTCTTAGATAAAGGACACTGGCGTTTAATACCAGTACGCGGGAAATCTGCATTGTTTACGCAGCCACTGCGTGAAGGACGTTTAGCTGATTTCCCTTAAGGGAAATCAGCTATCGAGGTTGTACTCATGCCACGATTTTCAAAAAATTTCTTCAAATGTCCATCGATCATGCCTAGTAGACGAGGAAAATGAGGTCCGTATTACCGCTCTAACTGTCGAAATTTTTGTTTAACCGTCATCAAACTCAATATTTTGTGTAAAAAGAAAATCATTTCCGACCAGGGGGAGGGGGATTTAGAATTTCGAAAATTCCTAATATCTCCGTTATTATGCACCGAATAAAAAAATTGTGTAGAACCAATCTTGTTGCAAATATAATGTTCTATAAATGATGTTTTGTACGTATTTTCATTATCTTGATTATTAACCGAGATATGCGCATTTTTTAGGTTTCGGCCTTCAGTAAAACCCCACTCCTACTCATTTCATATTTAGAATAAGCTGGCATTTTATGAAGCACTTTATTTCAAGCATAAATACTAAATATTTATTCTGTTATTATTATTATTTATTAACGTCCACTTTTTGCAACTAAGGCATATTGAGATGGGTTATCTACAGGTTACCACCCTTTTCTAGCCAGAGTGGAACATAGGATTTTATTTAATGAATTTCGTCACTAAATTCCCTTGCAAAGGCGGGAATCGAACTCGCCACTCTAGGTTTACCATGTCAGATTAAGGTCATCGCTTTAACTCACATGGCTAACCTGAGCCCCAATCATTCTGTTGATCTTTTACGTTTTGAGACAAATGCAAATACGTGGGAAATCCGCTTAGTTAACACAGCTCCTGCGTGATGTACGTACCTTTTTACGTAGAATCAGAGTATATTTGTTGAGTTGAGATCAATACTGTTTCATTCGAGCACTTGGGAGATTTGTTTAGTTTACGCATCCCTACCGAGACGGCCTTTTTGAGTATGCTCAGTAAGGAAAATGACTAAAGGGAAAATTAACATTCAAATGAAAATTGGAGTAAGGGGGGAGGGGTCGTAAGGAAAATTAATTATGAGTTGATTGAAGAAGCCGCCCCCTCCCCCCCGTGTGTGTGTAAGACGAAGGCGAGGGTATAGAGCACGTAGGGTCGTATCTATTTGCAACCAAATGCACTCATTAGCTAAGTGCTTCTCCAGCCCTGCATTCCTGACTGCAACTCTGCGAAATTGAATTACCAATATTAGCTTCTCTTGTAGCTCTATCGAATGTTAATACACACCGTTAGGGAATAATTGAAAAGTCAAATAACGCAACGCTGTACACACAGAGCAACATAGCAAAAGTCCGTGACGCAGGGGCTGCGTAAACTAAGCAGATTTCCCGCGAGAAGTTTTGCAATAGATAAACCTGCATACTGGTAACATTTAACACTACCGCGAGTAAATACAAAACGTAACGAGAAATCTTTCAGTTAATTTTAATAAGCTGCCAACGGGAACGGCTTCTGAATTGTAAACAAATAGTTCTGCGAGCCACTCAGAGCTGAACAGATAGATAAACATATTCTTAACCGGAAAGTAAAACAATTACTGATGTATATCTGAATATAACATGTTAACTCTCTTGCAAACTATTTACTATATCTAGTACTGCAATCTATGATGAATCAGAATAATTTATATTTTAATAACTCAAATTTTAGTAGTCCGAGAACTAAAGAAGTGGGGTCAATAGAACGTATTTGCATATATCTCACAAAGTAAAAGCCCGTCACGCAGGGGCTGCGTAAACTAAAAAGATTTCCCACGTGAAGTTTTACAATAGAGAAATTTCACGAGAGTCGAACAGTTACGGAAACGGCCGAACTATCTTTTGACGGAAACTCACGACTAGACCCGCAGTTAGCCGATCTCATTTCGGCCGTTACAATTAATATTAGTGTAAATATCTCGGTTAATATTCAAGATAGAGAATAAATGCATAGAACAATATGTATAGTAAGTTTAAATTACAATAAGATCGTTTCTATACGATTCTTCGATCTGTCGTATACTAACAGAGATATTTCGAATTTTCGTAATTCTTCCCCTCTATACATCTCCCCTCGTCCGATTTCAGTCATTAACAATGATTGATCTTTCTTTTTACATAAACCGATGAAATGTCGAGTTTGGTAACGATCAAACAAAAATTACGACCGCTAGACTCAGACAGACAAATATATACATCCGAGTATATATATAATTTTGAACGGACCTCATTTTGGTCATCTCCAGGGTTGGATCGATGGACATTTGAAGACATTTTTCATTTTTCAAATGAGTACGACCTCAATAAATACCAGGAGAGTAGAAGTGGGTGGTCAGTAAAATCTTAAGTGACGTCATCAATACAATGCTATTGCAAATACAATCTCTTGGTTCAGTTTAATTTCCAATCCTCGGCTTGTTTACATAAGCCACCAAATGAATAATGTAGATTATGATGCCCGGCTGAATGTAAGCCAGCCATTATTGCTGCAAGTGGGAAATCCGCTTATTTCACGCAGCTCCTGCTTGACGAACAGGTTTGTTAATACATTTATCCGTGCTTTGTACATCCTTCAGCTAGTGACAATGTTCTCAATCCGAACAGAAATAAAAATCGCCTAGTTTGGTACTTGCCTATGTTAAACCCGCAATACACAACAGTTATGCGTTTAGGGTTGACTCTGTATCACGGCGCAATCATACAAATTTGTACTATACGCAGAATTATTCCTATATCTTCAATGGCTGTTTTATCTGTTATCTCCGTCTTATTTATCATTTATATCAGTCACATGCAAAAAAAAGTCTTATATCTTAGGATTTTTTCCTACGTAGGTTCAGCTCAAAGGCAGTATTTCAAGAGCCGTCATTAATCTTCAATAAATAAGACTATTTAGACTTCAATAACAGTCCATCGCACAGGGGTTGCGTAAAATAAGCAGATTTCCGGTCTGAAAAACATAAAGTACGAAGTACTCGCTCAATATTTGAGTTACGAAAACATATATTGAGAAAAAATTCTAGAGCATCAATATCTGGGTTGATTCTAAAACATTTTTCGATCCTACTCATCATAATTCAGATATTTTGAATTTAAGAATCCTCCCCTGAATAAGCCCCCCCCCGTATTCCTGGTCCGAATTCTGCCCATAACAAATATAGTCTTTGTGTTGACTGAAACCGTTAAATATCGAATATGGTATTTGTTTAATGAACATTTTCGAGACAAGAAGATAAAACTTTAATTCATGACTTCATCGCACAACGAATTCTCATTTATCTCATATAATAAAAAAGGCCACTTGAAAACAATATTTGGTGTTTAAGCTTAGAATAAAAAAAATAAATTAAAAAACAAAATTATGAAAAGGAGCTTTATGGAAGGCTGATTGATAAAAATTCCCAAATATCTGGGTTAATATTCAAATTAGGCAAAATACGTATATAACAACATTCATGAAAAATATATTTACAATAAAACTGGTTCTATACACTTTTTCGATCCGACGTAGAATAAAGGGGATATTTAGAATTTTCGGAATTCTCTTCTCAAGACCCTCTCTCTCCTCCCAGTTAGATTTTAGCCGATAACGCACTTGATCTTTAATTTTTCCTTAAACGTTTGATATGTCGAGTATTGTTACGATAAAAAAAAATCGATCCCAAGAGCGATATCTATATAAAATTTGGAATAGGCGTTATTTTCGTCTTCACCAAGGTAGGATCGATGGACATTTAAGGAACATTTTTAAAAATCGTGTCGTGAGTTTGAAAAATTTGTTTAGAAGGTCTTAATATCCATAGGCTTTAACAAAAGGTCTTAAGAAATGTCTGAATTACTCGACGGACAGGAAAAAGGTCTTACATCTTAGAAATTACTCTGGCAACAGTTCTGCTAATTTATATTATATTAGGACCCCTCATTAACAATTAAACTTCAATCACAATTCTTCTTAAAAGGTTTTAATATCTAAAGACTTTAATAAAATATCTTAAGTATAGTCTGAATCACTAGACACTTGAATAAATGGTCTTATATCTTATTTCTTCACAACATTTGGGCTCATTTATTTTATATTAGGACCCATTATTAATGCAGAGACCTAAAGTCCTTCTTCAAAGTTAATAAGTCCGAATAACTTAGGACATAGATAAATGGACTTATATTTTGGGATTTTATTTGTCAAGGGGTTTGTTAACCTCAGTCAACTGTTTAGATAATTTACTTCATATTAGGACCCATTACTAAACTTAAGAATTCTATAAAAAACCTCCATAGAAGGACTTAATATCCGAACAATTTAATCAAATATCATAATCTCAGTGATAGATAAAAGAATTTAAATGTTTTTTGTTTTTGTTGTTGCATGGGGTTTCCTAATTTAGACCACTGTTCGCTTCATTTTAGCAGATTTCCCTTTTAGCAGATTTCTCTTAATAAGTGAAAGCCAGGTGTGATCGAGCAGCAAATACGGAGGGATTCACTGAAGGACAAATGGTACTACTATTCAACCCACAACGCAAGAAAGGACTAAATTGCAAACGCACTGGGAGGGACCTTACAAGGTGATCAAGAGATTAAACGACGTTGTCTACAGGATACAGAGATACCAGCTGTGCTCTGAATTTAATTTTAGAACAGAAAGAAATTGAATAACATGGCGACAGAAATACATACCATTTTGCGTAAATCTTAATATAAATTATTTTTATTTTCTACACATTATTAATCTTAATATATGAATGAAGGCCTTCTTAGTAGGTATTTATAAGTAAAGACATTCATAAAACGTGTTTATAATGTCAGAATAACTAACTTACCTTAGATTTATTTTGGCGATGGTTTTGCTTATTTTAGACTGCTGTTGGGCTCGTTTATTTTATATTAGGACATTATATTAAATCTTTAAATTCCAGTAAATGCATGAAAGTCTCATTATCTTGTATATCTAATAAAACGTATTAACTAAGGTCTGAATATCTTAAAAGTTTATTAAAACTTATAAAATATGGTCTGTACATCTTAAGATATTATTAAATCTTATTAACTAAAGTCTAAATTATCTTAAAACCTGTTAAATATGATTTGAATATCATAAAACGTTATTAAAACATATTAACTGAAGCCTGAATATCTTAAAACTTAAATAAAACTTCTTAACTAAAGTTTTAAAATCTTAAGACTTAAAGAAGTTAAACGATGCATTTAGTACTGTGCTCTGAATTTAATTTTAGGACAGAAAAAAATTGAATAATTGGCCGACAGTAATACATATCATTTTGCGGAAACCATAATGATTATTTTTATTCCACATTAGGACACATTATTAATCTTCATACATCAATGAAAAATGTTTTTAAAGGTCTTAATATTTAAAGACATTCTGAATCGTCTTTAATAACATACTACAAAATAACATACATAGGATTTATTTTGGTGATGGTTTTGCTTATTTTAGACTGATATTAGGTTCATTGATTTTATATTATGGCCCAATACTAATCTTTAGACTCCAGTAAACGCTTGAAAGTCTCATTATCAAGTAAATTTTATCAAACTTATTAACTAAGGTCTGAATATTTTAAGAGTTTATTAAATCTTATAAAATATGGTCTGCATATCTTAAGATATTACTAAAACTTATTAGCTAATGTCTGAATATCTTAAGGCTTATTAAAACTTATTAACTAAGGTCTGAATATCTTAAGACTTTATTAAAAGTTAGTATCTAAGGTCTAAATATCTTAAGGCTTTATTAAAACGTACTAACTAAGGTCTGAATGTCTTAAGACTTTATTAAAAGTTAGTATCTAAGGTCTAAATATCTTAAGGCTTTATTAAAACGTACTAACTAAGGTCTGAATGTCTTAAGACTTTATTAAAAGTTAGTATCTAAGGTCTAAATATCTTAAGACTTTAATAAAACCTACTAATGAAGGTTTGAATATCTTAAGACTTCATTAAAACGTATTCTAAACATTTTAAGGTCTGAATATCTAAACTAAAGTAGATACATGCTAAATTATTATTGTGATCGGAATTTTTTTTTCGTGTTGTAAATAAGAACATTGAATAGCTTGCTGACATGAATCCATAACTATTAATGTAGCTATTAATATAAATGATTTGCCTGTTTAATGGGGGAAGGAAGAAGGCATAATGGTGGATAATGATGGAGCAACCGTGATAAGTCCAGCATTTCTTGCTGGCGGCCATTACTTTTTATTGGTCCCCCGAGGGAGGATTTACGACCTAACACGACATAAGCCGATCCCGCCCGATCTCCAATAGCTCACGGAGCGTTATCGTTTTTCCCCAACGATACTAACGAGAGCTTCTTACCCTCCCCAAATATATATATAAGTTTTTCCCGCACATATTTCATACAGTCTCCCCTCGGATTTCAATATCCCATTTCGGCCTCAGCAAGAACCTTCCGATTACATCGAATTTTGGTGAATGAGAATTCTAGCAACCCACAGAATGACACAAATCGTTCTGAGTACATTAAGGCACCAATTTACGACATTCATTAACCGACCATGTCATCATATACAGAAGCAAAATGACTTAAACTAAGCCATAAGTCATTTTGTCTCCTTAAAGGAAATCAGCTGTTGACTTTGTACTGTTAACGCGATTTTCGAACAAAATTCTTCAAATGTTCATAAATCCTATAGAAGATGACAGAAATGAGGTCCGTTCAAAATTGTATATATATATATATATATATATATATATATATATATATATATATATATATATATATTTGTCTGTTACCACTCTAATGGTTGCAAGTTTTGTTTGATCATTACCAAATCCGATATATAAGTTATTCTTATAAAAATAAAGGTAAAGTTCGTTAATGGCTGAAACCAGTGGGAGTGGCGTTTAGAAGAGTAGTTTCGAAAATTTCGAATATCTCAGTTATCATACAACAGATAGAAATATTCTATAGAACCAATATTATTTCAAAATAATTATTATTTATTAACGTCCACATTTTACAACTTAGGTTAATTGGAACGGTTTATCTACAGGTTACCACCCTTTTTTAGCTAGGGTAGGACTTAGGATGTTATTTAATGAATTTCGTCACTAAATAATTTCCTTTGCCAAGGCAAGAATCGAACTCGCCACTCTAGGTTTACCTTGTGAGATTAAGGTCAACGCTTTAACTCACATGGCTAACCTCAGCCATAAATGCAGCTAACCTTTCAAAAGAAATGCACTGCAAATATTTTTATATACATTTTCTATCTCCAATACTAAGCTCCAATATAAAGCATTAGCATATTTAGTTTTCAGCATTCAGTAAACCCTCACTCCTACCTGTCTCAGAGTAGCATTACGCTGTTATATCGTGAACAACTTATTCGACGATTAAATACCAAATATTGTTTTCATGAGACCTTTAATATGCGAGAGACATGACACTTTCTTGTGTATTGGCGTTATGAAGCAAGAGTTTACGTACTTGTTTTGAAAATTTTTTTTTTGTTTTTTTCATCCATTCTATTCTCGACATTTAGCCGATTCAATCAACTCTGATGATCACATTTGTTATTGGCAGAAATCGGACTTGGAATATTGGGGGGTACATAGGGGGGGGGATTAGAAAATTCAAAATGCTTCCGTTATTTATTAACGTCCAATTTTTGCGATTAAACCTAATTGGGGCTGGTTATCTATAGACCATTACACTTTTCTAGGCAGGGCCTAAGGCTTTTATTTGATGAATTCTGTCACTAAATAAATTCCAATTGACCAGGCGGGAATCGAACTCCCCACTCTAGGTTTACCATGTGAAGCCTTTACTCACATGTCTCACCTAGGTCCCTACATTTTTTACTAAGAGACATTTTTACAATATCACAAATCGATCTTAATATTTGAAAAATGTACGGAGATGTGTATAAATTATAATTGTTGGGCATTTTTACGATTTCATTTCCTAGTCTAAACACAGTCTGAAAATATGAGTTTTGGGGAATTTGAATAATAGGTAGAATATAGTCATGTTTCCTGCACCTCACATGGCTTACCTGAGTTCGATCGTATAACGTAAACGTAATAGAAACAATCTGAATAAATTATTGCCCCTCTACAATTCCTGTTCAAGTCATTTTTCTTAACTCTGGTAGTAAGCTAGTTATTGGTGCTTTCTTCTTTACAGATTTCAGTAAGGCGTGTGTGTGTGTGTGTGTGCGTGCGTGCGTGCGTGCGTGCGTGTGTGTGTGTGTGTGTGTGTGTGTTTGAGAGAGAGAGAGAGAGAGAGAGAGAGAGAGAGAGAGAGAGAGAGAGAGAGAGAGAGCTGAGATATGCCTGCCTGATTAGTGTTTACAGTTAGAGATGGCCACCCGAATCAGTATGTTAGCTTAGAGAGTTACATATCATGAATAATATATTACTGTGATTGCTGCCAGCAAGCCTATCATACACCATTTCAATCTCGCCATATCTAACAACTTTTACAATATTTCAATCACTTCAGCCTTGACCTTCAATAAATTGTATTAATTCATCAACAAGCCTTCTCAATATATGCATTTTGAATCAAATATGTCGTTCTCGGTTGTGATTTCAAAACAGATCCAAAAATATCATTTAATTAGAGAAAACACTAATTTTGATTTTAGTCCTTGAATTTATTAATTATGTAAATAACTCCAAAATGGGTTTTCTGGCTAGAAACGGGGGGAAACCCGTTAAAATTTGAAAACCGAAATTCTTTGTGATTAAAATACTCCTTTTACGGCCTACAATGGTGTAATGTGGAGAATAGCAAGGCACTCCTATTTATATTTATTAATTAAATACTGAAGCAAGTCACGTACTTGGTTAATAATTAACATTTTATAGAGAATTCACTATTGTAGACTGGCTTAGATAATTTGGACTAGATCAGTGATAAGGTTGTATTGTTTAGGGGTGAGAAATAGGGGTAGATAAGGGGTGAATTGACACCTTGCTAAGGGGGTGGCCTCCAGAGACCTTCCAATTGGCGGCCTAGATAAGGGAAGCACATTCACTCTAATCTATGTACTGATAACACTAGGCTGCCAATAGAGTGGAAAACGGCGAAAAGATAGGCCCGTGCCTTTTATCAGGCCGCTGAAAAAGAATAGTAAATAACAAAATATATTGACCCAAAAATATAATACAAAGGACCATACGAAAAAGCAAATTTATTGAACAAATGCATGCAATTATGAATGCAAAAATTATGAAATCGATATATTTGTCATTGACATATATCTGGGTGTGTGCGTTACACAATAACTTTTGAACTGCTTTTCAATCACCCTTGAAACTTGGAAACTTTATTGCTTACTAAGAGTCCAAAATAATTTTTTTAAAAAAACTATAATAAACTACTCCATAAGAAATTAGAGGTTCAGAAAATGTTTACTGAACCACTTTTGCGAATTATCAAAAAAAAAAAAACTAAGCCGATTTCCCACGTATTTGCGTTTATCTCAAAACATAAAAGTTCAATGAGAACAATATTTGGTATTTAAGTTTCAAATAAAGTGATTCATAACATAATATTGAAAATATGAGATGAGTAGGAGTGGGGCTTTACTGAAGACCGAAAACTAAAAAATGCAAATATCTCAGTAACTAATCAAGATAGTGGAAAAATGTGTATAACAACAGTTATAGAACATTACATTTGCAATAAGATTGGTTTTATACAATGTTTCGATCCGACGCATAATAACGGAGATATTAAGAATTTTAGAAATTCTCTCCCTCAAGGGAATTCTGCTAAAAATAATGGAGATATTTCGATTCGAGATTTTCAAATTAAATAAGGTTTAAATAACATAAAACATATTAACTAAAGCCTGAATATCTAAAGATTTTATTAATACTTATTAACTAAACTCTGAATATCTTGATACTTATTAATCAAGGTCTTAATATGTTATGACTTTATTAAAACTTTTTTACTAAAGTCTGAATATCTTAAAACATGTTAAAACATATTATCTGAATCCTGATTATTTTAAGACTTATCAGATTGGGTCTAAATAGCTTATGACTTTATTAAAACTTATTAACTAAGATCTGAATATCTTAATACTTATTAAATAAGACCTAATTATATTATGCCTTTATTAAAAATTATGAACTAAGGTCTCTTTTATTATCGTAAAACCTATTTACTAAAGTTTAGATATCATAAAACTTTATTAAAACATATTACCTGAAGCCTGAATATCTTATTACTTTATTAAAACTTATTAACTAAGAATGGGATATCATAAAACTTTATTAAAACATATTACCTGAAGCCTGAATATCTTATTACTTTATTAAAACTTATTAACTAAGAATGGGATATCATAAAACTTTATTAAAACATATTACCTGAAGCCTGAATATATTATTACTTTATTAAAACTTATTAACTAAGAATGGGATACAATAAAACTTTATTAAAACATATTACCTGAAGCCTGAATATCTTATTACTTTATTAAAACTTATTAACTAAGAATGGGATATCATAAAACTTTATTAAAACATATTAACGGAAACCTGAATATGTTAATACTTATTAAGAAAGTCTCAACATCTTATGACTTTATTAGAGCTTATTACCTAAGGTATGAAATTCTTAAAACTTATTAAATAAGGTTTAAATATTATAAATCTTTATTAGAACATATTAACTTAAGCCTGAATATCTTTAAACTTTACTAAAATATATTAATTAACTTAAGCCTGAATATCTTAAGACACGAATAAAAGGTACATGATACATTATTACTATGAGTTTCATTTGAGGAAAAAAAAAATAACCAGCCGACAGAAATCCATATGTTATTGTGGAAATTATAATATAAACTATTTTTATTTTGTATTAGATATCAATGAAGGCCTTCTTAGCAGGTATTAATAACTAAAGACATTTATAAAACGTTTTTATAGTGTCAGAATAACTAACTTACCTTAGATTTATTTTGGCGATGGTTTTTCTTGCGTTAGACTGCTGTTGGGCTCATTTATTTTATATTAGGACATTATATTAAATCTTTAGACTCCAGTAAATGCTTGAAGGTATCATTATCTAGTATATTTAATAAAATTTGTTAACTATGGTCTGAATATCTTAAATGTTTATTAAAACTTATAAAATATGGTCTGTACATCTTATGATATTATTAAAACTTATTAGCTAAGGTCTGAATATCTTAAGGCTTTATTAAAACTTATTTACTAAGGTCTGAATATCTTATGACTTTATTAAGGCTTATTAAATGAAGTCTGAATAACTTAAGGATTCATTAAAACTTAGTAACCAAGGTCTGAATGTCTTAAGACTGTATTAAAACTTATTAACTAAAGGCTGAATGTCTTAAGACTTTATAAAGGCTTATTAAATAAGGTCTGAATGACTTAAGACTTTATTAAAACTAAGTATAAGTATCTAAGGTCTAAATATCTTAAGACTTTCTTAATGGTTTATAATGGTACAGTTTTCAGCCGGTTAATAACTGAAGAGTTCATAAATTAAATAGATGACATACCCCCTGTTTTCCACGCAGAGCATCCCTCTAACGTGGGAATTTATTTACATGTTGTGTGCTCCATCCATTGGATACTACACACATTTCAGCATTACATTATAATATTTCTTATATAATAATTGTAAACATTATAGTACAATAAATTAATTAAATAAAAACAAAAATAAAGTAAAAAATAAAAAATAAATTAAAACATATGTAACATTACATTACATATGTGTACAACAATAGGTGTATATCTACAAAATGGTGTCCAAATCTTGAATAAATGCATTAAATCCCTTGTTGAATTTGAGTAGAAGTTTCGGTTTTTCCGTCGGCCAATGACATACCCTTGATGCACTAAAATTCAAATATCTCGAAGCGTTCAAGATAAAGAAGAAATTTATATTACAACAGCTATATGATATGCAATTTTCAATAATATTGGTTCTATACAATTTTCCGATTTTGTATATTCATAGCGGATATATATGGAAGTTTTGATGAAACAACTTTCAATAAGTGATTCCCATTTGGGTAGATGTGGAGAAGCAGACTAGTATTGCAATTCTTTGGAAAACATTCCACGAAGTGGAAGAACTGAGAGTGAATATTAATGTGTTGGTATGCTGTGTTCGTAGCTGTGGGGTGAGGCCAGCAAATGTGAGCCGAGCTAAGCCCCACGATCCTTGCTTCACATCAGATTGGCCACACACATGGTTGCGTGCCCACTGTCTGCAAGTGGAACTGTCACAGCTTACCGCTTCTTCTGCCGCTTTGTAATTAATACCCCGCCCCCACACAACCCCCACAACACAATCGGCTAACCTCGGCTAACCTCGGCCCTGCTCCGAGCATTATCCAACCCCCGGGGGTAGGGTTTTTATAATGGCAACCCTTCCTTCCATTCTATCCTTATGATAGATTATACATCGCCATTCAAGAGTCAGTCCGAGTTAATAAATTACACCATTGTGTTAATGAATGAGTTTCACAAAATTAGCTACTGTCTTTGAAGCAAACAATATCAGCTACTCATGCGCGATGCCTCAACCATTTCTACAAGGTCTATACATCCGACCTTCCTATAGTTCCAAATGAAGCAAGCTTAATCTCAAATAATAAGCGAGACAATGGTAATTTCTCGTTTTCATCAGGGATTTCCTGAGAAATAGAGAATAACCGAAAGGTGAGATTCCTAGGGAGTTATTATACCAGTACCTAGCAAATGTCATGAGTTTTAAGAGTCCCTGCGTGACGGGTGTCTTTTCTTATAACTCGTTTGCATGATAGGATTTTCAGTGGCTTTTATCAAATGTCCATCGATCCTACCTAGGATATGACGAAAATGAGCTCCGTTCAAAATGTTATATTTGTCTGTTAACGCTCTAGCGGTCGCAATTTTTGTTTGATCGTTACCAAACTCGATATTTAAACGTTTTATGTATGTAATTAAAGATCAAGTTCGTTAACAACTGAAATGGGACCCGATGCGGGGGGGGGGGTTAGAACGGAGGAATTTCAAAAATTCGAAATATCTCTGTTATTATACGTCGGATCGAAAAATTGCATTGAAACAATCTTATTACAAATTGCATTTACTACAAATATATTGTTTCATACATATTTGCAAATGAGTATTAAACGAGATATTTGGATTTTTTAGTTTTCCTCTTTCAGTAAACCCCCACTCCTTCTAGTGTCATATTGATAATAAGCTGATATATCATGAACCACTTCATTGCGTGGCTAAATTCCAAATATTGTTTACATAGAACTTTTATTTTGTGAGATATATTCAAATACGTTCTGTTATACCCCCCCCTTTTTGTTCATGGATTTAGAGAGGAAATATTGAAAAATGAGAATATCTCCGTTATTATGAGCAGGATTGAAAATCTGTATAGAATCAATTTTATTGAAAATGTAATGGTCTATAATTTTTTTATGTACAGTTTTTTACTATCTTGATTATTAACCGAGATATTTGAATTTTTTAGTTTTCGGCCTTGAGTAAACACCAACTCCTACTCACGTCATATTAACGATAAGCTTGTTATGCTATGAAGCCCTTCTTTGAAGCCTAAATATCAAATATTGTTTTCTTTGAACTTTTACGTTTTGAGATAAATGCAAATATGTGACGCACGTGGGAAATCTGCTTAGTTAACGCAGCCTTTAGGCAGACTTTTTTTTTTTTTTTTTTATTGTTTTGTGTTCTCTTTTCGTGGTATGTTTGTTGTATTGTTTTATTTTTGATGATTTCATCGCCGAGGTCATATTAATTAAATTTGGTTATATAACATTTCTCAGAACTACGAAGATATTTTGAATTTTCTATACCCTCCGCCTCTCACCACCCCCCCCCCAATTCCAGATCCAATTTCATCCATTAATTAGGCGGTCGAATGTTACCTTACCCTCGATTTAAATTTAAAAGACATCGACAGAACGAAAGAAGAAAGAAATACTACTATCCTGTGGACGCAGGAGTTGCCCAGGGCAGTGGCCTAGGACCACTACTGTATCTCATATACACATCTGACATCCCTACATCACCAAAAACTATGCAGATGATATAAGAATCCTTTCATCCTTCCCGATCCTACTACTGCTTCGAATTATGTCCATTTCCACTTAACCGAGATCGAGAAATGGTGAATAGGTGTGGCTTCTATCAAAAGTAAAGGAGGGACTATTGTATTGTACATAGCACATTACCAAATGAATTTAAATGCAGGTTGTAATATTCTAAATAAAATAATATATATATATATATATATATATATATATATTCCTTAAAAAAATATGATTCAAAGTATGAAAGATCAGCTACACCTCAAATTGTGAGAGGTATAGAGTATACTTTGTTCCTGTGGCTAAAAACATCGGTCAGTCAGACAGTTTAAGCAACATCAGAGTCAGAGAATACGTCAGAAGTGTGAAAAGGGTTTGGACCGAAGGCTCAGCAATAGCAGAGGTTTTTGGTAAACGAACTATCACATCAAATTTGATGGCCAAAGTGCTGGCCAAACTTGATCGCTGCCAAGATAAAATTGGCAACAGAAAAAACTTAAACATAGAAGACGGTTATAGGTTGAGGTAAATCTTTGAAAGCATATTATTCCACTTAGAAAGAAATGTACAAAGAAAGAAGGCACAATCACAAAGGAACTGGGGTGGGAGACAGTAGCCGAAGGCAGGGGTCTGTTACATACTGAAACTCTTCAGTCTCAGAGAAAGCTCTGAGGACGCTAGATGAATGTCTAGCGAAACGTCGGCAAACATCATGAAGACACGGTCAATAACAGAAAACTTTGATCATAATATTGATGAGGACCGCGATACTATAAAAATATATTATTACAAAAATATTTCGCTTCAGTCTTTAGATAAGCAACTGTTTTAAATAATTGTTGGTGTAGTGTGGGAACTTAGATAATTCGAAATATCTCCGTTACTATTCCCCGGATAGAAATATTGTACAGGACCAATCTTTTTGCAAATTGAGATATTTACAAATGTGGTTCTATGCATATTTTCTCTATCATGAATATTAACCAAGATTATTGGACATCATAGTTTTCCACTTTCAGCAAATCCGCTCTACTACTCATGTCAAATTAATATTATGCAGTTACATCATCAAGTTTAAATACCAAATATTGTTTACATTGAACTTTTACTTTGTGACAGATATGCAAATTAGTTCTGTGGTTCTAGGATTACTAAAATTTGAGTGATTGAGATAAAAATTATTCCGATTCATTATGAATTACAGAACTAGATATAGCATCGTTATTTATTATACAAGTGACGAAAGTAGATCATTTTACAACTCGAGTGAAATGTTTACCCACACGAGCGAAGCGAGTGTGGTAATTTCACGAGAGTTGTAAATTCTACTTTCGTCACGAGTGTAATATTAAATTTTTTCTGTAATCGTGTAATACATGATCAGATCTAACCAGAATACGAACAAAATTAGGATGTTGTGAAGATTATGGTATGTTGTTGGTAGGTTATAAGCATGGTTGTGAAAGGTTATAAGCATAGTTATAAAATAACTAGTGATGATTGTGGAGTAGTGCAGTTATAAACAAGTGCAGGTTATAAACAAGGAAGGTAATTATTATTATATTTAAATTTTGAAATATATTGATTATTTCCACCAATAATTCATTCTCATTTCAATTTATTTTGTTAAAATAAATTCTTAAAATGTTAAGAAACATTTAAAAGCATTTAATTTCCAACTTCAAATTATTTTTTAATTTATACTTATTACTAATTAAGAAGGCAATACAATTTCTTCACTATTGCAAAATGTTTCACTTTCTTCACTAATTTCAGTTTAGTAATGTTACCATTATTCAACGATTACAGAAAAAATATATTTCTATAAAATTAATATTTTATATCCAGATATATTTCATTAAGTGTTTTTTTCCCCTCGATCCAGAATATTTCTAACTATCTCTTCAGCTCCAATAGTTTTGCAGGCCTGTTTGTTTACGATTATAGTCGCTTTCCGTTGTAGCGATTATTAACTTGCAAACTGACAGAAAGATTTCTCATTACCGTATGTATTTATTCACTTAACATAATATGTTAGCAGTAAGTATATTTATCTATAGTAAACCTTCACTTGAGAAATCTGCTTAGTTTACGCAGCTCCTGCGTGACGGAATTCATAAAATATTTATGTTTATTTCCTGAACATGATTCTTTGATATTTACACTAAATTAATGAGACATACATAGGTTGTACATATTTTATGTAGATTATTACTTAGAGATTTCGGAAAAATAATCTAGTTTTAAGAAATTTTTTAATTAACAAAAATTAACCAGAACGAAAAGATGATTGATTATTTTCTCAGTTGTTTAATTAATACAGTAGAACGTCGACTGCTAGATTTGTCATTAGCTTGATATATCAATAATGTGAATTTCACATCATATCAAATTAGTGTCCAACAAATGTTCCAATATTATTCCATCACTGTTTTCAATTACAAATATCATTAAGCTTACTGATAGATAGATAGATAGATATTTTATTGGCTTCTGTTTACATCATGTTGCCAAAGAGTTTGGCCAATTTGTGTTAGTATGGTTATTAATATATTATACTTCTTAAAGTATGTGTAAATAAAATAATAATAATTCCTAGAATTACAACTGAACAGCATATACATTGGCACGTAATACAATATTAATATTAATCTAAATAATTATAATACTGAATTCAATAGGTTATAATTTAATTTAAATGTAGATTAATTCATTCTTTTTTAATGTCTAAATAAAAATCAGTTTTCTAACATATCAGATTAACATGACTATTATCTAAGATAAGTATAACTCTTCTAATAATAAGTATAACTGCATATAATAAATAATTTGCCGATTATTATTGAATAAGCACCCCCATAAAAAAATAATACAATTCTTTCTTCTATATTGTTAACTTTCACAAACTTTTGATAAGAAACAAAAAATATCATTAACTTTACTTTCATTGTTGTAATCCAGAATGTTTACCAATGATAGGTATTCTCTTTGAGGCACAATATATTTGTCAAGGAATTTTACTCTGTGTGATGTAAAAGCAGGGCAATACAGCAGTAAATGATTCAAATGTAGGTAAATATATTTTTGGCACCATTTACATACCTCTCCAGTTTTTATAATTTGAGTCATGTTTCTATAGGATAATTTTAAATACTCGCTAGAGGAAATCCTTATTTGACTGATAAGTTTGATTTTATTTATCTTTGTGTGGAACGTTAAATAATTTTCAGGGAGAGAATGGTTAAAACTACAAATACTTCTACATATTCGGCTGTAACTTGAGTTAAGAACTCTTTCCACGTCTACGGAATGCAATTGTTTCAATGATTGTGATCATGTTGGGTAGCAAAGTTTGTTGGTCTAAAGATTCGAAAACATATTCTTCAACATAATTATTTCCTGCTATAAATTTTACTTGTGACACCCAATTATATTTTATGTCGCTTCTCCTATTGTGCAAACTAAGCAGCTTAAGAAAACATTTTTTCGGAAGTCGGTGGTCAGGCATTGAGAACAGTTTAACACAGAAATTAATAATTTTCTTAAATATAACTACATTTAAGTGCGCTCGCCCAGTTTCCAAACGGACTATGTAATTCGGGGTACTTCTTGGCCAAGAATACAACTGTAATAATTGTTCTCTCAGTTGTTTAATTAATACAGTAGAACGTCGACTGCTAGATTTGTCATTAGCTTGATATATCAATAATGTGAATTTCACATCATCGCAAATTAGTGTCCAACAAATGTTCCAATATTATTCCATCACTGTTTTCAATTACAAATATCATTAAGCTTACTGAAAATTTATAACTTTTTTACTCCAAACCACTTGAAATGTCGCAAGTTATTAATTTCTTTTCTCAATTCTTCCTGAAGTAATTGCCTCCAGATTGCCACAAATTGAGAAGGCTGACTCTCTCTCGAAGAAATTGACTTAGCTTTTTTCTTCGGGAGGAATGAATTATTTTACCTGGGAAAACTGTTTTCCAGATGACAACTTTATAAGCTTTTCTGCTTGGAACTCATTTCGGGAGGGAAAGATGGCTTTAGACTAAATACTACTGAGCAGAATTAAAGCCCCCATTTTTTATTTTTTTAAAGTGAGAGTTTAATCAACTTGTTTCTAATGGGACCGTAATTGTAGTATTATTACGTGGTGATTAAATAAATAACTCTGTGAAGAGTATTATTAGCAGATTTGAGGGTTTTGATGTCCGCTTTATGATGCTTTTCATAATTGCTGCAAATTTCATTTCTTCACGAATTTTGATGAGTTCCAATTAAATAAGGTGATGCAGAACTGAGTTTTTTTTGGCTTCTCAGAAACATTTAATGTCCAACAATTGTTGTTTCGTAACTGAAATATTAAACGAGTTGTTCGTACATACAAATAGATCTACGAAATGTGAGGCAAATAAACTCCCTTCCTTTAGGCATATTTCAGGAAATGAATATATATGAATAAATTACGTACTCTCGACGCGATTTTCGAAATATTTCTTCAAATGTCCATCGATCTTACCTAGTAGATGACGAAAATGAGGTCCATTCAAAATTATATATATACCATAGATGTATATCTTATTGCACAATAATTATTCTGTAATTATTGTTATTCTCTATCTTGAATATTAACCGAGATATTTGCATTTTTCATTTTTCAGCATTCAGCCAACCCCCACTTCTACTCATGTTTCATAAACAATACTGTGTTATATAATAAACCACATTCTTCGAAGCCTTAATGCCAAATATTGTTTTGAAAAGACCTTTATTATACGAGATACATGCAAATATGTTCTGGTTTCGCCCCGGCTTAACTTTTTGTACTACTTAAATTTTATTAAGAGAGACATAACTTATTTTGATCCATTATAAATCACAGTACTAGATATAGTATATAGTTTTCAATAAAATTAATACGTTATATTTTGATATATTCCAGTAGTTGTTTTTCATTCCATTGTGAGGTTGAAGACCTGTTTACACTTCAGACGCTTCCCTTCAGAGGTTTCTTATTATCATTTGTATTTATTCACTTCATTTTCAAAGTGGAACATTCTACCAGTATGTATATTTATCTATTGTTAAAATTCACGAGGGAAATATGCATAGTTTACGCAGCCCCTGCGTGACGAATTTTTTTTTCTTTTCTTCCTCCACTGTATCTCATGGCAGCCCCATAAAAGCCGGAGGAGTTGTCAAAAGTTATCGGAAATCCAAGCATTTATCAGCTTATGTTAGCTTTTTCGTGCGAACTTTATGTCCGGCTATTAATATTTCTCACTTGGAAACTGTATGTTGGCACTGGAAACCAGGAATCACATTTCCACGGAGAAAACTTGAAAAATAAGAATAATTCACAACTGTCTTAGCAGATTTCCCTTAAGGGGAATCAGCTATTGAGGTCGTACTCATGGCGTGATTTTCGAAAAATTTCTTCAAATGTCCATCGATCCTACCCAGGAGATGACGAGAGTGAGTTCCGTTCAAAATGATATATATATTTGTCTGTTAACGCTCTTGCGGTCGCAATTTTTGTTTGATCGTTACGAAACTCGATATTTAAACGTTTTATACAAAAAGACAGATGAAGTTCGTTAATGGCTGTAATCGGACCAATGGGGGGGGGGTTAGAGGAGGATTTTCGAAAATTCGAAATATCTCCGTTACCATACGTCGGATCAAAGAATGGTATAAAACCAATCTTATTGCAAATTAAATTTACTATAAATAGTGTTATATATATTTATTCTCTATCTTGAATATTAACCGAGATATTTGCATTTTTATTTAATGTGGGCCGAGAACGGATGATTGAGTTTCCCGCCAATAGCTAGTTCGGCTCTCGTATGGAGATTTCTCTATTGTATTACTTCTCGCGGGAAATCTGCTTAGTTTACGCAGACTATTTTTTATTCTAACTACAAAACTGTATTCAAAGGAGTGCCATATAGAATGAAGGAATTGATTTGGCCTTCTGACTTCAACCCATAAAAATGGGATGTATCTCAGAGACCCGGAAGTGAAAATATAAGATGATTTTTTTATTATTCCCTTATATGCCTTTGAAATAGTTATTTGATGCAATAGGATCGAAGGTGCTCTAGAATGTACCGGCTTTATCTCGGATTTCTCTCTCTTTATTTATTTATGAGCTCTCAGGAACCTCTTTTTTTCTGAGAGAGAAAGAGAAGAGAATCCGTCAAAAGAAAAACAAAAAGGATAGAAGAAATAAGGTCATCGTATTCACAGGTTACAAAACTTTATAAGATACTTTCTGCTACAGCTCTCAAAGATATTACCATGAATAATTGAATAGCCCTAGATAGGAAAATAAATTGAGAATTATAATAAATTCTGCATTTTTACTGTGATTTTTATGAAAATAACTTGATTATAATTATTTTTTATGACCTGGAGACATTATAGAGAGCTTTCAGATTTATTTTGGCGTTAAAAATATATTTTCATTTGGTTTTTATGTTTTGGAAAATATCTCACTGTTATGACATTTTCATTATTATGACATTTATATGATTAAAACATTCTGTCGCTCAGTGGCTGTGTAAACTAAGCAGATTTTCAACGCGAAGGTTTACAATAGATAAATATACAAACAGGTAACACTACCGTGAATGTCAACTGAGTAAATACAAACGGTAATGGGGAACCTTTCAGTCAATTTAAAAATAAAAGCTGATTAACTCTACAACTGAAAATGGCTGAATTGTAAACAAGCAGGCCAGCCAACCTCGGAGCGCTGAATAGATAGAGAGACCGCAAAGACAAACAATAAAAATAAATATATCGGAATATAATATATTAATATTATTGAAAACAATTTACTAAAGCTAGTGCTGTAATTTGTAATGAATCAGAATCAGTTTTATCTCAATCACTTAAATTTTAGTAATTCAAGAACCAAAAGTGGGGAGAGGTGGTCAGCAGAACGTATTTGCATATATGTCACAAAATAAAAGTTCAATGAGAGGAATATATGGCATTTAGTCTTATAATGAATTGTTTCATGCCTTACTGGTTATTACTAATATGACATTAGTAGGAGTGGGGGTTGACTGAAAGCGGAAAACTAAAAAATCCAATAGGTTATCTCGGTTAATACTCATTATACGGAAAATACGTATAGAACAATATTTATAGTAAATTTAATTTTCAATAAGATTTTTTTAAACAATTTTTCGATCCGACGTTTAGTAAAAGACATATTTCCAATTTTCGAAATTCCTCTCCTCTAAACCCCCCACCCCCTGGTCCGATTTCAGCCGTTAACGAACTTGATGTTTTTTTTTTTTACATAAAATACGATACCAAATATCGAATTTCGTAAAGATTAAACAATAATTGCTACCGAAATATATATATATATATATATATATATTACTATATACTATAATACTATAGTTTTGAACGGACCTCAGTTTTGTCATCTACATTTTCATTTTGGTCATTTGAAGAAAAAGTTCGAAAATCGCGTCATGAGTACGACCTCACCCCAATAGCTGATTTTCCTTAAGGGGAAATCTGCTAAAAATATGATATAGATTATCATGAAACATTTTCGAGTGAAGTACCGTACCATATATTCTCATACTTGATTGAGTTATCTCAAAATGTGTTTGACCTTGTATTGGTCCTTTAAGAAAAGAATGCTTGGTATTTAAACTTGGAATAAGGCA
>CM032232.1:150055000-150102500 GCA_019009955.1 Riptortus pedestris | reverse complement strand
TTCTTAACTACTACTCACAGTATGCACTGATAGCTTCACTGTTCTTCTCATTGCATAGTCAAGATCACTGAAGTTCACAAAAATACGGCACTGCACTGTAATTTAGTTTTACTAGTTAGTTCAAGGCGCTCCAAGTTCTTCACATAAAAAACTCTACTGCACTGAAACTAAAACGCACTGTTCACTAAGGCCGCACTAAACGCACTGTTGATCACTTGAAAAGAGCTGAGAAGAAAATAACTCTCGGGGCGGGCTTGGTCCCTTTTATAGCACGGCAAATATCAAACAGAATACCGAGAATAGTCTTCCATCGGCTCCTTTCATCTCCTTCGTAGTTTTTTTATATATGATTATATCTGTTCAATTTTTCATGTATGTAGTTTTCGCGACAATATATTTCTGCTTCAGATAATATAGCAAACAAAGCAGAAGAAGTATAAAGTAGACGGTGCAATTCACCAGATGTATCTGCGGAGAAAGCTAATATAGTTCTCGTTCAAACACAAAAAAAAAAAATAAAGGAATAATAATTGATCCAACATAAATATCCATAGCTGTTGTGCATATTTAAAATTAAACTTAAGAAGTGGAAGGAAGCTAAGAAGTAGATTAAAAGGGCACCTTTCCACCAAGACATCGCAGGTACGTAAACATATGATAAATGAAGGCCATGAAGCAAATGACGTTGAGTTCGAGGTGCTCGACCACCTTGGGCAAAGGGAAGAAAATGGATATAGTTAGAGCAGTTATGGATCAGGATGGACATGCTGGAGGAGAAGAATATTAATATTAGGGGGGAGGGTGGCGTGCTCAGGCATGTTCCGTCCTCTGCAGTAGCTGCCCTGGCCCGTGTAGGCTCCCAGTCTCGCCGGAGATGTCGGCTCAATAGGGACCAACTCTAGGTCAGTTCCTTCTCCATCTCCTAGTTATTTTATTTTGTTATTTGTTGCTTTTAATTTTTATTTGCGTTTTTTATATTTGTTTGTTTTTTAAATGTTTTTATATATTCGACTAGCTTTGTTGACTTTTACATTTATTTTATTTATTTATTCATATATATTACATGTCTTTGTAAGTATAAATGTTGTGTCACAGAGCACTGATGATGGGACGGTTCGCCCCGAAAGTACTTTGCCAGTAATAAGGAAGTATTAAGAGTGGAGGTGTTTGGACCCTTTTTGATCCTTCCGTTAAGAAATAAAATATAGTTCACAAAAATTGAATAGTAAAGCGGGTATGCTCTCGGGATCTAAACGAGTTACACTTGAATCATATATAATAAAGTAAGAACTGAAACATGGCTTAATGAAGATTGCCAACATTCATATATATATATATATATATATATGTGTGTGTGTGTGTGTGTGTGTGTGTGTGTGTGTTCCCGTTCTGACGGCATCAATCTTGCTTAATTCATCCCAAACTCAACAAACGTTCTCATTTGTAAATATATATAATCTCGATTCTCATACTGCTCTCAACGCGGAGGTTGCAACGTGAGCTGACATTCTCAGCGTGTCATTCTAGCGGCCCCTGCGTGACGGATTATTTTAGCGGGGTTTTCGTTCAGGAAAATGATGAAAGTGGTTGAACTCAGGTCGCGATTTTCGACAAGAGACAGAGTTTAAAACCGCTGTATGTATATATCTGTCATATGTATTAGCGGTCACAAGTTTTGCTTGATCGTTAACAAACTCGACATGCTTTTCTTATAAAATTAATGATCAAGTGCCGTTAGCGGCTGAAATCAGCCAGGGATGAAGGCGGGGAAATAGAAATTTCAAAATTTCTCCATGACTAATTGTCGGATGAAAAAATCGTATGCAACTAATCTTGTAAATTCAATCTCCTATAATTCTTTTTTCATGTATTTTTTCACAATCATGATTATGATCAAGAGTGGCAACTGCTGAAATCAGCCAGGGGTGAGGACGAGTAAATAAGAAAAAATAGAAATTCCAAAATATCTCCGTTACTAAGAGTCGCATTGAAAAATGGTATATATTCAATCTTGATGAAAATGACGAAAATGAGGTCCGTTCTAAATTATATATATATATATATATATATATATATATATATATATATATATATATATATATGCTAAACACTCTAGCGGTCGCAATATTTGTTTGATCGTTACCAAACTCGATATTTAATCGTTTTATGTAAAAAGGAAGATCAAGTTCGTTAATAGCTGAAATCGGACCAGTGAGAGGGAGGGTTTAGAGGGGGGAGATTTTTGAAAATTCGACATATCTCCGTTATTATACGTCGGATCGAAAACTTGTATAGTACGAAACATATTGTAAAGTAAATTTACTATAAATATTGCCATATACACTTTTTCTCTGTTTTGAAAATTAACCGAGATATTTGCACTTTTATGAAGGGTGTGTGCGGCTATTGTCCTAAGTTTCCGCGCTAGTTCGGACTCGTGTTACCTAACCGTTCTTGTCTTCTAAGCTTTTGCTTTGTGAGGTATATGCAAATACGTTCTTTTGATGCTCTATTTGTTAACAATTCAGAAGCCATTTCCGTTGGGAACTTATTACAATTAACTGAAAGATCTCTCATTACCGTTTGTATTTACTCACGGTGGTGTTAAGTGTTTGCAATAAGCAGATTTCTCTATTATAAAACTTCACGTGGGAAATCTGCTAAGTTTACGCATCCCCTGCTCGACGGACTTTTATTATTTAGAAATACAGAATATAGGGTGAGATAGCATCAGTAGTGTGTTATTGCAGAAGGAGGAAAGGCTGCTTGGTATACGCACCCCTTGCGTGCCAACCTGATTAGCATATGGGCCCCCTATCTCCAGCTCAACAGCCTATTGTCTTGGAGCATTTCATTATTAGCATATGCTTATTTAATCTATAGAAAGCTTATTTATACTTACACCTCTCTCTCTCTCTCTCTCTCTCTCTCTCTCTCTCTCTCTCTCTCTCTCTCTCTCTCTCTCTCTCTCTCTCTCTCTCTCTCTCTCTCTCTCTCTCTCTCTCTCTCTCTCTCTCTCTCTCTCTCTCTCTCTCTCTCTCTCTCTCTCTCTCTCTCTCTCTCTCTCTCTCTCTCTCTCTCACACACACACACCCTCTCTCACCCTGTCTCAACCTCTGCCTTGCATAATTCCAAAGTTCGACTCCGCCAGCTTTTATGCATGATAATGAGATGCAAAACAAATTTGACTCTTTGAAGGGGTAGAGAAGGAGAGACGGCCTTTAATTCTGTTATGAGGCATTGTAGCCTTCCTTGGAGACATCCCATCTCCTCTTTTATACCCTATTCTGCCCCACCTCCTTCTGCTAACATATTATAACGCACGTAGGGCGACATAAACGCAGCGACCCTTAGCACGTGCTAGCAACGGGGGGTGGGGCCACAGTAAACCCCCCCCCCCATAGCCAGTAAACCCCCCACAGTCACTGCTTGAAAGCATAACTTCGTTTCCCTTGGGGCCGTTTAATGGACGCTCGACGTCCTCAGATGTGTTTTAAAAGGAGTGGCGGCACTCCCCACAACCAAATGCTCGCACTTTCTTTCTGTCTCATAAGTTGTAACTTGCAATAACGCCTGTCACGCACGTGCTGCGTAAACTAAGCAGATTTCGCACTCCCTAAAATGGTATACTAACGATTTCGTCTCACCTTCCAGTCCCTATAATCGTTTAGCAGATTTCACTTAGGGGAAACCAACTGAGTTTGTACTTATGATGGGATTTTGAAAAAATTTCTTCCAGGAGGAAACGAACATGAGGGCCGTTCATAATTTTATATATATATATATATATATATATACTAGCGGACCCGACGGACGTTGCCAAGGATGATATTTCAAGCGAATAGGATATTAAATTTTATAATATTACGTTATAAAACAAAAGCTAATTTTAATAACACAAAAAAACAACTTTTGTTATGTGCATATTTGCGGAAGACCAATAGGACACGAAATATCGCTATTTTTAATTTTAGGCCTCCCTTACAACCCCCACTCCTGCTCCATCTGCCGGACCGATTTGTGAATCTAAACCACCCAGGGCGTCACCCAAACTCATACAAAAAAATTCTACTTAAATAATTTACAATTTCAAATACTCGAATTATATATAAGTTTTATGTAAAAACAAAGATCAAGTTCTTAATGGCTGAAATCTGACCATTGGAAGGGGGGTTTACTTAGAGGGAGAGAATTTTCAAAATACGAAATATCTCCGTTACTATACGTCGAGTCGCACAAATGTAGAATCAATCTTATTGCAAATTAAATGATCTATAAATATTGTTCTATACATATTTTCTGTATCATGAATACTAACCGAGATATTTGGATTTTATAATTTTCCGCTTTCAGAAAACCTCCACTCCTACTCGTGTTAATATCAAGCTGTTCATGATATAGAACCACGTTATTTCAAGTTTAAATAAGGAATATTGTTTTCATTGAACATTTAAATTGTGATATAAATATATATATATATATATATGAAAATATGTTCTGTTCATCCCCTCCCCCTTTATGTTATTGGTCTATTAAAATGAAAGTAATTGAGATTAAAAGCATTCTGCTTCATTACGCACTAGCTATGTTAAATAGTTTTCAATAAAACTAATATGTTATAGTCAGATATATTTCATTAATGATTTTTCTTTCCGATCTAGAGTTCAAGTTGACGGGCCTGTTTGTTTAAAATTCAGTCGCTTTCCGAATTATGAACTTGTAACTTATAGATTTCTTATACCGTTTGTATCTATTAGCTTAACCCTTCACAGGCAAGGCTGGGTCGCCGGTGACCCAGAGGTTGGTAAAAACAATATTCTGAGTAAAGTAAGGGAACGAGGGGAGGGGGAGTGCACGGTACCCCTCCATTCCTTCCGAGAGTTGATGAAAAAGAAATTGAGAATCAGCCTGGACCCAGCACTTCAAGACGTCGGTGTGCTTTTTGTGAAAAATCAAGAGATCAAGGGGTAAGTAAGGGTACATCAAACTGCGCTCATTGTAATTGCAGCCTATGTGCTGAGCATAGGCTAAGTATTTGTTCTCGATGAATTACCAGAGTCTCACTGGAAGAAGATGAAGAAATAGAAGATTGTTAGATTGTTCTGAGTTTGAAGTATTAGTGAACTTTCATTACTAAGAGTTTATTCCCTTTTTTTGATTTTTTATCCCTCATATTTTCTTATTCTTTTTTCCGTAGAGTATTTTTTTATATATATTTTTTCTGTAAGAGTTTAAACAATTTATTTTGATCTGGAAAGTTTTTGACTGTTCAGAGTAGGAAACATTATTGCTGGACTGCCGGATGAAATAGAAGACTGATACCTTACTGAAAATTATTTAATCACTAAGATTTTATTAAATTTTCTCGTCTTTTATAGCTGGAAATTTCTTATTTTTTCCCTTCTAGGAGTTTACTCGTTTAATTTTTATCTTTTATCCTATATCGATATCAAAGGTCTGGAACTCTACGTTCCTACTAATTTAAGTATAGTTCCTACTAATGTAAGTTTTTGTATTTTTATCAAATTTTGTATATTGCTAAATAAAATAAATTTTTCAAACTATACTTTCTTTTTTTTTATAAAAAAAAACAACAACTGGAATATTTTTGTTAAAATGAAAAAAATGTGCTATAAATATGACTGGGTCACCCGTGACCCAGCTTGCCTGCAATGTAATTTTCATATTCCTTGTCTGTGAAGGGTTAATATTCGCGGTGGTGTTACTAGTAAGTTTATTTATAAATTGTAAACCTTCGTGTGGGAAATCGGACTTTTTTCTTTTGTAAATAGTTTTGTATCATCCATAATCTTTTCATTCTATTTTATAGCAAACACATATTATGTTTAAATGGATGTACGGGACGTATAGGAAGTAAACAGCCTTCTTTTGGGATTACTTGAGGAAGAAAATAAATTAATAAATTTTGTATATATATACTTTTTTTTTTATTTTTTCTAAAAAGTGTTTAGGAGGTATGAATATAGCGGGAGTCCAATTTCTTAGCTGACCCCTGGTGGTTATGGGAGTTTATGCCAGCTCGCCCCATTGCACAATCTTACCCCAACCCTAAATCTCTTTACCTTTTACCCACATTCTCAGACGGTGTATTTTAACTAGGATTTGTGCGCATTTTATATATTCAGTAGAGTCCTCTTCTCCCTTACCCCACTTAAGGCTATATTCTCCAGGCGATATATTCAACCCCTATTTGTTCCCATTCCGTATTGCATATACTTCTCTACTCGCCTCAGCTATAGCACTGCTCGAGGTAATTCCTATGTATCTTCCTGAACATACATTCCATTTGGAAGATTTTTAAAAGAACGTGTTAGTATTTATTAACGTCCTCATTGTAGTACCTCTGAGATTCTATTACATAAATGGCCATATATATTTTAATGCCAGTACAAAGCTCAGATTAGATTATTATTTATGAGTACACAAATGTAGAGTTCTGAACCTGTAATTTAAAGTTTTATCCAATTTGGAGTCACTATTTGGTCTGGCATTTTGATAGATAACGTCATTAGATCTATATTGTTACGAAAATTAAGTACATGAAAATTTAAACAGGGTTAATCACATATTTAAGAAGTACGAAGTAGATGAAAGGAGCTGACCTATGAAGGACTATTGGGGCCCGAAGTGTCTACTGGGGCCAGAACTGTTCTAGGCAACGTGTCTAGTCCCTTCGTGGCAATCTGTTTGATGTTTGCCGACGAGCTATAAAAGGACCCAGCCCAACCCGGGTTACTTTAGTTTGTTCTCAGCTCTCTTCAAGTGATCACAGTGCGTTCAGTGCACCATTAGTGAGCAGTGCGTCTTAGTTGCAGTGCGGTTAAGTGTTTTATGTGAAGAACAGTCTTTTGCCATGTTTATGAAAAGAACAGTATAGTGCCTTGCATATGTTAAGGACAATTATCTTTGCGAAGATCGGTGCAGTGCCGTGTTTTTGTGAACTTCAGTGATCGTGAGTGAGTTATTGGAGTGTGTATTAACAAGAACAGTGAAGCTATCAGTGCATACTGTTAGTTAACCAAGCTTTGTTAAGAATAGTTTACCAAGTGAGTAGTAAATTGTTAAATAAATTCTGCGATGATAAAAACTAAATATAAATCTAATAAATAACGTTTATTACAGATTCTGTAATAAATGTAGCAATATAATAATTTTCAAACCTCTAGAAATCGGAACAATGAACTATATTCTAGATTCGATAATTAAATTACTTTACGTTACGAAGACTTTTTGAGCGTATGTTCATCATCGCCTGAGACAATAAAAGGTCGCCACTCAGGGGCTGCGTTTTTTAAGCAGATTTCCCACTTGCTTCACGTATTTGCATTTATCTCAAAAAGTAAATGTTCAATGAGTACATTATTTAGTATCTAGGTTTCAAATAGTGTTTTATTACATAACAGCTTACTGTTAATATGACATGAGTAGGAGTGGGGGTTTACAGTAGGCTGAAACCTGAAAAATGCAAATATCTCATTTGGTAATCAAGATAAAGATAAAACGTACATAACAATGTTTATAGATTATTAAATTTGCAATAAGATTGATCCTATAAAATGTTTCGATCCGCCTCATAATATCGGAGATATTGTGAATTTTCAATATTTTGCGTTATTTATGTGTCATTCTAGTAAGTGGGAAAGGAGCTAAGTTCACTCAAGTCTTTATAATGGACTTTAAATTTCTAAATATATTGAAGAAATAATGATGACGAGAAATATCTATATTATATATATTTTCCATGCATAATGACGTTCTTTCTCCCTTGTTAACCTTTTTAATATTTAGTATAGCATTTTATACATTCCCTTTATATTCTTTTGAAAAAAGAAAGAACCCTTCGTTTGATGTCTCTGAAAAACCTGGTGCCTTTGACTTTAAAAGTTTTCATTTCTTAGGAAATCCTATTTTTCTCTTTTGATCTCTCTCTGTTTTGTTTTCTCCTTCGAGTGAAGTTTCCTTATCGTATTTCATGAAAACTGTAATTTGTCCTTTGAAATACGATTATACCAACCTTTCTCTAGTTCGTATGAATATAATAATAGAGAAATGTATGAACACTCATAAATTAAATAGCTGCCATATTTGGATTACATTTGTTATAATTTAATGTCTGAGATTGTTTAATTGATTTTTTTCCTCACTGTTGAATTAAAAATAAATGGCAGTGATAAGTTATAAACAAGTGTTTGTGTTAATAAATTTAGTGTGTAAAACTATTTCAAACGAGTTGTTTGGGTGTCTTCACGATTTTGGGCGACGTTTCGCTTGACATACTTCTAGTTTCTTCAGGGCTTTCTCTCAAACTAACAAGTTGTGAGCCTTTAGGGTATTGTCATGTCCGCTGTTTGTTCATTTCTGAATGCATCTTCTTCGTTTATAGTGGTTCTTCTTTCTAGCTGGAATAATGTATGCTCAATCTACAATCATTTTAGCAGATTTTCCTTAAGGGAAATCAGCTATTGAGGTCGTACTCATGATGCGAGTTTCGAAAAATTTCTTCAAATGTCCATCGATCCTACCCAGGAGATGACGAAAATGAGGTCCGTTCAAAATTATATATATCTATATATTTGTCTGTTAGCGCTCTTGCGGTCGCAATTTTTGTTTAATCGTTACCAAACTCGCAATTTAATCGTTTGTTGTAAAAAGGAAGGGGGGTTTAGAGGGGGGATTTTTGAAAACTCAAAATATCTCCGTTATTATGCGTCGGATCGAAAAATTGTATAGAATAAATCTTATTGCAAATTAAATTTACTATAAATATTGTTCTATACATTTATTCTGTATCTTGAATATTAACCGAGATATTTGCATTTGTATTCTGCGTGTGGTCACCAGTAGGCTATGTTCGGACTTTCCGCCGAGAGCTCTGGCGGCCGTTTCTATAACTATTCGTCCTTCGTGAATAGGTTTAGAGGTTAGGTTAACTGTTTTTTGGGGCTAGAAACTACTGGGTTATTACGCCCTAAATAATGTTTTAGGTTTAGAGGTTTCTTACTACTACAGTTGTTATTAGGCAGATTTCTCTATCGTAAAACTTCTCGTGGGAAATCTGCTTAGTTTACGCAGCCCTGTGACGGACTTTTTCTCTGTTGATGATGTTCGGGCAAGTCACTGTCTCTATTGCTTCTCGATTCTCTTCTGTATCGGTTAACTTTTCCAGCATTTTGACTTCATCAAATTTGATGTGATGTTTGCCAGAAATGTTCTCCTATTGCTGAGTTTTCAGTCCGAACACTGTCATGTTTTCCGATCCTGCTGCTCATCACCCTGCCCGTCTGACCAAGCCACTGATACTCCTGCCAGTTTCCTATCTAGCTGATCCTTCATACGTACGGTATCATAGGTCCAGATTTCTGTCTCTGTCTATTCCATGCTTCTTGAGACTTTTGAAGTTTTTTCTGTAAGGTATTACTGTCATTTTTCGGTGTTCTTTTTTACTCGAGATATTTTTTCCTTTTTAATGAATTGTCTTTTGATTTCTTCCGTCTCATAGTTTATTTTCTGTTGAGCCGACATGAGTTGTGTTTTTCTATTGACAGGTTCTGTGGCTCTGATATTATTTAAGCTCTAGTGATCACTGTACGAATTATTCCATTCTTCTGTTCTGTATGACGATTTGAAGCAGTTATCTATTGGTGTCTGATGGGTTTCTATAATGTGCCTGGCCAAGCTGTCCAGTTCAACCAGAACGTCCAGGAATGCTACGAGTATCTTCTTGTCGTCTTCTAATTCCATTGTGAACTCAATGTTTTGGGCGATTTGAGTTTAAATTCCGCAGGAATTCTTCCAACGTAACTTGAATACAGTTTGCTAGTAGAATTCCAGGTTGAAATTAAAATATTGTTACGTTTTATTACAAAATCAGTAATAAACGTTGTTTATTAGAGTTCTTTGGATTGCAATAAATTAAACACACACAAGCTTCACAGTTTTTATCACTGCACAATTTATTTAACAATGCACTACACGCTTGATAAATTATTCGTAATTACTACTCACGGTATGCACTGATAGCTTCACTGTCCTTGTTATTACACAGTCCAATAATTCACTCACAGTAACTGAAGTTCACAAATAGACGGCACTGCACTGTCCTTTACTTCGCGAAGTTAACGCCACTGCACTGTCTTAAACACAGCACTAAACTGTTACATACAGAGTCACGGCACAACACTGTTCTTCACATAAAAACACTTCACCTCACTGCAACTAAGTCGCACTGTTGCACTGATGAATCACTTGAAGACAGCTGAGAACAACACTAAACTGTCGGGCGAGTTGCACATGGTTATATAGATTGGCGGAAAAACATCAAAGGGAAGATCGAGACCAGTCCAGAAAGGTCGAGTCTTGCCGAGAACATCTGTCGGCCCCTTTGATCTACTTCATGCACCAATAGTCCTTCATTGGTCGGCTCCTTTCATCTCCCTCGTACTTCCCAAGTACGCGACTATCTCTGTTTAATTTTTTCATGTATTTAATTTTCGCAACAATATGTTAATAGTAGGGGATGGCTTCTTCTTCCGTGAAGATTGTCTTCATAATAGTTAGTGTAATTCGTGGGCAAAATTCTTATGTGCAGAAATATTGCTATTAATAAATGTATGAATATTGTCTGTTCAGTTCTATTGCTAAAAGCCAATGAACTAGAAATGTCCCTGTACACTAAATTCCTAGTAGTAATGTAAAACAAACCCTGTCTCTCCAGTGTTATTGCTAGCAGCAAGTGTACTGGACATGTCTGTACATTAGCAATGCACGCACAACACAAATGCACAAGTTTGTTATTCCTCCCCTGCTATTGCTAAGAGTATAACTTGACTGTTGTACAACGTGCAGTGAACAAGATGTGCAAATAAGATGTAGTACAAATCTTGCCCTTTGAGTGCTGCTGTTTGAAGAATATGTACTGGAGATGTCTGTACATTAGCATAGCTTAAAACAAATGTACATCTTATGTTGGCCCTTTAGTCAACAGCAAAATGTACAACATACATCAAGTAAGTGTACAGATGTACTTAGCATTACTAATGTTGTCTTTGCGTTAGCACTGCTCAACTTGAAAAGTTTCTTTGTTCAAGTAAGCACACTCTGCAGTGCGTTACACCGTCTGATGGCTGAAAACTAAACAGAGTGACAGAGAGGGAGTGTGTGTGTGTGTGAGAGAGAGAGAGAGAGAGAGAGAGAGAGAGGTGGAACTAAGAGGTGGTTTACCTGGCTTTAACTAGAGTTTAACTTAATAAGGAGGACTTGAGTCGGCGACTTAAGAGCTTAGAGTCTGAGGCGCCTCCTCTCAACCACTGGGGCTTATCTCCTTCAAATTAATCCCTCTCTCTCTTCTTCTTCCTCTCTTCAATCGTTCCGCTTCCGCTTTTTACCAACAAAAAAATATATATTAGCAAAACTTCCTTAATTGAGTTAGCAGCCAAGACGCGATTTCGGAAGAATTTCCTCAAATATGTAACCACCTAGCACGTGGCGAAAACCAAGTCCCGTCACAGACAAATTGTGCGTGTATTATAACACTCCAGATCCTGTCATTTATGTTTGCTCACTACCCAAATCGCTATACACCCTTACTATGTTAACCCTTAACTGGTGACGTACGCGTGACCCGAGCGAACAATGATTTGCCTTTCAGGATCACACATTTTCAGTGATAATGCTGTTATTCCCAATACCTTCCCCCTTCCTACACCATCTCACTTCAGTCTGCTCTTGTTCTTGTAATTGTTAATATATTTTAGGTATCCATCCTGTCGGATCATTCTGACCCAACCTCACCGTTTGTGAAACCTTTTTTTTTTTTTTGTACAACATACTTGAAATGGCGCGGACTATTAGTGATTCCCATCGTTGTATGGAGTCCCATAGTTCCCTAACTTGAAATGTGCCCTAGAGAACCCATTCTTCCCCAGCTAAAGAGGAGTGTCTACAATGAAAGACTTGCTGTAGCCTTCCGCACACTGATCAAAGGCATTCTTGGGCCTGATGCACGACAAGAACTTCAAAAGCCAATGCAGACAACCAGTTGACTAACAAAAAGGAAAAGGTGCTACATTTGTACATCCAGCAGCTGCGGAAAGTGTAAAATGTCAGTATGCAACAGCTCTACCACTCCTATTTACAGAAAATATCTAAAACGATATTATTACATTATTTTTTATTATATTAATGCCGTGTTATTAGTTGAGAAATCAAGCAGAAAGGTTTTAAATAATATTATATGTTTATTATTGTAAAGTATAAAAAAGACTAAGATTTTCATTTTCATAACTTTTTAATAAGAATATTAAAAATAATCTTACCAATTTTATATTTTTAAGTCCTGGTTTAGTTATAATAAATCTGATTTTTCTTTTTTAAAAAATTTCTTTCAACGCCTTTTAAGCCCTGGGTCATTCTGACTCAACGTCACCAGTTAAGTTTCCCTACATGCACGGGGGGGGGTTAAACAATAAATCAAGTTAGTTAAACGACTTCGAAGCCTGGCGATTCCAGAAAAGGTGTGAATTCTAAATCTCGTTAGATTATTGACAGACTCTGGCACTTCATGGGCTCGTAAGCCAAGGATTTCAAAACTAAAGTTTTTGTACAATATTTATTTATTTATTTAGTTTATTTAGGTGTGTCGCAATTTAAGCGATTCACACATTTTCTTGTTATGATTCTAAAATAGTAGAGGTAAAGCCCCCTTATAAAAACCAATAAAAAAGGTTAAAAAATCTACAGAGGTAGGTAAAAATACGGTAATTTATTTTTTCTCCAGTGGATACTATTGCAGTCTATTTAATATTATTCTTATATTATTTAATGTTATATCTGGTTGTAAATGTGTGTGTCTTTGAGGTGTTTCATGACTTTTGTAATGTATGGGCTGTCGTCGTGTAGTAGTTCAGATAGGTTGGTGGGTAAGTTCTTGTCAGTTATTAGTCTGCAGTCTGTAAGTAAGTGTTTGATAGTCAGTTGTGTATTGCAGAGTGTACATAAAGGTGGTTCAGTCCTAGTCATGAGGTGTCCGTGTGTTGCTGTTTGAATGGCTATGTCTCAACCGAGCAAGGACGACTTCTTCTCTTCTAGTATCCTGATTACTGGACAGCCATTCACGAATAGTGTTTTTTATTTCTCGTAGTTTTGTGTCTGTCAGATGCCATTCCGCTTCCCATTTTAGGCTGACCTCTTTTTTAATGAGTTTAATAGCATCGTATCCTGTGATGTGATCAGTGTGTAATATGTCAAGTTTAGTTGCTAATTTTGCATGTTTGTCAACCAAAATATTTTCCGTGATATCGTTTTTTTTTTGTACAATAAATTTATATTTATTTTTGGGGGCTCAGGTTGGCCGAGCGAGTTAAGGCGTTGGTCTTAATCTTGGGTGGCAGACCTAGAGTGGCGGGTTCGATTCCCGCGCTGGGAAGTAGAAATTTATTTAGTGACGAACTCACTAAATAAACTCCTTTAGCCCACCCTGGCTAGAAAAGGGTGGTAACCTGTAGATAACCCGCCCCGATTAGCCTAGTAGCATAAAATGGGCGTTAATAATAATAAACAAACAAACAATATTCATTTTTGCCACAAACAAAAGATTTCCAATGTGAGTTTCTTGATGTAAACAACCTATTATCGTCATTTTATTTTAATTATATTTCTGCACTTTTGCAATTGAATACAACATAAATTTTTACAATGACATGGTATTAAAACATTTCCTTCCGTGTCCGATACAATCCTGATGTATCGCAATAGCGTTGAAGAGTTGGGGGTGGGGGATTCTACAATTAGAGTAATATTACAATAATAAATAATAAATTAATCGTTAATTCCTGCTTTATTTTAGGTTATAAATATATTAGTATACTTTATCTTAAATGAAAATATAAAGGACACTGTTTATATGCTACAGTTTAAAAAATAAGAAAGTAACATTATTTTAGTTACCAGAGCATAACTGAAAACTATACAATTAAATAAATAAAATCATCTTAAATTGCATCATTTTATATTTTTTTTCTATTTTAATTCATTGTTCCTAAAATTTAGGTTGTTTAAATTAGGTACGGGGCTCAGGTTAAAGCGTTGGTCTTAATCTCACGTGGTAAACCTTGAGTGGCGAGTTCCATTCGCACCTGGACAAAGGAATTTATTTATTGACTGACTCATTAAATAAAATCCTTAGTCCCACACTGGCTAGAAAAGGGTGAAATCCTGTAGATAACCCGTCTCAATTAGCAAATAGTGTACTTAAATAAATATTAATAATAATAGTAGAATTAGGTACGCCTGCAAGTTGCATCGTTGGTGTCGCACGACTGCTGTGCTTTGCGGGTTTTCCTTTCGCATCCGTATTTCTGAAATATTTCCATTACTGCTTGTTATTATAACAAAGGACATGTAGTTTCAGACATTCACTTCTATCTTAATTAATACACTCTTTCTATATGCCCAAACCTTTTGTTTTCTTTTAGTAACCTATGGGAAGAAGTCATATATTTCAGCACATGTCCCACTGCATTGGCATATTACATGTATGGTTTTGTTTAAATAAATTCAGTTTTACAATATTTATAATTTAATGGATTATTATCATTTATTAAAAAGGGGGGGGCGCAGGTTAGCCATGTGAGTTGACCTTAATCTCACATGGTAAACCTAGAGTGGCGAGTTACATTCCCGCCCTTAGTAATAGGAATTTATTTAGTTACGGAATTTATCCTTAGTCCCACCCTTACTTAGTTGCAAAAAGTGGACGTTAATAAATAATTTAAATTCATATAACAAAATAGAATAGGGTAATGAATAAAATACTTGCAAATGAAATTAGTAATAGAAACTGAAAAACAAATTAATTAAATTTAAACCCGACCCATATTACGGTTTGCTAAATTCGAGCAAATTGATTACAAATCAATCTGAGGCAATTATATTGAATTACAATTCTCATTCCTCACAATCAACTTTACATTCTAATGTATTTTTGCTACTTCCATTTTTATACTTTTGATAAACTTTATGAGTTCTTTATTATTTATTCATTAAATAGTATATAGTATATATAGAGTGGCGAGTTCGATTCTTGCCTGGGCAAAGGAAATTATTTAGTGACGAAATTCATTAAATAACGTCCTAAAATCCCACCCTGGCTAGAAAAGGGTGGTAACCTGTAGATAACCCGTCCCGATTAGCCTAAGTTGCAAAAAGTGGACGTTAATAAATAATAATAATAATAAATAGTATGTGAGGTGGTTCTGGCCAATTATCTACTTTTAAAATTATGTTCAGCATACAATTCGACCTATTTTGATAAAATGTTGAGGAGTCAAGGAGTATATGTTAAAACGTTTGTGTGTAGTAAGTACGTTCGTCATTGTCTTGAATTTTAAACCGTGTTGAATAATGGCCTCTCTGTCAATATTCCGTTGGAAAACTACGAAAAGTGACTTTGTGGCTTCCACTTTCCATTGGCCTTAATTCAATGTTTAAACAGTGGACAGAATGGAGGTGTAGTAAAATCGTAGCCTGCTTTCTAATGCCTATCAGCCAGCCCATGCAGGTTATGTGGGAATGACACTCTAAACACACTCGTGGATTGTCTGTTAGAGTAAGTGAAATACTTGTCAACATATATCCCTCATAGGAAATCAGCTACTGAGGTTGTAGGGTGAGTAAATACAAACAGTAATGAGAAATCTTTCAGTTAATTTTAATAAGCACCCAACGTGAACGGCTTCTGAATTGTATGTCTTTACTTTGTCTAGTACTGCAATTTATATTGAATAAATAGAAGCTTACGCCAGTCTCTAAACGAATTTCACGAGAGCCGAACTAATTTTCGGCCGAATCTCAAGAACAAAACCGACAAGAGCCGAAGAGAACCGACATCAGCCGATCTCATCTCGTCCGATACCCACTCATACCTCCATTAATATTCAAGATAGAGAAAAAATGTGTAAAAAAAATTCATAGTAAATTTAATTTGCAATATTTTTGGTTCTATACAAGTTTTCGATCCGACATATGGTAAAGGAAATTATTTGATTTTTCGAAAATCCCCATCTTAACCACCCCCCCCTCCCGCTGATCATATTTCATCCATTAACGAACTCTTTCTTTTCGAGTATATATAGAGTCTCGTAACGATCAAATGGAAATTAAGACCGGTAGAGCGTTAACAGACATATATATATAATTTTGAACGGACCTCATTTTCGTCATCTCCTAGTTAAGATCGATGGATATTTGAAGAAAAAATTTGGGAATTGCGCCATGGGTACGACTCCAATAGCTGACTTCCTTTAAGGGAAATCTGTTAATAACCAGCAATTTTTAAAGAAATTAATTATTATTTTTTATTTATTGACGGAGTCAACCGTGAATAAATATGAATATGGTATTTCAATTTTTTTCAAAAAATTGTTATATGAATCATATTGATGAGGACTATTCAAGTAAAGAATCCAATTATTTTCCCTTGGCTGCCGGGGGGGGGGGGTTGAACGAAAATACATAAAAAAACCACTTCACCTCTGGACTCCATATTGAATTGGGGTTAAATTAAAAGCTGAATGAAAGAGAGAGGGTATTGGTCATATGCAGAATGGGAACGGCAGGGGAGGCGAACCCCCCCCCCCTGCAACTGCAGGCTGGTGTGGGGGCCGAAACCCCCCTGCATCTGGGATGCTTCTATTGTAAACCACGTTTTTCAATTACTGAGCCCAATCAAAAACTGGCCTTGCTCATATACACAACGTGTCATCCATCCCAGCATATATAAACACAATAATCCTTCCGATTAAAACCCCGGCAACGTCCACCGCCCCCCCCCCAGCCAGCGCTCTAATCCTTTGTAAAATGTTGATTTTTGAATGGGGCTTAAAGGGATTACTCTGGTCATGATAGTGTTATTTTTTTTTTCGGGGATTTGCAAAGCCAAATATGACTGACGACGAAAATTATTCCGGCAGATTACCAGTTCAAAAAGCTACGTCATTACATCCCCTCAGGTTAGCCAGGTGAGCTAAATCGTTAACCACACACGGTATACCTAAAGTGGCGTGCTCGATTCCAGCCTCGGAAATAGAAATTTATTTATTGAGGAACTCATTAACCCTCCGTCGGGCGCGTGATCTCTCAGATACACGGTTTCTAGAAAATTATTTGCCACTCCTCCTAGCAGAGAGTGGTGGTGCAGTGCTTCGAGTTATATGCGTTATAGGTCCCACCCTCAAGGTCAGTAGTGTCACTGTGTTAGATGGAGTCGTGTGTTTCACCTGTCATTCAGTTTTATCTCCTAGATACCACGCGCCCGATCTCGTAAGTTTTTTTTAAATTTGCATTTCATAAATATTATGCAATTAACTTTCTCTTTATTGAATGGAATTATATATACCAATTTTTCTATTATTTTGCTCATACATGAGCTTTCAGAAGAACTTATTCAAGAAAATATTGTATGACGCAGTGACAACAGTAGACGTTTACCAGCCGAACCAGGGACGAAACTTGACGAGTACAGAGGCTCAATGGACCATACATTGAACTCAAGTACAGAACAGCATAAAAAAAGTCCCTCCACTACAACGAACTAAAGCAAATGATGTGAACCAAGCAAAACTGAAAAGAAATGTAGGTTTACTCATTATTCTTGTGAGATTTGCAAAAGCAAAATTTGTTTACAACATAGTTCGACGCCTTGTCCAATTGTAATGTAGCTCTGCAAAAGGGATAATAATTAAACTGGTATTTTTAAAAGGATTGGTACATTAAAATTTAGATGATTTTTAATAAGTCTTATCTAAAAGTGATTTCGTGCTACTTATTTTTGAATGAAGTTATATTTAGATATTTTGTTTATATTGTCCACAAACTGGAATGAATTATGAATAATTAAGACATGTGCGTTTTAACTATTTCTTTTGGTATTTGTGTTTTAATTATATTTTAAAAATTATCGTACACGGTTTTAATAACAATGAATCTATAACCAACTTGGTTATATTATCTACCATGATTTTTTTTATTATAGTACGTGTCAATTTTGAAAATTGTTTACTGCTTTCAAACAAATACTTACTCAGATATGATTTCTAATTACACACTGAACATTTTAGTGCAAAATATATATTAAAAAACTGCATTTCCGTAAAAACGGTTGAGGTTGTATCTCTGAGATACACGCGCCCGAAGGCGGAATATTTTTGACGCGCCCGACGGAGGGTTAAATAAAAACCTCAGTCCCACCCTGGCTAGGAATGGCGATACTATAAATAACTCGCTATTAGCCTTAGTAGAAAGTACACGTTCATACATAATTATAATAAAACATCCCCTGCTCGGAAGGCAACAATTAAAAGAAATCTTTGAACTTTACAAATGGTTCTGGTCACCAAAATTAACTCCGTCCCCCATCCCTGTTCTCTTCAATTATTCCAATTCTACTTTTAACACTCAAAATGTCTGTCCCGCTGGTGCTGCGTAAACAAATCATATTTCGTGCATTCTGACCCTAACCTCTACTGATCACGCCTCGTTTGAAGTTTTTTTTTTATCGTTAACCAACATCAAGTTCGTTAATGGCGAAAATTGGACCATTGGTAGGGAGAGGGGGGTTTTTAGGGGGAATTTTCGAAAATTCAAAATATCTCCGTTACTATAAGTCGGATCGAAAAATTGTATAGAATGTACTATAAATATTGTTTTTATACATTAATTCTTTATCTTGAACATTAATCGAGATATCTGCATTTACCAGTATTCAGCCTTCAGTCAACCCCCACTTGTGCTCATGTCACCTAAACAATACTATGTTATAGAATAAACCACTTTATTCGAAGTTAAATGCGAAATATTGTTTTCAAGAGACCTTTATTATACGAGATACATGCAAATACGTTCTGGTGAATAAGTATTCTGATTCATTATAAATTACAGTACTAGATATAGTAAACAGTTTTCCAGTGAAGAATATATATATATATATATATATATATATATATATATATATATATCTGTTCATCTCTGAGTGGTTGGCCGACCTGTTTGTTTACAATTCACACACTCTCCGCTGGGAGGTTATTAAAATTGTCTAAAGGATTTCTGATTTATTCTCTTACTGTGGTAATGTATATGTTAGTTTTTAGGCCTAATTAGACCTTATGTACAATCTAATTAAATATAAAAACTGTTACTGTTATGTATTGAAAATGTCAAGCAATCCAATGCATTTCGGCATGCCAATTTTGTTTCTTTGAAGACCGTTTCTTCTTTTGAGTTGCATTTGCGTAACTATAAAATTGCCTGTTCGCAGTTTGGTTTATTAGTCTGAATTTGTTCTTATTCCCTGTATAAAATAGTTTACTGTATTTAAATATGAGTTTTTCTTATGTTGTGAGATTAAAATACAACTTTGATACAGTTCAGCTTCGATCTGCTCAATATCCTAGCGACACGTGGAACAACCCCGAATTCTATCTCTTGTGCGCCAAGACTTCCGTCCGATCCTTCGATTCGATCTGTTCAGCTCAAAGTTGAGAAAGAAATTAAGTAAGGTAAGATCCCAATAAAAAAAATGGGGCAGATAGAAGAGATATCGGTAGAGACGGCGAGAGAGATAGACATCTCCAACCCTCTCTCTCTAAACCAATTCAAGGAAAGTTTGTATCTGTGATCTTTCTTTGAACCGAGGTTCAGGAGTCCTTTATATAGACGATTTGTGGGATCCTTTATCTACTATTGGAGTATCCTGTATCCGATATCAGACAATCTTTTACCGATACTCCCTCGACAATGACTTTTTTTTTTATTTATTTCCAAATAGGGAAACACTTCTCAGAAAATGTTTAATACGATTCACTTATCCAGACGTATCCGTCGCATGAATACATCCAATAAATGATAAAAGTTTCCAATAATGCAATCTCTAAAATTGAGAATGCGGGAGAGGTATCAAACAAATATAATAAAAATACATGTACTACTTCGTATATATTGCACATTGTTATTAAACCAGAGTGTAACAGGAGGTGATTATGCTATTTTTACTTACCGAGACTAAAGATACTTAAAAACTACTGCACATAATGTATTGCACTAAGAAATACTGGTTATAATAACCTCTCCTGGTCTTTTTACATTGAACAAACAACGAAAGACAATATACTGTAGATATACAAAAACATAAGACTGTCATCCTGTTCAATGTAAACAGACCAGGGGAGGTTATTATAACCAGTATTCCTAAGTGCATTACATTCTGTACACTAGTTTTGAAGTATTTTTAGTCTTGGTATGTAAAAATAGCATAAACACCTCCTGTTACACTCTAGTTTAATAACAATGTGCAATATATATGAAGTAGTACCTGTCTTTTTACTGCCCGGAAGAAGAGAAAATAAATATTCTTGGAATATTGGCAATAACTAAGATTTTTTCACCAAAATTGACCAAAACTCCAAAAAACAATAACAAAACCGTGTGTATATATATATATATATATATATATATATAGGATGATATATATACATTGTGAGGAGTTGGGCTATCTGCTCCAGCTGTTTGAATTTTTGTTGGTAATCATATTTTCGATGGAAATGCGCCCATCTTCGTAAGGTAATAATTTAATTTGAATTGGGGCTTTGGTTAGCCATGTGAGTTAAAGAATTGACCTCACATGGTTCGGTTCCCGCCTGGGCAAAGGAACTTATTTAGTGACGGTATACATAAAATAAAATCCTTAGTACCACCCTGTCTAGAAAAGGGTGGTAACCTGTAGATAACCCGCGCCCAATTAGCCTAAGTTGAAAAAAGTGGACGTTAATAAATAATAATAATAATATGAATAGCTACTTCATTAAATCATATGTTTTGGATTTATATTTTAATATGATTTTCCACGTTTCGGAGAGTATGACACTTTCCATGCCGTTTATTGTATTTGTTCTCTTGTTAATTTCGAGAGATTCTAGGGCCAATCTTTTCCCGAGGTGGTCTTCTCTATGCACAAAATTTGTCTCGTCGACTTTAATTTGTTGAGAACAAATACTTGCTTGTCTAGCTATGTCTTTATTCTGTGATGTTTTAAACCAGCCATGTACTGGTTGAATCTAGTATCACTCTTCTTACCTTTCTGTCCCACATAAACTTTACCGCAATGACATGGTATTATATAAACACCTCTACCTAGTAAAAATTGGGTGTCTTTTGGACTTTTTAAATACTCATTGATTTTTTTATCCGTTCATTTTTAAATATTCACACACAATTTTTACAAGATAGATGAGTTTATATAATACCATGTGATTACGGTAAAGTTTATGTGGGACAGATAGGTAAGAAGATTGCTAAAAGAATCAAACAACACATGGCTGATCTAAAACACCAGAGAACAAAGACATGCGCTCTAGCTAGACACGCAAGTATTTGTTCTCACCGAATTAAATTGGACAAGACTTCTGCATAGAGAAGACCACTTTGGTAAAAGATTAGTTCTGAAAGCTCACGAAATTAACAGTAGAACAAATACAATGAACGTCGTGGACGGTGGCATAATGTCTCGATAGGGCTCTTAATAAGACATATATTTAGACGCTCTCCCTAACCCTTGCAGCCCTCAGTTCTGCAACAGCGAACTTCAAATTTAGTTTTTATTTGAAACACTTTCAAATTGAGTTTAGAAAGTAAAAGTGCCAAGGAGTCTGATAATATTTGATTTAGTGAAGAACGGCTGAAAGAACATTGCTTTATTAAGCAGCTGTTGGCTGAACTATTCGGCACAACTATTCCAACAGGTGGTCTATCATTTCTCTAATCCACTAACTGAAATATTTTACATTTTTTCAGGGGGGGGATGCTTCCTTTGTGTAAATACCGCAAGTTCATTTTTAGCAGATTTCCTTTAAGCAGTTAGCGAGGTTGCACTCGTGAAGAGTTTTTGAAATAGCTCCTCAAATAACCATCTATCCTTCTCACCAGATGACGAAAATGAAGTCCGTCTCTATATATATGTATTTGTCTGTTAACTCTTGTGGTCGGGGTTATAGGATGGAATTATAAAGTTCGATCTGAGGCTCAGGTTAGCCATGCGAGCGTTGACCTTTATCTCACATGGTAAACCTAGAGTGGCTAGTTCGATTCTTGCCTGGGCAAAGGAAATTATTTAGTGACTAAATTCATTAAATAACATCCTAAATCCCACCCTGGCTAGAAGAGGGTGGAAACCTGTAGATAACCCGTCCCGATTAGCTTTAGTTGCAAAAAGTGGACGTTAATAAATAATAATAACAAAATTCGATATATCTCTGTTATTATACATCTGATCGTAAAACTGTATAGCAGCAATCTTATTGACAATTGAATGATCTATAAATGTTATTCTATACATATTTTATGTATCTTCAATATTAACCGAGGTAATTGGATTTCCGGCTTACAGTAAACCCCTATACCTAGTAATGTCATATTAACATTAAGCTTTTAAATCATAAACACTTCATTCCAAGGTTCAATACCAAATATTGTTTTCATTGCACATTTACATTGTGAAATTCATGAAAATGCATGTTTATTTGTTCTAAACCATACTCGATATTTAACCCTAGAGTCGTCACCTCGGGTCATTATGACCCGAGTTGTTTTTAAAAATTGATTTCTTAATTATTTAGCAAGGATATTCAATTGAGGTTTTTACACTTTGATTTTTTTGATTTTCTGATTAAGTTGGCAGTGGCCATGTGGAATATTTCCAATCTAAAAGCTCATTTTGACCCGAGGTGACAATTTGCGTAAATGGTACTTTTGAAGATTGACCCGAGGTGACTTCTTTTGTAATTAGTGTCTCAGAGGATTGACCCGAGGCGAATGGAATTGGGAGGTGAACCGAAAATAAAATATCCTCATTTTCGCTGTTTTTCATTGATGATGTAATCGATTTTTAGCTAGAAAGGAGAATTTTCCTAAGCAATTTGGTTCACCAATTGATACAATGCTCTATTATCAAGCGCTCTCAGTGCTCCGTTATTCCAAAACCTCTAAAACTAAAATAACATTTTATGTAGAGGAAATGGTATTGCTGTACTTTCTCTTGATGCTCCTAACACTAACTCCAAATCCCTAAAACAAAAGAGGTGCTATATCTGTCCTAGCACCAAAGACACGAAATACTTTGGGTTTTGCTGTGAATGTAATAATAATATTTGTAGAAATCATTTATTTAATATTTATGATCAATGTAAAAATGACAAATAACATAATCATGTTTCAAATAATATTTGACTTTGATTGCATCTCAAAAAATCGATGAAATCGATTGACCACAGGTCTTCGCATCTTATTTGTCACTAATATAATTGTTTGTTCATTTAATTAATTTTTTCCTTTACGCAAAAAATATATTTTAATGGTTTTTGTATTTTGAAAAAGTGATACATTAATCTTTATATGTTTTAAGGATACTTTAAGGAGGTGACTAAGTAAATTATTTGTAAATATGTTTTATAGATTTAAGTTTTGTTTTATTCCAATTTTTGACTACATATTAAAAAAATAAACATATTTTATTAAAAAAAATGCCAATGGTATTTTGTAATGATAATTTTTACACCTCATTAATTCTGTTGTTAATTCGGGTCATAATGACCCGACGTGACGGACAATGTAACTGAAAAGCAGGTGACGACTCTAGGGCTAACTGCAACATGCAGCAATTAAGGTCGTATTTGTTATTGGCAGAAATTGGACCTGGAATAGTGGGAGTTAATTATTATTAATTAACGTCTACTTCTTGGCAGCTGAGGCTAATTGGGACGGGTTATCTACAGGTTACTACCCTTTTCTAGCCAGGGTGGGACTAAGGATTTTATTTAATGAATTCCGTCACTAAATAAAGTCCTCTGCCCAGTCGGGAATCGAACTCGCCACTCTAGGTTTACCATGTTACAAGCAAATGATGTGAATGATATAACAATTGGCTTGATTATTGACTTGAGGTGGGAAGTTGTCCATTGACAATACCCACATTGGAGGGAACATTGGCTGGTACTACATGGAGTTATTCTGAGCACTACACAAGGAGATCTCTTGCCCACTTACGCTTCAGTCGTCGTCTTGGGTTTTCTGGAATCGGGATTTTGCGAGGGCATGGACAAAAGGAATGTTGAGGTCGTTGTGGGGAGTTAAATTGGATACGTAAAAAGGGGAATGTGTAATTTTGCGGAGAATTCTGGTTTGGAGGGTTTGGATTTTGTAGGAATTTGAAGGTTTAGTAGAACCCCAAAGTTCAAGTCCGTATGTCCATATTGGTCTGAGTACTGTCGTATACATGTGAGATTAAAGTCAACTTTTTAACTCACATTGGCTAACCTGAGCCCCTAGTGGGAGTTCAGAGAGGGGGTGAACTAAATTCGAAAGTTCAAAATATTACCCTTATTATATATTGGATCGGAAAAATTTATAGAACCAACCTTTTTAAACTATTCACGTTCTACAATTTCTTTTCTATGCGTGTTTTCGTAATTAAAGTATAATATGAGTTATTCGTACTTTCATTTCTGCCATAGATATGTAGTGAGATGAGATCACATTTGTATTATTCCAGCAGACGGGAAATCTACTAAGTCTGCTTAGTAGCCAACTTTTTGAAATATGTCGCGAAAAAATAGAATATGTATTTATTTGTTAAAGATTTACATCTTGTACAAATTAAATAGAAAAATAACAATTCTGTCTTTTTAAATAAATAATTAAATCCAAGCTCTTGAGATTAACAATAATATGATAATAAAGAAAACAAAAAAAAAAAAAGCAATATAGTGTGAATAGTAAAATATACTACATAAAAGATAACTAAAAGCATTTTATAAACCCTTTTCCGTCTTAATATAACATTTAACTGGAGTGTGGTCCATCAGCACTTATAGATTCCAGAGTATTGCATGCTGACGTGATGAAGCAGTAAATCTTGTGTATTTTTTTTTAGGCTATCGATACTAAATATCTCTTCAATTTTATGTACATCACATGCCGCTAAATATATCATTAGCTAAAATTGTACCTATAAATAATTACGTTTAGCAGATTTCCCTTAAGGGAAATCAGTTATTGAGGTCGTACTCATAATCGAGAAATTTCTTCAAATGTCCATCGATCCTACACAGGAGAAGACGATGTCTGTTAACACTCTAGGAATTTTTGGTTGGTCGTTACCAAACTCGATATTTAAACGTTTTATGCAAAAACACAAATCAAGTTCCTTAACGGCTGAAACCGGACCAGTGGGAGGGGGGGGGGTTTAGAGGGGGGACTTTCGAAAATTAGTAATATCTCTGTTACCGTACGTCGGATCAAAAAATTGTATAGAACTAATCTTATTGCAAATTAAATATACTATAAACATTTTTATATACATGTATTCTCTACTTTGAATATTAACCGAGATATTTGCATTTTTATTAATGGTAGGCGAATAACGGACGAGTGAGTTTCACGCCAAAAGCTAGTTCGGCCGTTTCCGTAACTGTTCGACTCTCGTATGGTGATTTCTCTATTTTATAACTTCACGTGGGAAATCTGCTTAGTTTACGCAGCCCCTGGGTAACGGACTTATTTATTTTCTTATTCTGGACCCAATATTTTTTGTATATTCTTCATATACGAGTATTATTGTATTTTACTTTAAGAGGGCCAAGAGCACTTCAGAAATGTAAGTAGCAAGCCACGAAAGATGTAGGGCCGTTTCAATAAATTTTTGCACCGAATAAATGTTTTTTATTGGTGACCCTTACCATAAAATATGAAGAATCAATTACTTACTCATGTAAGTTTTTCCAAGACCAAAGTTCTATAGAACTATAAATGTCGTGCATAATTTATTGACAAGTTTAAGCGTAACTAAAGAAGACGTAAAATATTTTACCAATATAAAAAATAAAATAAAAAAAGAAAAAAAAAAAAACTACTAAATTCTTGAGGATAGGAAGTCATGAAAATAATAAGTTTGTTACTAAGATTACAAGGAGGGTGATAAAGCTGTATAGAGATGGTCTATAGAGGCTAGGCCTTATAAGGCTTTTATAAGCCTCTCTCGAGTGACTTGTAAGCTATCTTCATCCTGAGAAAACATTTTTCCTTTGGGGAAAACTTATTTTTTTTAATAAAGAATTTTCCCACTCCCTCCATTACACTCAATACAATATCGTTTTTATAATAATAATTACGGAAAAATATAAAAGTCCGTCTCGCAAATGCTGAGAAAAACACGTGTACACGTGCGTCTCTCTCTCATCTCTCTCTCTCTCTCTCTCTCTCTCTCTCTATATATATATATATATATATATATATATATATATGAATCACTATTCCCCATAGTCACAGAATCAGAAGGTGGGTATTAAATTAAGTCGCGCGCCACATTAGAAAATGTAAGAAATCTTAACGACCATACTGACTGTTCTAATGCCTAAAATAAAATCGCGATATTTAATTTCCTATTGGTTTTTGGTAAACAATGACACATAACACAAGTTGTTTATTTTAATAGTAAGAATAGCTTTTAGCAGATTTCCCTTAAGTGAAATCAACCATTGAAGTTCTATTCATGACGCGATTTTCGAAAAATTTATTACTTCTTAATATCTTACAATGCGTCGGATCGAAATATTGTATAGAAACTTTTATTACAAATATAATGTTCTATAAATCCTATCATGTACATTTTTTTTTCAATATCTTTAATATTAATAGAGATATTTGCGTTATATATATATATATATATATATATATATATATATATATATATATATATATATACATACACTCAATCATTCATATTTCAGATGACAATTACGGTATATTTCTGTGAAAGTTGTTTCATAAGCAAACGGCACGGGGTTCGAAATGCTTTCTACAGGTACCTACAATCCGAGTCTGAGGTATAATACTAAATTGTATAATATTGTAGCCAGCTGTGGAATAGTATGCTATGAATAATAATGATTGTATAAGTTAGCGGTCGGAGTGAAAAGTTAGCCAAATCTAGATTAAAGTACTTAGAGTCAGCTGACGTCACGCCCTTAAGTACCTTCCGTGCATAATCACTTAGTCAAACTGGGATTTAACTCTCGTTGTTTTTAATCTCTGGAGGCGATAACTGGAAGGCATTGCAACTAGTGCAGCTCGAAATGCAGTTCTTCCAGCAGATATTACTATCTATTCATCATCTGGAAAAGCCTAGATTTCTCTTATGAATGTTTAAAATTTGTAAAAAGAACTTTTGCCTCTCATCGTGGTCGAAATTGACTGAGGTGCAAGGGACATGGAGGTGAGAAGAAAATAAAATAAAAATCCGTCTCGCAGAGGCTGCGTAAACTAAGCAGATTTCCCACATGAAGTTATACAATAGAGAAATCTGCATACGAGAGCCGAACAGTTACGGCAAAGGGCCGAACTAGCTTTTGGCGGGAAATTCAAAAATCCGTTATCGGCCCAAATTTAATAAAAATGCCAATATCTCGGTTAATATTCAAGATAGGGAATAAATGTATATAACAATATTTATAGTAAATTTAATTTGCAATAAGATTGGTTATGTACAATTTTTCAAAGCGACGTATAGTAACGGAGATATTTCGAATTTTCAAAAATCCTCCCCTCCAAACCCCCCCTCTCCTATTCCGATTCCAGCCGTTAACGAACTTGATCTTTCTTTTTACATCAAACGACTAAATATCGAGTTTGGCAACGATAAAACAAAAATCGTGTCCGCTAGAGCGGTAACAGACTAATATATAGATAGACTATATATAGATAGATATATCTATATATGGATATATATATATTTATTTATTTACCATATACCATTTATTCGGAACGGACCTCATTTTCCTCATCTACTAGGTAGGATCGATGGACATTTGAAGAAAAATTTCAAAAAATCCGTCATGAGTAGCTCAATAGCTGATTTCCCGTAAGGGAAATCTGCTAAAAGTCCGTCTCGCAGAGGCTGCGTAAACTAAGCAGATTTCCCTCGTGGTGTTTAACAATAGATAAATCTACATACTGGTAACAGAATAGCACCATCAACGTCAATTGAATAAATACAAACGGTAATAAGAAACCTCCGGACGGGAAGCGTCTGAAAAGTAAACAAACAGGTGTGCCAACTTCTCACAGGAAAGATAAACAATTACTGAAATATATCAGGATATGGAATATTAATTTTATTGAAAACCATTTACTATATCTAGTAGTGTAGTTTATTATGGATCAGAATAATGTTTATCTCAATCAACCAAATTTTAGTAGTCCAAGAACTTAAGACTTGAAGGGGGAGGTCACCAGACATTTTTGCCTTTATCGTATTTGTCTTGTAGAATAAATATAACTGCAAGTGGGAAATCTGCTTGATATACGCAGCTCCTGAATGACGGACTTTTTTAATGCATGAGAGTGGTACGAGTGAGAATTCTGGGATTTTTTTTGCATCTTGAGCTGCTTCCTTTGCTAAAGTGTCAGCTTGTTCGATTCCAATATTTCCTGAATGGGCTTTTATCCAGTATATGTGTATAATTTCCAGAATATGTTGTCTAATGCTTTCTGTGAGCGGGTTCTGTATAGTAGGGTTGCGTATTGAGTACATGAGTGTCGTGTTGTCTGTGTGAATGGTCGTATATTTGTATAGGTTATGCAATGATTTTATCAGATTTCCCTTATAACCTTATATTATAACGTCCTAAAGATCATAATTTTAGTTTGATTATTACTAGACTGGATATTTAAACGTTTTATGTAAAAATAAAAATCGGACAGGAGGGACAAAGGGTTTAAAGTGTGAAATTTCGATATATTTTCATTATTATGCTTTGCATAGATTTTAAAATTGTATATAATCAATCTTATTGCAAATGTAGTCTTCTTTAAAAGTTTTTATGTATGTTTTTTCACTATCCTGGTTATTAATCGAGACATTTGCATTTTTTTATTTTTCGGCCTTCAGTAAACCCCCACTCCATCTCTTGTCATAAGCTGTTATATTATGAAGCACTGTGTTTAAAGCCAAAAATTGTTGTCATTGAACTTTTACGTTTTGAGATCAATGCAAATGCGTGATGCATTTGGGAAATCTGCTAAGTTAACGCAGCCCCTGCGTGACTGTCATTTACAATAAATTCAGTAGTTTTTAAACCAGCATATTTTCAGCTTGGCTAGTGGAACATCTAGCATCAAGTCTGTTTTTGTATTTTGGAATATGTCCACTTGTAGTCTCAACAATTAATGCTGGTGCTCCAAGAGCAGGTAAATTTTGCTTCGGTCAGTAAATATGTGGGATGTCATAATGTTTTCACTCCATGGTTTGTCCAAATGTTACTTTCGCAAATAGTGCCGGGTGTAGCCATTGTGAGCAGTCAATGTATTTGTCTATTGTAATATTCATTATGTCTTTTTAGTTAGTTCGTTTTTTTATGTTGTACAGGTCGCCAGCTCTTCTATATTATATTCTCATGGTATTATAGCTGCTAAAACACAACTAGCCTCTTAAAAAATAGTTCTATAACATTTCGCAGTTTTAAACTTTAGTGTACATAAAGTCAGTGTGTATATTCCAATTTAGTTTTTGTTCCAATTTAGTTAAGTATTTAATTATGTGAGTCTGTTCTAGTAATGCGTTGTTAAGTAAAATATTTAGTTGAGGGATATTTCGTTTTCTAGAAAAATAATGTATTTTGATTTTTAGCAGGTATATTGTTGCCTTAAGGAAAATCAGCTATTGAGGTCGTACTCATGACGCGATTTACAAAATTGTTTTTCAAATGTCCATCGATCCTACCCAGGAGATGACAAAAATGAGGTCCGTTCAAAATTATCTATGTAGTATTTATATATATTTGTCTGTTACCGCTCTATTGCGCTAGCAATTTTTATTTGATCGTTACCAAACTCGATATTTAAGCGTATTATGCAAAAAGACAGATCAAATTCGTTAATGGCTGAAATCAGACCAGTGGGAGGGAGGGGGTTTAGAGAAGGGGTGTTTTCGAAAATTCGAATTATCTCCGTTACTATACGTCGTATCAAAACATTGTATGGAACCAATCTTATTGCAAATTAAATGTTCTATAAATATTGATATATACATTTATTCTCTATCTTGAATATTAACCGAGATATTTGTTAATTTTTCAGTTTTCAGCCTTCAGCAAACCCCCACTTCTACTCATGTTACATAAAAAATACTCTGTTATATAATAAACCACATTATATGCAGCTTAAATACCATAAATTGTTTTCAAGATACCTTTATTATACGAGATAAATGCTAATATGTTTTTTGCCCCACCCCCTTCTTATGTTCTTGGACTACTAAAATTTGATTGATTCAGATACAAATTATTCTGATCAATTATAAATTACAGTACTAGATATAGTAAATAGTTTTCAACAAAATTAATATGTCATATTCTGATATATTTCCGTAATTGTTTTTCTCTCCAATGAGAAGTTGTCACTCCTGTTTGTTCACTATACATGTGCTTCCGTCTGGAGGTTTCTTATTATCATTTGTATTTATTCACTTGATGTTGACGGTGCTATTGTGTTACCGTTATGCAAATTTATCTATTCTTAAACATCGCGTGCAAAATCAGCGGACTTTTATTATATTTTCTTCTCCCCTCCATGTCCCAACGCACCGCAGTCCATTTTGACCACAGGAGAGGCTAAGACCACAGTTCTTTTTAGAAGTTTTAAACCTTCTTAAGGGAAATTGAGCTTTCCTAGATGAAAAAGAGGCACTAATAAGCAGGACCTGTTGGAAGAACTGCACGCAGCCCCTGTGTCAAGGGTCCTTAAATTCAAGTTGGTTCTGATAAGAACTGTTGTTACTTTCGCAAATCGTGCTGGGTGTAGCCATTTAATAACAGTTGGATATTCTGGGGCTAGGAAAATGAAGTCATGTACACAACCGCATTAATAAATAAACAGTTTTAATAGTCTTATTCCGAGTTATCTCCTCCCGGACGAATTTAGTAACTTAACTCTATGGAATATAAATATCTGTGTGTTGTATCTCTTTGGGCGGGCGTGGAAACCTTCTATCTGCTTTATAGCCATTTGTCCTCGATAGTTAAAGTCCGTGCCAACTCTCCCAAAGCAATAGAAGTCGAATTGAACTCCATCCAATTTTCAAACCTTCAATGTATTTTATTCTTTTCTTATTTAATACAATTGATTTCTTTATAACGTTATATAATATCTTCGGTTCTTGCTCATTTAAATGTATACATGGTTAGACTTATTCATAATTTTATGAATGAACATTCTAACGACATAGAAATTTAACCCTTGTAACATGTTGGAGATTTGAGATTCCCTTTGGAGAGGGCAAATGGAAAGGGTCTGTGACTGCTAAACTTTTAGCAGATTTCCATAAAGGAAATCAGCTTTTGAGCTCATCTTAATGATCCAATTTTTGAAAAACGTCTTAAAATGTCCATCGATCCTACTCAGGAGATGACGAAAATGAGGTCCGTTCAAAACTGTATTGATTTCTCTCTCTCTCTCTCTCTTTCTCTCTCTCTCTCTCTCTCTCTCTCTCTCTCTCTCTCTCTATATATATATATATATATATATATATATATATATATATATATATATGTCATTTACACACATGATTTTTCACAGCTGAAAACACCCTCGGAAAGGGTTTTAAAGGGGAGGTATTTCGAAAATCTCTGTTACCGATGATCAAAAATTGTATAGAAAGAAACTTATTGCAAATTAAATCTACTGTAAATATAGTTCTATACATATTTTCCGTATAATGAGTATGGACCGATACATTTGGATTTTATAGTTTTACGCTTTCAGCAAACCCCCACTCCTACTAGTGTCATAGTAATAAGCTGTTATATGATGAACCACTTCATTACAAGGCTAAATACCAAATAGTGTTTTCAATGAACATTTATTTTGTGAACTTGTATAGTAAATTACCTGAAAGATTTCTCTTTACCTTTTGTATTTATTCACGTAACATTCGCGGTAGTGTTACCTGTATCTCTGTTATCCACTGTAAAGTCCCGTGGGAAATCTCTGTGGCGGACTTAGTTTCCAAACTGTGACCATCCCTTTATATATATTTTTGATGCTACCTTTATGTTTATTATTACGGTTTTCCTATATTACATTCAAAGCAAAGAGCTTCCCTCATTAATGCTATGTGGATGAGTCGTTCTCAAAATTTCATTAAATGACATCAAAAGATTTTGGAATGAAAGGTCGTTGTTTCAAAATGAGTCCGGGGATCCACTTAACAAATTACATTTTCAGAAATCCCCCCCTCTCTATTCCCCCCCTCTCTCTCGCTCTCTCTCTACCTCTCTCTCTCTCTCTCTCTCTCTCTCTCTCTCTCCTCCCCTCTCTCTCCCCTACATTACCAGCTGATTAAAGTCCGGACTTTTCCCTTATGGACCAGCACAGTATATTGCTTATTTCTTAATTGAACATTTATCCTATTTGTAATAACAGGAGCTAGCCCTAAGAAGGATACTTCGAGATCATTAAGAAGCTTATCTTTTCATGTTACTATATCCAGCCAAATCCACAAGACGTGATGTGTTACTTGCAAATACATTGTTAGATGGCCTCATCATTTAAGATTTTAAATTCTTAACTTGGAAATGTTTATTTTTTCTACACCATACTTGATATTTAATTGTTCCATTCAACACTAAATATTTTAATAGTTAAGGGCTGAAATCGGATTCGTTATAGGGAGGGGGGTTTAGAGAGGGAGGGAAAATTAAAATGTCTCCGATATTTTACAAATAAATAGAGAACATAAGATAATGTCACAAGCGTCTCACGCCATCACTTCCGAAATCAGTTTAGTTTGCGCAGCCCCTTCGTGAGGGACTTTTGACAGATTTCTGTTAAGGGAAATCAGCTATTAAGGTTGTACTTATGACACAATTTTTTTAAATTTTCTTCAAATTTCCTTCCATCCTACCGAGTAGATGACGAAAATGAGATTCGTTCAAATGTTTCATATATATACTAGCTAAGGTACCCGGCTTCGCTCGGGAAATCATTTGTGGCGGAAAGATTGTATTCTGTTTTTGGCAATGCTTCTACGTGTACAACTGCTCTTCTCGTCTGGGCCATTTTTTCTCCGTAAGGGTCCGTTGGGTGACCAACAGAAAAAAAAATTTACATTTGAAGAATAAAAGAAAATAAGTCTCTAATCATTCCCTCTCCACTGTTTGTCACTCCATGAATAATTCAAATCATAATCATGGATAGCATTTATTATAATTAAATATCATCTATAATGTACGTATTTTCTATATACAATCTAGCTAATATACCCGGCGATGCCCGGGAAATCATCTTTCACTGACTAATGATGGTAGTTTTATATTTTTTTATAGAGTATCGTTGAAAACACAATGTGATCGGAATATAGCAATTTTTCATTTCAGGCCTCCCTCATAACCCCCACTCCTGTTTCGACCTACAAATTTTAATATATCTTATAATCGTGGATGAATGCTAAAGCTAATTCACATTCCGAGTTTTGTTAAGTTCTGTTCAATCGTTAGTGCCAAATAAAATTGTGGACTCCCGCTATAATTTCTAGCGTATAACGCCTTTATACTTCAGTATACGACGATAGTGTATATAACAAAATTTTCTTTAAATAACAAAATAAACAACTTCTGCTATGTGCATATTTGCCGAAACCCCAATAGGAAATGAAATACCGCTATTTTTTATTTCAGGTCTCCCTTATAACCCCCACTCCTGCCGGTCCCTAGAAATGTTGGTATGGCTTGTTATAATGAAGGCGTTAGTCCTAATACACATACCGAGTTTATTTAGTTCGGTTGATACTTTTGTGGCAAATAAAATTGTTAACTACCGCTAAAAGTTTTAGCGTATAACTCATTTATATTTAGGTGTACGACGAAAGTGTATATAACAACAGTTACCCTGAATATTAAAATAAATAATTTTCGTTATGTGCATATTTGCCGAAAAACCAATAGGAAACGAAATATCGCTATTTTTAATTTCAGGCATCTCTTATAACCCCCACTCCTGTTCGTCTCAGAGAATATTAGTATAGCCTAAGTTGGGTAAAGTCTAAGTTGGGCTAGTAGTAATATAAAATAATTTCATAAAATTCGGTTCAGCCGTTTATGCGTGAAAAGGCAACAAACCAACAAACATACACTAAAGAAATAAAATACAGTTATCGTGTCTATGACATGTGAAACGAAAAGTTATCGTGAAAAAATCAATGTACAGACAGAGGTTAATATTTTATATATGTATATATATATATATATATATATATATATATATATATATATTCATATGTATGTATGCTACTGCTCTAGCGGTCGCAATTCTTGTTAATTCGTCACAAATCTCGATATTTCGTCTTTTTATAAAAAAAAGAAAGATGAAGTTCGTTAACTAGACCCTTGGGAGGGGTTTAGAGGGGAGGAATTTCGAAAATTATTCGTTGGATCGAAAACCTTTATAGAACCAATCTTATTGCAAATGTAATGTTCTACAATTGTTGTTATATACGTTTTTACGCTAATTCGATGATTACAGGAGTTCTTTATTGTCGAAGTGTGTGTGGATAATGGACGAGATGAGATCGGCTATTATCGGTTCTCTTCTTTGGATTCCCCTGAAAGTTCGATCGGCTGTTTCTGTAACTGTCCGGCGCTCGTCAAATTTGTGTTACCAGAATGCTAATTTCTCTCTTCACGTGGGAAATCCGCTTACTTTACGCAGCCCCTGCAACTGGGTTGTGATGCAATTTTATATTTTGTTTCTGGAACATTATTTTTTGAAATATTGAAGGAAAATTCATTATTTTTATCTGGTGCCGACTGGAGTCTCTCGACATTCTTTCTAATACAACCCTTAATGCTCTCTTCCGCAATTTAAATAAAATTAGCCGATCCGTTCCTTGTCGTTGAAGGGTGATTGTAGTGTTAGGGTGATTGTTCCGTCCACAATGTCGAGAGCGGTGTTTGATTAGTGATTGAGCCAACAGGCTCTGTGTGCTGTTTGGATTGAAACATTGGAGTGTTTGATTTTCTAGAGCCAATCTTGATTTGCCATCCCACCGGCTTCTTGCTACCTTTGTCAATTACTCAAGTCCCACTAACGTGTCCCCATACTCCCTCCTTGTTTGCTTTCTGCTTTTTGTGATCCTGGAATTTGTTTGAGCGGGGTATTTTATTTGAATAAATATTAACGTGTATCTACCATACAATTTGGATACAATTTTCTTGATGGATTGTTCAAATCGATAGCAGAACCAAAACGATCAGTAATATAATGCAAAATTATATTACTAAACTTTTGGTAGATTAATTAATGAATGAACAAATATATAGTGTTGCGAAAACTACAAATATGAAAAATTAAACAGAGTTAATCACATATTTAAGAAGTAGGAAGTAGATGAAAGGAGCCGACCGATGGTCTAGCTCGCTCTCAGCAATACCCTTCCGGGATCTAGGTGTGTCTAGACTATTCAACGTTGATGTTTACCGCCCCGGTATAAAAGCGGCTCAGCTCGTCCTGACTGTCAGTTTGTTCACAGCTCTCTTCAAGTGATCGACAGTTCATTCAGTGCAGCTTTAGTGAACAGTGCGTTTTAGTTGCAGTGCGGTAAAGTTTTTTATGTGAAGAACTGTGTTATGCCATTCTTAAGTAAAGAACAGTTTAGTGCCGTGTAAAAGTAAAGGGGCAGTGCAGTACCATTATCTTTGAGAAGATCAGTGCAGTGACGTGTTTGTGTGACTTATTGGACTGTGCAATAAGAAGAACAGTGAAGCTATCAGAGCATACTGTGAGTTAACAAGTTAACAATAATTAACCAAGTGTGTATTGCAGTGTTAAATAAATTTTGCAGTGATAAAAACGGAGAGAGAGAGAGAGAGAGAGACAGAGAGAGAGAGAGAGAGAGAGAGAGAGAGAGAGAGAGAGAGAGAGAGAGAGAGAGAGAGAGAGAGAGAGAGAGAGAGAGAGAGAGAGACAGACAGACAGACAGAGAGAGAGAGAGAGAGAGAGACAGACAGACAGACAGACAGAGAGAGAGAGAGAGAGAGAGAGAGAGAGAGAGAGAGAGAGAGAGAGAGAGACAGACAGACAGACAGACAGACAGACAGAGAGAGAGAGAGAGAGAGAGAGAGAGAGAGAGAGAGAGAGAGAGAGAGAGAGAGAGAGAGAGAGAGAGAGAGAGAGCGTGAGTGAGAGAGTGGTAGCTGAGACGGTAGAAATATCGCCTAGCAGCATTGGACTGGTTCCCCTTCAACACTTTATCTTACTTGAAGAGCCGATCTTCCGACAGCTGGCTTCTTCTGCCTTTACTTAGAGAAATAGCCCCCCCCCCCTACCCCTCCGTTCACCCCCCCCCCAGATTGGACCCGGCGGAATAATAAAATATGAAAAGAAGGGGTAGAGCACTGCCCTACATGTTTCATGAGGGAATCTCTCTCTACTCCCCTCCCCCCTCTTCAATTATACCCTAATGTGTTATATACACTCCAAAATATTGACTTACCTAATCTAAAATACAAAAAACTCTGACACGCATGTGGCTACGCAGACTAAGCGGATTTCACAAGTGGTATGACACAATACTGATCTCTTCCCCCGATATATATTATCTATTTCTAAATAAAAACCCGATTAGAAAAAGGTAGGTTTTCTGAAGAAGACAGAATACAATTCATTTGAGTTACATAAACTGTATAAAAGAACGATTGCAGCTCACCAATAGTTTAACAAAATTGGTTCTATAACGTTTTTCGATCCGACTCATAATATTGGAGATATTTGGAATTTTAGAATCCCACACAATGCCAAAGCCGATTTCAGCCAATAACAAATATTATCTTTATTTCTGACTGAAATTGTTGAATATCGAGTATGGTTTAGATAAAATAAACATTTTTGAGTCATAATATAATATACCTCATAATATAATATAATATATCTAGTCATAATATAATTTACCTCTTCTAGTCATAATCTGTTGTAAACAATATTTAAGCTTGGAATAAGACATCTCATGATATATCTGCTTATAATATAACATTCAATGGCTAAAAGTTTTGCTCAATGCTGAAAATTAAAATATCTGGTTAATATTCGTGATGAAGCAAACGTGAATATCACAACATTTATAGGGTATTAAATTTGCATTATGATTGGTTCTTTTCAATTTTTTGACCCGACGTAAAGTTACAGATATATTTTGAATTTTCGAAATGTCCCTCTCCCTCTCTCACAGATCCGATTTCAGACGTTAACGTACTTGCACTCCGACTCTCCTTTCCGAAAGAGCCTTTTTTTTATTTTGAACGTTTCTTTTAGCATTTGAGTTAATTGTAATATTCAGATATTGTACACCTTTCAATTCGTAGATAGTTTTATACAAATTATAGTATAACATTTAATCAAGTATCACTAAAAAATAAGATTTCACCAAGTAATCCTATTTGTTATTAATATATATGTAATGTTGCAGATCTTGACAAAAGTAATCCATTTGACCGAAACGTCGGCAAGCTGATGTAGTTTTATTTCAATCAGAGACCCAAAACCGAATGAGATAAGGATACTACCAAAAGTTTACGTTAATAAATAACAACAATCATGACATTTTTAGGGGAAACCACTTCTTATTCTGGGTGGAACACTGCTAGATCTTGGGCAAAGCGATCTAACAGCTGTTAAAATGCTAGAATAACATTAGCCTATTTGAGGGGGGATAGGGAAGGGAAAGGTGAAAGTTAGGAGGGCTGAAGTTAAGGGTTGTAGATTGATAAGGGAGGGGGGTTACTTGATTAGGGCCGGCTGGTAGGATTAGGACGGAGATCAGCTGATCTGCTGATTTATCTAAGCCCTACCTTCCACCATTTGTGTCCATCTGGCGTCGGCTAATCTCCTCTCTCTGTCTTTACAGTCAGCTGCCTCCCTTTATACTGATAATAGCCTTCTCTCCTGATAACAGTTTGACCGCCCGTCCAGAAACTTTCTCTCACCGGAATAATCCATTCCAAATTAAAGCCCTTTCTGAAAGAAAGAAAAAAAAAAGTATATTTTTCCCTGAATACATAAAAAACGCTGAGGATTATTTCTGTAGGTAGCAGTCACAAAAAAAGTAAGTTACGCACATACCTGCGTAAATTAAGCAGATTTCCCAAACGAAGATTTACAATATATAAATATACATACATTTAACACTACCGTGAATGTTAACTGAACAAATACAAAAAGTAATGAAAATCTTTCAGTCAAGTCACAATACAAGTTTATAATCTCTACAACGGAAAACGGCTGAATTGTAAATAAACAGGCCAGTCAACCTTGTAGCGCTCAATAGATAGATAGACTGGAAACATAATCAATTTATAAAATAAATCTGGATATAACATATTAATTTTGAAAAAAAATACTTAAGCTACTGCTGTAATTTGTAATGAATCAGAACCAGTTTTATCTCAATCACTCAAATTTTGGCCAATCATTTAATGTAGGTCTGGTAGAGTCAGTAAGTTAAAGTCAGAAGATTGTCTCAAAGTAGCACGTTTAGCGAGTTTGTCCACGTCGTTTGAGCGTCCAATGTTTTCGTGTCCGGAACCCACACCATTGTGATTTTTATAATTAATTTTGAAATTTCGGCCGTTTCCGTAACTGTTCGGATCTCGTGAAACTTGCGCAGACTCGCGTACGCTTTTACTTTGTGAGATATACGCAAATACGTTCTGTTGATACCCCCCCCCTCCTTATTTTGTTCTTGACTACTAAAATTTGAGTGATTGCGATAAAAATTATTCTGATTCCTTATAAATTACTGTATTAGGTGTAGTAAATAGTTTGCAATAAAGTTAATATGTTATATTCATATATATGTTTATTCGGCTCTGAGTGGTTAGCAGACCTGGTTTTTTACAACTCAGAAGCCATTTCCGTTGGGAGCTAATTAAAATTAACTGAAAGATTTCTCATTACCGTTTTTATTTATTCAAGGCGGTAAGTGTTACTAGAATGCAGATTTCTCTATTGTAAAACTTCACTTGGGAAATCTCACTTATTTTACGCAGCCCCTGAGTGAAGGCCTTTTATTTCTTTTATGAAAGTTTGATATTATGGGCTTTAGTTGCTAGTCCCTCTGGTCATGACCTCACCTAGTGACCTCAATATATAACAGGTAATTCGTATGACGTAGGTATCGATTCTGGCTAATTGTGGCTGCGGCTCGGACATATAGGATTATTCTAAGCGGCCATTACCTACACATGGATAATGCTAATATAAATTTATCTTTGCAGACTATCTACAACACCTCCACTCCTGAATCCTAGATTACAATAAATATGGGGCAGTAAGTTTGTTCTAAACTAGTTAGAGCAGTTAAACCAAAATGGGAGAATATGTACACGACAACCTACTAGATCTGATACATTATAAAATAATTATGCCACCGACAAAATTTACGGTTGGTCTATGTATATAAGAAATATATTTTGAAGGAAATAAATGATGGGGCTGAGTAAACTAAGCAGATTTCCCTTTTGAAATTTAACAATAAATAGATAGAACGCCACCGCTAATATAAAGTGAATAAAAGCAAACGTAATAAAACAATCTGGACAGGAAGCGTCTGAAATGTGCACACACTGGTCTGCCAACGCCTCACAGGAAAGAAAACAATTACTGAAATATATCAGAATATAACATATTAATTTCCTTCAAAACTTTTTACTACATCTTATACAGTAATTTATAATGAATCAGAATAATTTTTACCTCAATCAACCAATCTTTAGAAGTCCAAGAACTTAAGACCTATTTGCCAAAACCTATTTGCATTTATCTCGTATATTGAAAAATATTTGGTATTAAAGCTTCGAATATAGTGCTTTATTATATAACAGAGCGTTGTTCATGTACGTAACATGAGTAGTAGTGGGGGCTCGATGAAGGCTGAAAACTGGAAAATGCAAATATCTCTGTTAATATTCAAAATAGAGAATAAATGTAGATAACAATATTTATAGAACATGTAATTTGCAATAAGGTTGATTCTTTACAGTTTATCGATATGACTTATAGTAACGGTGATATTTCGAATTTTCAAAAATCCCCACCCAGTGGTCTGATTTCAGTCATTAACGAACTTGGTCTTTCATTTTACGTAAAACGATTAAATATCGAGTTTGTTAACGATCAAACAAAATTGCGACCGCTAGAGCGTTAACAGACACACATATATATATATATATATATATATATATATATATATATATATATATATATATATATATATATATATATATATATATAGCTCGGAACGGACCTCAGTTTCGTCATCTCCTGGGTAGGATCGATGTACATTTGAATTCCCTAGAGGGAAAACTGGTGAAAAAATATAATATAATAAAAATATATTTTGAAACTCCTTTATATTGATCCGTAGCCTCGTTAATTTGATATTACTTCAAATATCTTAAGTGCACGCAAAGCAGGGGCTACGTTAATTGAGAGGGTTTTGCATTGATCTCAAAACGTAAAATGAAAACAATATTTGGTAGATAGGCTTCAAATAAAGTCCTTCATAATATAACAGCTTATTGTAAATATGGCGTGAGGAGGAGCGGGGGTTTACTGAATCCCGAAAACTATAAAATCCAAATGTCTCGATTAATATTCATGATACAGAAAATATGTGTAGAGCAAAATTTATAGACCCTTCAATTTTCAATAAGTTTAGTTCCATGCCATTTTTCGCTTCGACCTATAGTAACAAAGATATTTCGAATTTTTTCAATCAGTCATTTCACATTAAACGAATAAATATCAAGTTTGGTAACGATAAAAAAAATGGTGACCGCTATAGCGTTATATATGTGTATATATATATAAAGATATATATATATATATATATATATATATATATATAATATTGTAACCTCTGTGTGTACGTTGATTTTTTTCTCGAAATTTCACGTTAATTTTTCGGTTCACATGTCATAGACACCTTAACTGCATTTTGTTTCTTTCGTGAATGTTTGTTTGTTTGTTACCTTGTCATGCCTCAACGGCTGAACCGAATTTTATGAAACTTGGTATGTATATTACTACTAACCCAACTTAGACTTTAGGCTATATTAATATTCTCTGAGATGAACAGGAGTGGGGGTTATTAGGGAGGCCTGAAACTAAAAATACTGATATTTCGTTTCCTATTGGTTTTTCAGTAAATATGAATATAACAAAAGTTGTTAATTTTGTTATTTAAAGTAACTTTTGTTATATTCATTTCTGTCGTATAACAAAGTATAAACGAGATATGTGAATTAGCATTAATTCTACCATGGTTATAAGATATATTAAAATTTTATGAGAGAGGCCTGAAATGAAAAATTGTGATATTCCAATTCCAATTGGATTTTTAACGATTTTCTATAAAAATAAAACCATTAGTCAGTGAACGATGATTTCCCGGACAATGCCGGGTATATTAGCTAGATTGTATATACGTACATTATAGATGATATTTAATTATAATAAATGCTATCCATGATTATGATTTGAATTATTCACGGTGTGTCAAACAGTGGAGAGGGAATGATTAGAGACTTATTTTCATTTATTCTTCAAATCTAAAAATGTTTTCGCCCAAGGGACCCTTACGGGGAAAAGTGCGCATAGACGGGAAGAGCAGTTGTACACATAGAAGCATTGCCAAAAACAAAATAAAATCTTTCAGCCTCAAATGATTTCCCGAGCGAAGCCGGGTACCTTGGCCAGTATATACGTTATATACAACTTTGAACGGACCTCATTTTCGTTCTTCTCTTTGAGATGAAATCTCAATGGCAGAACTTAGGAAATCTGCTTAGTTTACACAGCCCATGCGGGACGTACTTTTATTTGTATAGATGTATATATCCTTGGGCGAGTATATAATCGATTGTTCAAAGGTGTGGGAACTATCGATAGATGGAACTATCTACAGCATTAAGTATATATTAAGATGTACTTTAGTGTTACCGTTAGCTTCAATTGAAGTTGTATAATATATGATTAAAGATGGCGTTCCTTTTCTTTGAGGGACTCCACGCAGTGTTTGCTCTTTGCTCGGGGATGAGTTATCGGTTCCCGTTGGTTGGAGAAAGATAATGGATATACCGATGTTGGAGTGGGAAGAGGGGGGTTCTGACATATATATATGGAATATATGATACATTGTTAGGGAGCCCCCCCAATACATATCCTCCCCCCCACTCCAGTCTAAACATGTATATTTATATCATTAAACAAGCCCTCTCTGAGGAAAATGTATCTCGCAGCCGAAGTAAGTTTCTTATTGCTTTTCCTAGAAACAAATTGTCTATAAAATCTACATTATGTGTCGTGGAGTATGAAGTATTTCCTCAAAATAATAATAAAAACTTATCCAGTAGGTTTGTATCTAGTCCTAGTTTCTGTAGTCTATATTAGGTAAATCATCTATTGGGATTGTGCTCATGAAGCGATTTTCGACAAATTATTTCATATGTCCATCGATCCTAATTTGGATATGCCGAAAATGAGATTCGTTCAAAATTTTATATATATCTGCTAGCGCTCTAGCGGTCGCAATTTTTATTTATTCGTTACCAAACTCAATATATAAACGTTTCATGCAAAAGCAAAGATCACGTTCGTAATCCTACCCTGGTAAAGGGCAGGTGTTTAGAGGCGAAGACTTCCGAAAATTCGAAATATCTCTGCTACTATACGAAGGCTCTCTAAAAAAATGTATAAAATCCATCTCATTGTAAATCTAATTGTCTATAAATGATGTTATGTATATATTTTCTCATTCTTGAATATTAGCAGAGATGTTCGGATTTTTTAGTTTTCAGCTTTTAGTAAACCCCCCACTCCTCCTTATGTAATATTAACAATAAGCTGTTAGCACGTCTGGGTATATAACACGCTAGCATGTTGTGTTCTTGATGAACCTCATACAGTATGATATAGCACACCGGCAAATAACACGCTAGCATGTTGTGTTCTTGATGAACCTCATACAGTATGATATAGCACGCGGGCATGTAACATGCTAGCATGTTGTGTTCTTGATGAACCTCATACAGTATGATATAGCACGCGGGCATATAACATGCTAGCATGTTGTGTTCTTGATGAACCTCATACAGTATGATATAGCACGCGGGCATATAACATGCTAGCAAGCTGTGTTCTTGATGAACCTCATACAGTATGATATAGCACGCGGGCATATAACATGCTAGCATGTTGTGTTCTTGATGAACCTCATACAGTATGATATAGCACGCGGGCATATAACACGCTAGCATGTTGTGTTCTTGATGAACCTCATACAGTATGATATAGCACGCGGGCATTTAACATGCTAGCATGTTGTGTTCTTGATGAACCTCATACAGTATGATATAGCACGCGGGCATATAACACGCTAGCATGTTGTGTTCTTGATGAACCTCATACAGTATGATATAGCACGCGGGCATATAACACGCTAGCATGTTGTGTTCTTGATACACCTCATACAGTATGATACAGCACGCATGGCATATAACAGCCTGGCAAGTTGAAGTATTAATGAACCTCATACAGTATGATATAGCACGCGGGCATATAACACGCTAGCATGTTGTGTTCTTGATGAACCTCATACAGTATGATATAGCACGCGGGCATATAACATGCTAGCATGTTGTTTTCTTGATAAACCTCATACAGTATGATATAGCACGCGGGCATATAACATGCTAGCATGTTGTGTTCTTGATAAACCTCATACAGTATGATATAGCACGCGGGCATATAACATGCTAGCAAGCTGTGTTCTTGATGAACCTCATACAGTATGATATAGCACGCGGGCATATAACATGCTAGCATGTTGTGTTCTTGATACACCTCAAATACCACGCGCAGGATATAACACGCCATCCAATTTGTACGAATTCTGCAGATTATTAGATATAAGACCCGGAAAAAGAGAAATTCATCTAAGACATGCTTTTGGTATATTTGCTTTGAGAATATGTCCCTCCTCACTATACTCCATATTAAATGCCATTAATATGGAGTATAGTGAAGGGAGCGAAGACAGAAGCAGGTGGGTCCTTGTTGGAGTATGTTGCTAAGTATAAGCTAAGTATTAGGACTTAGCTAAGTAGTCTAGGTTTGGTGGGGTAACTGTTTTTCAGCCGGCCATGCATATTAATGAAGTACCCACCTTCCACATCTACAGCTGCTTACCAACTCAGTTCCAACGCTTAGCCCTGATTCCCATTTTGCCTCTCTCTCTCTCTAATAGAATGCCTACCCGAAGGCTTTAATTAAATTTAAACTTATTAATGTTTTCCCTATTGTGTATTTGGTCTACAGCTCGTTTGTATGGGGGGAGACGTCTCATTCATAAATTTGCCCGGGAAACTATGGAATTTACATAACACCCCCTACTCTGTTCCTGCCCCCTCCCAACCCAACATCGTCCTTCTGCTTCGGGGGTACTTCTATCGGTGTCATTTCTAAAGGAACTCTGGGAGGATTCTCGGCTCCTTAGCAATTATATTTTACAAAAGATATAGAGAGCAATTTTAAAGTGCTAAAATAAATTCTTCATGTATATTTGTGTGTGTGAGTGTTAACACTTTAGCTGTCGTAATGTTTCTGTCTATCAATCTCCCTCGTGAGTCTGTCATTTCTAAAGAAAATACGGAGAGTCATGGAGTATTCATCTCCTCGGTATTTATAAGTTCCTAAAATAATATGCAACTAGATTAATCCTAAATTTTGTCGGTGGCATAATTATTTTATAATGTATCAGATCTAGTAGGTTGTCGTGTACATATTCTCCCATTTTGGTTTAACTGCTCTAACTAGTTTAGAACAAACTTACTGCCCCATATTTATTGTAATCTAGGATTCAGGAATGGAGGTGTTCTAGATAGTCCGCAAGGATAAATTTATATTAGCATTATACATGTGTAGGTAATGGCCGCTTAGAATAATCCTATATGTCGGAGCCGCAGCCACAATTAGCCAGAATCGATACCTACGTCATACGAATTACCTGTTATATATTGAGGTCACTAGGTGAGGTCATGACCAGAGGGATTAGTCATTAAATAAAGCCCATAATATCAATAGCATAATAAACAAACCATATGATTGTTATAAAAATGGAAATCAGATGTTTTTACGCGATTAAAAGTCTCAAATAAGGGTCACTATTTTTAGCAGATTTCCCTTCAAGGGAAATCAGCTATTGAGGTCGTGCTCATGACGCGATTTTCGAAAAATTTCTTCCAATGTCCATCGATCCTACCCAGGAGATGACGAAAATGAGGTCCGTTCAAAATTATGTATATAAATATTTGTTGGGTAACGCTCTAGCGGTCGCAATTTTTGTTTGGTCGTTACGAAACTCGATATTTAACCGTTTTATGTGAAAAGACAGATCAAGTTCGTTAATGGCTGAAATCGGACAGAGGGAGGGAGGGGGTTTAGAGGGTTTTTTTTCGAAATATCTCCGTTATTATGCATCGGATCGAAAAATTGTATAGAAGCAATCTTATTGCAAATTAAATTTACTATAAATATTGTTATATACATTTATTCTCTATCTTGAATATTAACCGAGATATTTGCAATTTTATGAAGTCTCTGGGACATGTGGTCGGGTATGGTTCGGATTAGTTCGGCCGTTTTCGTAAGTATCCGGCTCAGGTGGAAGCTTCTTCTAACCTTACCTGTCGTTTCTAACCTTACCTTACCTTCTTTACTTTGTGAGATTTATGCAAATACGTTCTGTTCATCCGCCCCCCCCCTTCTTTAGTTCTTGGACTACTAAAATTTGAGTTATTAAACTATAAATTATTCTTATAATTCAGAAGCCCTTTCAGTTGGGAATTTATTAAAATTAACTGAAAGATTTCTCATTGCCGTTTGTATTTATTCAAGGTGGTGTTGTGTTACCAGAACGCAGATTTCTCTATTGTAAAACTTCACATGGGAAATCTGCTTAGTTTACGCAGCCCCTGTGTGACGGACTTTTATTAAGAATATTTTTGCATATCTGAACCGCCCTCTCTGCTTGACCATTAGACTGCGAATAATGTGGACTTGATGTGATAATTCGGAACTCCAAATTGAACTCCAAATCTTCAGAAAATGTCTTCATGCAAACCGACAGCTCTCAAGATAGAAGCAGAAGCTAAATAAAGTGTGTGAATAATAAATGCCTTATTTTGTGTAGATACCACAAACAGAAATTATCATTTCTTGTTGTTATTTAGCAGATTTTCTTTAAGACCCAATTTTCAAAATTTATCTTGAAATATCCATTTCACGAAAATGAGGTCCGTTCAAAACTGTATATATATACGTGAAGTTTTACAATAGAGAAATCTGCATTATAGTAACACTTACCACAGTGAATAAATACAAACGAAATGAGAAATCTTTCCGTATCTGATTTTTACGGAAAGAAAAACATCTTTGAGAAAGTCTGCCCATGGCAATAGAGATAAATAAGGAAAATAACGATTGGGCGCAAGTTATTTTCAATTCTGGGCAAAGCCTTCCTTTAATTGCAAGATGGCGGAGAGTTGGGACGCTATTTAGGAAGGCTATTCTTTAGTGGAAGTGGTTGGCCTCCTTTGTCGGGCGAGAAGAAATGTATTTCTGACATTCCAAATATGGGGGTGGGATGGGGTGGCTATAAAAGGCCCCCACTCCCAGCTGTATACATACATCAAGAGGTGGGGAAAATTGAAGGTGGGCACCCTCCGGAAAAAGGAGGCGGTATTTACCGGCGACAAAGGGAGAGATATGACGGGCAGACGTGAAAGCCGACCACGAACACGGAGCAGAGAGCTACACGGTATGAAGGGGTCGTGCCACCCCTTGCGGCTGACCATTGTGCCTCCCACCCCCAGCTACCACCCCCAACTACCACCCCCAGCTACCACCCCCAGCTACCACCCCGGGACAATAAAACAAGGCCTGGGAGAGCCTTCCTCCCCGCCTCCAATTAAAAAGGTTGAGTTCCTCTGCCTCTCTCTCTGCCCCACTATAAACATGCTAATAGGACAGTACTTAACCCAGCTTGAATAGGAACTGCTGTTTTATTTTAAAGCATTTCTCCATATGTTAACCCCACCATATTAGCCGATTTACCTAAAAGGGGATCAGCTATACAGGTCGTACTCATGACGCGATTTTCAAAAATGTTCTTCAAATGTACGTCGATCCTACTTAGGAGATTCCGAAAATGAGGTCCGTTCAAAATTATATATATAATTTTGAACGGACCTCATTTTTGGGATCTCTGTTAACGCTCTAGCGGTCGCAATTTTTTCTTCATCGTTACCAAACTCGATATTTAAACGATTTCTGTAAT
>CM032232.1:150050000-150052500 GCA_019009955.1 Riptortus pedestris | reverse complement strand
AGGTTTTACTTCTGAAAATGATACGATTTTCTTGAAATATTTATGTTCGTGGTTGGGGGCTTGAAGCATATTCCTGTATCTTGTTTTATGATTATATATAACTGCTCAAAAATGAATAGGGATATTGGTTTATTTTTTCTTATCCTATTAATTTTATTTAAATCGATTTTTTTATGGGGGGGGGAAAGACAATAATTTCTGATAAATATTAATGATATTTATAATAATAAAAAAAAATATGCTAGGCCCCATACATACCAAAAAACAGCCAATATCCTATTCATTTTTGAGCAGTTTATTATATTATATTTTTTTAAACAAGTTCATGTTTTGTTTCACAAACAATATTGTTTGGTACCTATATATTGAGGGAAAATTTATTATTTTTGGCTCCTTAAAATGTGGACATTTGACTCCTTCTGTTGTATAAAAATCGTTTTGCTCTCTTTTGCATTTTAAATACTAAAATATGATTTTTGGAGTTGCTCCAATGAATCAGTGCAACAATCGAGAAATTTCCCACTCGAGCAAATATTGTTAACATTGTTTTCAAGAGAAAAATCGAAATTAATACTTGAAACTTTGTTATCTCAGAGTCATTTGAGCCCGCAGTAAGTCTGCTTAGTAACTCGCGTCCTGTCGGCGTTCGACTTTTACAAGTTGATAGTAGCGGAGCAACCCAAGTGAGCGGCATCTTCAAAGCCTTCCCAGTCTCGGGAAAGTTGAAAAGGAGCTGGCTGTGACTGGTGTAATGCCATTTGGGGGCTGTATCATGTGCACAAGTTCTCTCTCAGGATTGGGAGGGGACTACCTTCCTGGGGCGAGGATCGAAGCACGTTCTTTGCTAATTTGTTTGAAACTTGGCAGAGTTGGAGCCAGGTTGTGATGCAGCAAGGCTTCCTGTCCCTTCCCCTCCCTCTTCCCCTTCCGCTTCCTCCTTTAAAAAGGAATCTACTTAAAACCTAATGGATATTTCCTTTTGGGATACTTTCATATGGACATGGAAGTAGTTATTGGCCAAAGTAAAAAAAAAAATTAATACATTGTTTTAGGGAAGCAAGCTTACAAAAAATAATTTTAAAAAAATCCGTCACGCAGGTGCTGCGAAATCTAAACAAATTTTCCACGTGAAGTTATACAATAGAAAAATCTTCATACTAGTAACACTAGTAGTAAGGAGTCTCAAAACCAATTCCACGAGAGCCCAACTGTTACGGAAACGGCCGAACTAGCTTTCAGGGAATACTAACGAATAGACCCAACATCAGCCGATCTCATCTCTCCCGTTATCCGCACACAAGAAAAATGCAAATATCTCGGTTAATATTCAAGATAAAGAATAAATGTATATAACATTTATAGTAAATTTAATTTGCAATAAGATTGGTTATATACAAGTTTTCAATCTGACTTATAGTAACGGAGATATTTTGAATTTTCGAAAATCTCCCCTCTTAACCCCCCCCCCCTCCCATTGGACTGGATAAAAGCCCATTCAGGAAATACAGGAAACGAACAAGCTGACACGTTAGCAAAGGAAGCAGCTCAAGATACAAAAATAATCCCAGAATTCTCTCTCGTACCACTCTCATTCATTAAAAAAGCTTACATACCGAACAATATATAAGTGGAACAGAGAATGGACGGCATGCAACAAATCTTACAGCTTACATCAATACATACCGAATATAACTCAACAACTACAACATAATTAAGAGTCACCATCACAAATGCACACAATTTCTATCGGAACACGGACCGGCAGGACATTATTTAACGAGATTTAAAATTCAAGACAATGGCAAATGTACTTGCGACTCACAGACAACACAAACGTTTTTACATATACTTTATGACTGTTCAACATTTAATCAAAATAGATAGAATTTAATAATGAACATATTTTTAAAAGGAGGTAATTGGCCAGAACTATCCAATATTATATTTAATAAATATAATAGAGAACTTATAAAGTTTATCAAAATTATAGATATGGATGTAGCAAACATACATTAGAATGTAAAGTTGATTTTGAGGAATGGGAATTATAATTCAATATATTTACCTTACTTAGACTCGCAAATTAAACATCGGTTGAGTTTAACTTTCATTGATTTGTTTTTTGTTTTGTTTTATATTAATCTATTTTTCATTTCATTTATTAATTTTATTTGTAATTATATTACTTATTTTAATATTTTACTTTATTATTATTTTTTTATATTATATTTGATTAGATGGTTGATTAACGTGTATATATTGTTAAATAAAAATGTATTTAAACATAATCATACATGTAATATGCCTTGTGGCAATGGAATATGTATTCAAATAAATAACTCCTCAAAGGGTTACTATGAGGAGCGGGGGAAAAAACTAGCTTACTAGATCAACAAACTTGGCCAAAATGAAGACAACAGCTGACTATAGGACTACATAAATAGAGGATATAGCAAGACAGTGCCCAGTACATCTATGGGCAGACAATGAGATGTACAAT
>CM032232.1:149972500-150047500 GCA_019009955.1 Riptortus pedestris | reverse complement strand
TAGACAAAGCACACACGTAGACTAACAAGCAGCGAGTAGGACAGCTCGCCAAATCAGCTACTTAAAAAATAACTCGCAATGGTATATGTTTGGGAAATATATATATATATATATATATATATATATATATATATATATATATATATAATATAAATATATATATATATATATATATATATATATATATATATATATATATATATTCTCTCTTTCATTATCTGAGAAAGATCGCTACATAGAAAATGTTCCAAAATAAATAAATGTAATATTACAGCTGAAGACATTGTAGGGAACTTTAGACATTATTACTGGTTAGACACAAAGTATCTCATTACACCAATTGACAGCCTAAATATAACCTGTACGTAGCTCTCCTTGTTACATCTGAGGATTCATGTTTCATGTCGAATTTTTTCCTGAGTCCCAGAGTTGGGCAGTAATTAAATACTTTTGTAATTAATTACTTTATCAACTAAGAAATAAGTTATTACATAACTATTTATGTAATTGCAACTACAGTTTCAAAAATATATTTGGTAACTGTAGTTGCATTTTCTTGGTTGGAAATAAAATGTAGTTATAAAAATAATTACAAATAGTAGTTGTAATTGTAACTGTAGTTATTGAGTAATAATTACAACTACATACAGACAATTAGCTGTATTTACGTTCCAAAGAGCGAACATATTTTGATGGCCTCTATACAAATATTTACATTCGTGGTGGTGATGAGTGGCTCATCTGAGACGAGATATGTTCATTTGGTGCACAGAATATGTCAGAATAACTGAAGGTGTATGCTCCTATCAGCACATTCTCTAGTTTCAGGGATCACATCTTGTCCTGTTTCAGGCCACTCCAGTCTGTCTTCTATATCTGTCACCAGTCCTCGGCGATGAAAAGATATTTGAAACAAATCCCAATGATTGACAGTGAATGTGATGACGAGAACTCCTTATTTTTGGAGCAGAGCAGTAGAGCGATTATTTTCTTTTGTCTCGTCAGCAAACGCACCAAAATCAAATACCCCGTCTCACAAAAATTGTGAGTTAAGAGTAACTTTAATGGGTAATTTGTTTAAATTTTAAAATTTAAAAGTATTATTTAATTTTATTTAACTGGGGAAATTATAGAAAGGAGTTTGACTATTATTTTCGTTAGTTTTCACTTATTTGCATTAAAATTATTTGCAGTCATTATAGTAATGTAGGCATGTAATATAATAAACTTTTGAATTTACGTAGTTTATTTCTTAACAGCCCCAACTGCTTCAGTCAGTGTTTGACATAGTTGTTTTCAAAGTGACTGCCCAAGTAACTGTAGTTGCAATTCTAACTGCAGTTACAATTACTGACTGTAGTTGTTTTTGGAACTACTGATTTTCTCAACTACTAACTGTAGTTGTGAAATTTCAATTACAATTACTTTAGTTGACAAATTTAGTTGCCCATTACCACTAACTAATTACATTAGCAGTTGTAATTGTAACTATATTTCAACTAATGTTGTTATAATTTGTAATTGTAATTACATTTTTGCTCAACTCTGGTGTGTCCAAACATATAAATGGAGAGCTAAGCCTCGGGATTCGTTCCATTGGAGTGTCTTGTAGCGAAGAGACTCGTTATGCCTATTTGGGGGGGATTGTGTCAGGAAGTGTTTGATCGATGACCGCTATAAGTCGGCCTATAAATCCCCCCAAAGGGCTGACAGAAAATACGGGGGGGGGGGCACTGTCGGCGGGAAAAAGGAATTCACACACTCCAACAATTCGCCGTATCCATCTTCTTCGACAGATTTAATCTCGCTCTTATCCCTCCGCTCAGAGAGAGAGAGAGAGAGAGAGAGAGAGAGAGAGAGAGAGAGAGAGATTTTGTTTGTTTGCTTTCCGATTTTGTGAATTGCTTGGGGAAATCGTCTTCATTCTGTTTTGATTATCCTTCCCTCTCCCCACCTCGCGGGCCTAAATCCTTATTTTATTTTTTTCCTTTCGTTTGAATCCTTTTCAAAACATATTTCACGCTGTATTCAATTCTCTTTACTTACTTTGTTGAAACATCATTTTTGGCTCAATATATTCTATTTTAAATGTAGTTATAAATGTCTTTGCGTAATCATTTTCTCACAGCAGCCCCTTCCTACGAATCTTCTCTATAATTGACAAATTATACAAATATCAAAATACAATAAAGAACATAATAAATATAAAATTACCTTATAAACTATATCAGGTATGGGCAACGTTTGACATGTTGCGGGCGAAACTTCAGTGTGCAAATACGTTCGTGGGCCGCTTTTAAAAGTGTATGTATTTTAAACTAGTGTTCATAATTTTTAACTGTAGATATCAGACATGAAATTATAACGACAATGTAGTTATAATATAATTTAATAGGTACAACATTATAGTTAAATCGTAAAATATGGAATTATTACACAACACGAAAGTTAAATAGCGACAGCGAAGTCAATGAGCTTGAATTAGGGAATCTAATCCATCGATGTTTGGATTCCACTGATACAAAGACGTAAAGCATTTTCCAAATTATCGTCAGTTGTACGATGTTTTGATTTATTAACTTTCATCATTGAAAAGAACTGTTGGCATTTATATGTACTGCCCAACGCACAAATCTCTCCCCATCTTCCTCATTTGGAGTAAGTAATGTAATATTTTTGTTTAATTGGGTTTTTCAAAATATGTCTTATCGTGAGCCGGTGGTGGCCAACATTTGATCTATAGAGTCACAGGCTATTAAAAATTAACAACAGATCAATAAAGAAACATAAAATGTCTTCTTGTATATTCTTCATAGTTTGATGACATGGGTCACCAAAGAAAAAAACTTTTCTTTCCCAGCAAACCTTTTACTTTTTACTTGTTTATTTGGGTTTTAAATACATTTCACAAAATAGAATAAAAAAACACTAATACCAATAATATAATACACCTAACCTATAATACTTTATGAAATTCACAATTAATAAGGGGGTCCCTAACCCCTTGGATGTCCCTAAAGGACATTATAAAAAAGGTGCTAGCACCCAAAAAGGAGTTCTCTGCCTTAACCTAACACGTATCTCTAACAAAAAAATAAATAAATAAAAGAAAATAAATAAAGCAGAAGAGAACAACCACAACAACAACAAAACGCATAAATTGTTGTCTAAAAATAATACATCCTGACCATCAATTTCTCCTGACCATAAAAAAAAAGACGAAACATTATTCCTAGAAATGCAACCTACTTAAAACTAAAACTACCAACAGAAATATAAAACAAATATATAGAAATATAATATATATAAAAAAACCTCTTAATAATAAAATAAAAATAAAAAAAAACATAGTTAAATAAATAAATAACAATCAATGATTTCTGTGCCGAAGCGTCGCTCCACAGTTCGTCCTGAAATGAGCACACTATAGATTCAGGACACTTCCACCATACTTGCCGAGCCTATCCTACACCTTCTCTTGGTCTGCCAGCTGCCCTGAAGCCTCGAGGAAAGGTACTGAACTTGGCCCGCACGAACCAGGTTCCACCGAGCACATTAATTCACAGCAAACTTAATTCACAGTGCGGAAGGGTCGCATCAACAAATGTAACAGGTAACGAGCAATCGAGAACGTAATGTCCCCTGAAGAGGAGGTAGTTAAGCCTCGAAACATGTAGGGAAATATGAAGTAAGTTTTCCGGGAAAGGAAGCTGATTTTATTGGTGACACTTGGCATTAAACTTTGTAGGATATATATAATTTCTTTTAAGCCAAAATTTGAAATATCTTAATAATGTTCTGAATCTATAATTTTTCAAAATATATATATATTTTTTAACCTCCGCTTTATATTTCTTGGGCTAATAAGCACGGGTTTTCTACAAACTATTACTCTTTTCTATTCACAGTAGAACTAAATATTTATTACATTTAGGGTTTAGCTTGTTATTACATCTGTCGTCCTGCTCTATGTGGAGTCTACAAACGATTTTTTTCCGCCATGGTCAATCTTAAGTTGGTAAAGTTCTAATGGAAAGTATTGGTCATCTTAAGTTGGACAGGAGGGGAGAAAAAGAAGGACAAATGGTGCAGAGCTAATAGGACAATAGATCTTTTTAATGGAGACGGTAGGTAGGAGTTGCCCTTGCAGAGTAGGGAAGTTTCGACAGCTCTAAGTCTCGGCACCAGGCGTAGGGGAGAGAGAGAGGGAGAGAGAGGGAGGGTGTGTGTGAGAGAGAGCGGCTGTATACAAGGTAGTGTGGCTCTAGTCCAACAGGCCTACACCTCCTCCAGGCCTCTTTTATCAACTTGATTTATCAGCTATATTTGTCATTCCACTTTGCTCCCGCTCTCTAATTCCTAAATAATTCCTCTTTCGAGCTGTTTTCGAGTTTTGATGCCGACACTCGGTCGAGAACGGCTGAAAATGTGCTTTAGGCAGGTGCTGCGTAAACCAAGCAGATTTCCTATTCACTGTATCTTTTGCAGACTGAAGCTTATGCAAAGACAAACAAAAAGGTCAGTTTTACTCAAAAATGGGATAAGTATAAGTGGGGGTTTACAAAAAACTTGCTCTGCGAGTTTGGTAACGATCAAACAAAAATTGCGACCGCTAGAGCGGTAACAGACAAATATAAATATAGATAGATCTATCTGTATCTGTGTATATATTTATATATAGAGACCTCATTTTCGTCATCTACTAGGTAGGATCGATGGAAATTTGAAGAAAAATTTTGAAAATTCCGTCACGAGTACAACCTCAATAGCTGATTTCCCGTAAGGGAAATATGCTAAAACAAAAAACCATAAACTAATATAATCTTTAGTTTTTAATGAATTGTTTTAATATGAAGTAAAGGTTCATGAAATAAAAGGAATGTAGTTTAGAACGTGAAATGTTAAATGATGTCGTCACACCAAACACATACATAACATAAGCAATAAACATATACTTTTTCATCATTTGACTATGTTTTGCTCGTATTACTCCTCTTCATTTTTCTGTTTATCGGGCCTTGATCGCAGATCTAACTTCTAAAAGTTATCAATTTTTTGTCTGTTTCTTTTATGTTCTCCTTTTTTTGTCAATTGTGACTACTTCGGTACATGTTTTTCTTACATTTGAATTTCTGGCTGTCTGCTAGGTTTTTCTTGGTTAGTCTCCGAAGAATTTCAGGAAGTCGGTCTCAATGTTGGAGTGCATTTCTGTGATTGTGTGTGAATCTTATAACCTTCTTCCGTTGGTTTTAGGCCATTGATTTCCCTTTCAGCTTTCTTCCAGTTATCGAGATTAAAGTTCCACTTAGCATATATAGTTTCCGGCATTAAAACTGTATTGTTATCAGGGATTTTGGTGGTAACGATCAGACATTTTTTATTTTAGATTATTTATCAACGTCCACTTTTAGCAGCTAAGGCTAGTTGGGACGGCTTATCTACAGGTTACCACCCTTTTCTAGCCAGGCTGGGACTAAGGATTTTATTTAATGAATTTCACTAAATAAATCCCTTTGCCCAGGCGGGAATCCAATTCACCACTCTAGATTTAGACATATTTTATATGCACATATTTCTTTTTCTTTTTTTAAGGTCCTAACCTAAATCCTCTTTGAATGTGTTACCCAGTATTATGTTCCCCGTTTGCTCTTCCCCGCGTTTCCTGGTGCTGTACCCTGGACAGCTATCGATTACCAGCTAGGTGTAGACTAGGTTACGCACCAAGGGGGTGAGTTTTTCCCTCGACTCACCCTTCTCGGCTAGAATTAAATTCCACTTCTAATTAAATCGGCACAGGGCTCGTTTGGGAGTTCATTACGCCCTGTTGTTCCGGGGCAGCTACCCAATATCGCGCCCCCTGTCGGCGAATTCCTTCCCTCTCTCTGTCGGATATCTGTTTCGCCGATACTCCTCTTGAAAAGCGCTGTTTCAAACCGTTTAGCCTTGTTAACTCAGTTTGATATAGCGCCTCCGAGGGAATCTATCGCTCTACCTTTATTGCCTCTTCCCACCTCAGTAAAAACATTGACCTGCAGAAGATTTATAGAGTGTAAAATTTAAATGATGATGCTAAATTTTGTGGATGTTAGCAAGCAATAGAAGGGTTGCTGGCAAATACCCCAGTAGTCACAAAAACACCTTTTTGGTAAATAAAAAAAAAACCGTTTTTCTTCCTTCCATGAGAAACTAAAATTTTGTCACTTTTTTTAATAAACTCCTTGGGGATCAGGAATGTTATCTATACTAATTTACAGATGATCAAATATATCCTCTTTCAATGGGGAACAAGAATGTACTGGACTAATGGGCTTTTTGGAGGAATTAAAAAAAAACAACCTAAAAGTCAAATATAATATAACTAACATGATCAGGTAGATGAAATAGTATTCGGTATTTTGAGTTACTTGTTTATTTGATTTAATAATTGTAGCGTCTAAAATGAACAATTTAAAAAACATTATGAAGCAAAATTAGAGGGGGAGAATTTCGATCACACTGGGTATCATATCTCATCACTTATTGTTTTGTACTCTTTTTTTAAGTACAAAAATCCGTCACGCAGGAGTTACGTTAACTAAGGAGATATCCCCACGTGTGTCGCGTATTTGCATTAATCGGTAGGATTTCTGCCATTAACGAACTTAGTTCTTCTTTACTTTTATATAAAATGTATAAATATCGAGTTTGTTAACGATCGTACAAACATTGCGACCGCTAGAGCTTTAACAGACAAATACACACACAGACGCGCACTCACACACACACACACACACACACACACAGTTTTGAACAGAGCTCATCTTCGTCATCTCCTCGGAAGGATCTATGGACATTTTAGGAAATATTTCGATAATTGCGTCATGAGCACGTTATCAAGACCAGATTACCCTTAGTGGAAATCTTATAAAAATGGGGCGAAATTAGACAAGTCAATTAATTCTGAAATTCATTTCATTAAATATTTTATTTTAAAACTCCCCTAGCCCCTCCCCAAACACATAGTCATCTATCAAAAGGAGGGGTGGGGGAGGGTGAACCAATAGTTGTCGCAACAGTTGGAAAAGAAATTTCAACATTCTAATTCTGCCATAATTATCTTAATCTAAATTTAAGCATCCACTGATACAAGGAACCTCTGCAAATTGCAAACGCTACAAGATGTTATCATATTACAGATTTTATTTGTGGGGGTCGGGGGCGCGAAAATAAAAATAAAATGAGAAACAGGGGTGAACAATAAAAATTTGCATAATTGCGCTGGGTATATGGGATTGAGGGTGGAGGGGAGTGTAACAGCTACAGGGATAACTCTGTGGCCTATTCGTAGCCCTGCTGGATCCAAGCCCTTCCCCCACCTAAAATTAAAGCTGCCTAATGTAGTTCAGCCCTTCCTTCAAAAGGTCCTTAAACTATTTAAGGACGCCCTTGAGGAATTCTCAAGTTATAATTAATTTTTGTCGGTTGGTCGAGGAGGGGCGGCGGTGTGCGGGGGGGGGGGGATAGAAGGGGGTGGGGTATAGAGGGTGGCTTGCATAATTGACAAGAGCTGCAGAGCCCGGTGCATCTTTGATGCAGTCAGGGCTTATCTCACTTCTTCATAACTACATAGATTAATTTCAAATAAACTTCACTTCCTCTCATCCCTATATTATCTCTAATTAACTTACTTTCTGATCAGGGCATTATTTTAATTGACTCATCAATTTTAGCAGATTTCCATAAGGGAAATCAGCCACTGAGGTTGTACTCACTACCCGATTTTCAGAAAATATCCTCAAATGTCCATCAATCGTACCTAGTAGATGACGAAAATGAGGTCTGGTCTGGTATGAATCGCATCGGTAAATCTACATATTCTAACTCAAAACTAGAAAGTATGAATTTCTCGTGAAATATTTTAGTTACGAAAAAATGCATAGAGCAACAATTGTAGAGTATCAATAGAGATTGGCTCTCTAAACCTTCACTATTTCATAACCAATTTCAGCAAACTACAAATAAGATCTTTACTGTTGACAGAAAAGCTTTAATATCGTGTATGATCAAGATCAAATAAACCTTTTCGAGTAGCAACATTAAGTCTAAATTGATGGAGCCATCGCACAACGAACTCACATAATAAAGGTCTCTTGAAAACAATATTTAGCATTTAAGCTGAGAATAGTGTGCTCAATGATACACCAGTTTATTGTTAATATGAAGCGAGTAGGAGTGGGAGTTTACCTAAGGATGAAAACTACAAAAAAAAAAATAAAAAAAATCCGATTGTAGCGGTTAATATTCATCGCAGATAAAATATGTATATAACAACATTTTTTTTATATTTGAAATGATATTGGGTATGGACAATTTTTAAATGTCTTTTAATTACGGAGATATTTCAAATTTTCAAAATTCCCCCCTTCTGAACCACCCCTACCCACTGGTCTGATTTCTGCCATGGACAAAATTGATCCTCCATTTTGCATAAAACAATCAAATATGTGATGTATAATCTTTTTATGATATTTTTCGAAAATCGCGCCTTGTCTCAACAGCTGATTTCCTTGGAAATGGCTAAAATGCAAATATATCAATTAATATAAAAAATCAGAAGAAAATGTTTAGACAATTTGAGGAAATGGAAAATTCAAAATGTTTTCGTTATTATGAGTTGAATCGTAAAATGTTATAGAACAGGCTACTGTGTTATACAACTATCTATAGCACTATTTATCTTCTATAATTGTCGTTCGATGCATTTGTTCGTAATTAAAGAATTACATTAGTTACTCGTACTTTCTTGTTTTCAGTTTTAACCCCCACCCAACCCCCACCCCCCTCTTCTACTCATCGTTTTTTTTTACATATGATTTTACAAATGATCATCGGTAAAACTGCTGATGTTCTATCATTGCTTACGGATTTTTTCGTAACTGAATGTTTGTTGGATTTTGGGTAAAAAACATCATGGATATCATTGCCCAACTCTCGCCATGGAAATCGCAGACACATGCACGCTAGGACGACTTTATATATATATATATATATATATATATATATATATATATAAATATATTTGTTTTTATTTACTCTTTTTTTATATTTTATTTCAACCCCCGCTTTTTTTTTCTTTCCTTTTTTTTTGAGTAAGGGGTTCTCAGCCGTATGTCTTGAAACCTACGTACCACAGTATTCAATTCAACTATTAGAAACAAAATAAATTTCCAAACAAACTATTTAAATAAATACTAAGAAAAATGCTATTATTATATAGATTAAACCAATGGAGTATTAAAACAATTCTGGATTTGTGCTGGCTGGTGGAGGTCCATCGTCAACGGAAGGATCAAAAAGGTCAAACACCCTCTCGCCGGAGATGTCGGCTCAATAGGGACCAACTCTAGAGCACTGATGATGGGACGGTTCGCCCCGAAAGTACTTTGCCTGTAATAAAGAAGTATTAAGAGTGGAGGTGTTTGACCTTTTTGATCCTTCCGTTGGTATATAACAATCGATGGGATTAGGGAGATTTAAATATCGTAACTGAAGTATTAAGCGAATTAATTGTACTTTCTTGTTTTCTGCCTTCAATAAACCACCAAATCTCCTCAAGGGGTATTTATTTAGAAAAGGAGAACAAGTACTGCTATGAGATTAGAAGCGAGTTATACCTGCACGTGGGAAATCTACATATTTTACGCAGCCCATGCGTGAGGGCTTTTATTATGTTTCAATTTAATTTAAATATAATTACTTTTGAACGGAGCTCATTTTCGTTTTCTCCTTGGAAAAATCAATTTGAGTTAGTTTTTCGCAAATAGCGTCCTGGCCAGAACTTTAATAGCAGATTTAAGGGAAATCTGCTAAAATAGAGCTTTTACTTAGTTTATTGAGTGAGTTAATGGCGTATTACTCACTAATAACAGATTAGAAGCTATATTGTTAGCAATCTCAACCATTAATCTATTAATAGCTTGCTCTCCCTTTTGATGAGTAGCTCCAGGAAATAGAGATATGATTCATGGTTTGGTTATGGGCTGGTCGCGTGATACTAACATTCTATCTTATAATCATCAGGAAATGTTAAAAACTTTTTATCATACATGTGTTTCTCCCTTAATTCTTTATAGCAGATATTGAGATTTTGCTCATGTGATTTCCATAATATCTTCAAATTTTCGTAGATCCTTCCAGGAGACGAAAAAGTCCGTCACGCAGGGGCTGCGTAAACTAAGCAGATTTCCCACGCGAAGATTTACAATGGATCAATATACATACAGGCAACAAGGAATGTTAAGTGAATAAAAACAAACGGTAATGAGAAATCTCTCATTCAATTTACAATACAAGTTAATAATCTCTGCAACGGATTGCGGCTGAATTGTAAATAAACAGGCCAGCCTAGTAGCGCTGAATAGATAGATAGACCTGAAAGAGAATTAATTAATGAAATATATCTGAATATAAAATATTAATTTTATTGAAAACAATTTACTAAAGCTAGTGCTGTAATTTTGTAATGAATCAGAATCAATTTTATCTCATATTTTAGTAATCCAAAAACAAAAGTTGGGGGGAGAGGTCAACAGAACTTATTTGCATATATCTCACGAAGTAAAAGTTAAATGAAAACAATATTTGGTATTTAACCTTGTAATGAAGTGGTTCATGATATATTAGCTTATTGTTAATATCACATGAGGATAAGTGGGGGTTTGCTGAAGGCTCGAAACTGAAAAATGCAAATATTTCGATTAATACTCTAGATAGAGAATAAATGTATAGAACAATATTTATATAAATTTAATTTTCAATGAAATGGTTTCTATACAACTTTTCGATCTGGCGTATAGTAACAGAGATATTTCGAATTTTCGAAACCTCCCCATCGGAACCCACCCCCTCCCCCTTTAACGAACTTAATCTTTCTTTTTACATAAAACGACTAAATATCGAGTTGGTGCAACGAATTGCAACTGTTATAGCGCCTCTTATTAAACATTGTTACGTTTATTACAAGAATAATAAAAGTTGTTTATTAGTTCTTTTGGATTGCAAAATTAAAAACACACAAGTTTTAGAGTCTTTATCACTGCACAATTTATTTAACAATGCACTACACACTTGGCAATTATTCTTAACTACTACTCACAGTGTGCACTGATAGCTTTACTGTTCTTCTTAATGCACAGTCCACTAACTCACTCACAATCACTGAAGTTCACAAAAATACGGCACTGCACTGATCTTCGCAAAGATTAAGGCACTGCTTTGCTTTTGCACGGCACTACTATGTTCTTTACATAAAAACGGCACAACACATTTCATCAGATAAATCAGTTTACCGCACTGCAACTTACGCAGCTCTGAACGCACTGTTGATCACTTGAAGAGAGCTGAAAACAAACTCGGTAGACATCAAAGGGGAATGGCGAGACACTTCTAGATCCCGGACGGGGAACGATCTAGACCATCCGTCGGCTCCTTTCATCTACTTCGTACTTCTTAAATATCTAATTAACTCTGTTTAATTTTTCTTGTAAGTTTTCGCAACAATATAGTACAATAACATTAATTACCTTCCTGATATAGTTTGTATTTGTGTTCTCTAATCACCTGCCTTGTATCGATAAATAGAAGCATTCATAAATACATCTAAGATTTCTTTAAGATCTTAAGACCCCCCCCCCCCATCCATTAGAATAATACTCAGAAATAAAGAAAGCAATTGGAGAGAGGTAGAAGAAAAGAAAGTGTAGTAACTAAAGAGCGGAAAGGAGAAAGCAGGTGATCCCCCCGCCTTTAAAAAAGTCCCTAATTTCTCTAGAACTGGGGGGAATCCTCGCCCCCCCCCAGGCTGAACTTTTGTCCGAGTGAGAATTAGGAAGGCAAGGAAAACTTTACAAAAGGACTTAAAGGCAGTACTTTTATTGAAGGCAGACAGCTCGCCAAAACCTACTTCAGCTTAATTAGAAATACTCACCCTCTTAAAGTCGCTAATTCGCGTTGACTTACAACGCCGATTCCTTTTATTTTCTTCTTTTTTAAAATAGACAACCTTTCTCGAGAGAATCTCTGTTCGCGCGAAAATTACGATTCAGCTGATCGTGCGATAATTCTGAAACTGCTTTCCCCAAATTTACTTTGTTATTAATCGCTTCCCGACTGGATTCATCACGCATGGATGTTTCCAAAATTACCGCATCTGGTGTTTATACACCGCGGTATTAGTAATAATGGAATTTCTGACGGTGGTCCAGTGGCGATAATTAATTTGGGGCAGGTCACTCCCATACGCTTGCATACATTGCTTCCGTATCCATGAATATCAGAACTTCCTGTTCCGGGGGAAATATCACCAGTCTGTAGATAGAGCTCAAGAAGTGAAGGACCTGTACAAGTTGACTTGCCAACTTCTGGGATACTTGAATGACACCACTCCATTTATTCCAAGCGTTTCATGAATTTCGGTTGCACAACATAATACATGAGTAGACTGATTACCTAAATGTCTATAACGCACACCGAAGAAAAACAAAATATATATATTTTGGCGAAATATGCATGCATTGGTCTACTTTAGGGATTCTGTTTCTACTTGAAAACTACATAGACTTAATAACGTATTTAAGAATTTCAAAGAAAATGAAGGCTTCCCTGGAAATGAAACGGGCGATCATACAAGATACATGAAAATACCTCCTGTTGATTACCCCGGACTACTAAAATTTGAGTGATTGAGATAAAAACTATTCTGATTCATTATAAATTGCAGTACTAGATATAATAAATAGTTTAAGTAAAATTAATTTTTTTATTCAGTGATTGTTTTTCTTTCTTGTGAAGAATATTTCTAACTATCTGTTCAGTTCTGAGAGGTTAATTAGCCTTTTTGTTCACAATACAGCTTTCCGTTGGGAGGTTAATAAAATCCACAAAAGATTACCGTTTGTATTTATTCATCTAATATTCACAGTGGTATAAGTTACCAGTATGTAGATTTATCTATTGAGAAAGGTCATGTGGGAAATCTGCTTAGTTATCGACCCATGTGTGTCAGAATTTTTGAGGGAATGTTCAAGACGACAAGTTTCACTTACAGAGGATGCAGCGATCATTTTGACATTTGACTAAAAATAATAGTATCAAAAGCGAAGGATCTTTTTGAAAAGTTGATAACTTCAGTAGCTTTCAAAGAAAGCTTTATAATTCGTAAAAGTATAAATTCAGTTTATAAAAGATAAAATTAAGGAAGATGTAAAGAAATGGCTTTGGATAAATCAGTTCTGAGACTAAGCAAAAATAAGATAAAACAAAAAAAAAAAACTCATAAAAAAAGAAACATTTCAACATTTTATATAAAAGCTTTTAAAAATAAGTCCATTTACTAAAATTAATTCCGAACTTAATATAAAACCCTGGAATTTTCTGGGAAGAAAGGCTTTAAAAAAACTGGAGTTTTGGTAAGAAACGCTCAGGGCCATTTATAAATTATTCATTAAGGAATGAGGGAGATTGCTGGTTAAACGTTATAAAGTAAATGTTTACCAATGGCTGGGGTAATATTGTATAAATTTATAATTAGGGCCTTTACGGAGGGTCAAAGGGACCGACGGAGGTTCTTAGTGTCTGTGGGATTCGAACCTACAACACTCCTGTACTATTCCTGTATCCTATCACCGGAAGGGGGGAGTCGAAAATGCTGGGGAGGTACACCAACTTATTTATGGTATTGATTAACACTGCTCCGTTAGTATATCATACTTTACTGAATATACTATTATACCATGAAATGAGTTTATAGTTTACTCTCTAGGCATACAGAAGAGGATTTCCAATAATGGTTATTATGTACATAAAATGTCTGCCATCATTATTCTTTGGACCGCATTTGGGAATGAATCATTTACTATTATGTGGTTCGGAATGAGGTCCATGTTTTGAAAAATGATACATTCACAGGAAACAGTAGGTAAAAATATTGAGGATAGTGAAGCCTTTCATAACATAACAGATAGGTTTAATATTTAGATATACCGAGAAACACCAGGTTCCTCAGCTAGTATATATATATATATATATATATATATATATATATATATATATATATATATATACCGACCCTTTAGTCTAAGCCTATATTTCTAATTTCCTTTGTTGTTTTGATGGTTGCAATCAAGTACTTCATTTTATATATAGCGTTAGGTTATTTCGAATATTCAAACTTCCCCCTTCTCTAAACCACCCCTCTGTTTCTAGTACATTTTAGGTATTAATCAACTTTAGTGTTGAAATAAACAGTTAAATATTGATTATCATATATATATATGTTACGGTGAAACACCGAAATCTGGAGAATGTCGACATTCACATAGTCGCTTGGTGTATGTCCGAAATATTTGCTAAATACCCTTATTTCTGACTTTCACCGGCGAATGTCCACATTCACCATGATGTGATTTTCAACATACACCCGTGAGGATACGAATATAATGAAATATTCCATCTTTCACCGACGTACTTAATTTTCGTCGACATTCACCGTTTCACGGTAACATATATATATCTCAAATACTCTCTCTCTTTCTCTCTCTCTCTCTCTCTCTCTCTCTCTATATATATATATATATATATATATATATATATATATATATATATATATAGATGGAGGATTGAAGAAATTACTGAGTAGAAGCCCATAGGAAATTCGCCACACGAGAAATTTTTCAAAGAATGAAAATGATATATTTTCGACAGGGAAGAGATATATGCCCGGTGAGCGAAAGATGGATGAGGAAAGACGGAAGTGTCGGCTCTGCAAATTAAATATGGCAGCTCCAACAGATATTTTTCATTCTGAAAGCTATGACGAGTCCTTAATGCACTCCCTCAAGGATATCTTCAATTTATCCCGGGGCTGAGATATGGATATATCTCGCTGAAATCTACAAATATCTCCGGGTGATGAAGTTGTTATGCCGCGGCCTGACGAGATGATGGAATATCTGTTTTCTTTATTCAAAGGAAACAGGAAAAACCTTGATGAAAACCCCTCTTCATTCAATTAGCAGAATGTCCTTAAGGGAAATATGTTTTTGAGGTTGTACTCGACTGAAACTGAAAACTCAAATGTCCATCGATCCTACCTAGAATTTGACGAAAATGTGGAGGACCATTAAAGAATATATATATTTGTCCGTTAAAAAGCTCGATACATAAGTGTTTCGTGTAAAATGAACTCGTTTTTTCGAGAACGAAAATCAAAATTTCTAAATATCTCCATTATTATAAGTAGAACCGAGAATCGTCTGTAACCAATCTTAATGTAAAATAATTGTTCCATACTCCTTTTCTCTTTCCCCTTAAGGGAAATCGGCTATTGTGGTCTATATATTTGTCTGTAACCGGTCTAGCTGTCGCAATTATAGTTTAATCGTTACCAAAATCGATATTTAGTCGTTTTATGTAAAAAGAAAGATCAAGTTTGTTAATGGCTGAAATCGGGGAAGAGGGGTTTAAAGGGGGAATTTTCGAAATACCTCTGTTAATGTACGTCGGTTCGAACAATTATATAGACCATTCTTATTGAAAATTAAATCGACTATAAATATTGTTACATACTTTTCTTCTCTATCTTGGATATTAACCAAGATATTGGCATTTTTTAGTTTTCAGCCTTTAGCAAACCACCACTTCTGCTCATGTTATATAAACAATACTCTGTTATATAATAAACCACACTATTTCAAGCTTAAATACCAAATATTGTTTTCAAGAGACCTTTATTATACGAGACACACGCAAAAATGTTCGGCATTCGGGGTGTACCCTCCCCCACCCTGTCTTAAATTCTTGGACTACTAAAATATGACTGGTAGAGATAAAAATTATTCTGATTCATTCTAAATTACAGTACTAGATGTAGTAAATTGTTTTCAATCAAATTAAGGTTATATTTTTGTTTTTCTTTCCGTTGAGAGGTTGGCAGAGCTGTTCGTTTACATTTCAAACGCTTCCCGTCGAGAGGGGAAAGATTTCTTACCGTTTGTATTTATTCACTTAATATTCAGGGTGGTGTTGCGTTACCAGCTTGTGGATTTCTTTGTTGTTAAGCTTCACGTGAGAAATTTTTAGTTAGAAATTAGTTTGAATGTACTTTAAGCCCCAACATATACTTTTACAATTTCTGTTTCGATGACTTGAGGAGGAAAGTATCTTATTTTCTATTTGCATAAGCTTTCTGCAGGAAAAATGATACATTGTGATAAATCAGTAGTCTGCTGTGAACTGAGGATTTTAGCTTAGTTGACGCAACCCCTGCGTGGCGGACTCCCGTCAACTATAGTCAGTCATTCGAAGAAACTTTACTGACTTTTCTATGCCATTCATATAGCGAAAAATGGTATATATCATGATGTATAATAGAATCAATCGTCCCTAATGGGTCGTTGGGAAGTATAGCGGTGAAGAATAAGCTATAAGAGAAGGCGTTAGGATTAACATAATGGAGGGAAGGATATTGTAGAGGTACTATACTGGCCGCCATAATACTAGGGACCCGTCATAAATATAGCCGATATATATCGGATAGTCTTCCCATCGACGCCCGGGTCTGCCCCATTTCGGTGCTGGATAACAGTCGAGGGCCTTTTTGGGATTTTATCTCTGCTTTATCTATCGCAACTTATCGTCGAGTTTTCTAGCGAACGCTAGCTCACTCACATAAATAACATCCCAAATATATCCTTAAATATAATCGGCCTTTCTCAAGACACATAGGTGTATATATATATCTGTATTAACCCTGCCACTCCCGTCAGCATGCTGAGGGCAAAACAGGTGCAGGTTCGATCCGGGCCTAGGGAAAACATTAGATCAGGAGGTCTATACCAGAGCGCGCTACCGGTGCTTATGGATCAGCGGGAGTCTTAACTTTTATTTATATCTGACAGCCCCTCGGAATGACTAACAGCTTTGGTGATGGCTTAGGCTCGTAAAGGTTTGTAATTCCAACCGAATGACGAAAATATATATATATATATATATATATATATATATATATATATATATATATGGCCGTTTTTCGCAGTTTTTGTTTGATCGATACCAATCTCGATATTTAAACGTTTTATGTAATAAAACATATCAAGGTCGTTAATGGCTGAAATCGGACCAGTGGGAGGAGGGGATTTAGAGGGGGGAATTTCAAAATATCTCCGTTACTATACGTCGGATCAAAAAATTGTATAGAGCCAATCTTATTGCGAATTGAATTTACTATACATATTGTAATATACATTTATTCTTTATCTTGATTATTAACTGAGGCATTTGCATTTTTATTAAGTATAACGGACGAGTTATAGACGCTTCTGATCGTTCCCACCGATTTCTCTATTGTAAAACTTCACGTGGGAAATCTGTTTAGTTTACGCACCCCCTGCGTGACGGACTTTTATTTAGATCTGACACCCCTTTGGAATGACTAACGACTTTGTTGATGGTTTAGGTTCATAAAGGTTTGTAATTTCAACCAAATATGTATATATATATATATATATATATATATATATATATATATATATATATATATACAGGTGTGTGTCTGAAAAAAGTTTTGGTTGCACTTCGTTTAAAATTATTTATTTTGTACACGTCTTTTCTCTAACTTGAATATGTAATGAGTTACTTGTATTTTTTTTTGTTTTGTTTCAACCTTTTATAAAACTCCACTTCTGCTTCACTTTATTTCCCTCATTCACTAAACATGCCGTGTCTAGCTAACCTTTGAATACTTTTTTAGAAAGCTTTCTTACTAAGGGAGGAATAGAGAATAGATATTGGCATGAGATAATCAGAATATCCCAGCTCAGGGAAAATCTTATTTGTAATATACTTAATTTCGATACTTAGTGCTTGAAATTTCAGTTAGTCTAAATTATTTCCTTGGACTAACTGATTTATTTGTTATCCCTTAGGCACAATGTAAACCAATAATTTAAAAGAATATCTGTTATCTTTTACGTACAATTTAAACAATTAAATGGGGCTTAGATCAGCTGTGTGAGTTAAGGAGTTTGTTTTAATCAATCTAGGAAAACCTAAAATCCACATCTGGGCAATAAGAATTTATTCAGTGAAAAACTTTTAAATAAAGTCCTTATATAAGGATGGTAACCTGTATATAAACCAACTCGATTTAAATATTGCTGGGTGACTAAAGGTTTGATTCGGTTAGTATTTAACTCTTGGGAAGTTTGTTCATCTCGTATGTAGCTAACAAAGAGTCTTGTAAATGTTTGAAGTTCGTTAGTGTGTTAGCATTCAGTGTCTCCTCAAGAAACCTAGCCCTTTTTCTGGCTGTATTTAGCAACGTTAATTTCATTAAACTTAATTACTATTTTGTTTTATTGTTGAAACTATTTATCTGTCATATTGACTTTTATAATTATTATAATCGCGACAGGGCTTACTGAGCGACGTAACAGTTTTGTCTTATTAAACTACATATTTACCTTAGTGCACTTATTTCTGCATATATTTTCAGTATTGTCCTACATTACAATCTTGTTGTTTTTTAAGTAGTAAAATACGAGGTCTAATTACTAGTCTGGTAGTAATTCAGTCCAAGTGTATGGTAGGTCTATGTGAGTCCTTAGATAGCAGTCAGTTAGTATATGTTTTATAGTAAGTCTGCAGTTACAGTGTTGGCAGTAGGGTTCCTCTTCTCCAGTAAGTAGGTAAGTGTGAGTTAGTCGTGAATGGCCAATTCTTAACCTCGTTAAAACTACTTCTTCTCTTCTAAATAGCCTTTTTGAGGAAGGCCATTCCCAAAGAAATATGTTTAAACCCTCGAAGTATGTTCATAATAGTGGTTAAATATTTTGACTTTTACGATTAGGCACAAGGCATAGCTGAAGCATTAACCGACGAAAGGAAATGCAATTTATTTTCATAAGATAAACTGCTCAGCATGTGAAAAAGTTTATATAGACATTAAGGGAAATATTGAAATAGCATTGCAGAAATGTCGAAAATTCAGGAAATAGAACATCTTTTGCTGACATAACATCCTTGACATTTATACACATAAATTAAATTTTGTAGTGGTGGAAATTTTAGATAATGACAAAACTGTAACCAAACGGAAATGAAACAAAATATCCACATTGTTAAACAGTCCGTCACGCGGGGGCTACGTAAATTAAGATGATTTCCCACGTGTGGCAAATATTTGCATTTATCTCAAAAAGTAAAAGTTCAATGAGAACAATATTTGATATTCAGGATTCAAATAAAGTGCTTCATAATATAACAGCTTATTGTTATATGACATAAGTAGGAGGAGGGGGGGGGGGTACTGAAGGCCGAAAAATAAAATAAGCAAATTTCTTGATTAATAATCAAGATATTGAAAAAACGTATACAACAACAATTTTAGAACACTACATTTCCAATAAGATTGATTCTATACAACGTTTCGATCCGATTCAAAACAATGGAGATATTTCGAAAATCCCCCTTCCAAACCCCTCCTCCCACTAGTCCAATTTCAGCAGTTAAAAATTGCGACCGCTAGAACATTAACAGACAAATATAAGAATGTGTATACAAGTACATTTGAAGACATTTTTAGAAAATTTCGTCATGAGCAAAACCTCATTAGCTCATTTATCCTAAGTGAAACCTGCTAAAACATGTGACCAAGAAAACTGAGAGGTATTTATATGGTATACTTATCAAATATTTAAATAAACAGCAAGTCAATTAGATGTGAATGTAACTGTGCTTCTGGAATCGAGTTTTCAAAAATGGTAACTTTTCAGGTAATCGATATTTAAGCGGTTCATACGTCGATACTATCAGCTGAGTGGTTTGATACGACGCCATTATTGTTAGTCTTGAAGTGATATTTTTATAAAAAGTGAAAAGGCATCCTGAAGAGTTGTAATAGCGCTTCAATGCCAAACATGTACAGGAAAATAAGTCAGTGGAGATAGTTCACGTGCTTTTTCGTCTATTGGGTCTTCGGCCATTTTCCTTCAACGAAGACTGAGGTCAAATTTCGACGAAAGGTTAGTTTAACCAGGATGGCAGGACTGGAAGTGAATTCTTCAAGATGACCATACTTTACGGTGTCCATTACCTTCGACGATGGGACCTACTCCACTGCGTAAATCAATGCTTTTCGGTCGAGGGCATTTAGAGTTTCGTCAAGTGGTTAGAGATGGATGCCGGGAGGATGAAACAGCGCTAATGAAGGGGTTTTATCCGAGTATTTACCCTCAGCTTTCCCTTTATGCCCCTTTCTCTCAAAAACAACCCCGCAAAAAGTATCTCCCCCCATTAAAGGAATTAGCCCTTGAATATGAAAACAAGGCTTGAGGAGGAATCTGAGAAAGCCCTTCCACCATCTCGGCGTTTCGAATTATTCCAGCCTGCGTTTTCAAGTCCCTTTATGCAATTGCTTCTTCAACGCCCCCTCTTTCTCATTCTTTATACCTCCCGAAGAAGGAATTTCCTGCAATTGAAGGGTCAAGTAGATCGAAGTGATAAATTAATTTTTCGAATTCTTATAAAAGTAAATTTCATGCTACTGACATATTTTATTTAGATAAAATCCACACCTATTTCCTAAACTCAAACTAAAAAAACCTCATCCATAGAGTAACAAGATTTCCTGAATACTGACCTCATATGTTTTAGCAGATTACCTTTAAGAGAAGTTACCTATTGAGGTCGTACTCATTACGCAATTTTCGGCATTTTCCTTCAATTGCCCATCGATCCTACCTACGAAATTACGAAAATGAGGTCCGTTCAAAACTTTACGTACATATCTATCTATCTATCTATCAAAAAAATGGAAAATATTTCTCCCCCTATGAATCCAATAGGGAATATCTAAGAATAATCCTTAAAGCCGAACAGACAGGGAAACGGGCGAACTAGCTTTTGGCGGAAACTCTCTACTAGAACCGAAATTAGCCGATCTCATCTCGACCGTTATTCGCACTCACATAATAAAATGCAAATATTTCAGTTGATATTCAAGATGGAGAATAAATGTATATAACAATATTTATAGTAAATTTAATTTGCATTAAGATTGATTCTATAAAAGGTTTCGATCTGACGTATAGTAACGGAAATATATCGAATTTTCGAAAATCCTCCCATCTACCCCCCCCCTCCCACTGGTCCGATTTCAGCCATCACGAACTTGATCTTTCTTTTTACATAAAACGACTAAATATCGAGGTTGGTAACGATCAAGCAGAAATTGCGACCGTTAGAGCGTTAACAGATAAATATATATATCTATATATATATATAGATATATATATATATATATATATATATATAGATCTATATATATAATTTTGAACGGACCTCATTTTCGTCATCTCCTGGGTAGGATCGATGGACATTTGAAGAAATTTTTCGAAACTCGCGTCATGAGTACGACCTCAATAGCTGATTTCCCTTAAGGGAAATCTGCTAAAAGGTTTCGATCTGACATATAGTAACGGAAATATATCGAATTTTCGAAAATCCTCCCATCTACCCCCCCCCCACTGGTCCGATTTCAGCTATTCGCGAACTTAACTTAATCGAGGTTGGTAACGATCAAGCAGAAATTGCGACCGTTAGAGCGTTAACAGACAAATATATGTTTTATATATGTATATACACAGTTTTGAACGGACCTCATTTTCGTCATATCCTGGGTAGGATCGATGGACATTTGAAGAAATGTTTCGAAAATCGCGTTATAAGTACGACTTCAATAGCTGATTTCCCTTAAGGGGAATCTTGTAAAATCTGCTTAGTTTAGGCAGCCCTGGGCAACTGACTCGTTATATACTCGCGGGCAACATCAATAGGCGGTAACCGTTAAGGGAAGTGCGCTAATTGCAATCGGCCATCTTAAAGCGAGTCACTGTCAGGAGAATGAAATGCTAGGTGGTTCCTTGAACTTTTTAATTAGAAAGCGCTCTCTCCCGGCCAAGTCTAAATACATTGTTGATAGCTGGGCAAGTCAGCTGTTTACTCTTACAACAGTTTCGTCTCCTTTTAATTGCTTCACGTTTATTTCTCTCTCTCAGTATCCTGGTTAGTATTTTTTTTTTAGCTGATCTCTAAGAATCTTGTTGGTGGAAAGTAATATTTATTTATTCAAGAGCGCCCACGACTAAGTGATTTTGCTCAAACATGATAATTGAACATACATAAATAAATACAAACGAACACAAAATAATCACAAGTAATAAAAACAATAAATAAACATTAAATACCTTAATATGAAGTGCCTTATTATAAAAAAGTCAGTCACGCAGGGGCTGCGTAAACTAAGCAGATTTCCCTCGTGAAGTTTAATAATTGATAAACCTACATACTGCTAACAACACCACCGTGAATATTAAGTGTATAAATACAAACGGTAATACGAAATCTTTCCTCTTCTGGTAGGAAGCGTCACAAATATAAACAAACAGGTCAGCCAAAGGCTCATCGGAAAGAAAAACATTCAGAATATAACATATTTTTTTTATTGAAATCAATGGACTATGTCTAGTACTGTAATTTATAATGAATCAGAATCATGTTTAACTCAATCAATCAAATTTTAGTAGTCCAAAGATTTAAGACGGGGGAGGGATCACAAGAACATATTTTATGTATCTCGTATAATAAAAGTCTCTGGAAAACAATATTTGGTATTTAAACTTCAAATAAAGTGGTTTATTATATAAGAGAGTAGTATTGTTTATGTAACACAAGTAGAAGTGAGGGTCTACTGAAGGCCGAAAAATAATAAATAATATTTAAGATAGAGAATAAATGCATATCACAATATTTATAGCACATTTAATTTGCAATATGATTTAGTCTATACACTTCTTTGATCCGACATATAGTAACGGAGATATTTCAAATTTTCATAATTCTCCCCCTCTAAACCCCCCTCCTCCTGCTCCGATATCATCCCTTAACGAACTTCATCTTTCTTTTTGCATATGACAACTAAATATCGAGTTTGGTAATGGTCAAACAATAATTGCGACTGCTAGAGGCAGCAGATATATATAGTTTTGAACGGATCTCATTTTCGTTACCTACTAGGTAGGATCGATGGACAGGTGAAGAGAAATTTCGAAAATTGCGCCATGAGTGCAGCCTGAATAGTAGACTTCTCTTAGTTCTGCTAAAACATTAAATATATTTATTTATTTATATATATATGTTATTTGAAGGCTAAATGTCATGTATTCTTTTCATATGACTTTTACGGTTTGAGAGAAATACCAATAGGTGAAGCGCGTGGGAAATGTGCTTCGTGAACGCAGCCCCTGCGTGACTGACTTTTTATATCCTGAGCAACAGAGGAATTGAATGCCTCGGAAATACTTTAAAGAAACCGTAAATTAATTATAAGTCTGGAGCTTTTGAAAATTTATATTGAAGTCTGTTATTGTCAAGAGATTCTAGCCAATGTACGTGGGGCATTGAGACCCCCCTCCCAGTAATTTAGTTTCATTGGTTCCAATTTCCATTGTAAGTAGGTCAGCGCATTTCCAATAGAGCTACCGAGGATCGTAAAGGAAGTGGTTGAATGTCCTCAGGCAGATTGGTTCAGGCTTTCTACTCCATCGCCGTTTTTCCTTATTGCTAGTCCAAAGTATCCAAATAATGGAAGTGCTACAGACAGAGAGAGAGAGAGAGAGAGTAGTGGTGGTGGGGGAATGCAAATAAGAACTAAGTGCCTATACAGATTATCAGAACTCATCTTGATAGTAGAATTGAGAAGATCTTGAAATATTTTCTCAATAGCTCCTCAACTCCTTGAATAGTTAAAAGATCCTCCTTGGAAGAAAATAATTAAATTTCCAATTTCCAGAATATCTTGGTGCTTTATCAGCCCGGGTTGGTTGTGTCAATACTCCTTTCTTTATGATAAATTCCGAGTATTCTTGAAACTGAACGAAATCCCTTAAGTATTCAATGATACGATATTAATTCTGTATGATGAAATTCTAGTTAATAATGACATTTCTTAACCCGGAATTGAAACGCGAGAACTCTCGCGTGAGATTTTCTCTCACCCTGAAAGTTTTTGCTTTAAGCAAGCGTATACCAATTTCTAGACACCAAATATCGTTATTATAATATGTTTAAGTGGTAAACAAATAAGTAAACACAAAATAGCGTAAAAAAAAGTTATATATTGAATTAAATTATTACAATGTGGAACTGAAAGAAAAATTTAACATAAAAATACAATTTAAATTTTTAAAATTTTTGAGACAATAAAATAAAATAGGAATGTAATTGTTAGGTACAATAAGTAAAGTGAACAAAAAATAGGAACTCAAGTTAACCAATCACAGTTTTTGATAACATAACTAAGTTTAAAAATTTTTGTGTTTATCATAGCATGTCCGGCAAGTGTGGACCGTATGTTGTGTACATATGGGATTTTTACAAACATTGCACTCTTTCTTTGTTTTATGGGTTTTTTACGAGGACAAAATCCGTCTCGAATTTTTTTCTCTAGAACGTCTTCTTCTTGCACTCCTGAAATTCGCTTCTTGTATCACGCACATCACAAGGCATATTTGGGATAGCTGAAAGTCTTACCAAATGCTCTTTCATTAGACTTAGGGCTAAGGTCTTCAAAAACAGTCTTCTTTCAACGAGATCTTCCGTATTAGTCTTATAAATTATAAAGCCCCCTTATAAAGATCCCTCCAATGCTTAGAAATGAAAAAAACAAAGTTAGCGGTCATCTACAGCTAACCCTTGAAACAGAGTAAATAGCTTTCATTTCATCTACAACGTCGACTCCTCCTTTGGTGAGATTGTAGTTTTATCAATATTATCGTCGTTAAGTAAAGTTGATAACACTAGCACTATTTTGTTGGCTTTGACTTTGTAAGAGACTAATGTTTCAGATTTCGTAAAACTAAACATGCTGGTATGCACAGGTTTATTTTTGGTCACAAGAAATGAAGGCGGAATTTCTCGTTTGTTCTTCTTGAATGTTCCAACTAAAGTGGTTTTTTTTCGCAAGTAAGTCTTTTGCCAGAGGAATGGAAGTGAAATAATTATCCATGGTGATATTCCTCCCACTGCCCAAAATATGATTTTAGATTTTACAGATAAATTAATCTAATATTAAACAGCTAGCGTTTGAATTTAATATATAACGGGAGAACTCGCATGTAGAGCAAAACTCTCACCGGATACGTTTTCCAAAGAACAACTGGAGGGGGTGAAGCTCGCGACAGTACTAACTGACTGCGCATGATGGCAAACTGTGACCAAACGTCCAAACTCCAGCTAGACAAACGGAGACCCTTCTACCTAAATTAAGAGTACGGCAGTAGCGATTCTACTCCAAGCGTGAGAGAAAATCTCACCCAGCGAGTTCTCCCGGGTTAAAGATGGGGCCCTGAGAAGCGGGGATCACATTACAGAGTTTTAAGAATTAACAACTCCCTCTTCAGAGCGTTTCTCACTAGACGATCTTAAAGCCCATGGAGCAATATCAAAGAAATAAACGTTTTCAGCAGGTCCCTCTTAAGGGAGATGCGCTATTGAGGTCCTACTCATTTTCGAAGTATTTCTTCGAATGTCCATCGATCCTACTCATTAGATGACTAAAATAAGGTTCATTCAAAATTATATATAGCTCGCAATTTTTATATGATTGTTACCAAACTCGATATTTAATCGTTTTATGTAAAAATGAAGGTCAAATTCGTTTACGGCTGAAATTTGACAAGTGGTACGGGGGAGGGGGAGGTTTAGGGGGGGGGGATTTTGGAAATATCAAAATATTTCTGTTACTATGCGTTGGATTGAAAAATTTTATAGAACCAATCTTATTGCAAATTAAAAATTCTATAAATATTATTGTGTACATTAATTCTCTTTATCAAATATTAACCAAAATATTTGTATTTTTCAGTTTTCAGGCTTCAGCAATCCCCACTCCTACTCATGACATACTAATAATAAGCTGTTATATCTTGAAGAACTTCATTCCAAGATAAAATACCAAATATTGTTTTCATTGAACTTTTGATTTTTGAGATATATGCAAAAACGTTCTGTTGATCCCCTTTCTTTTTATCTTGGCCTACTAAAATTTTAGTGATTGTGATAAGAATTATTCTGATTCATTGTAAATTATATACTAGATACATTAAATAGTTTTTAATAAAATTAACATGTTATATTCAGATATATTTCTGCAACTGCTTTCTGTCCGGTGAAGAATTTTTCATTCTATCAGGCCAGTTCTTAGATGTTGGCTGACCTGTTTGTTTCCAATTCAGACGCTTTCCGTTGGGAGTTCATTAAAATAGACTGAAAGATTACTCATTGCCGTTTGTAAACTTATTCACTTAATGTTCACGGTTGTGATAATTTCACTTGGGTAATCTGCATAGCAGCTGTGATCTAGGTTTCTGGCTTGAACACAGATCAGTTCACCGGCTTCATACTCGAGTTCCTATATCAGAAATCATTGCATTCGAAATTTTCGGCAAATAATTTCCACATGTTCTGTGGCTTTTCACAAATCTCATTCTTCTAGAAGTGAGATTTTTGAGACTCTTACACACACATATTTATATATATATATATATATATATATATATAAACGTCCGAAATTAGCGGTGGCAGAACTGCTCTGGGGCGAGATCTGATCGCAGGAAGAGGAAAAGGAAGTAGGAAGGAGAGCTACTATTTATGGGCCACTTGCGTTGCTTCCCTTGTATAACCCCCCCCCCTTGAAATTGTATCCGCGGAACACCCCCTAGCACTCTCTCTCTCTCTCTCTCTCTCTCTCTCTCTCTCTCTCTCTCTCTCTCTCTCTCTCTCTCTCTCTCTCTCTCTCTCTCTCTCTCTCACCTCCTCTCTCTCCCCCCTCTCTCCCTCTCTCCTTCCCTCTCTCTTCTCATTTAGAGCACATCTCACAATACCTCCCCCCCTCTCTCCATCTACTACCTCGCTTTTTAATCTCTCCTTTTTCCCCCCATTTATTCTCCTTGAAAAATAATTTGACAACCAGCAGGCACTTTTATCTTCATACTTTAGAACTGAAGTGTTTTTTTTTCTTAAAAAAAAAAAGACCGAGAAGTTATATTACATAATTACTACAAATTCATATAAAACTGTCATCTGAGCGACATAGGGACATTCAAAGCCAAGACGGAGCGCCGACCATAAGAATGAACGCAGAGCTGATAGAGATGGTGCAGTGATGTGTGTTTTACATATAAAACAGTACTGTAATGAGAGCGAGCGGGGAATGACAAGCAGATTGCTGACAGTGCTCGACTTTGTGATGAGAACTACATATGGTAGGGCAACATGGCAGACTTGCTCACCAAAGAATAGAATGGAAGAGACTTGGAGAACACTATTTGGTCAAAAATAAACCTCAAATAAATTAGCAGAACTTCGCACACAAAAATCATAATGAACTCAAAAGTTCTGAACGTTAAGCTGAATTTGTGGCAGAAGTAGGTTAAAAAAAATTATTTTTATCTTCACGTTCTGTAATATATATGTGTGTTCAAATAAAGGTTTTGATTATTTTCTTTTGGAAAGGATACCTTCACATCTCGAACCTCCTTACCTGTATAGGTTAGTATAATTTAATTGATTGGTAATATGTGCTAAAACAATCACAGCCAAAAAGTAACCACAACACTAAATTTTATATTTCCTAAAGGGTATAATAACCATGATGTTGCCTGACAGACAAACAGCCTATCTACCTGCCTCTATTAATTAAGGGACAATGTTGCTAGAAGTCTACCCAGGGAAATGTCACATGATACAGGATGTGAAGCTAGTATGGGAGCAGACCCTGGAAGGAAAGGTGGCAATGTCTCGTGGAGTCTGGGATTAAGTCCAGGTAACCAAGGGATTGGAAGGAGTTTCAAATTATTCCTACAAAGATTTTCAAGGGATAGTACACTCATTAATAAACCCCTGCAGTGTACATTTAGCAGACGTCCATTAAAGGAGTCAGTTGTGGTTTTCGCTTTAAGGGGTTATGTCACTATACATGTTCCACTTTGTGATACTTGGCCTACAATTTATATAAAGGTCTCACTATCTCCTAGACAGAATGGGACTAAGTATTTAGAGGGTTTGTCCTTGAATAAATCTTTACTGCTCATGGGGGAATCGAACTTAAGACTCCCGGTTTATCAAGGCCATAACTCACATGGCTAACCTCAGCCCTTCTTATATGTGTTAACATATTAAAGAAATAGACAGCAGAGAATGCAGTTGGTACCATTTGTGAATGTTTTTTGCGCGGGTAGAATCTGTTTAGTTTCCTTAGATGTACATTTTTTGCACAAGTTTCTTCCTCTGGTACTATGCATATGTAGAGCTGTAACGTATGTCGTATGAAATTGGTTACAAGGAATTTAATAAAGGTGGCTGAGAAGGGGACTAAGAGCCACTGCGGTATAAGTGGGAATGAAGAGAGCGAGCGGCTGACAGCGAGGTGTTCATAATGAAACAATTAGTTGTAGGGTGTGCGGAGGGTGAGCAGAGGGTGTGGCGGCACTTACCCTGTTATCTTTGTTGATTCGGTGGAGCGATGCAATGGGGGGAGTTCTTACCGAGCCCCTAGAAACCCCCTCTAGAAACCCCCCTTGAAACCTCCCCCCTCCACCACTCGCTACAACAAAAACAGACATCCGGAACCACTTGGGCTCCAACCCCTCTCTCTGCGCCGCCACACGCCGAGATAAGACAAACCCCCCTCGGAGGGTGGCATGAAGCACGACTCGTGAATGTGCTAGTAACAACGTGGTTCGAAACCTTTAGAGTTTCCATTTATGAACTGCTCGCTGAGACATCTCGTTTTGAGGGATAAACATTTCTTGGAGCTGTGGAAACTAAAAAAAGTTAAAGAAAGAAGTAGGTATCTTTGCTCCGCCAGCTCCGAACTGATCACTTGATCTGCCAGCAATGTCTTGTGGCAAAGATACCTACATCTTTCATTAACTCGAATCTTTAGTCTACAAAGCTCCGAACTGATCACTTGATCTGCCAGCAATGTCTTGTGGCAAAGATACCTACATCTCTCATTAACTTAAATCTTTTGTCTTCAAAGCTCCAAGCTGACCACTTGATCTGCCAGCAATGTCTTGTGGCAAAGATCCTACATCATTCATTAACTTGAATCTTTAGACTTTCGCTGATCTTTAGACTGTCAAAGATCCTACATCATTCATTAACTTGAATCTTTAGACTTCAAAGTCCAAGCTGACCACTTTATCTGCCAGCAATGTCTTGTGGCAAAGATACCTACATCTTTCATTAACTTCAATCTTTAGTCTGCAAAGCTCCAAGCTGACCGCTTTATCTCCCACCATTATCTTGTGGCAAAGATACCTACATCTTTCATTAACTTCAATCTTTAGTCTGCAAAGCTCCAAGCTGAACACTTGATCTGCCAGCAATGTCTTGCAGCAAAGATACCTACATCTTTCATTAATTTGAATCTTTAGTCTGCAAAGCTCCAAGCTGATCACTTGATCTGCCAGCAATGTCTTGTGGCAAAGATACCTACATCTTTCTTTAACTTGGATCTTTACTCATCAAAGCTCCAAGCTGACCGCTTGACTTTCCACTAATGATTTGTGGCTAAGATACAAACGTTAACTTAAAAAGAGGCTCAGGTTAAATGTGTGAGCTACAGCGTTGGTTTAATCTCATATGGTAAACTCACACTTCCTTGTGAGTTAAGGATATGGAAATTAAGTGTTGTGCCCTTGATCGTCCCTACCACAAGTTGATAAATGCGGTCCTATTAAAAGTTCTATAATGGAAATAATATTTGTTGTTCAGGAAACGCCATTTCAGATGAGGAACTCTGCGCTGTTTGGAGTGCATGGTGCGCTTAGTATGTCTGATTCGCGCTAATTTAATTTAACACGGAAAACATATTCTCATATGCTGTAGGACTGAGGGAGAAGTTCAGAGAGGGGAATTTCAATAATTCCAAATATCTCCGTTATTATACATACCTATGTTATTTCAAATTTAATTATCTAGAATTCTGAAATTTCTGAATCATGAATGTTTACCGAGAGGTTTTTATTACTCCTACTCTCGTGATATTTTTTATATCATGAACCACTATATTTGAAGCTTAAATACAAAATATTGTTTTCATTGAACTTTTACTGTGTGAACTACATGTAAATAGGTTCTGTGATGGCGTCATCATTTACTATTTTACGTTCTTGTTTCAAAAATTTTTATTTAGTCTATACCATACTCGATATTTAACTGTTCCATTTAACGCTAATGATCATGTGAGTTATTAGCTGACATAAGACCTGGTACAAAGAGTGTTTAGAGGAGAGAAATTCTGTAAATTCCAAATATCTCCGTTATTATGAGTCGAATCGAAAAATAGTATACAACCAATCTCATTGAAAATTACATGAGCTATAAATATTGTTATACGTTTATTATGTAGCTTGAATATTAACTGAGATATTTGCATTTTTCAGTTTTCTGACTTCAGCAAACCCCCACTTCTACTCATGTTACATAAACAACACCCTGTTATATAATAAACTAAATTATTCTAAGTGTAAGTACCAAGCATTGTTTTCAAGAGACCTTTTTTATACGAGATTCATGCAAATATGTCGTGGAGACCCCCTCCCCGTTTTATGTTCTTGGACTACTAAAAATTAATTGATTGAGATAAAAATTATTCTGATTCATTAGAAATTACAGTACTAGATATAGTATATAGTTTTCAATAAAATTGATGTTATATTCTGATATATTTCAGTATTTTTTTTCTGTGAGGTGGGCAGATCTGTTTGTTTAAATTTCAGCCACTTCCCTCGGGAGGTTTCCTTTTTATGGTTTGTATTTATTCACTTAATCTTCACTGTGGTGTTGTGTTACTAGTATGTAGATTTATATATTGTTAAACTTTAGGAGGGAAATATGCTTAGTTTACGCAACCCCTGAATGACGGATTTTTTAGTATATTTAGTAAGTCATTAGTACTTTCTTCTTTTCAGTTTTCAGTAAACCCCCATTATTACACATTGAAATTCGATTTACAAATAGTTAATACATGGGCAGATAATGGTGACGTTGCTATTTTTGTTCTTATTGTAGTTAATTTTTGGCAGCCCGCGGTTAACTTACGTAGCTATTATTAGCTGTAATCCACCCAGAATTAGCAGCTAACCGAAAGTAGCTCTGTTGTCGAAAGTTACGACTTACAAGTTGTTGATACAAGATTCGTCGAAGAGGGGATATTCTGGAGATGCCTCATACATAGAGAGGGGAAGGACCGGGAATGTCTGTTGGAGTGGGTTGGAAAAACAGATCAAGGCTGGCTTATTTTTGGGTGTCACTCAAGCCGTCTTACTGCCTGTCAACTGTGTGACAGCAGCACACCTGCCGTAATCAGGCTCGGCGCAAAAACAGAATAATCCCCACGATATTGGACGATAAACAGCAATATCAGCTCGTATGATAACGTACTAATTAGGCGAGCAATGAGAGTTTAGCCGGTTAATATCAGGAGAGGTACAACTCATGCAAAATTCCGTCACGCAGAGGCTGCCTAAACTGAGCAGATTTTCCCCACGTATTTCCATTTACTCAAAAATTAAAAGTTCAATGAGAATAATATTTCTGCTTCAAATAATGTGCTTCATAAAACACCTTATTCTTAATATTGCTCTAGTAGGAGTAGGGGTTTACTGGAGGCCGAAAACTAAAAAATGCAAATATCACGGTTTAATATTCAAGATAGTGAAAAAACATAAATAACAACACTTATAGAATATTACATTTTCAATAATTTTAATTCTACAAAATTGTTCAACCCGACGCATAATAACGGTGATATTAAGAATTAACGAACTTGATCTTTCTTTTTACATAAAACGATTAAATATCGATTTTGGTAACGACAAAGCAATAATTCAGGCCGCTTCAGAGTTAAAACACACACACACACACACACACACACACACACATATATATATATATATATATATATATATATATAATATAATATAATATAATTTTGAACGGACCTCATTTATGTCATCTCCTGGATAGGATCGATGGACATTTGAAGAAATTTTTCATGATTTTCATTTTCGAAAATCGCGTCATGAGTACGACCTCAATAGCTGATTTCCCTTCAGGGAAATCTGCTAAAACTCCGATGAGCTCAAGCTCCGGCCTTTAAACCCCCCTCCCACTGGTCCAATTTCAGCCATTATAGAACTTGATCTTTCTTTTTACATATGAGATTTAAATATTGACTTTAACTAGGATTAAACCCAAAGGTGTGACCTCTAGAGCATTAACAGATATATATGTATGTATTAACTCATTTTCGTCATCTCCAGGGTAGGATCGATGGGCACTTGACGAATTATTTTTCATAATCGGAAGTAGAACTCCAAAAGTTGTTTTCCATTAAAGGCAATCTGCCAATATGCCCTAAACAGTTCAATTTGTGATCATAAATGAAAGAAGTACAATCATGTTCAACATTTCTATCAAGTAGTAGAATTAAAAAACATTCTGTTGCATCTCCAATTAAAATATACTAACTTAATCACTAGGGGGGCAGCTTTAGCCATTTTTATTAGAGGGTAGTTACTAACGCAAATACTTAAATTTAGAGTGGTAGGTTCGATTCCCGTATGAACAATAGATAATTTTGTTATGACAGTTCTTTAAAAGGCATCGTTAATTCCATCCTTATTATTAAACGGTAGTAAGTTGTAGATAAAACCTCTCCATTAGCCATTTTGAAGTAAATTGGACGATAATAAATATCGTTTAGTGTTGAATAAATTGAGTCTACAAAAGATAATTATGCTATTATGAAGGGATTCAGGAAGCCCTGTTGCAGCTTCACTTAATTATTGCTTAGAGAGAATTTATAGTTTGTAAACTATGAACTTTTCTCATTTTTCCCAAGTCGGGATAAAGAAGTCGCCAGAAGTTTTCCAATAGGAGAGAGAGTTAGTAACTCAAGCCAACTGACTTACAATCTTTGCAATGGTAAAGTTCTTTCTATTGTTTATTTCTACCCTAGCTCGGTTTCCTTTTTATATTATTTTTTTATTTATTTAATTGTAACGCCAAGAGCCCTTTGCGAGATACAGGAATGGACTCAAATCGGGAAATTGATAAGTTTTAATGAAGTGATTGGCTTCAAAACAAGGACAGTCCGTTTTCTAAACATTCACAGGAGATGCAAATAATTTTGCGGGGCATTGTATTATGTTTTAGCAGATTTCCCTTAAGAGAAATCAGCTATTGAGGTTGTACTCATGACGGAATTTTCGATTTTTTTCTTCAAATGTCCATCGATCCTACCTAGGAGATGACGAAAATGAGGTCTGTTCAAAACTGTATATATATATATATATATTTGTCTGTTACCGCTCTAGCGGTCCCAATTTTTGTGTAATCGTTACCAAACTCGATATTCAGTCGTTTTATGTAAAAAGAAAGATCAAGTTCGTTAATGGCTGAAATCGGAGTAGGGGGAGGGGGGGTTTAGAGGGGGAGAATTTTGAAAATTCGAAATATCTCCGTTACTATAAGTCGGATCGAAAAAGTGTATAGTCAATCTTATTGAACATTAAATACACTATAAATAATGTTATATATATATATATATATATATATATATATATATATATATTCTCTATCTTGAATATTTGCATTTTTCAGTTTTCAGCCTTCAGTAAACCCCCACTTCTACTAGTGTTACATAAATAATGCTCTGTTATATAATAAAAGATATTAATTTAAGCCTAAATACCAAATATTGTTTTCATTGAACTTTTTCTTTGTGAGATATATGCAAATACGTATGCAATTACTAAAATTTGAGTGGTTGAGATAAAACTGATTCTGATTCATTACAAACTACACCACTAGCTTTAGTAAATTGTTTTCAATAAAATTAATATGTTATATTCAGATATATTATGCAGCGCCGGTCTATCTATGCAGCGCTACGAGGTTGGCTTGCCTGTTTGTTTACAATTCAGCCTTGTATTGTACATTTACTGAGCATTCACGGCTGTGTTAGCTGTATGTATATTTATCTATTGTAAACCTTCACCTGGGAAATCTGCTTAGTTTATTTTAAAATGTATTTATTGGAGTTCCGCAGCTGTGGATATATTGCTCTGAAAAAAAGCTGCATCCAAAAAACGTAAAAAACTAATTTAAATGAAAACAAAACTAAACAACAGAAATTGAACTCAAAAAACGGAAATGAAACACAAAATAGAAATGGAAAAAAAAAACTGGAATGTAACACTAAAAAAAACATAAATAGAAAGCAAAAGCAGAATTGGAATCCAAAAAAAAATCAGAAATAGAACACAGAATGAGAAATGGAAAACAAAAACAGAAATCGAAAACAACAAAGAAACAAACCAAAGGTAGAAACCAAAACTTACTACAAAACTGAAACGTGAGAATTGAAAAACGAAACACAAGAGTCACGTTGGATAATAGGGAAATTATATAAACACATCGACACACAAAACATACAGACTCGAATTGCTGCAGTCATATGTCAGGTAATTATAAAATATCTTTTAAAATGCAAGTGTTGATTGTAAATGTAGTAGATTTGCATTTTGGGGAATATGACAATGGATACTGTTAAGGTCTTCGGGTATTGACCGTGTCTGCATTTTAGTTGCCAACGTTTCGCTAGACATGCTTCTAGCTTCCTCAGGGCTATCTCTGAGACTCAAAGAGACGCGGTCAATACCCGAAGACCTTAACAGTATTAATGACCAGGACCGTGGAAGTCTACGAGTTTATTTGAATATGTTAATGCCTTTTAGATGCTGTAGAATACTGGGTATGTATAGGCTGGGCTACCTTCAGCCTGTATTATGTTTTAATGAAACCTATTTTTGATTGTATTTTGATCATTTAAAATGTCTACTGAATAAATAAAAATTCTCTGCGAAAGACGGTTAGCAGATTTCTATTAAACTAACTATTTGAAATTAAGCGGTGCAGAATGACGTTTTATTAGCGACACAATTTTTAAAAAATTCCTTCAAATGCTCATCAATTCTAAATAGGTGATGACGAAAATGGGGTACATTCAAAATCTTATATATTATATGGATAAAATGATTTATCTATGGTTAAAATTCAGGAGGGAAATCTGCTTAATTTACGCAACCTCTGAGTGACAGACTTTTTTTTCTGCTGGATAAGAAAGCTTGTTGAACGCTAGCAAATGTGCATTGATTCTGACGGGAATTACTTTGTCTAAATATATTTGTAGTTCAAGTGAATATAACTGTTTTCAGTGAATATTAAAAACCTGTATTAATTTCGTATCGATGAAATATCACGGGTAATATTCACGACAGAGAAACTATTAGTACAAATTAAATTCTCTATAAACGTTTTGTAATGTAATTCTTCTAACAGAAGTATAATATAGTATATTTCGTAGCAAGGGCCGAAAGTGGGGGTTTGCCGGCCCGAGATTTTTTTTGACCGAGACGTAGTCAAGGTCATGAAACGTTCGAGGGCCGGCAAAAGCACTTTGGCCCGAGGCGCGAACGCTATTTTCCACCATACTACAATAAATATTAATACGATATAACATTAATCAAAAACAAGATTTTCTTTTGGTTAAGTGTACCTCTATGTTAGAAGGTTATCTTGTGGTTGGTTATGTTATTGTTAGAAGGTTATCTTATGGTTCGTCATACCTATCTTTTGATTTTGCTGGTAACAAATCTGCCATGATTTCTTTTGCTCTTCTATTTATAGATTCTGATATATTATTAGCCATAATTACTAAATAACTAAACAATAATACGAGCAAAACAAACTAATATAATGTATATAATGAAATGAATGAATTAAAATAATAAACAGCTGATTTTGCGGCCCTAGGGCGAAATATTCATTTTCGGCCCTAGGGCGGCCAAGTGTAGCTTTCGGACCGCAAATTAGGTGTGTAAAACAGGTGATTACATCGTAGTATGGTGAAAATGGAGTTATTTGATATTCTTGAAATTCCACCTTCTAACCCGCCTCCTCCCTCCATCTTTTTCGATAACATCCATTAACGAACTTAATTTATATTTTGTTTGAAACGTTTAAATATCGAGTTTGGTAAAGATAAAAGAAAAATTTGACCTCTAGAGCGGTAACAGAAAGTATAATATAATTTGATCAAAGGCTGTTTTTGGTAGAAGAAGTTTAGACTTGGGTCTTTCTCCAGCAATTACTTATTTCTTGAGCAGAGGAGTTCGGTAAAACGTGATAAACTGATTTGAGAATCACTACTGAAACAAATTTGACCTAACTTAATAAAACAAATAATTAAAAGGCTAAATAATATCGTGATGAAAATTGTAATGAGCCAACAATAATACAAGTGTATTGCTAAGTTTTATCACGAACGGCAGACGTTTACTTTCCAAACTAAGAGTTTGTTCCATCTTCTTGGGAAAGTTCTCAAGGCCCCAACTCTAAGGAATAAGGTTTTATATATAGTAAAATAAACACAAAATGAAAAGAACTAAAAAATTATAATACAAAAAATTAGAGAAAATGGAATTTGCGTTAGAGGCATTTTTTGCCAGTATTAATTAACAGAATAGCAAAAAGTGCGTTTCACAGTTTTTAATTCATTTAACGAAGTAAGTGAAATATGTATGCGTGTGTATATATATGTTAACGCTCTGTTGTTCGCAATTTTTGTTTGATTCTTACCAAAGTCGATATTTAAATGTTTTGTGTTAAACCAAGATCATTCATGGCTAAAATGGGACTAATTATGAAATTGAAAATTCGAAAATTTGTACACTACCGAACATATTGAAAATTTAACGCCCTGTAAATGTTGTTATATGCGTTTTTATTTTCTTTATCTTCAATATTGTACGAGAAATTTTCATTTTTTTAGTATTCAGCCGTCAGTAAAACTGTTATAGTATGAATCACTTAATTGAAGGTTAATTCCAATTTCCCAGGAATAAATAAGTAACAAAACATACACACATGTATGTTATATAAAGAATTTTGATAAGACCCCATTTTCGCTATTTCCTCGGTGTGGTCGATGAAAATTTGCAATTTTTAAAAATGCCTTTAGCAAAACCTGAAAAGTTCAAATCATTAATTATTCAGCTTTTAAATTTATTCATTTTACAAAGTGAATTTTCTTTTAAGTTGATTTTAACGTTTTAAAGTAGCCTTTAATTTTAGGGGCAGATATTAGGAACTGAGGTTAGCCATATCATTAAAGGCATTGGTCTTCATCTCACTCGGTAAACCAATAGTCGGGAGTTCGATTCTCAATTGGACAATAGAAATTTATTTCGTTACAAACACTTTAAATGAAATCCGTAGTCCCAGCCTGTAAATATCCCGATTCAATTAGCTTCAGTATCACAGATCGAAGGTTAATAAATTACATTCTTAAATTTGATAGTAAAGCCGTAACTTTTAATATGTACGTTTTCCATGATTGCATTCTACCCCCGCCATATTCCTGGTTGTTTGAATGAACAACCATTCATTAATTAATTTCCTTCCGCCACTTCGTTTTAATTGATACACTGCTGACTTTGCTGTATTTAGTGTACAATATATATTGTTTTGAATTAATGGCCTAAACATTGTTGTAGCTACGAGCCTTAGTAATTAATTTATTCATTCCGCCGTGAGGGATATTGCTTTAATGAACCCGCCTGCATATGCATTTCCGCTACATGTTTGCTTTCTCTTAGTTTAATTTTGACACGGTGTGACCTCAATGGAAATGGCTGTGATTACAGCAATCCATATAAAATGAATGAGTACTCTTCAAACATGGCCTCAGTTTTGTAATCTCTTTGCTTAAAACGCTCAATATTAAATTTGTTTTGTTGGCCAGTTAGCCAGAGGCTGTATTTTATGGAATTGTTGTGTCAGTAAATTTTCGGTTATTGCGCTTATCTTTAGTAAATTTGATATGTTTATTTTTTTTTATTAGGAATGTTTCAGTCTGCAAATCAAATGCATTTTAAATTAACATCTCATATTAATGTGACATGTAGAATTCAATCGTCCTCCATCACTAGCTACACCCCTTCAGCAGAATGAGAGGAGCAGCACCTCCCTGCCTGGCAAGGAAGTCAACAGCTAAGGAGGAATGGCACTTGATAAGGAAATAGCCACTGCTATCACTGCACTTTACACTGCTATAGGAGATCTCTGGGCCATTGTCTCTTGTCGAGGGGAATATGGATGAGTGCTACTGGAAAGGGCTAGGATTAGGATGATTGGATAGCCTCCTGTGGAACTTGTTGAATCTTAAGGGAATTAGGTCCTTTACAAATGGGATATTAAGATCTTTATGAAGGGTGTGGTTTGTAACATAATATGGAGCATCTACTATGGTGAGCAGGACTTTGGATTGGAAGGTCTGGATGCGTCTGATGTTCGAAGGTTTTGCTGTAGCCCACACTTCTATTGCGTATGTCCATATTGGTTTAAGTAGTAACTTGTATATTGTTAGTTTGTTTTCGGTAGACAAGTGAGACCTATTTAGCAGTCCGTAAAGTTGTCCAAATCGCCGGTTAAGTTCCTGTCCTTTCATTATTGTGAACTTTGATGTGAGATCTCCATCATAACTCATATTTTCTGAAGTTCGAAAATATCGCCTGACGTCATGCTACAACCATAGATCAAGAAATGGCTGCTATTTATACAAAATGTGTAAAATATTATGCTGAGAAACTCAAAAAAAAAAACTTCGGAAAATAATTTAGATAATACAACAACTTCTTCATTCCTTGAAAACATTGGAATCGATTCTAATGAACTGCGGCAAATCCATATTAATTAATTTGCTAAATATAATAATTAATATTTATGAACAAAATTACAAATTTGACCTTCTTTTTAGCAGATTTCTCTTAGTGGAACTCAGCTATTTAGGTCGTACTGATGACATGATTTTTGAAAATTCTCAAACCTTCATCAATCATACCCAAGAATGAAGAAAAATTTATCTGTTACAGCTCTAGTGGTCGCAATATTTGTTCAATCGTTACGAGACTCGATATATAAGTGTTTCATGTAAAACTAAAGACCCAGTTCGTTAATGGCTGAAATCCGACAAGTAGGAGCTGGGGGTTTAGAGGGTGAATTTCGAAAATTCTTAATATCTCTGTTATTATGTGTTGGATCTAAAAATTGTATATAACCAATCTCCTTGCGAATGAAAGTTGTATAAATGTTGTAAAGTACGTTTTTTCACTGATGGCCGAAAACTAAAATATGGAAATATCTCGGTTAATATTCAATTTAGACAAAACATGTATATAACAACATTTATAGAACATCACATTTGCAATATGATTAATTCTATACAAATTTTCGATCAGTCGCATAACAACGGAGACATTTCAAACTTTCGAAATACTTTCAATGGTCCTGTTTTAGCCGTTAGCGAACTTGATCAACATTTTTACATAAAACGTTTAAATATCGAGTTTTGGTAACTATCAGAGAGAAATTGCGACCGCTAGAGCTATATCAGACATATATATATATATATATATATATATATATATATATATATATATATATATATAAAGTTTTGAATGGACCTCATTTTTGTCATTTTTTGCGGCCCATGATCGATGGTCATTTCATGAAATTTCGCGTCATGAGTACGACCTCAATAGTTGATTTCCCTTATGAGAAATCTGCTAAAATGCGAATATACTGATTAATATTCAACAAATAAAATAGGACATTACATTTGCAATAAGATTTGTTTAGTAACATTTTTCCGGTCGGACGTATAATTCCGGAGATATTTCGAATTTTCCAATTCCCCTTCCAGTAAACCCCCTCTTGTCGGATTTCAGCAGTTAAAAATGTTATCATTCCTTTAAAATGAGCCCCTCAAATACGGGGCTTTGTAAGGAATATACAAAAATTATTTTATCACAGACATTTAAAGCGTGTCTCCATGATTTGGTTATTTAGGTTTAATAGTGATTGTGTTAAGAGGATTACAGTCGCCCGGAGCTATTGATAATTGGGATCTGCTATTGGGATTATCTTGATTATCCCAGTCTGGACTAGAGGATAGGCACTATCATGCTCTGTTTCATCTCAAGGTCTCATTTAGCTACTGGAGGTTGGAGGCAGCTACAGCTTTAGGGATCTGCTTCTAGATATTATACTCAAATGGCTACTACTTGTATAAATATGCTAATAGTATCAAACTCTATCAAGATAGTACAAAAGTCCACCACTCAAGAGATAATTTCATGAAGGAGCCATTCACATACCGAGTTTTGTTTCAATTCGGTTCTTTTGCGGCCAATAAAATTGTTGACTTCCGCTATCGGTTTTAGGGTATATCTCGTTTATACCGGTATACGAAAAAATGTATACAACAAAAATTACTCTAAATAACAAAATAAACAACTTTTGTCATGTGCATATTTACCGAAAAACTAAGAAACGAAATAACGCTATATTTAATTTCGTACCTCCCTTACAACCTCCTGCTAGTCCCTAGAATTGTTGGAACAGCTTATTATCATGGAGGAGTTAGTGCTAATTCACATACCGAGTTTTGTTTAGTGTTCGGCTGAGACTTTTGTGCCTACTAAAACTGTTGACTCCCGCTATAATTTTTAGCGTATGACGCATTTATCGTTCGGTATAGGACAAAAGTGTATGTAACAAAAGTTACTCTAAATAACAAAATAAACAACGTTTGTCATGTGAATATTTGCCAAAACCCAATAGGAAACGAAATATCGCTATTCTTAATTAAAGGCCCCCACTCCTATTCGTTTCAGAGAATATTAGTATAGGTTATAGTCTATGTTGGGTTACTAGTAATATACATACCAAGTTTCATAAAATTCGGTTCAGTTGTTTATGCATGAAATGGTAAAAAACAAGGGAATGGTATGACACTCTGCATACATCTCCAAATATTTCTATTTGCACAGCGTCAACAGTTTAACAAGATTAATTCTGTAAGATTTTCCGATCCAATTAAGAACGAAGGAGATTTTTTTGATTTTCAAATCACAAAATTTATTTTAATATCCAAGATAAACAAAAAGTCTTTATAATAACATTTATCGAAAATAAACTATTCAACAAGTTATACAATTTTTCGATCCGGGTTGTGCTAACTTAATAATATAAAATTTAGATTTTTCGATTTTCTCTCCATTTAAACCGCCCTTCCGCCTTTTAGATCATTAGTTTTACATAAAACGCTGGGAGTTTGGGTAATAAAAATATTAAAATTGCGGCCAAAAGAGCGGTACCCGACAAGTACTCATTTCCTCATTTCTGTCATCTTCTAGGTAGAATCGATGGACAGATGAATTTTCTTTTTCAGAGATCTACGTCAGTAGTTGATTCCTGTGAGAGTTATGCATTACTATGACCTCTTAAATTTTTAAAGTGAACTCTCAGTAAACTACTATTTTTAGCAGAGTTCCCTTAAGGGAAATCGGCTATTGAGGTTGTACTCTTGACGCGATTATCGAAAAATTTCTTCAAATGTCCATCTATCCTACGAAAATGAGGTCCATTCAAAATTTTATAAATAAATAAATAAATATATATATATATATATATATATATATATATACCTTTGTCTTTTAAGGCGCTAGCGGTCGCAATTTTTGTTTAATCGTTACCAAACTTGATATTTAAACGTTTTATGCAAAAAGACAGATCAAGTACGTTGATGGCTGAAATCGAACCAGTGGGAGGGGGGGGGGGGTTTAGAGGGGGCGATTTTCGACAATTCGAAAGTTGGATTAAAAAATTGTATAGAACCAATCTTATTGCAAATTAAATTTACTATAAATATTGTTCTACACATTTATTTCTATCTTGAATATTTACCGAGATATTTGCAATTTTATTAAATGTGGGCGGTATCGCTAGAGTGAGTTTCCCGCCAAAAGCTAGGTCGGCCGTTTCCGTAACTGCTTGGCTCTCGTATGGATATTTGTCCATTGTATAACTTTACGTGGGAAATCTGCTTAGTTTAAGCAGCCCCCGCGAGACGGACTTTTTTTACTATAAGCCACTTATAGCCAAATATCACACCTTTTAACTGTTTTATTTTCTCCAAGAAAATCAAATCGCATTATTTTTATCAAATCTTAACTTATTTTAAGTCAAAACTGTACTTATTTTTTAAACGTGCTACGTTTCTCATTTTGTCTATTTTCAAAAGCTTTTAACGTAATTGCGCCTTTTCCTTAATAATATCACCAATGGTCTTATATAACTTCAGCCAAACTAATTATAAATCAATTTTATGAAGAATGTATTTCGTCTCTTTTATAAATATTTTATTTTTAAAGTAACTAATGCTGATTTTTATTTAGTCATTATCATCCCATGTCACTTCTCTCACTTCTTTTGCTTAAGCCATTTCCTTGTAATAAACCTCAAAACATACAGTATTCATTTTAAACTGATTGGGTTTATTGTGTTTTGGAAAGTGAATAAAATGGTATCCTTCCGGAGGGCAAGGGAATATACAGGCCCCTCTGACACCTTCATAAAATATAACCGATTTCTTCTTTGAGGCGACATCTTGAAACAAACTGGACTGGGGGTGGGGGCTTTAGAAAGGGGCTTGAATATTGAATGTTTGGTAGCAATTATTTCCTTAAATTCTTTATTTCCCTTGGGATTTTTCTCATATTTAAATACAATATATAGAACAACAATTGTAGGGCATCAATATTTTTAGAATATTGTTTATATAACGTTTTACGATATTACTCATAATAACGGAAATATTATGAATTTTCGGATCCACTCTCAGCTCTAAACCTCCACTATTCCATATCTAACGTCAGCCAATACCAAATATGAGCTTTAGAGTTAATTGAAAGGGTTAAATCTCGAGTATGATCAAGTAAATGTTTTCGAGAGAAAAGGACTGAACGCAAGAGCTGACTTTATTTGTCAATCTACTTACACTCATCATATTACGTAAAACTCAAATATGCTTCAAACTGGTAACATGAATGGACTAATGAAACTTGAGACAGTTACACCTGCCATGAAGTTACATATGCTTTGTTAGCAGACATGCCTTAAGGTAAATCAGTTATTGACGTCTTACTCATGACGCAAAATTATTCAATTAATTAATTTCAAAATTATATATATATATATATATATATATATATATATATATATATATATATAGACATATAATATCTGTTAACGCTCTTGAGGTCGCAATTTTTGTTTGATCGTAACCAAGCACGATATTTAAATATTTTATTACTGACTTCTCTATAGCCCTATATCATTAGTTTTGTTTATCAGTTTGGTACCTAGTTTTGAATTTTGTTCCCTCGTTCATTTATTTTGTTCTTTGTTGAGTTCCATTTTAATTTTTTGATTTCCATTCTTTTTTTTTCTTTTTTTTTTCGCGTTCTACTTGGTTTTTGAGTTCCATTTCCGTTTTGTGTTGCGTTTCAATTTCTTTCCCATTTCTGTTCTGATTTCATCTCTGTTTTTCGTATTTTCTCTCTGTTTTGTGATCCTTTTATGTGTTGTGTTCCTTTTGTGTTCTATGTTCCTTTTATGTTTTGTGTTCCTTTTGTATTCTATGTTCCTTTTAAGTTTTGTGTTCTATGTTCCTTTTATGTTTTGTGTTCCTTTTGTATTCTATGTTCCTTTTAAGTTTTGTGTTCTATGTTCCTTTTATGTTTTGTGTTCCTTTTGTATTCTATGTTCCTTTTAAGTTTTGTGTTCCTTTTGTGTTTTGTTTAATTTTGTTATTTTTTTGTATTGTTTTTGTTTTCATTTAAGTTTTGTTTTGTTTTTTAAGCTTTATTTTAGAGCAAAATCGCCAAAGCTGCGAAGCTCAAATAAATAAATAAATAAACTCGATATTTAAAATTTTTTGTAAGAAGTCCGATCAAGTTCGTTAATGGCTAAAAATTGTACAGAAACAATCTTATTGCAAATGAAATTTACTATAAATATTGTTAAAAGCTTAAATGCCATAAATTGTTTTCAAGAAACCTTTATTATACGAGATAAATGCAAATATGTTTTCGTGACCCCCCACCCCTTCTCAAGTTCTTGGACTACTAAAATTTGATTGAATTGAGATAAAATTATCCTAGTCCATTATAAATTACAGTACTAGATATAGTAAATAGCTTTCAATAAAATTAATATGTTATAATCTGATATATTTACGTAATGGTTTTTCTTTCCTGTGAGAAGTTGTTCCTTTATGTTTCAGGTGCTTCCCGTCTGGAGGTTTCTTATTATCGTTTGTATTTATTAACTTGATGTTGCCGGCGCTATTGTGTTACCAGTATGCAGATTTCTCTATTGTGAAACTCCACGAGGGAAATCAGTTTAGTTTACGCAGCCCCTGCTTGACGGACTTTTTATTTATAACATACGCGTGACCAGGACCTCTTCAGGGGCCTTAAAGGATATATTGAAGTACGTCTACAAAACATCGCCCAAAACACACGTTCAGTACCCGATGTCTTGGATTGTTCCATTTTGAAAGTTTCTTAGTTCCTGCTAGTTCTGATAGTTTCATCCTGAATCAGGCATGGAAATTCGAGGGCAGTTGATATTTGTGAAACAAGATGTTAGTTCTGGTTTTGGGTGAGTTATTTTCTGCCGAGGGAGGAGTAGAGAGACGGCTCAGCAAACTTTGTTACTAATCAATAATCTTTTGAAGATCGCCGCCCCCAGGAACATCCGGACCAATTTGGAGACAGGCTCCTCGATAATCGGAAGGAGGCAAACCTCCGACCTAGGAGACTCTTCAAATTGATGATTAAGTATGGGAAAAAAAAGTTGGTCTCTGGTATCAACTTTTAAATTAAGTCCCTCCTTGGGTGCCGTTTAAGTACGTTTAGGCGGGAAAGAGGGGCCGATGGGGGAATCGGAATCCTCCCCCTTCAATCTTAGCATCCGAATGGCGAATTCTTGTTATGGTAATTAGCTTTTCTTTTTCCTGGAGGAAGTTTCATTTCTTTTTAGCTTTTCAGCACTCATTTAAATATTTTGAAGTCAAGAGGGCTCTTATTTTTATCTCTTCTGTCCATTATGGAATTTCGTTTTCATCAATTAATCCAACAATTATTTCCTGAGTGCCCTGTACTCGAGTGCCTCCCTCAATATTCCGACCTTATTATCCTATTAAAACGGAATGTGCAAACCCAATTATCCAACAAGTCTATTTCATGATCATTTCCACCATTTAGCTGGTTTAAATGAGGTCCGTGCTAAATTATATATATATATATATATATATATATATATATATATATATATATATATATATATTTACTAGCTAAGGTACCCAGCTTCGCTCGGGAAATCATTTGAGGCGGAAGGTTATATTTTGTTATTGGCCAGGCTTCTACGTGTTTAACTGCACTTCCCGTCTGGGCGCATTGTTTTCCCGTAAGGGACAGGTGGGCGACTTATAGAAAAAACATTTTAGATTTGAAGAATAAATCCCTAATCATTGCCTCTCCACTGTTTGACCCACTGTGAATAATTCAAATCATAATCATGGATAGCATTTATTATAATTAAATATCATCTATAACGTACGTATTTTGTATAAACAATCTAGCTAAGGTACCCGGCGATACATGAGAAATCGTCGTTGACCGACTAATGATGGCATTTTTATATTTTTATAGCAAGACTTCAATGTGTACACACAACTTCAATTACACTTCCCTCCACGACGTATTGTATTTCCGAAAGGGCCTGTTAACTTTTGGGGACTAATAGAATAGAAATTTTATCCCTTATAACTCCCACTCCTGCTCGTTCTTAGCGATGTTGGTTCAGCTTATAACCATGGAAGAATTAATGCTAGTTCACGTTCCGAGTTTTGTTAGATCAGGTACAACCGTTAGTGCCTAATAAAATTGTTGGCGCCCGCTTTAGTTTTTAGTGCACATCTCGTTTATACTTTGTTATACGACAAAAGTTACTCTAAATAACAAAATAAAAACCTTTTTCATGTGCATATTTGCCGAAAAACCAATAGAAAACGAAATATTACTATTTTTAATTTCAGGCCTCCCTTACAACCCCCACTCCTGTTCGTCTAAGAGAAAATTAATATAGCCTAAAGTCTAAGTTGGGTTAGTAGTAATACAGGATGGGGCTGAATGGACTCCATTATTTGAACTTTCCCATTCTACCTGAATGGACTTCCCATTCTGCCCCACCCTGTATCCTTACCAAGTTTCATAAAATTCGGTTCAGCGGAAAGGTAACAAACAAAGAAATGGGCACCACAGAAACAAATTGCAGTTATGATATCTATGGCATGTGAAACGATAAGTTAACATGAAATTTCCACAAAAAAATCAATGTACAGACAGAGGTTACAATTTTTTATAAATATATATATATATATATATATATATATATATATATATATATATATATATATATATAAAATTGTAACCTCTGTCTGTACATTGATTTTTTTCGCGAAATTTCACGATAACTTTTCGTTTCACATGTCATAGACACCATAACTGCATTTTGTTTCTTTGGTGTCTGTTTGTTTGTTTGTTTGTTTGTTACCTTTTCACGCATAAACGGCTGAACTGAATTTTATGAAACTCGGTATGTATATTACTACTAACCCAACTTAGACTTTAGGCTATATTAATATCCTCTGAGACGAACAGGAGTGGGGGTTATAAGGGAGGCCTGAAATTAAAAATAGCGATATTTCGTTTCCTATTGGGTTTTCGGCAAATATGAACATAACAAAAGTTGTTTATTTTGATATTTAGAGTAACTTTTGTTATATACACTTTTGTCATAAGCCGAAGTATAAATGAGTTATAAGCTAAAAACTATAGCGGGAGTCATTAATTTTATTGGGCTCAAAAGACTCAACCGAACTAAATATAACTCGGTATGTTTATTAGTGTTGACGCCTTAATTATCATAAGTCCTACCAACATTTCTATGGACGAGCAGGAGTGGGGTTTGTAAGGGAGGCCTGAAATTAACAGTAGTGATATTTTGTTTCCTATTGGTTTTTCGACAAACATGCACATGTCAAAAGTTGTTTATTTTGTTATTTTCAGTAACTTTTGTTATATTCACTTTTGCCGTATAGAAAAGTATAAACGAGATATACACTAAAATCTAAAGCGGGAGCCAACAATTTTGTTGGACATTAACGATTGAACCGAACTTAGCAAAACTCGGTATGTGAATAAGCATTAATTCTTCCATGATTATAAGTTATATTAAATTTTTTAGGTTCAAAGGGGAGTGGGGATTATGAGAGAGGCTGAAATGAAAAACTCGCTTTTTTGTTTTTTATTTGTTTTTCGGCAAACGTGCACATAACAAAAGTTGTTTACTTTGTTATTTAGAGTAACTTTTGTGTGCATTCACTTTTGTCGTAAAATGAGGTAAACACGGGATATACGCTAAACGGGAGTCAATAATTATATTAGTACTTATTTAAGGGGTTTAAATAAATGAATATTATGACAAATGATGTTATGTTTTCGTCTTATATGATAGTTCAAAGTATGATTCGGATTAGTGAGGTTATAAATCTTCGTCATCCCCTCCTCATTTATTTATTTTTCCTAGAATATAACTTTGTTATTTATTTCCAATAGAAATTTAAACAATAAGGGCATTTCCATTATTTAATTTCTATAATGTACCTTGAAGTTATTGAAACAAATATCTAATATAATAACAATTAAACGTTAATGGTAATGTCATTATGACAAAAAACTATATGCATTTAAACTCGACATGATATTTTCAGGGTACCACTATTATTTAATTCCATCCGGTAGATAAATTATAAAATAATGTTTTGCATCAATAATATAAGTAGAAGAATGTTGAGAAGTCTCATGAGGGAGCGGAAGATGACGGGACCAGTTAATTGAGTTTACTTATTTCCCGTCTGGCATTCCTGGAAGCGATTTCCAGTGAGAATCACTATTAAAAATATAATCTTACGTGCAAAACTTTGCCTATACTATGTGAGCTCGGAAGGACATATGTTCATTATAGATGATATTTAATTGTAATAAATGCTTCCCATGATTATGGTTTGAACAGTGAAGTCTTACATAAAAAATTAATTTTAGTATTAAAAAATGCCAACAACGGGTATAAACCCTTAAAACTGGGATGGGTAAATGTCAAAATAGTTTGCAAAGTAAAGCCTTGCCAAAAAAATACCATCACCATTCAGCCTCAAATGAATTCCCGGGCGAAGCCGGGTATCTGAGCTAGTATATATATATATATATATATATATATATATATATATATATATATGTGTGTGTGTGTGTGTGTGTGTGTGTGTGTGTGTGTGAATATCAAATGCTGAAATATCAAATATTGTGTTCAACAAATCTCTTCTAGATTATATAGATGATCTGATCCCCCCCTCTCCCCCCCCCCAGCTTTTGTTCTTGAGTTACTAAATTGGAGTGAATTATTCTGATCAATTATAAATTACAGCACTACAGATATAGTAAATTATATATATATATATATATATATATATATATATATATATATATATATGTTAACTCTGAAGCGGTCGCAATATTTGTTTGATAGTTACCAAATTCGATATTTAATCGTTTTATGTAAAAAGATAGATCTAGTTGGTAAATGGTTGAAATCGGACCGAAATATCTCCGTTACGATATTTCGTATTGAATAAAAGTAAAGAACCAATCTTATTGAAAATGAAATGTACTATAAATAGTGTTCTATACATTTATTCTCTATCTTGAATATTAACCGAGATATTTGCATTTTTCAGTTTTCAGCCTTCAACAAAAACCCAATTCTACACATGCCACATAAACCATACTCTGTTATGTAATAAACTACATTATTCGAAGCTTAAATACCAAATATTGCTGCAGTGTTACCAGTATTTTGATTTATCTTTTACTAATCTTCACGAGGCGTATCTGCTTAGTTTACGCAGGCACTGCGTTACCGACTTTTTTCCTTTATGAGCAATATCGACTCATAGCGAATGGTCCAATTAAATACATTATTACAGGAAAAAATGCAAAATAGATAGTGGTATATCTTCTACCTCGAGCAAAATCTGTTTAGTTAACGAACACCCTTGAGTGAGGGACTTTTTCTAAAATAAAAATGTAATTGAAAAATTTATTATTACTAAATAATTAGCCTTCGAAAGGATTCAGTTTATTAGTCATCAACTGCCCAAGTATAACTACTAAAATATGCAATAAAAATGGCGGTGGGGGTGGAGTAATCAATACTATTGCGTTTACAAATAATAGCTTTTGAGTCTGGTATTTTTTTCCACGAACCAACTCCAGCTCTATTGAACTCACCATATACCAATTTAATTAAAATCTCAATTCCCCTTTTAACTACCGGCTTTTTCATTTATTTTCTCGTTCGTGGGTAACTTGATATCTCGATTTCCCCTCTTATATAATTCTATAAATTAAAACGGTAAATATTTTATATCGTAAATCCTCTTCAATGATCAATTTCCCTGGATTTTCCTTATAAGGCTGGAATTAGCGTTTTCATCATTTTCATTTTCCTTCATGCTTGTATTGTATTGACTCTCATCGAGATCCTGATGATACTGCTTATTAGCAAGATTGATGTTGTTTCAAAAAAGTTCCTCCAACGTCCATCGATCCTACCTAGGAAATATACTCGTATGTATAGCAAGAGAGTAATTATGTGTGTGTTAGAGAGTGAGGATATATATACATACATATATATATATATATATATATATATATATATATAGAGAGAGAGAGAGAGAGAGAGAGGAGAGAGATTTTATTATTAGTGGTCGCATTAAGTTCATTAATGGCTGAAATTGTGCCATTTTTGGCGGGAAACGGGCCATTTCGGTTGAAATCGGGCAATTTTCGGCTGAAAAGAGGCATTTTTGGCTATTATAGGGCCATTTCTAGCTGAAATGGAGCATTTTCGGCTGGAATTGGGCATTTTTGGCTAAAACCGGTCCATTTGTGACTAAAATAGGTCATTTTTGGCTTAATGATACGTTTTTTTAATATATCTCGTATATTTACGGATATTTTCATTCTTAGTATTCATTTTTTTTTTGTAAGGCTTTTGTAAACCCGCACTTCTACTAATCCGATTTTCTCTTAAAGTATCTTCGTCACTAAATAAATCGAACATTTAAAGAATTCTAACAGGAGATGACGAAAATGAGGTCCGTTCAAAATTATATATATATATATATATATATATATATAGGGAGTGTTATTCTTCTCGGAGTTTTGGTCAATGTTGGTGAAATAAATCTTAGTTTATGCCGATATTTCGAGAATCTTTATTTTCTCTTCTTCGGGGGTGTAAAATTTCATGTACTTGTTTATGATATTTCACTTTTTTATTACAGATTATTGTAAAAGGGTGTTTTTTCTTATTACAATAATCTGTAATAACAAAGTGCAATTTTATAAATTATTACTTGTAATTTTACAGACATGAAGAAGAGAAAATAAAGATTCTCGAAATATCGGAATAAACCAAGATTTATTTCAACAACATTGACCAAAACTACGAGAAGAAGAACACACCCTATATAAATACAACTGGTCGAAAACATCAGCACAATATATATATATATATATATATATATATATATATATATATATATATACATACTTGTCTGTTAATGCTATAGCTGTCGCAATTTTTTGTATCAATACCAAACTCGATATATAATCGTTTTATGTAAAAAAAAAATAAAAAAAATCAAGTCGGTAATGGCTGAAATCGGACAAATAGGAGAGGGGTTTAGAGGGGAGGATTTTTGAAAATTCGAAAGATTTCCGTTACTATACTTGGGATCAAAATATTGTATAGAACCGTATTGAGAATTAAATGTACCATAAATATTGTTATAAACATTTATTCTCTATCTTAAATAATAACCGAGATATTTGCATTTTTCAGTTTTCAGTCTTCAGCAAACCCCCACTTCTCCTCATGTTACATAAACAAAATGGTCTGTTATATAATAAACCATATTATTTGAATCTTAAATACCAAATATTATTTTCAAGAAACCTTTATTACACGAGTTACATGCAAATATGTTCGGGTCGGGAAGGGGTTGCAAACCTGTCTTAATATCTTGGACTATTAAAATCTGATCGATTGAGATAAAAATTCTGATTCATTATAAATTACTGTACTATATATTGTACATAGTTTTGTATTTTGACATTTTGCTATTCTTTCTTGATTTATATTTTGGTGTTTTGTTGATCTTTTTTGTTACCTTGTTTTTGTTGTATTTCTATTCTATTGGATGTTTTCAATTTTTATTTTATTTTTATGATGCTTTGTTTTTGTTTAGAGAAATATCGCCCAAGTTGTGAAGCTTCGAAATATATAAATTAAAAATTGAATGCATGTTATGTCAAACCATCAGTCATTTTTATTCCTGTTTTGAGAACCGCTCCGACCTACATCCCCAGGACATGGCGAAATCTGCTTAGTTTACGCATCTCTAGCGAGACGGTATTACATTTTTGGGAGTGGGGGTGGAAAAATTGGATTTTTAATTTATTTATCAGTAGCAAGAGGTGCAGGACTTCATTTCGCCGGCTCCAGGTCCAAGACTTCCTGCCTTCAACTGGAAGAAAGACGTTTTTTTCCCAACATCTGAGACAGAATAAGAAGATTAGTTTGAAGTTAATGGAAGTAGGACCATCATTCTTGGCAAAGCCTCTTCCAGAAATCCCCGAAGGTGCTGAAAGCCATTAGAGAACCCATCTTGTCGGCTATTTGTCTCTCCTAGGGCAATTCCACGCGCCTCCTGCTCTACAATAGGCGGCGAAACTCTTTTGAAATAGTCAAATTATTGAAAGTGAGCGCCTCTATCTCATTTAGTCAGGGCTTAAGTGAGCAGAAAGTCATTTTATAAATGAAACTAAATTCGCAACGTGGGTTGTTTGCTTTCGGAGGAATTTCACTAACAGAACATACTCGTACAAATAGCCGATCTCATCTCGTCATTTATCCGTACACAATTAATAAAAATCTAAATATCTCGGATAATATTCAAAATAGAGAGTAAAAGTATATAACAATATTTATAGTAAATGTAATTTTCAATAATGTTGGTTTTATAAAATTTTTCGATCCGACGAATATTAAGGGAGATATTTTGAATTTTCGAAATTCCTCCCCTTTAAAACCCCTCTTCCTCTGGTCCGATTGCAGCCGTTAACGAACTTGATCTTTCTTTTTACATAGAACGACTAAATATCGAGTTTGGTAACGATCAAACAAAAATTGCGACCGCTATATATATATACAATTTTGAATGGACTTCATTTTTGTCATCTCCTAAGTAGGATCGATGGCCATTATAGACGAAGAAAAATGTCTAAAATCGCGTCATGAGTACGACCTCAATAACTGATTTACTGACCTTAAGGGGAATCTGCTAAAAAATCGCACTTTCATCGGAAGAACAACCAAACCTTATGGTTAATCTGCTAATGCAAATAATGTTGATAATTTGAAGAATATGAGGAAACTTATATTATTGTTCGGACATAATATGATTTGGTGGGAATTCGGTCAGCGGTAATATATATGCGCTCATTTGGTGTTTGGACAATTTATGGCCTATATTAGCCAATGAAATATAGCCCCATTCATTTATAATCTAAATCTCGTCTTCATGTAATCTCCCAATATCCTCTCGATAATTTATAAATATAATTTCACCAGAATACATCCACTGGAAGTGCCTGAGCGTGTTTGTGTGTGTAAAATAAAATAACCACTCATTTAATAAAGCATTAATATAGCCAGTATTTATTCCAACATCGATTCTAGCCAAGGAATTTATATAATGTTATAATGAAGTTATTGTAAGACAGATGACTTTATTATAACTTATTAATATCAATTCTCTAAATTAATAGTCATATTTCTATACATCCTTGTTCGATATTTTATATATATATATATATATATATATATATATATATATATATATATATATATATATAATTTATTTATTTGGAGCTTCGCAACTGTGGCGACAAAAAAAATACAGCATAAAACAGAGATGGAAACCAAAAACAGAAATGGAAAACAAAACAGAAATAAAAAACAAAATTGGAACAGAAAACAGAAATGGATCACAAAAACAAAATGTAAAAATAAAAACAGAAATGGAACACAAAAACAGAAATGAAAAATAGAAAAAAAACAGAAATAGAACACAAAAACAAAATGGAAAACCAAGAACAGACAAAACAGACAGGGGACACAAAACAGAAATAGAAAACAGATATGAACCAAAAAAAACATAAATGAAAACCAAAAACAGTAATGGAAAACAAAACAGAAATAAAAAACAAAATTGGAACAGAAAACAGAAATGGAACACAAAAACAAAATGTAAAAATAAAAACAGAAATGGAATACAAAAACAGAAATGAAAAATAAAAAAAACAGAAATAGAACACAAAAACAAAATGGAAAACCAAGAACAGACAAAACAGACAGAGGACACAAAACAGAAATAGAAAACAGACATGAACCAAAAAAAAACACAAATGGAAAACAAAACACAGAAATCCAACAATAAACAAAAATCGACACACCATAAAGGAACAAACAAAATATAGAATCCAAAACTAATTACAAAAACTAAAAGGTGAGAATAACAAAAAAGAATAAAAGAGTCACGTTGGGCAACAGGGAAATCAAATAAAAAATATTAAACAATATATAATAAAAATAAATAAAATGGAATATGTATTTTAACGGTGGGAAACCTTCAGTTTTGCTAGATTAAAAAAAAGAAAAACAATGAAAAATTTTCATTACATATATTCCAAAGAGTTCATAAGCTCAGCAAACATACAATCACACATACCCTGTGCCATAGAGCTGCGTTAAACTAATAGTAGCTATCAAATTTTATATTTCAATGTGTACAGTATATTTGCCAATTCCTTTATTTATTATTTCTTCTTCTATACATATATGAATATTTCCTTTAAATTTTTATTTACTACATTTTTTTTTTATGTGGAGTATTTCCATATATAACATATCCAAATATAAATGTATATCCAGTTTTAGTTATAAATAAATAATAATCGTTATTCCTTTTTTCTATTTTCAGGTAAGAAATTGCTACAGAGATTCTCAAAAGTTGTGAGTACAATTATCTCAACAGCAACTAGCATTCTATTCAACTGATTTTGAATGGAAGTTATGTTATTTTTTCCTTTTATCCTTTTTCCCCTTCTTTTTATTGTTTATTATTATTGAATTAATTGCATGTAAACAAATAATAACGCAACAAAACAAAAAGTGTTTATCCAATGTTGTGTTACAAGTGAATGAAATTACAAAAGTATTACATACAAAAATGCATGGAAAACTTAAATGAATAAAAAAAAAAAACAGTGTGTTTTTATTTGAATTTATACATTACATGTAATTTATCTTTACCTGTATTTGAATTCGTCTAACTGTCATTCCATTGTTTAAATGGTTCGTGTTTTAGTGTAACTTTAATCTTAGTATTAAACTTGATTCTGTGCGATTGTTGACATGAATTTTCTGTTAATGCCTCCATTGACAGCCTGTCTGTTCGTTTCCGCATTGCCTAATGTGTACTTTTATTCATTGTAACCAAGATTGTAAATGTTTTTGTTATACTTTTAACAATTGCTTACTAATTGGTTCTGACAGGTCATTAAGTATTTGTCTTTAATGGTATCTGAGGCATCTGTATGGCAAGTGTGTGTATGTTAGCAGGCTGTTGTTGTGACAGTATTAAGTGCATTCTCGGTGAGTTTATTGATGTCAATAAAGACTGATGGGGACTGGCACCTGGTGCCTCCCCCCCCCCCCATCTGGTGCTCACACGGAACCACCCTAGGGCGATGACATCCCCGAAATGGTTCTGATAACGCCGTGTGTTTGATACCTTTGTGTGGCTGATAACTCAGTGCACACACATATCTTAGTGAGTCTGATAACTTGCCCTGTCCGATAGCTTAGTCCGTCTGATAGCTTAAATGTTCTGATATCATGATATGTCTGATAGCTTAGTCCGTCTGATAGCTTAGATCCTCTGATATCATGATGTGCCCCGTAGCTTGGTGTGTCTGATAGCTTAGTCCGTCTGATAGCTTAGAACTTCTGATATCATGATGTGTCTGATAGCTTGGTCCGTCTGATAGCTTAGTACTCCAGGTAGCTTTCCCTGTCTAATAGCTTAGTACTCCAGGTAGCTTTCCCTGTCTAATAGCTTAGTACTCCAGGTAGCTTTCCCTGTCTAATAGCTTACTACTCTAGGAGCTTTCCTTGTCTGATAGCTTAGTCCGTCTGATAGCTTAGTACTCCAGGTAGCTTTCCCTGTCTGTTAGCTTAGTCCGTCTGATAGCTTAGTACTCCAGGTAGCTGTCCCTGTCTGATAGCTTAGTTCGTCTGATAGCTTAGTACTCCAGGTAGCTTTCCCTGTCTAATAGCTTACTACTCTAGGAGCTTTCCTTGTCTGATAGCTTGTCCGTCTGATAGCTTAGTACTCCAGGTAGCTTGCCCTTTCTGATAGCTTGTCCGTCTGATAGCTTAGTACTCCTGGAGCTTTCCCTGCCTGATAGCTTAGTCCGTCTGATAGTTTAGTGCACCTGATAACTTAGTCCGTCTGATAGCTTAGTACTCCTGGAGCTTTCCTTGCCTGATAGCTTAGTCCGTCTGATAGCTTAGTACTCCTGGAGCTTTCCTTGCCTGATAGCTTAGTCCGTCTGATAGTTTAGTGCACCTGATAACTTAGTCCGTCTGATAGCTTAGTACTCCTGGAGCTTTCCTTGCCTGATAGCTTAGTCCGTCTGATAGTTTAGTGCACCTGATAACTTAGTCCGTCTGATAGCTTAGTTCGTCTGATAGCTAAGTACTCCAGGTAGCTACCCCTGTCTGATAGCTACCCCTGTCTGATAGCTACTTCTGCCCTATAGGTTCTAGCTGGCAGAGGCATCGGAGCCAACACGTGTAGCGGCGGGCTTCTATCGATTCGACAGACCCCCCTTGTTGTTTTTGCTGCCTTATCTCCCTTTCAGTGTAATAAGCCTACAACACATCCCCGGATTTACAGTCTTGTTACTCCGTCTCCCCATTCAGGACATTGATACATAAAACATACTCCGCCTTTCTGCCTTGACCCTCCCACACTCCGATATTGCTTCTAGAAATAAGCCCTGCATTATATGAGCTGCCAAGGTAGCTAGCGCCTGTCAAACCCTCCCTTCATATAAAGACTACAACAAATTGCATAAAATATACGACATATTTTTATGCCTTTCCAGAGACACAATTTAAAATCCCTCCCCTAGACCCAAGTTGTTTATCCACCGAATGCATTCTCTAAATTGAATCTTTTTATTCCTCCTTCGTTTATTAATCTCACAGATTGGAATCATTGTTGACCTAGAATAAACTGCATAAATCTAGGTCATACAATTTAACAATTTTACTTTTTTCAAATTACTAATTAATTTGTTTTCTACGAGAGAAAATCAGTTCGCAATTAAAGTTAGTTCATATTTAAGTTTTATAAATGATGAGAACCATGTCCCACCTTAGAGGCAATATACCTCATCACAAATTATTTTAGACAGATTATTATGACAAATGTTCTGTAGTTTTATTTAATTATTGGACATTTTTGATATTATTCATTTTGTATATAAAACATCCTTCAGTCATGAAGTTCTTTAATTTATTTTTAAACAAAGAATAGTTTTTAATAGATTCCTACATTCGGGCAGAGCGTTGAAGATATCTACACCTAAAAATGATAAGCTTATCTCTAAATATTTATGTTTATGTGTGGAGGGGAGGGTGATTGAAGCATATTCTTGTATCATGTTTTATTAGTAGATTTCCCTTAAGGGAAATCAGCTATTGAGGTCGTACTCATGACGCGATTTAAGAAACTTTTCTTCAAATTTCCATCGATCCTACCCAGGAGATGACGAAAATTAGGTCCGTTCAAAATCATACACATATATATATATATATATATATATATATATATATTTGTCTGTTAACACTCTAGCGGTCGCAGTTTTTGGTTTAATCGTTTTATGTAAAAAGAAAGATCAAGTTCGTTAATGGCTGACATCTAACCAGTGGGAAAGGGGGTATAGAGGGGGGATTTTTGAAAATTCGAAATATCTTCGTTTAAATTTACTATAAATAATAATAAATATCATTTATTCTCTATCTTGAATATTAACCGAGATATTTACATTTTCATTAAGTCTGGGTGCTGGTATTGTTCCGGATTAGTTCGGCCGTTTCCGTAACTGTCCGGCACTAGTGTAACCTAACCGTTCTCCGTTCTTGCCTTCTAACCTTTTACTTTGTGAGATATATGCAAATACGTTCTGTTGATGCCCCCTCCCCATATTCAAGATGGTGTTGTGTTACCGGTAGATTTATCTATTACTAAACTTCACGCAGGAAATCTGCTTAGTTTACGCAGCCCCTGCGTAACGGACTTTTTTTAGGTGATAATCTATTTCTTTAAAGCAGGTTAATGTTTGTTTTTCCTTAAAGAGAACCTGACAGAACTCTCTCGACATTATGTTCAATATGAACCTTATTGCTCTCTTTGGAAATGTAAACATTAAAATATGATTTCCATCAAAGGATCCGGGTATTTACCGATTATTAGGAGGCCACTCGTTTAGAGACGATTATTAAATCATAATTAAAAGAGAATTACTTAATGATTTAAAATAACACTTCTAGAATTTATAAATGTCAAAATGGTTAACTGGAGGCCCCTCATTATTTAGAGATAAAATGTTTACTGATTCAAAACCGCTTATCGCTATTCTTCGTTATTGCTATCGCTTTAGGCTGTTCATACTTGATTAGGTTATCTTCGTCATCCTGTTGCATTTGTTATCAGTAAATGAGTGATCGTTTATTAACACCACTTGGTGATAGTTTATTATTACACCACTTGGATGGGACAAGTTACCTTGCAGAGTTGATGTGGCAGCAGCCCGCTTTATGCAGCTACTCCGCGACATCGTCCAGTTTTGGGCTAACTCTAATCTAAAATTATATTTTGTCTTTCAAATAAATTCTGGAAGATTAATTTTAAATAATAAAAATTTTTTTTTTTTAATATGATGTAATAACTATGTCATGTTGACTAACCGGGAATAGTACACACACAGCTGGTTGGTAGATAACATAAATTTCTATGATAAATACAAATAGACTAACTTATCTACTATCCTGTATCTACATTATATATACCTATACTACGACTTACACTATATACTAAGACTTAACACTAATTACATTCCAACTCACAAACCGCTGGGGGCTTAAGGCAAGCAGAACAGCTTTAGAGCACTAGCATATCACAAAACTGATCACTCTCTCCAAGCTAGCAATACAATGTGCTCCCATTTCCAGTAGAGCATTGTCAGCAGTCTGCGAGCCTTTGCCCCCGCTCGCCGCTCTCATTACAGCACACTGTTCTATATCTAAAATACGAATCTCCACAAACTATGCTTAAATCGGTGGTCTCTCAATAAGTACTGCCTTGTCTAGGGTCTTCATGCCATGTCGAGCAATATATGTATAGAAACCACGTCACTAGGTTTGCACAGAGCATTAAAACCTAAATGGCTGACCTGCCATTTTCTTGCAGCAGTCGATATTTTTATTTACGGCCTTTCTCGAGTAATATTGCCTGTCGATGGAAACCATTCTTTTCGGCCTTATCATAAGCAAGTCGGAGAGCTTCTCAGATTTATAAGGGCGAGCGAGAGGTAGATGGAAGTATGTCGCCTTGAGCTTCCGATACATAAAACATAGCTGGTGGAGTATCCTCACTCACAATATGTATCAGGATACTGAAGGGGGGGAAGGGAGGGGGGTTTCGCCCCCCGCGTCCCGGCAAGCCAATTTTCCGCTCGGGACAACCGACTCCCCCAGCACGGGGACCGGCGAGAAATGCCCTCCTTCCTTATATCTCCACAATCTCACGTCGAATGAATTTTGATTCGCTTCCCGGCAGATTCTACAGTTTCTTCGCGCTATAATCCAGACCAAGTGAATTTTGGCGGCAAGGCGAGAGACACCACGGGTTACACGAGTTAACCACCATCAATATAAATAAAAGTCCTCAACGCAAATGCTGCTTTATTAATCAAATTTCACATAATGTCCTCAATAAATTCAATTTTAGCAGATTGAGCTTAAGGGAAGTCAGCTATTGAGGTTGTACTCATGAATAAATTTTTAACGCTTCTACCCAGGAGATGACGAAATTAGCTCCGTTCAAAGATCTATACCCCCTTAAAATTTCAAATTGTATTATAATTATTATTTATTAACCTCCACTTTTTGCCACTAACTAACTAATTTCGACGGGTTATTTAGAGGTTACCACCCTTTTCTAGCTAAGTATTTTATTTAATGAATTCCGTCACTAAATAAGTTCCTATTGGCCAAGCGGGAATGTAACTCGCCACTCTAGGGTTACCAAGTGAGATTAAAGACAACGCTTTCACTCAAATGGCTAACCTGAGCCCCAAATTGTATTATCAAAAGGCAGAGACTTGTCGAGCTATAATTGGGACTCCTGAAGAATCCTTTCAGTCCATATTCAACCTCCTAACCTTCTCCAGCGATCATGACTTTGAAATTCCCAATGGAATGCCATCGTTTCTATTACGGATTCTTATAGAAAATCAAATTCTAAAACGAGTTTATATCCGTGATTTTTCGATATGAAGCATCCTTTTGAAAATTCAAAATATCTCCGTTATATTACCTCGACTTGAAAATTTGTATTAACTTAATCCTATTGTAAATGTAATGTTCTATCAATTTTAGCAGGTTTCGTTTTAATGTCCACGATCCTACCAAGGAAATGATGAAAATGAGGTCCGTTCATGTATATGCCTTATATTTATTTGTGAGAGCCGTCGCAATTTTTGTTTGATGAAATGAATATCGTTTTAGTAAAAACGGCTAAAAGTTCGTAGTGACTTAATTGAACCTGGAGAGGGGGGGTTTAGAGGGAGGAAATCTCGAAAATTCTTAATATCTAGGTTATTATAGGTAGGATCGAAAAACCTTACAGAACCAATCTTATTGCAAATGTAATGTTCTATACATTCTTTCGTAACTCAAATATCGTTATTCGTACTTTCCGACTTGAGTGACTCCTACCCCTTCACGTTGGTTTTAACTTGAATATAGACAATTTGTGGTGAGATGAGATCATTAGTGTGGTTTACCAGTTCGTGGGAAATCATCTTAGTGTACGCAGCCCCTGCGTGGCGGACTTTATTTTATTTTAACTACTGTGCATGGATGGAGATTTGAAGAAATGTTTCAAAAGTCGCGTTATGATTCCATCCTCAATAGCTAATTTCCCTTAAGGGAAGCCGAGTGGTTTCAAACGTGTTTAGCCAACTGTAATAACGTATACCTTTGAACATATTGATTTGGAAAAAAAAAACTTCGTGGCAGTTTTCCTCTTATTAAAAAAAATAAAATAAACAATATATTTATTTAGGTCTCTGCGGCTGAATACAGTAATACAAATCCGATGGAAAAATGTATAATAAATAAAGAGAAGTGTTCCTTACTCTGTTTACTGAACTTGATAGAGTTCAAAAGGAGGGCTTATAAAGCAAAGTATCAGAGAAAAAGCGGCACAACATCAAAGCCTCATTCACCCCCACAACCCTTATTTATATTAGGTCTTTATATACTCACTCCGATTAAATCTTTAATTTTACCTACAAATCTTTTCCTTAATCCCCTATTGAACTCCGCTCACATTTATATGAATGTGTATGTAAATACACTTCATAAAAATTTTAATTTAATATTTTTTACACGTTTCTTAACAGAGTCTAAATCTACATGTCCATGAAATGTCGCAACGAAAATTGATTGCGTAGAAAGCTATGGGTCTAAACGACAGGTAAATAGGTTATAGATATAAAACATATAAACCAAGTTCGACCTCTGGCGTAATTCGAATCGAAATATGGATATGATTTTGAAACAACCTCGGAACCGAGATTTTCTGTTAGACCCAGGAAGGAAGCAAGGCACAAGTCAGAAGCACGATTAGAGAAAGAAAGGCGCTAGGGAAAAGCACGATTATAGAAAGAAAAGCGCCAGGAAGATGTACGACTACAGAATCAAGACAGAAGCTCGATTAGTGGAAAGAAGGCACAAGGCAGAAGCAAGATTATTGGATTAAAACCACAAGGAAGTTGCATGATTATAGGAAGAAACCCGTAAGGTAGATGTACGACTAGTGGAGTAAAGGAGCAAGGCAGAAGCTCGATTAGTGGAAAGAAGGAACAAGGCAGAAGCAAGATTATTGGATTAAAACCACAAGGAAGTTGTATGATTATAGGAAGAAACCCGCAAGGTAGATGTACGACTAGAGGAGTAAAGGAGCAAGGCAGAAGCTCGATTAGTGGAAAGAAGGCACAAGGCAGAAGCAAGATTATTGGATTAAAACCACAAGGAAGTTGCATGATTATAGGAAGAAACCCGCAAGGTAGATGTACGACTAGAGGAGTAAAGGAGCAACGCAGAAGTTCGATTAGTGGAAAGAAGGCACAAGGCAGAAGCAAGATTATTGGATTAAAACTACAAGGCAGTTGCACGATTATAGGAAGAATAGTGCAACGGAGAAACACGACTAGAGGAAGAAATACCCAAGGCAGAAGTCCGATCAGAGAAAGAAAGGCTCAAGGGAGATACAAGAACCTCGATTAGCAGAAGAAAGAAGCAAGCCAGACGCAGGGCTAGAGGAAGGAAAACGCAAGGCAGATGCACGATTAGAAAAGCGGTGTAAAGCAGAGAAAAAGCGACAACATAGACTTGCTAAAAGTAAAGAAGAATTAATTTTTCGTAAGGCTTACAACTGTTTCCAGAACTAAACCTAGTTCCTCTAAATCAGCTTGCCGAAGATCTATGTTCAAAAGTGCCTTGGTGGCCATCGCACATGCAACCATCCTCCTGATCACTTGGCACGAGGTAGCAAATTTTATTTGTCCGTTACCACAATTGATATGTTAACTTTTCATGTAATGACTGAAATCGGAACAGAAGGAGCAGAGGTGCAAATTGTACAGACATATCATCGTTTTCTTGAGTTGAATCGCATATTTCATATGTTTTTAATAATCTATATAACCTTATTATTTCTCTAAGCACATTCATTAACTGTGTTGTTCCCATTTCAAACTTCAGAACACCCCCGGTCCAATTAGTTCTCCTTTAATTGTCCTCATCTTGCTAAGGGAGAAATAAATAGTTTAATTCTCAGAAGACGTTCGTAAGCGGTAATCCACTTTATATGCGGAGTCCCAGCGTGACGTATGTTTTTTTAAGAATACTTAGCTGGGCGTACCCAGTGATTGACAAGAGCCCTGTTGAAATGAAACGAAATTTAGTAGAGCTATCGAATAAAAATTCTCTGATGAAACTACATAAAATTAGGTTGTACGATAGAGAATAAGCAGTTGTATACTACAGAAAAAAACACTTTAAAACCTAGAAAAGTGATATCAGTATTAGATATGTAATTTAAATAAAAATCAATATTTTTTCAAGCCAATAGTTGTAAGAACTAATAAAGCTCTGCATTTAATTTTCTTATTTTTTTTTTTGTTTCATTTACCTTTTCCGTGCTAAAATGTAACTTGACCGACCATGGTTTCCAACCCTCCACTAGCTTTGTTCTTGAGTACTGCCTTCATGTTTAGGTTAAATATTTTTACCGTATGAAAATATGATATAAGCGAGAGTACCCGATGCAGAATATTTGGAAATTTATCGTTATTTCAATATATATATATATATATATATTGAAATAACGATAAATTTCCATATACATAAGCTGCAATAGGAAATTTGAGCTCGCAGAAATGTAGTGATTATTATCCATAATATAGAAAGTAATAACTTTTTTTCTCGGAACTGGGATCTTATTTAGGATGAAGCTCTCGTTTTCCCAGAAATATTTATTCTCAAATGCCTTCTAAATATTATATTCTATAGTAATAGCAGAGGAAACTTTTTCTTATTTATTCCACCCTCTCTTTTCTTCTTTCCTTATCTTAAAACCAGCCTACAGAAAAATATAATCTTCAATGTCAGGGTTAACAAAAATTGAAAAAAATATTTAAGGAGACATATTGTTCATCAGTTTTTATAAGTCTGTGTTCAACTCTTTGATTTACTCTTTTCTAACAATTTTAGGTTGGAGGGTGGATTATATACTGAATTTGTGCGTTCACAGATCTTGGTTGGGGGTCGATCCATTTTTAGCTGCTCCAATAAATAGTTCAGGCATTTTGGTCAGTAATCCCTCCAAAATATGTTAGGGAATTCGTCGATTACTTGATCATTGACAACCAAAGTGTTAATATTTAATTTTTTTTTGTAAATTAAACATGGGGTACTGGCCATATCGGAGCAGTGTTAGATGATTTTTGGGGAATAGTTATAAGCAGATTTTCCACAGGATGGAATGACACTCCGGTGATCTCACTATCATTTTTATGTATATATATTAGAAATAGCCAGTGATTTTGCATGTAGCTCTGCTGCGTATATGCTTGTGTCATATGGTAGTTTAATATTGTGTATGTAATTTTGGGTGACTGCCGCTGCACCTGTTCTAATGTCTGTTCATGTATGTAGTGTATTATGTCTATACTTCTGGTAATTGTAGACATTTTTGATAAAATTGAGTCATTAACACCACAATTTTTGGTTTCCGTTAAGTAAAATCTTCACAAAATGTTAAGGGAGAAGATAAAAGGAAGCCGGCAACTATAAAAGGTGGGAGATGGAGGGTTGGTTTATGTTAAAAGTAAAGCAATTCCCCTGGAAGTAGGGGATAAGGTAGAAGCTGTTTTAAAAGACATTATGAACAATATATCTGAGCTAAGGATAGTCTTGGGGGGGGGTCGGACCCCCAGATATCCGAGGGGGGGGTTGGACCCCTAGATGGGGGGGGTTTAATGTAGCATAAAGTTGTTTAGGCTATTCACATCTAGAGGACGGCTCTCTCCTGGCAAAATATTCAATCCCCAATTTTCTTATCTTTTCATATCTCTTCTTATAAGCCGCTCCTATAAGCAATATCCTACGTCTCTACATATTCCACGTCCGCACAGCAGATTTGCCAATGCCACGCTCATGACGTCATTCCAAATCCTATTCTATATTTCTCCCATAATAAGAAGCCAATTTAAAACAAAAGTCCGTCTCGCAGGGACTGAGTTAACTAAGCAGATTTCCCACGTGCGTTACATATTTGCACTTATCTCAAGACGTATAAGTCCAATGAGAACAATATTTGGTATTTAGGCTTCAAATGAAGTGATTCATAGCATAATAACATACCGAGGACCGAAAACTAACAAATACAAATATCTCGGTTAATAATCAAGATAGTGAAAAAATGTGCATAACAACATTTATAGACCATTATATTTGCAATAATATCGGTTCAATACAATGTTTCGATATCGTATATATTAAGAATTGTTGAAATCCCCCTCTAACCCCCTCCCCCTCTTAATGGTCCAATTTCAGCCATTAACGAACTTGATCTTTCTTTTTATAGATAACTAGTTTAGTAAGATAAAATTTGTGACCGATATAACTGTAACAGACATATATATATATATATATATATATATATATATATATATATATATATATATATATATATATAAATTTTGAATGGACCTCAATTACGACATCTACAATGTAGGATCGATGGACATTTGAAGAAAAGTTTCGAAAATCGCATCATGGGTACGGCCTGAATAGCTAATTTCACATAGGGGAAATCTGCTAAAAAAACATTAAAACGTCAGACACGCAAGAGCGTCGTAATTAGCGGATTTTCTTAAGTGGCTTGAATTTCTAAGTTCTGCATTCCTTTCTCAAATACCATCCAAGTATTACACTGTAATACCAATGGAAACTTTCTTTGTTCTTCTTATTCTGGACCTAATATTCTTCATATTGTTTTGGCAAGGGTCACCAATAAAACGTAAGTCCCGTCGGGGCTATGATAACTAAACAGATTTCCTACGTGCTGGTATGAAACCCACATAAATTTCTTATATCTAATTAAAAAAAATATTACAAAAGCCCTTCGAAATCAAATTAGTTATAGTCATAATATAATAGTAGCTTTCAAACACTAAGATAACAATTGTAATAGTAAACAATAATAGTTGCAACATAACGAAATAATAATAACATAATAGGTTTAACACAACGGGAAAATAGCCTTAATATAACATGACAATAGTCGTAATATCACATAACAATAGTTGTGACATAATAAAATAGCTGTAGTATAATAATTATAATATAGTTCAACAAACAAAAGATAATAAACAATAGACATGCCTAACTGATGTACCAAGACATAAGGCTGTGAGCCTGCTGAGTGTAAACAGACCAAGGAAGGTTACAACCAGTGTTGCTAATGTAACCAGAAGTGCAACAAATAATGCACAATAGTTTTTAAGTATTTCTAGTCTTTGTAAGTAGAATTAACATAAACACCATCTGTTACAGTTTAGTTTAATAACAATATGCAATATATATAAATTAGTACCTGTATTTTTACAGCCCTGAAGAAGAGAAATTAAATATTCTTGAAGTATTGGCAAAAACTAAACTTTTTTTCACCAACAGTTACCAAAATTCCAAGAAGCAACAACAACACCATACATATTATATATATATATATACACACATAGCTTTTTGAGCGGTCATCATTTTTTAGGATCGTTTATGATTTAAAGGAATGTTTCCTCGTGTCTTGATTGCAACCTCAATATATGATTACCCTTGAGGGAAATCTACGAAGAAAACCCCCAAGTCTGTACCTATAAATTTATAGTTTTGCTATCATTTATGCAAATTGAAGTTTGTTATATTCATTAGTTATAAGAAATTGAGAGAGAGGTTCGTTTCAGTAATGCAGCCGTATGCAAAGCAGTGCCCCCCCCCTTGGGCCATTGTACAATTGCAGGCTTTGTTGATACAACTCTGACTATAATATATACACTTTGTGACTACACGAATTCATAATTAACAAGACAAACATTGGTGAGACAAGAAAAACGAGAGAGAGGGATGGACAGGCTCTGTCTCAATTTCCAACCCCTTAATAATGTTTCCGTAAGGCTCCATTAAAATTTCAAATTTTTCTAATGAAATTTTTCTTAATTTTTTTCATCCACCCCCAGACGGGGTGAGAAATACATTACATAATATTCTTTCTGCTACAAGAAAGAAAGATTTAATGTCGGATGTTTTTCATAAATATTTAATACCTTTTATGCGCCTCATTACATTGTGAAACTTTTTAAAGCATGAATAAATAAGTCTCTATTTAATAATTCATCGTTTAAATAATGCCGCCCCATCCGCTTATTCACAAAGAATTCGGCAAAAATGAAACTTATTATTTCCTCCTTCTGACTCGCCTTTTGTGTTCCTTGGATTAATTATTGAGCAGGCTTAATAAGTTTCCTGTTCAGTAATTTATGTAGCAGATCTTGAAATGGATTTTCGGCCAAAATCCGTGTAGCAGGTGCTTCGTGAAATAAGCATATTTCAGAATAGTTAAAAACGCCTTGCCATCAGCAAATATGTATTGTCATATACAGCTATTGAGGTTGTACTCGTGGCGGAATTTTCGAAATTTTTCTTCAAATGTCCATCGATCCTACCTAGTAGATGACGAAAATGAGGTCCATTCAAAACCGTATATATATATATATATATATATATATATATATATATATATATATATATATATATATATATATTGGTCTATAGCGCTCTAGCGGTCGCAATTTTTGTTTAATCGTCACATAACTAGATATTTAGTCGTTTTATGTAAAAAAAAAGATCAAGTTCGTTAACGGCTGAAATCGGACAAGGGGGAGGGAGGGTTTAGAGGGGAGGATTTTCGAAAATTCGAAATATCTCCGTTGCTACAAGTCGGATTGAAACATTTTACAGAATCAATCTTATTGCAAATTAAATTTACTATAAATATTGTTATATACATTTATTCTATATCTTAAATATTAACCGAGATATTTGCATTTTTATGAAATCGGGGCGGATAACGGATAACTGAGTTTCCCGCCAAAACCGTAGTTAGTTCGGCCGTTTCATTGACTGGCTCGACTCTCGTGAAATTTCTCTATTGTAAAATGTCGAAAATCTGCTTAGTTTACGCAGCATCTGCGTGTCGGACTTTTTAATTTGGATTTATTATTATTTTTTTTTCAATCACTAGTAAGTTCGTCGTTTATTCTATTCAGGAATTCATTTTCTTTATTTTTATATTTAAAATACGCATACATTGTAGAAGTTTTAACAGTTTTCCCTTAATGGGTACTGAGGTTATACTCATCCGTTATTATACGTCTGATCGAAAAATTATATAGGAGTATAGAAACATTTTTTAATGCAAATATAATTTACTATATTGTTATATGCATTTATTCTCTTTATTATCTATAATATTATCGGAGATATTTGCATTTCTTAGTTTTCAGCCTTCAGTAAACCCCACTTCGACTTACGTCATATTACCAATAAGCTGTTATATCATGAACTACTATATTTCAAACTTAAATACCAAAAATATTCCATTGAACGTTTACTGTGGGATATGCATGCCAATACTTGTGCAATGACGTAATCAATTAAGATTTTGCGGTTATGAATCGAAAATATATACTTATTTTATACCGCACACTATATTTAACTGTTTGATTCCACCCTAAAAATTAGGTAATAGCTGGAATAATTAATAAATAGTTAATAATTGGAAAATTTCAAAATATCTCCATTATTATGAGTCGTATCGCAAAATGTTGTTTGAACTAAGCTTGTTAAGCTATTGATAGTCTATTTATTGTTGTTCCATACATTTTAGCAGATTTCGCTTAAGGGAAATCAGCTATTGAGGTTGTACTCATGACGGAATATTCGAAATTTTTCTTCAAATGTTTATCGATCCTACCTAGTAGATGACGGAAATGAGGTCCGTTCAAAAACTGTATATATATATATTTGTCTGTTACCGCTTTAGCGGTCGCAATTATTGTTTGATCGTCAACAAACTCGATATTTAGTCGTTTTATGTAAAAAGAAAGATTAAGTTCGTTAACGGCTGAAAACGGACCAGTGGGAGGGGGGGGGGTTAGAGGGGAGGATTTTCGAAAATTCGAAATGTGTGTGTGTGTGTGTGTGTGTGTGTGTGTGTGTGTGTGTGTGTGTGTGCAGGATAGAACGAGTTACACACTCTCCTTTCTCTCCTATCGTCATATGAGTAAGTTAAAAGTTGAGTATTCGCCGGTGAGCACGAACCAAGTTATAATCCTGGGGATAAAGGATTATCTGAGAATTTGTTAGAAGAAATAAAAGGCAAGTTGCGGGAAAAGTTGTTGAGGCTCTCTGTGGTCGGCTTCCATATTTATTGGTTAGTTTTCCACAACTTCTTTGAGCCAGATTTTCCATTTGGTTTTTCTTCCGCTCGCCGATTTCCTTTTGAATAAAAACTAGAAACATCTCTTGCATTTGCAATGTTTCCCCGGAACGGAATTAATTTTGTCGGTAATTTTCAATTCTTATGCTATTGAATACAATTATTAATTACGAGTTACATTCATGGTATTATTGGCTGCGCGTCCATATAATTAATTTACACCTTATTCTTGGCTGAGATTAATAAAAGTATTTAGGGCAATAAAAGAAATCTTCAGATCTAAACAACGGAGTCATTATGATTTTAAAGCAAATGTTTCACCCGCCAAAGCATTTATAACGCCAAGTTCAGAATTATTCTCCTAAGTGAATAAAAACTTAAAAACCTTGAAGGAAACTAGAGTCCGTCACGCTAGGGGCTGCGTAAACATAGCAAATTTTCCGCTTGAAGTTTAACAATAGATAAATATACATACAGGTAACACTACAACACCATAAATATTAAATGAATAAATACAAACGATAATAAGAAACCTACCAAAGAGAAGCGTCTGAAATGTAAACTAATCGAAAAACTATTTACTTTAACTTATACTGTAATTTATAATGAATCAGAATAATTTTTATCTCAATCAATGAAATTTAGTAATCCATAAACCTAAACGGGGGGGGGGGAGGAGTTCATGATAACATATCTGCATGTATCTGATATAATAAACGTCTCTTGAAAATAATAGGTGGTATTTAAGCTTTGAATAATGTTTATTATGTATTAGAACATGATTTATGTAATATGAGTAGAAGGGAGGGTTTGCTGAAGGCTCAATACAGGCAAGTATCTCGGTTAATATTCAAGATAGAGCATAAATGTGTATAATAATTCTTATATGACATTTCAATTACAATAATATTGGTTCTATAATTCGAATTTTCAAAAATCCTCCCCTCTAAACCCCCCCCCTCTGCTTCGATTTCAGCCGTTAACGAACTTGATCTTTCTTTTTACATAAGACGACTAATTTTTCGTTTGGTAACGATTAAACAATAATTGCGACCGCTAGAGCAGTAACAATCATATATATATATATATATATATATATATATATATATATATATATATAGAAAAATTTCGAAAATCACGTCATGAGTACGACCTCTATATCTGATTCACCTTTAGGGAAATCTGCTAAAAAGCAAGGCTAACCATTTTACATTTTCTGACTCCTATTTTATTTAGTAGACCCGCTATTGTTCCGAGCTATTGGTTAATAATGGGACTTAGTACTCTGGTAGATTTTGTATATTAGTATATGTTGATGAGCTGGTGTTTGCTGCCTTAATGGCCCTAATAGAGGTATATAGTGAGTTTGGAGTTGGGGCTATAATTATGTTTAATAGAAGAGATTATTGGAGAGGGAGCACCTCGTTAGGGTTGAAGTGTTTTAGTTGGTGGCTCACAACTACTAAACCACCCACTCAACACAAACCCAAACTAGTTTGCTGAAGAAATCTCTGCCGGGGAATTCATAGCAATAGTTCTCAATAGTCACCTAATGACTCCGTGTAAAGTTCATGCTCATACATGTAGTTGAAATAAAAATCCGTCACTCAGGGGCTGCGCTAACTAAGCAGATTTCCCACGTGAGCATCAAATTTACAATTACCTCAAAACTTAAAATTTCAATGAGAAGAATATTTGGTATTTAGGCTTCGAATGATGTGTTTCATAATATAACACCTTACCCGTCAGTATGACATGAGTAGGAGTGGTGGGTTTACTGAAGGCCGAAAACTAAAAAATGCAAATATCTCAGTTAATAATCAAGATAGAGCAAAAACGTACATAACAATATTTATTGATCATTAAATTGGCAATAAGATTGGTTCTAGACAACTTTTCGATCCGACGTATAGTAACGGAGATATTTTGAATTTTCAAAAATTCCCCCTCTTAACTTGTCCGATTTCAGCCATTAACGAACTTGACCTTTCTTTTTTTATAAAAAGAGTAAATATCGAATTTGGTAACGATCAATCAAGAGTTACTACAGCTAGAGCGTTACCAGAAATATATATATATATATATATATATATATATATATATATATATATATATAATTTTGAACGAGCTTCACTTTCGTCATCTCCTGGGTAGGATCGATGGACATTTGAAGACATTTTTCGAAAATTGCGTCATGAGTACGAGCACAATAGCTGATTTCCCTTGAGGGAAAACTGCTAAAATATTTCATCACGCAGGGCCTGCTTAAACTAAGCAGATTTCCTTCGCCTTTTACTTCGTCAATCTGGTAATCTCACCTCACCAATATACTCTCAATCTCAAAAGAAAATTCCTATGCTTAAAAGTGCGGGTAAAGGGTGCCCCTGCAGAAAACCTCCCAGAATTTTGATTTTGAAAACTTAAGTATTATAGAAAAAAAATTCCTTCCCGCAGGGGCTGCGTTAACTAAGCAGATTTCCCACGTGCGTCACGTATTTGCAATTATCTCAAAAAGTAAAATTTCAATGAGAAAAATATTTGGTACTTAACCTTGATATAAAAAGGTTGATTACATAACAGATATTTAATCCGTGACGTGTCAATCTACATCAGCTGACTCGAGCCGCCATACTTTGAAAGTCAGTCGCTGACTGGCGCAGCTATTGGAAGGTCCTATGTAACTATGTAGCCCTTGTTGCAGTAACCTCTTAGAGTTATATTTTCTCCTGATGAGGTGTCATGTGGACGGGAAACTTGTAGCGAAAGAAAAATTTATTTTGAGGTTTTTCATTCTTTTTGGCCTTCCCCCATCGATTGGTTATGTGAATTTAAATATGCCATATTTTCACAAGTTAATTTTGAGCCTTTTGTCATCAACTATATATACTATAAAAATGGGATATTTCAATTATATCTGATGTTATTTCACTAATCACTCAACCATTTCTGTGCTCTCTGAAATATTCTGGCGGGAAAAGATACTTTAACCCGCCAAGTATATTAGCTGTTCTCAACTTAAACTTTGTCTATATTTGTCCCACCTAGAGCTTTATACTTAATAACTAGAATAACCAGAAAATAACTTGGCACATTCTGTGGAAATGGATTATTACTTAGATCTGAAGTTCATCTGAGCATTTCGAAGAACAGCTATTTTTACTTCGCCATTCTGATTTGTTGAACATTGCTGATATTAATTCCAAGTACTCCATTCAGTTTCCAGAAGGGAATATCCGATTTAGTCTTTTGAAGGATAATCTGAAAGACTTATTTATTAGAAGGGAAGCAAATATTAGTCTGCGATTCGTGGAGAATTAATGAATTCTAATGGCTGCTTTAGGTATTTATGGAATCATAATGGATTCTAGGAAGCACCCTCACTGCTGTGCGCATTGATTCCTTTGAGCGAGATAGAATCGAGGCCGGTGATTGTGACTGTTTGGGCCAGTTTTAGTCTGGCATGGATTGGCAAACAGTGTCTGATTGAGCAGGGGACGACATCTTGATTAGAGACGCAGCATCTGCCTTTCATTTGCACTAGCCCTAGGTTCGATTCCTCCACAAACATTGTGCTTCCTCTGTATCCTATGTAATTGTACAGGAATAAGCTCTGTATATCATTATTTTTCAGTGAGAACTGAACTAACAGCCAGTAGAATAGACCTTAAGGAAAATCAGGTATTGAGGACGCACGCATAGCGCGAATTTCGATATATTTCCCCAAATGTCCATCAATCCTACCCAAATGATGACTCATTTCCTTTTTCTTTTGGGTAGGATCGGTCCGCTCCAAATTTCATATATATATATATATATATATATATATATATATATATTTCTCTGTATCACTCTAGTGGTCGCAATTGTTGTTTGATCGTTACCAAACTCTCGTTACCAAAATATATAAAAGGTTTATGTAAAATGAGGTCCTCCCAAAATTCTCTCTCTCTCTCTCTCTCTCTCTCTATATATATATATATATATATATATATATATATATATATATATATATAAAGAATCGGAGAATATAGTAATGTCTGTGTTGTAGTCTGTATGTGTTACTGTCCCAAGAGTATACTTCAAGTTTGTATACATCATACTTGTTGAGAAATAATGTCTGCATATTCTTTACATTTTATTGATACTTCCAAACGAAATATATCGTCAGCAAATAAATATTAATTAAATGTTTAGCAGTTTTCCCTTTGGGAAATCAGAAATTGAGATTGAATTATAGTCCCATGAATTCGAATAGCTCCTTTTTTTCTCTTAGACTGGATGGCAGGATAACCCAGATATATTTTAAAACTCTTTTTTTGGTTACAACCTCACTTAATCTACTAAATGCTTGGAAGCCGTTATCTGCCAGAAATTTAGACCGAAGGAATTCTGCTTAAGGAACCCCTGCGTAGCGAAGTACTTTTCTTGATGATGAGTCTTGGAGTCCATTGTGAAAATCCCGTCTTGCGAGTGGGGGGGGGGGGTGAAGTGGCTATTTGGTAGCCATCAGCTAGGCTTTTACCAAGGCTAGCCGAGATGACTGGGGGGGGATTGGATAGGGTCCATGGGATGGACCACAGCTTGGAATTGCATTAGGACCTTCCCTCCATGGACCCTACTTAGCCCAGGTAGCACCCTCCAGTTTCACCATTTATCCAGATAACCTTACGACCAACGTCACTTTCCAAGAAATAGTTATCCGATTCGATAATACTGTACTAACAGTTACCCTATTTGAGAATATTGATATAATAGTTATCAGAGTCAATAACATAGTCATGATAGTAAACCAATTCTATAATATAGTTATAATAGCAATTGTAATTCCATAATATAATTGTAATATTTACCCAGTTCGATAATATAGTTACAATAGTAATCCAATTCGATAATATACTTATAACATTTATCGAATTCGATAATATACTTATAAAAGTTATCCAATACTATAATATACTTATAACAGATATCCAATTCTATAATATAGTTATAATAGTTATCCAATTCGATAATATGCTTACAACTGTTATCTGATTTGATAATATACTTATAACAGATATCCAATTCTATAATATAGTTATAATAGTTATCCAATTCTATAATATAGTTGCAATAGTTATCTAATTCTATAATATAGTTGCAATAGTTATCCAATTCTATAATATACTTATAACAGTTATCTAATACGATATTATAGTTATTCAGTTCTATAGTATAGTTATAATAGTTATCAAATTCGATAATATGCTTACAATTGTTATCTGATTTGATAATATAGTTTAACAGATATCCAATTCTCTCATAGGGGCTCAGGTTAGCCATGCGAGCTAGAGCGGTGACCTTTATCTCGCATGGTAAACCTAGAGTGGCGAGTTCGATTCCCTGTCTGAGCAAAGGAGATTATTTAGTGACGAAATTCATTAAATAACGTCCTAAAATCCCACCCTGGCTAGAAAAGGATGGTAACCTGTAGATAACCCGTCCCAATTAGCCTAAGTTGAAAAAAGTGGACGTTAATAAATAGTGATTGTAGTAATAATTCGATATTATGGTTATAATAGTATTCAAATTCCATAATATAGTTATAATAGCTATCAGATCCGATAATATAGTTGTAATTCGATAATATAGTTATAATAGTTATCCGATTCGTTATTATGGTTATAATAGTAATTCAAATACCATACATAATATAGTTATAATAGCTGTCAGATCCGATAGTATAGTTATCCAGTTGTATAATGTAGTTATAATAGTCGTCCAATTCAATATTACAGTTATAATAGCTATACAGTTCTATAATACAGTTATAATAGTTATCCAATTTGATGATATCGTTAGAAAAGATATTCATTTCAATAATATAGTTATCCAATCCGATAATGTAGTTATAATAGTTGCCCAATTCGATAATATAGTTGTAATAGCTATACAGTTCTATAATACAGTTATAATAGTTATCCAATTTGGTGATATCGTTAGAAAAGATATTCATTTCAATAATATAGTTATCCAATCCGATAATGTAGTTATAATAGTTGCCCAATTCAATATTACAGTTATAATAGCTGTACAGTTCTATAATACAGTTATAATAGTTATCCAATTTGATGATATCGTTAGAAAAGATATTCATTTCAAGAATATAGTTATCCAATCCGATAATGTAGTTATAATAGTTGCCCAATTCGATAATATAGTTATAATAGCTGTACAGTTCTATAATACAGTTATAATAGTTATCCAATTTGATGATATCGTTA